>CM061554.1:26757500-27957500 GCA_030864225.1 Capsicum baccatum var. pendulum | reverse complement strand
AAGAAAACGTAAAAACCGACCACATGTGGTCGATTTTTTATTTTATTTTATAAAGCGACCACATCTGGTTGCTTTTTTTATTTTAAAATATCAAAATAGTCATTTCAATAAATTTTATATTAATTATTATTTCTTTTAAAAATAAAAACTAAAAAAAATAACAAAACCGACCACTTGTGGTTGGTTTTCTTTAAAAAATTAATTAAAAAATAATTTTAAAAATTGACCACAAGTGGTCGGTTTTTAATTATATTAAAAAAATAAAATATTTTTAAAAAATCGACCACTTGTGGTCGATTTTTAATTAAAATAAAAAGAAAATAATTTTTAAAAATAGACCACTTGTCTTTGGTTTTTAAATTAAAATAAAAAAGAAAATAGTTTAAAAAACCGACCACTTGTGGTCATCTTTTGAACTAAAACAAATAAAAAAGTAAATAATTTTTAGAAACCAATAATTATATATATGTAATCAAATATATATATTATTTTCATTACAAAAATAATTATATATATAATCTAATATATATATAATTTTTTGAAATTACACTGATCAGACGTAGTCGATAATGAATATAATAATAATAAAAATTAATCAATATTAAATTTTGTGAAAAAAATACAATAAAAAATATATCAAATAAAATAAATAAGTTACGTTAAACATAATCTTTATCTTTTACTTATGTTTCAATATATAAAATTAATATTTTTCTTTGTATATACGTTAAATGACGTTAAGCATGCATATTCTTTGTATAATGAATATGTGTATATATACATCATTCCATTGAGACAATGATATTAAGTTTCTATTGCAGTTATAATAATGTAATATATAACTGATAATTCATCAGAATATAATGAACGTGTTCTATTATAAGGTAATATACTTGTGGATGTGATATATATAGTACGCATTAATAGTTCATATATATAAATATTGTTATATATATATATATATATATATCATGTAGTGATCGATTGATGAACGATGTAGTCAAAATCTAGTAGAATATAATTAAGCTTATTAAATATAATTAATCGATCACTCATCAGAGTATGTATATGAAACACGTCACATTATATTATTGGATAATATACTCATGCACGTATGTGATATATATAGTACGTATTTAGAAATTGATATAGTCGATAGTGTATATATATGTGTGTATGTATATATATAGTATATACATATATATAGTGGAGGTATATTAATGACATAAGATAATCTAATCGATAATTCATCTGAGTATTTGTGAGATACGTTGTATATTGTTATCGGGTAGTAAAATCATGTATGTGAAATTAAAGCTAGATAACTGAATCTATATATCAAAATATTTTGAATGATATGTTGATATATATATCATACTATTGAGGAAATATATATATACTACTATTTTATGTCAATGTAGACACGCATATGTTTTTGAAGTTGTAATAACGTAAGAAAAGCATTACACGGTATAATTTGGGGGGAGGGGGAGTAAGTAGGGGAAGGAGACCAAAAATTGAATTTTGAAACTGGTATATACTTACCATTTGCTTTGAATTTTAAAATTTGAACGACCGCCAAATTTTGGCGGTGAATTAGAGTTTTTTTGCTTACAAGTTTTGTTTCTGAGTATTTGTGATATACGTTGTCTATTATTAAGGGGCAGTAAAATCGTGTATGTGATGTTTATAGTACGTATTTGAAAGATGATATAGATAATTGAATATATGTATATATACATATATCTCGTGTAGTGACGTATGCAGTAATCGAAAGCTAGATAACTGAATCTATATATCAAATTATTTTGAATGATACGTTGATATCATATTATTGAGGAAATAGATATACTATTTTGTGTCAATGTAGATACGCGTACATTATTGAAGTTGTAATAACATAAGATAAGTAACCGATAATTTATCTGATTAACACGTTGTATTATGAGGTATATATATATATAATATCATATTTAAAAGCTAATTAACCCAAAATTTATCTTTATTTATAAAATTCATTGATATTATTATACGATTGAGGAAATATACTACTTGTGTTAATGTGATAATAATATAACTAATTATCTGATTTAAATATAGACGCGTTGTATTAAATTATTTGGATGTTTTTATAAATATTATAGAATTTATTAAAAAACTATTTTGTTAAAAATTAATTGATTCATTAATTCATTTTAATTTATTAATTGTAGTATGTTAAACATTTAATTTAATATCAATGGAACTTATTTTTTTAAAAATTATTTTTCTGAAAAATATTTCTAGAAAACTGACCACATTCAAAAATATTTTCCAGAAAATCGACCACATGTGGTCGGTTTTCAAATAATTCTTTTTAAAAAATAAGTTCCATTAACCCAACCCGACCCGACAAAAATAATAAACTATCAAAACACACACACCCCTAATCTAATTAAACCCCGATCTCAACTATACCCACCCACCAACACATAGAAACACACACACATCGTGATCTACTCAGACTAGGTACTCCGACGACTGTTCCCGCTCTACTCCGGTGACGACAGCTCAGGTATGAAGCTATTTTTGTGTTGCTTTTTTTGATTTTTTGAGATTCTTGAATTCCTTTTATGGTTTTTCTTGTTGTTTTAGATATGGGTTTCGCTTGATTGAAGTTATTCATGGTAAAAATCCCTTAAAATTTGAGTCTTTTGAATCTTGAGCTATGAAAATTTGAGGTTGTTGATTTGCTTTTATGGTAGCTTTTGATATGGGTTTTGTGGTGTTGAAGTTATTATTGGTTGGAATTCATCAAAGTTGGAGTCTCTAGTTGTGATTTGTTGAGATTCTTAATTTACTTTTATGGTTTAGCACTTTAGCTTGTTGTTTTTGATATGAGTTTTGCTAAATCACTCAAAGTTGGAATATTTTGTTGTGTTTTGTTTAGGTTCTTGATTTTTTTTTTGGTTGGATTGAAGTTATTATTGGTTAGAATTTGTCAATATTGAAAGCTTTAGCTGTCAACATTTGAGATTTGATTTGCTTTTAAGGTTAGCTTGTTGTATTTGATATTGGTTGAAGTTATTCATGGTAGAAATCTATTAAAGTTGGAATCTTTAGTTGTGAATTTTTCAGATTCTTGATTTTCTTTTGTGATTTTGCTTGTTGTTATTTATATGCGTTTAGTTGGATTGAAGGTGTTATCGGCTGAAATTATTTGTCTGCTTGGATATTGTGTATTAAATGTTTTTGTTTTGAATGATAGGTTGAAAATTATTCTTCTGCTCATAATTTAGTATCTTTGCGCTAGCAGCACATCTGAATCTAGATTCAGTGATCGCTTATCTCTTTCACTTTAATTTAGGCCAAGCAAATGTAAGTTGATTTCTCTCTATTTTCTTATAATGAAGTCTTTAAATGTAGTTTAGTTTGGGCTTGTTCATTGTAGAAGGCTTTGAAAGCCATAGGAATTTTGTAATGATTATATGGTGTGAGAGGGACATGCGGCGCCTCTACTTATTTTCTTTGTTACACTTGTTCAATTGTTTGACTTATTATGCTATAAATGAATATGTTGCTTGAAAGTGAATAAGTTTAGTAACTTAGTTTGAAGGTGAACATTTATTTTTAATTTTGTAAAAGCGTAGGTACTTCAAATATGAACTTTTTATTGTGAATTTTGGTATGCTTGATGACTTAGTGAGTTGAAAATGTTGAAGTTTAGTTACTTGACATGAGAATTTTTTGTTTTGAATGTGATTTATTTTGGTGACTTGGTAGGTCACTTAGTCACTTGAAATTGATAAAGTAGAGGTACTTTAAAGGTAAATTTTTTGTTTCGAATGTGGTTTAGTTTGGTGACATGGGTGATGACTTAGTGAGTTGAAATTAACTAAGTTTAGGTACTTTAAAGGTGAGTTTTTGTTTTGAATGTGGTTTAGTTTGGTGACTTGGGTGATGACTTAGTGAGTTGAAAATGTTGAAGTTTAGGTACTTGAAATGTGAATTTTTTGTTTTGAATGTGGTTTAGTTTGGTGACTTGGGTGATGACTCAGTGAGTTGAAAATGTTGAAGTTTAGGGACTTGAAATGTGAATTTTTTGTTTTGAATGTAGTTAAGTTTGGTGACTTGGTAAGTCACTTAGTCACTTGAATCTGATTAAGTGTAGGTACTTTAAAGGTGAATTTTTTGTTTTGAATGTGGTTTAGTTTGGTGACTAGGGTGATGACTTAGTGAGTTGAAATTTACTAAGTTTAGATACTTTAAAGGTGAATTTTTGTTTTGATTGTGGTTTAGTTTGATGACTTGGGTGATGACTTAGGAAGTTGAAAATGTTGAAGTTTAGGTACTTGAAATGTGAATTTTTTGTTATGAATGTATTTAAGTTTGGTGTCTTGGTAGGTCACTTAGTCACTTGTCATTGATTAAGTGTAGGTACTTTAAAGATGAATTTTTTATTTTCAATGTGGTTTAGTTTGGTGACTTGGGTGATGACTTAGTGAGTTGAAATTTACTAAGTTTAGGTACTTTGAAGGTGAATTTTTATTTTGAATGTGGTTTAGTTTGGTGACTTGGAAGATGACTTAGTGAGTTGAAAATGTTGAAGTTTAGGTACTTAAAAATATGAATTTTTTGTTTTAAATGTAGTTAAGTTTGGTGACTTGGTAGGTCACTTAGTCATTTGAAATTGATTAAGTGTAGGTACTTTAAAGGTGAATTTTTTGTTTTGAATGTGGTTTAGTTTAGTGACTTGTTTGATGACTTAGTGAGTTAAAATTTACTAAGTTTAGGTACTTTAAAGATGAATTTTTGTTTTGAATGTGGTTTAGTTTGGTGACGACTTAGTGAGTTGAAAATTTTGAAGTTTAGGTACTTGAAATGTGAATTTTTTGTTTTGAATGTAGTTAAGTTTGGTGACTTGGTAGGTCACGTAGTTAATTGAAATTGATTAAGTGTAGGTACTTTGAAGGTGAATTTTTTGTTTTGAATGTGGTTTAGTTTGGTGACTTGGGCGATGACTTAGTGAGTTGAAATTTATTAAGTTTAGGTACTTTAAGGTGATTTTTTGTTTTGAATGTTGTTTATTTTGGTGACGGGTGATGACTTAGTGAGTTGAAAATATTGAAGTTTAGGTACTTGAAATATGATTTTTTTATTTTTAATGTGGTTTAGTTTGGCGACTTGGTAGGTCACTTAGTCACTTGACATTGATTACGTGTAAACACTTTAAACGTGAATTTTTTGTTTTGATAAAGTGTAGTCATCGCTTGCTGAACTTTTTTGTGACTTGATCTAATTAGTTAAATCTGATTGATTGCATAGATGGAACCTGATTATAGCTGGATATATCAACGAAACAATGATAATAGAATGGGTATTAGGGAGGAATTTGTTGAAGGTGTCAGCTGATTTGTTGAACATTCTAAGAAACTTGATGTTTGGTCACGTTTTGAAGCTATTCATTGTCCTTGTGTTAGATGTGATGGTATAAATCTTTTTAAAGAAGAAGTTGTGAAGGAACATCTTTATAGAAAGGGGTTTCACGAGGACTTTTTAAGATTGCCTGCAATTGTTGGTGATGTTGGGCAAAATAACTTTATTGTATGAGAAAGTAGTAGGTCTACAGGGCATAATGAATATCAAGATACTAGGATGATAGAAATTATGCACGATGCTTTTGGGATGCAACACTGGGGAAACTTTAGGGAAAATGTCGAAGATGTTCCTAATAGCGGAGCGGGCAAATTCTATGAATAATTGCATGCTGCTAGTTATCCTTTGTTTGACGGGTGTTCGCACTCTCATTTGTCTGTTGCTGTTAGATTATTAAGTATTAAATCTAACTAAAATATTACTGAAGGTGGAATGTACTCAATGATAAACCTTATTAAAGAGTTAGTTGACCCCGACTTAGAGGTTCCTGATTCTTTCTATAAGGCAAAAAGCTTGGTGTCAAAGTTAGGTCTCTCCTCGGTTAAAATTGATTGATGTGAAAATGGCTGCATGTTAGACTTTAAGGAAGATGCTAACCTAGAGTCCTGTATGTTTTGTCAGCACCCTCGATATAAGCGTGGTTCTAGTGGAAATGAAATTGCTATTAAGCCGATGAATTATTTACCTCTAATACCAAGGTAGAAGAAGTTGTATGCTTCAAAAAACTCAGCTCCTCATATGAGATGGAACAGTGAAAATAGAAGGCCCACTAGTGTTACGTGTCATCTATCTGATGGAGAGGCTTGGAAGCATTTTAATGCAACTTATCCAAATTTTGCAGCCGGGCCACGAAATATTCGTTTGGGATTATGTGTTGATGGCTTCTCTTCTTTTTCAGTTGGTGCTGTGCCATATTCATGTTGGCCTGTATTTATCACCTTGTATAATCTTCCTCCTAAAATGTTGATGATTTGTCCCTATATGTTTTTGAATTGTGTTGTTCCTAGCCCACATAATTCAAAAAGCAAAATAGATGTCTACTTGCAACCTTTGATCGATGAACTTCAAATTTTATGGCATGTGGGGGTTAAAACTTGGGACATCTTACTTAAATAGAATTTCAATATGTGTGCATATCTAATATGGACTATTAATGATTTTTCTGCTTATGGAATATTGTCTGGGTGGATGACAACTAGAAAGCTGGCTTGTCCATACTGCATGGAAAAAACAAAATCTTTCACATTGATACATGGCATGAAAAATTCATGGTTTTATTGTCATCATTGTTTCTTGCCATCTGATCATAAATTTAAGGGACTCAAGAATGCATTCAGAAGGAATAGAAGGAAACATGATGGTCCACCTCCAAGGCTGTCTGGTTATGACATCTGAGAGATAGTTCAGGATTTGCCTAAAGTTAACGAGGAACCATTATACAAGCTTGAAGGATATGGCATTTCGTATAACTGGATTAAGCAAAGTATATTTGGGAGTTAGAATATTGGAAAGATAATTTAATTAGAAATAATGTTGATGTCATGCATATAGAGAAGAACTATTTTTGACAACTTATTCAACACAGTTATGGATGTCACCGGCAAAACAAAGGATAATCCTAAGGCCAGACTTGACTTACCAGAATATTGCAAATGCAGAGAATTATACTTACAGGAGAGGATCAATGGCAATGTTCTTAAGCCCAAGACTAGTTTTACATTCAAGTTGGACCAAAAGCGTCAAATATGTGAGTGGTTCTAAGGTTTGAAGATGCCCGATGGATATGCCTCAAATTTGGGCAAGAGGGTTGATATGGCACAAGGAATCTTGCATGGAATAAAAATCCATGATTGTCATATTTTCATGAAACAATTACTTTCAATTGCTTTTATTGGTTTACCTGAAAACATATGAAAACCAATAGCAGAGATCAGTTTGTTCTTCAAAGACTTATGTTCCACCACATTAAAAGAAAAAAATCTGACGCGAATGGAAAGTAATATTGTTGTTATCACCAACAAGTTGGAGAAGATTTTTCCTCCAGCGCTCTTCGATGTGATGGAACATTTTCTCATTCACCTTGTGTACGAAGCTCGGCTAGGCGGTCCAGTTCAAACTAGGTGGATGTATCCATTCTAACGGTAAATAATTGCAACATGTTTAAATTCATACATATTTTTTTTAATATAGTAAACATCTAATCTTAAGATTATGTAGGGTAATTGGAAAATTGAAAAGGGGCCCCTAAAACAAACATAGGATGGAAGGATCTATAGTTGAGGCATATCTTGCAAGAGAAATGTCTCAATTTTGTTCATACTACTTTCGTGATGAAGTTGATTGTTAAAGAAACCGACTGAATCGTTATCAGGACGATGTTAATGAGCCTCATTTTCAATCGATATCAATTTTCAATCAATCTGGTTATAAGGCTAAAAAGACTATACATCACCGGCTTACTCCCATGGAGTACAAATCAACAACTTAGTATGTCTTGCTGAATTGCCCGGAAGTTGAGCCCTTTCTGAAGTAAGGAGATTAAAATTTTAACATATCTTATTTGTTTACTCATTCTCTTAAAGAAACTAATTGAGTTTCGCATGTTGGATCTTCAGTTCATTTAAGACTCAATTCCATGAAAACCAAGTGTATGCATCCTTTGCAACATGGTTTACATATGAGGCTTGTAAGTACATTAATATTTCTACAAATTTTATACATTTACGCATTCCTCAACTAACACACACACATATATATATGTATATGTCTAATATTTTTAGGTACACCAGTCACCAAATGCAGTTGTAGATAATCAACTCTTAAGAGATATTTCTTTAGGTGTAGTTGAAGCTCATGCAATGTCCCATTACACAGTAAATGATTTTAAATTTTCCACCGAAGAACACTCCAGAACAAGGAAAACAAACAATAGTAGTGTTTGGGTTAAGGGTGATGATAATGTTGATTACTTTATCATCATACACGAGATCTTAGAACTGGAGTATGCTGGTTTCCCAATTAAATAAATTGTCCACTTATGATGTAAGTGGTTTGATCCAAGAACAAGAGTACATAAGGAGCATAACATCATTGAAGTAAAGCACAATAGGTCGTATCCTATTTACAATCCATTTATTCTAGCACAAAATGCTAAACAAGTGTATTATGCTCCTTATCCATTGCACAGTGATAAGTCTGATTGGTGGGATGTAATCAAAACAAAGCCTATAGGATGAGTGGAAGTTGAGAATGTGCTGGAGACTGTATATCAAAATGAAATGCAGATTGATCACTAGCTAGTGGACATTGACTTAGTGGATTGAATCACCCGAAAAATATATTTAAAGAAGTTAATATTGCGGAAGAAGAGGATGAGTGGGTAGGAGATGAGAAAACTTCCGAAGAGGGTGATGGTTTGGTGGAGAGTCTTTATAAGAGGAGAATTAGTTTGTATAGGTTGTATTTATTATGTATTGATGTCTTTATGATTTGTACTATATATTTATTTTTATGTTTCTTGTTTAATATTGATATGTAATATACTGTTTAAGATAGTTGTTTTTACTTTTTCATAATTTATATAGTAATAAAAATATTCTTGTCTATCTCTTGTTGTTGGAGTAATTTGAAATGTGAATTAGTAACTTGAAATTAGTTACTTAGAATGTTTTTTTATATATTCATTTTGTACGAACTAACTACTTGTTAACTTTACATAATTTAGATGTCAGGTAGAGGTGACAAAGGTAAGTGAAAAGTTCATCCTACAAAAAGAAAAAAGAAAAAAATACCTCCACCTTATAGACGACCGATAGGTATTCATATATCTGAGGGTCGGTTTGCTGACGCGCCAGCACGACCCTTATATTCTAGGTTGTCTCAGCATTCGATTCCTACTTCTACACATGTGGGGCCACTTCATGGGTCTACATCGACTCATTCTGCTCCTATCACTGTGACACCGCCATCACAGTACTATCGGCAGACCACTGGCACATCCATAAATCTACCATCATCAGTACCCTCTTGTACCAGTCACCCAGGTTAGCACAACAATTCTGCTGGATCTATTGGGTTGTCGGATCTTTATCTTGGAGGCACTCCATCCGGTGCTTCAGATCCGCCCACGCTAGTGCATCCACTAGCACTTGCTTCGCAGCCTGGAGATAGAGATGATTATTAGAGGTGTTATCTTATTCATCATGGAACAGGATAAGATTTCTAAATATAATAACATTATTCATTTTTCATTACTATATTATTATGCTCTATGAAATTACTATTTATCTTGTGTTGTAGGTTTAAGCTAGATGTTGCAGTTGGAACAATTACAAGTAAATGCATTTGTCGGCTCTTCAACGACTATTGGACCAGTTGACAAAAGTAACCAGAAAATGATAGAGAAAGAATGTTTAACGAATTTTATGTAAGGATTTAACTTATCGACTACTTAACACATTGTTAGAACAAAAGACTGAATATTATATTTTTGTTTTTGTCGTAGAAATATTATTGGTGGGATGATGCGAATGAATGTGCTATAAAGACAAATATTTATAGAAGAGCTAGATCTAGATTTAACGGTCTATTGGATTATGCTAGAACCATCTTGGTACGACTTGACTGGATAAGTGAATACTTATGGCAATAGTATATTCGCTATTAGAATAGCGAAAAATACCAATTGTTGAGGGACAAGGGAAAGAAAGCACGGGCATCATCCAAGGGTGTCTCCCTACATACTGCGGGTGCAGTTAGTATGATTACTATGGAAGAAAAAATGGTATGTAACTTTTTCACTTTTAATTGTTTGTTTCTATTTAAATTTTTAATTATTTGAAGGTTAATAATTTTTTCATATGCAGGAAAAAGAAAAGGGTAGGAAGATACCCTTCGATGAGGTATTCGAGGAGATGCATGTGAAGAAGAAAAAGAACCCGACTGATGAAAATGTCTGGGTAGAGCCTCATACAAAAGTTGTTAATGTAAGAATCAAATTTTGAATTTATGAATGTTTTGCCCAATGTTGATATTATTCAAGTATAAGTACTTTAATATTTTTTGACTATTAATTTTAACTTTACTTTGAATATAAGACAAATATACGCAGCTCCTTAGTGAGTTTCGTAGTAGTCAGACTCCTGAAAGTCAGGGTGATCCAATACCCCAACATGTAGAGGAGGAGTTATGGGAACAAACTGTGGGTCCTGCAGTTAGAGGCTATTTCTACGGATACCACATAAATTTTTTGCCGAGAATGTTAGGTCTTCGTCCGGTCCTACATCCTATACCTCTTTAGTTGATAGAGAAACTATTGAATCACTAAAAAATATAGTTTCTAAACTCACTAAAGAGATTACTGAACAGAGAGAAAGGGCACAGAAGAAGGAGGAGGAAACATCATCACAAATTAGGATGTCACAGGAGTAGTTCAGCTCTTTTATTCAGATTGGATTATTTCTCCATGTCTTAGTGATGCAGTTCGGGCTGCAAAAGGTCTGCGCTCTCTGTATGATATCATCATAGATGAGGATATGGAAGACGAAGATGATGACGATGAAGATGATTGATAGTTTTTTGACTTTTGTATGTGTTGTACTTTGGATTTGGACATTTTGTTGTAGTTTATAAACTTTTGTATGTTTTGTTGTAGTTTTTACACTTAGGTTTGTACTTTGGTTTGTTGTTGTTGTATGGATTTGGACATTTTGTTGTAGTTTGTACTTTGATTTGTTGTCGTTGAATTGTATGGTGCTTCATTTGTTGGTTTTTATTTTTTAAGTTTTTTTTTTCAGAAAAACCGACCACATGTGGTCAGTTTTTTTAAAAGAAATTTGCATAAAACCGACCACTTGTGGTCGGTTTTTCTGGAAATTTTATTAAAATCCGACCACTAGTGGTCTTTTTTTTTTTAAAATAATAAATTAATTTTAAAATATAACCGACCACTTGTGGTCAGTTTATTTTGAATTTTTCATTTTTAAACTCATTTTTTTTCTATTTTAGTAAAATAATAATGAGTTTTAAAAATATATATACATTTTTAAAAAACCAACCACACGTGGTTGATTTTTAAAAAGCTACCACAATGTTACCGACCACGCACTTTGGTCGATTTTGTGGTTGGAATTTGAGGAAAACCGACCACCAGTGGTCAATTTTTATGGTCAATTTTCCTCTTTTTTTAGTAGTGGAAGAAGTGGTTGGTGCCCCCTCCCCCTACATACTCAACTCTAGGGCCTTTTTCTGCATCTAGGTCTCCATATCAACACTAACTCCCACATCGCCTCCATGTACATCACCAGGCTCTGTGAAAACTAATGGACCCTCAGTATGGACCGAGATACTACAATAGGATCACTGGATCTCCTGGGAATACCTGGACGTGCCAGATCCTTCATACTCTTCATCTGTGTAGCGGTTGTCATATGTACCTTCTCATCTACTCCTGATATCTCGGGTAAAATAGCCTCAATATATCACCTTTGAATCAAGTAGGGGAATGGAAGATTAGTCATCTCCCCAAATGCTCTATCATAGATCTCAGGCCGGAGGATAGCTGAAAAATCAATAGAATATCAGACCATCAAGCTAGCAACCAGGGATGCTTCCTCCTAAGTCAACACATTATCTGAAGCTGGGGGAACATTCGATATCGAAGGGGCAACCACCAAAACTTTGTATCAAAAGTCAGAAAACCCTTCTTGATCATACCATGACCCTCGATCCATGGGGTCTCATCACCTAAAGATGAGATATAGCTAGCTATCCATCTAGACATCTTAACCCTCTCTCATCTATCCTCAACCTCTCGCATAATATGTCGATCTCGTGTGACTTTCAGTCTGTAGTCACACTATGTTGTAGATGCGGGAGAGATATAATCTAGACCAAAAATAACCCAGCGAATAGTCTCTACTAAAAGATCAACTCTTACCCCTCTCACAAGTGTATGATCAAGCTGTGGCTACTCTATGTGTCTTATCAGGCCTAGGGATCTGCGCATTGAAAGGACTACCATAGCACGGTATGATGCATAAAACTCACGTACCATAGCTGGGTTGTATGAATTGAGTGGTCTGATCATCCACTCTTAACTAATAATAATTAAATAAAGACTGCAACTGTGGTACTCGATTCAGCCCAGATAGATCAATTCAGCACTCCTTATAAATAAGCCTCTTGGGCCTGCCTTTCTCTTAAATATGACTATCCATATCAAATATACTCTGCATCCCATCCACACATGACTTCAAATTTTACTTCTCAAGAGGTGACTCTGAGGTATGTGTAGCTACAGGAATTTACTCCTGCCGTGCTCGTGCCTCATGGGAAGCCTTCCATATACCCTCCTCAGACTGGGGTACATCTGACTATTATTCCTGAACGTTGGTACCCTCCTCAAACTGAGGTAATGCTAATGACTTCTCTTTCTCTATATCCTTGGATGAATCCTGGGACCCCTCCTCAGACTAGGGATCTTGAGCTATACCTTGTAAAGCTAGGTCAGAATCTGCCGTATCCTCATCATTATTATCATCTAGTGGAGAAGAATATGAAGGTGATCACCATGCTAACTTCATCCTCTGTCATTCTAGATTTGTTTGTATAACCTCGATAACCTATCTGGCCTCAGTCTGAGTCCTAAGTCTAGTGAAAGTTGGATGACTCCCCCACTGTGATGGCTCAGGTATCGACTGTCCCATCATCCCCATTAAAATAGTCTTGGCTACCTGGCACTTCTGCCCTCTTGTCACTTTGCGTGTCACTCTACCTATAACCTCTATAAGTAGTGTAATCGGGTACTCTTACACCGAACCACTTGGATTGGGGGACTCATCTCATCTCTTCTCTTCCTCAGCCTTCTTTTCTTTACAATTTTTGGTGCTATGTGTACCTAAAAAACTAGTCGTTAGTTTTCAACAAAGATGAGGGATTGCAAAAGTTGAAGAAAAACTCAAAATTTGAAAAGTTTGATTTTTTCCTCAATTTTCACACCCCTATAACTTATTTTAAGTCCCAACAAGTCCAATGTGCACACACATATCAAGAATCATGATTTTCAATGTAAACTAACATGCTCAACCTATGGTATTACTCTACTCATTTAAGTTCAACTCCTGGTTGGGGCCAAACCTTGGAATTCAATTCAAAACAGGGCTCTACATCAACATTATAGGCTACTTCAAGTCTCCTACATACAAGCATGATATATTCTATATATTTTGCATGCGAATACATATATCAACTTTTTTATTCAATAAATAAATCAACACATAACCATTAGGAGCCGAGAAAGTTACCTCTTTTATGAAAATCCATAAGTGAACAATGAATAAATCGAGTAAACCCCAAGTTAGAACTTGTTTTTAGTGTGTTGGGACAAGTTGGTACCTCAAACAAGTTTCAATTTAGCCTTTGTTTAAGTATGGGATTAGTTTATGATTTAAGAGGAAAGTTCGAATTTAAAAAGAAAGTTGAAGTTTTGAAGATTTGAATGAGTTAGAATGAGGCTAAAGATGTTAAGGATAGGGGCCTATTTTAGGTCTTAAATATGTGTTGCTGGGCCCAAAATTTTAATTGAAATTTTGTCCAACAAGTGACCTACCCACGGCATCCACATACGCCTGCTACATACAGCTAGGCATGGAGCGCATATGCCACATGTGGCCCGCATATGCAGGGCGTATGTGGGCAAATTTTTTTTTCTCATTTTCCTGCATTCTGGACTTGGTATTATGATATGTTCCCAGCTACTTATGGTCCCATAATTTGAATTTATGGTCCCAAAAGTATAAATATGTACCAAAAGACCACAGCTTTCCATCCTCATCCTAAAAATTTCATCTTTTCAATTTATTGCTCAACTTACCTAGCCCGTGTGGGACTTGTGACCATGATGGGTTGGTCACACAGTCCGTTTACCTGGAAATTTATGAACGTAGCAATCATATTGTGTTTTATTATTCTAGTATTTCAGTTTATTTTCAGTTTAGGGAGTTAGTTGGAGACATGTTCCTTCAACTTATTATTCAAACAGTTTAGAGGCTTTCAGACGATTATAGAGTTTTCAGATTTAGACTTTAGTATTTTTAGTTTTTTTTGGTACTGTGATACCACCTTATTTCAAATATTTTATTATTTAAGATTGAACCTTACGCCCTCTTTGCTCATGTTTCTGCATTTTATATGTATATTATGCAATTACAGGTACAAATATCAGTCATGGGTTAGTTTGTGGTCCTTCGGGGTCATGAGCACCGTGTAGAATTTCGGTTCTAAAAATTGGGGTGTTATAGGGAGGCACATAATTATGAACCCCTTTAGGAATACATCACTTTTCTGTTCCACCATCCTACAGGTGTTTGTAGGATCCTCTCTGGATTTAAATTCACTGGGAGTAAGGGATTGCCTCTACTCCATGTGTTAGGCGTACATCGATGTATACCCAACTAAAAAAAAAAGACCCGTAAACTGCAAAAACTTTAATTCACAAATCAACACTATATTTTCTGACAACAGCGCCAAAATTTGGTGACGCCCAAGATACACCTCTACTCTGAAAATGATCCAGTCGCTGCCAAACATAGTAACCCAATAAAGGTTATGGTCGAATCCTAAGGGAATACGTGGAATCATGGCTCTCATCTGTTGTAATCAATGGGCAGAACTAGAAAAATAAATGGAGGGTGGGGGGTAGGGGGGTTGAGTAGCAATATTGAACAAGTGGCAAATATCAACTTCAGTTGTAAACAGTCATAGGTGGACACTAGGATTGTGCTTCCCCTGTCTTCTCAACTCAGTAATCTTATCGTTCTTTGTTGAACCAACCCGATGCTTTGTATGCAGAATCGATAAGTTATGTACCTTCTACAGTCTTTTGGATGCAGAAGGATTTCACCCTTTACTTTTTGAGTCTCAGGATGTTGCTTAACTAACCCTTATCTTGATTCCAGTTAACTATTACCTTTTGAGTCTCTAGTTATTATATGAAATCTAACCGTCTTACTTAGATAATACCTAGTAGCGTGGATCGATAGTTAAACTCTAAACTATTATTGTCATTATCTTTTCCTAATACCTACTCCTCTTTTGGAGTAAGTAGCTATAATCTAGGAGGGATCCTAACGTTCTTAACTGCTAATATAACTATTAAATTGAAGATAATATAATATATGCAGGGGTATTAGTTCAGAACAACAATAGCACTTCCCCTACTTCATCAATCCGCCAGGTTTTCCACAACCCCAGCTAAAGAGTTTTAGCT
The DNA here is from genome assembly GCA_030864225.1 of Capsicum baccatum var. pendulum. Classification (NCBI taxonomy): domain Eukaryota; kingdom Viridiplantae; phylum Streptophyta; class Magnoliopsida; order Solanales; family Solanaceae; genus Capsicum; species Capsicum baccatum. Next base: position 27,941,818 of record CM061554.1, on the reverse strand, counting down.
GCTTATGCTTGTGAAATAATCAACAACATTCATGACTGAAAGTATAAGATGAAATCACAATAATCACAAGTAAAAACCTAAAGTCTTAACTGAATTAATCAACCAAAATCAATACAAGAGAATTCCAAGACTAAAATCAAATTTTGGAATCGAAATATGTTTGTAAGTATCAAGAGTGAGTAACTTCTACTAAAAGACACATAAGGGGTATTTATAGTACATAATAACAACCTAAAACCAAAGCTCGAATGAAAAAGGAGAAAAAAAGGGTCGGTGGCTCTATGCGGTCTCCACATGAGGATTGAGTGTGCTCAGACCCAAAATTCCTGCAGCTCTTCTCTTAGGATTTTGGGTTTCTGACATATGATTTGCCTACAAGTGGTCCACATGTTGACTTAGCATGTGCCAAAAGTCATTTTTCATCTCTTCTTCAATTTCCGCACATGCTTTTATCATGAACAATCTGGAAAGTGTCACAAACACCCATGATTAATCACCTAAGTATCCAAAAACATCTTTTTTTATATTTTTCATGAACTTAGCATCCAAATCATGATTTACTGCAAAACATATCCAAAGGCATCATATCTAACAAAACAACCTCAGAAACTTGCATATTTTCCTCATTTTAAGTGTCGAAAGTGCTATATTTCTATAGCACATAACATGATACCATCACACTTTTCCTATTCCTTCCTTGAGACCCTTAATTATAGATTTGGAAAATGACTGGTAGAGTCCAGGATTACTACTAGTCATTTTTCTTTTCCCATAAAAAAAACTATAGTCAAAAGAGGAATCTTTATTCAATTTGATCTAGTAAAGTAGGGATATTTTGCCATTTTATGTCAACATGAAGTAGTTTGTATTACCTGTAAAGTAAGAAAAACTCAAGGACTGACGTGTTAGATTTTGTTAGTAATAAATATTACAAGAAGATGAGGCAGAATGTAATCACATAAAGTTATTTTTCCTCTCATGCCAATTGATGCATGGGATAATGATGACTCGAGAATTTCAATGAACAAATTTTGCTCATATATTTGGATAGATAGAATTCATTAGGAAGGTTCAACTCTTCTCTTTTCCATCCTTGTGTCTTCTTTTACGAAAATGGGTATAACAGATATTTTGAAGATAGAAGTCAGGCTGAAAGATTTCCTACGTATCTCACGAAGGAGAAATCAAGCCCTACGTAGTTCAAATAATTGTAAAAAGTATTATTTTATTTCATTTCATTCACTAAACTTCATTACATTAGGAAAAAGTAAATACAAAAAAATAAAACTTGTTATATTTAAAGCTTGATTCTGGTTAGTATAAAGTTCTTCGATTTATCTAGCCCCCTTCTGCTTTATGGATGGTCTAGCACGAACTCTAACCAAATCTTTCTAATTCTGATCAATTTATCCAAATCAAAGTGGAAAGCACGACATTTCTCAATTATGGGCCCTTTGGTTCTATTATGATAATGACAGATATCATCTCCATCTCTCGATTTGGTAAACCCTTTCATTTTCTTTATCTCAACTGGATGAAGGATTTTTTCTTGGACCAACTTGAAGTAAATGTCTTTGTATTTATCCTTAAAACTTGTGAAGTACAAACAATGAATCATGTGATCACTAGTGATGGGCACTCCCGATTAACCCTATCACACTCTAACATGGTATGAGGTTCATACAAGTGAGCGATTTTTCTTCTACTGACCAAATGGCATATTTTAACTTTCAACATATGACATCCATCTATGATATGTTCTTTCTGAAACAAATGGTAGGCATATTTCCTATGCTCATCTTTGGGGTCACATTGAGGCCCTCGAGTCTTAATTGGGCATAAAATTCCCATAGCCTGTAATATTTGGTAAATCCTTGAGTCTTTCACAATTTTTGGTTCTCTCATGTAGTTCATTGCACTTTCTTTGAGCGTGATCTATTTGTCTCTTTTCCTGAACCTTGAAGGCAAGAATGTCTTGTCAGTATCTTCTGACCATTATTTCATTTCATTCATGAGTTCTTCGAGGGTCATTGATATTCCCTTTTGTACGAGCTTATCATTTTCTGATTTTTCCCTTTGTTTTCTCTTATCATATCTCTAATCATTCTAGAAGCTATTTCAAATTCCATGGATAATTGTTTAATCTCTCTAGCGAGGTCTCTTTTTGATATTTTCTCTTTTTTTTTTCAATATCTGATCGAACATAGCGATCTTTGCTTTGGTTAGGGTGGTTTGTTCCTACGATTCCCTATTCTTCTCCATGGTAACATCCTCTTCTTGTTCAATAAATATATTGACTTTGGTAATCTTTCTTTTGGCCACAATAATCTTCTTAGCCATTTTCTTATTTTCCCCCTTTAGCGTATCTTCTTTTTGGTCTGACTCCACCAATCGACTTTTGACTTGAGCAATTATCCTATTCCTCTTTTTAGTCCTCACTACAATGGCTTCTTTCGAGTCCATAGTTAACCTTCCTGAAATAGTAGGAATAACTTTAGGAAATTTTAAGAATGATTGCGGACTTTTCTAAGAGACTTGGGAGACTTGGAGTATGTTCGTTCGAACTTTTGTATAATGGGAGTATATTTCTGCCTAAGGTGCTCTACAAAAATGGGATTGGATCAATTCCCTTTTAATTTGAATTAACATAACACATATAAGCACATAAAATAGTTATATCACAAAAGCATATTGTAATAAATACACATCCTAATTGGGGACCCTTTTGAGCCAAGGGTTGGCCTATCAAGTTTGGTGGAAGTATTACGCCATTTAACACTAATCTATTATCCCGAAAATTATTTTTATAAATATCCAAAAGGGCATAGATGCCTACAAAGTAGCAAGTAAGGGATACAAATAGTTGGAGAAAGGGAGATAAAATAATAGAGAATAAGTCCCACGTAGGGAATAAAAATAAAAACACTCATAAATGCCTAACAAAGTAGAAAATGAGGGATACAATTTTTAGGAAGGGAAAAATAATAGGAGAGAGAAACAGTCCACACAAGGGATAAAACAGAAAGCACTACGATCCAGATGATCCTTCGTCGATCGCCGCCTTCTTGTCTTTGTCCAGCTCATGCCATTAGCGATATATGTTTGTGATCAAGTGACTTTTCGGATAATAGTAACTTTCATATACATTATGGGATTTCTTGATTTCCGTACTGGTATACTTCCACTAATCTTTGAAGTAGTAATCTGACTTAAACATTATCTTGAATCTTCTTAAGGGAATTGGTTGATCCATACCTATACCAAAGCAAATAAGGTGAGTCTTTCTCCCACCTCGAATGTTAATGGATTAGGTTAATCGACATATACTTCTTTCACACATAAGTATGATTTGTCTATGATTAACTCATGGTCAATAGACGTAAGAAAAGTTTTACTAATGAACCTAATACCCCCTTTGGTATTGGGTTATCCTAGGCTTATGCCTAAAGAGGATTTTGGTTTTGCCCTATCATAGGTATCTAGAGTGGGATTTGACCAGGTTCCCAAGTGAAAAACTTGAGATAGAAAATACAAACAACCATCAGATGTCTAACATACCAATAAACTGCTGTATTTCCAACACTTTTTTTTTGAAATTGATCAATAGGGGCCATGACAACCGCAAAACCCCAAACACTTTATATATCAAATGAGGGAGTATGCCATGAATTCAAATAATAGATATAATCACAAGATAATATCAAACTACCACATTTAATCAAGTAAAGTCAAATAAATTAGTTAAAACAGTCTAAAATTTGGTTAGAATCTTAATAACATCTCCAGTAGAGTCGTTATTTCTGTTTTATCCCTGTTCAACTTGAAAGGTTGGAAAACATTAGTTTTCGACTTTTTTTTAACTATTTCAAAACTGTAAAGAAAATTTTAAAATTATTTAGGAACATTGCAGAGTTGCCACTTAATTTTATAAGAAAATATCAAGAAAAACAAAAAATATTTCAAAAGATTAAAATAGAAATAAACTTTTGAAATAGAGAAACTAGATAAGGATTCAAGTAACGCCTTGAGAAAGTTTTTAAGACACTCAAGAGCGTCTGTTAAAAATGATTGACCAAAAGACAATTTAACTAATTTGTAACAATGACTAATTTTGAAAAATAGGGCTAACTTTGTAAGGTCTTAAATTCGTTTGTAAACATGACATTTATTCCTTTCACGTGAGAAGAAAGTTCATTTAATTTTTTAAAAAAGTTCTCCTAATAAGAAGGTTACAAATCCGATTTATATCAATTTAAGGGAAAGAAAAATTATTTTCATGGAAAGGGAAGAAAAGTGATTTTTGAATTTCAATTTTTAAATGATGGAAGATTTTAAAGAAGGCATCAATTTTAAACAAAGTTGTGAAATATTTAAATAATTATATAAAAGATAGACAAAAAAAGATTTCTTTTGTTGGAGAATATTCTCTCTGATTTAAATAAACTAGTTGACACATGAATAAAACAAAATGCCATTTTGATTTTATAAAAGTTCATTGTAAGAGAATTTTTTTTAAAAAATACATTTTTAATTAATTTTAACATTACACTATGTGATAAACACTTCAAAGAAAAATACAGAGAAAAAAAAAACGATCCAAAGGGGATTTATTAAGGTTAACTATAGTTAAGAATTTAATACAATAAATAATCAAATATGAATTATACAAAGATAAATAAAGAAAAGTTGAAGATTTGACCATTTCAAATTTGGCCAGCTTTTGGGGCCCCTTTTTAGTCCTTTTTTCAGTTGTGTACATTCTTTGATTTTTTGTATATTTATTGTATACTACTGCGTATACATGGTACACCATTGTGGAAACCTGCATATTTTGTTTCCATTTTTTATATACACCACCTGACCATGTATAGATGCTAATTTCCAGTGTATACCCACTGTATCTTGGAATATATCAGCGTATATCCACCTGCTTCTTCACATTTTAGCCTATTTGAGCTATGTTGGGGCTTAACTCAAGGGGATGAAGCTTGGCCCCATAGATTATGCAAGGATGGGAGTCCGATGGACTCATATGAATTCACATATGTCAAAGAAAAGATAAGGAGTTAATACTTGAACACAATGAGCACAATGGTATAAGAAACATCAAATTGCATTCTTTATATTTTAGTCATAACATCTAATAGTGACGAACATAACCCAGATGCTAAGTTCACTGCAAACAGACACTAACAATAGTCAATCAAATTAGGAGTTTATACTCTAAGAAATAAAGAAATGAATTATGTCATCATGATATTTTGAAAAAGGTAACAACTAAACTTTAACACAGAAACCAGACAAACAAATTCATTAACTCAAGATTACTTTTTGAGCAACATACCATCAACAAGCCATATGAGTAAAGAATTACAGAAATTTTTACTACAAGCTTGGATAGATTAAAACCCAAAACCCAAGCCTTCCCGAGAACAATATTGTCTTGCAAACTATGATGCCTATTAATAGGAAATTAACAATTTTTAACAAATGAACAGTGGAAACAAGAACCTAATAAACATGTTCCTACCAAATACAACCTAGGACGTCAAGCTCTTACCAAATTCCAAAGAGGAAAAAAAAGCTAAAGAAAAACACAAAAGCAGTTCATGCAATACTTCAGAATAAACAAAGACAAACAAGTACACCTCAGAAAACAAAACAAACTTTTATATGTCAAAAATACTAAATGATAGCATATAGGAAAGAAACTAGCTAGTTTAACATACTGAAATCGGCCAAATGCAACAATATTAAAACAAACATATTTCTTGGACAATCAGGTGATCTTTTAGAGCAACTTCTGAGAAGAATAAAAACTCCAGGCTAATAAAGTAACCTACTGGGAGCCATGATACGCGAGACTACAAGAAGGCAGTAACTACATATATTCAGATATAGGCAACACATTAAATTAATTTCCAGCTAATAGGGAAATAGAAATCAGAGTTATCCAATTTATTTTAGACGAGAAAGAAACTTTCCGCCATTTCTTAAAGAAGTCATTTTTATCGGGTTAAACAGATGTAGGGGAAAACTTATTAGGTGAATAGTTTACCTTTTTAGGGACAACACTTACGAGCTTTGTAATCGGATTATTCCTTCACACCACCGTTGAAAAGGAAACTTGAATTTCATAGATTAGGAATTCAAGCGCAAAGAGGAGTCTTAGAGAATCCTTAGCACTGGAATCCTTTTTCGATAGCAAAATTCCACATTTTTTGGGATTTCTGTTATCTAACCTATCCAACCTCTTTCAATGAAAATAATAGAAGTATATATAGGAAAGGATTTTGGGCTCAATTTTGAGATCTTTGTCGATGTGGGATAAATGATTTTGAGGGCCTTTCGAGAATTTATTGGGAAATTTTTTAAATTTGCTTTGAAGATATGTGATGAGCTGTACGATTGTATGAAATCGTACAGATTGCTGAGCTGGTGCGATTTGCTATTGGTGTCGGGTTGAAGTTGGGTGGAGCTGGGTCTTGTATGGTTTGATGTCGGTTTGTTGATATTGTTGGTGTCGTTTGGAGTTGGTTCGGGTCGGAGCCGGATCAGATTTTTGCCATTGGGTTGTTGTTGTTAGCTGTCGTACACTGTTGGTGTTGCAGTTGTTTTGTTATTGTTGTTTCGCTGAAATCCTGCTACTGATCCGATTGTTGTTGTCAATATTGAATCGGTTATAAAGGGGAATGGGCTATACGTTATGGGGTGGGTAATTGGGAGAAGTTTGGTCGTTGGGATGGGAAGCTGGAAATGGAATTGGAGCGGACCAACTGTTATTTTTGTTAGGTGGTTTAGGCTATTTAAGAGATAGCCTAAATGGGTTGAAATTATAGTCAACTTTTTTATATTCTAACCAATTTGACAAGTTCATTGGTCAATTGTATTGCAATTGTGGCCAAATAGCTATATTGAATCAAAATTCAAAAGAATTTAACAATTTATTTAATCCAGAGTTTCTTAGTTTGATAAAATCAAACATATATTTTTTTTTAATAAATTATTTTAGAAAACAAATAATATTTAAATCAAGATTTTTCCCATTAGAATTAACTTTCAAGACAACCCCTAATTAAAATTTATTTTTTCCGTAAAATAATTATCTAAGTAACAAAATTATATGATTTCGTACATACGAATACGAAAATATATAATTGTTACTTAAAATGATAAAATTACATAGATAAATACTTTAAAAAGTTTTCATCCGGATAAAATAAATGTTGTAATTTTATTTAAAAGCAAAGCAACCCATGATTAAAATTAGTTTTGGAGGGCAAAAATTAGATGTCAACAATTATTGCCAGCAAGACTTTTCTGTGATATTTATTTTCATGGATAACACACTATTTTTAATTAAGGCTTTACAAGAATGGGTCATAAATGAGATAAGTACGTTAAAACAACTTCAACTATTATAAAGTTGTTCCATATTGGCATATATAGTCTCTTTCATGCGCGTCCACCTCCTTATAGTCTCATTTTGTACAAAAGTATCCGTAAAACACAGACAAGAATATAGGCTTCTCGCATTTAAGTAAGTCATGAAATTCTTATTAATTTGTATTTTTTTTCCATCTGAATGTACCATGCTCCTTAAAATTCTACATAATTAGATAAATGAATACATGGTTTAAGAATATTATAAATATACACATGAGAGAAAATCTTTGAACTCGTATCATATGCATTTTTCTTACCATCTCTTTAATTTTTAAAATATATTTTAAGACTCCTTAATTAGCAATCATTACAACTTACCATGTATTTTAGGATTTCTTCAAAGACTTTAAATAACGTTCCTTACTAATATCTATGTTGCTTGAGCCAGGTTCTGGTGCATGAAGGCATTTAAGTTTTGATGCATGCACATAAACAAATTACGCGAATCATCAATAGATTTTCCAACAAAAAATGTAATGTTCATATAAATTGGAGCCCATCATTCTTGATCCTCATACAAACTTTGAAGTCATCCATAGCCTCTACCACCAAATTGCTTGGCCATCTTCTCCCATATAACTTCAAATTCATCAATTTTAAGTGAGCTATACACCGTATTTTATAGGGCGTCATGAAATACTTCTAATTTACCCATTTCTTCTACTGTATCAACTCTGTTAATCAGAATAATTGACAAATTAAGCCTATGATAAGGCTGAGAAAAAAAATCACAGATGCTACATTTTGCAAGGCTTTGCAGCAATCTGTGATGATAGATTTTGAAGGGTTTCCTAACACACATGATCGTAATCAAACATACATCATAAAATCTTCATCGGTAAACAAACTACAACTTAACAAAAGAGTCTGCTTATAATGGTGTAATCCAAAGAATGCTAGAAACGGGATGTCATATTCTTTTTGATAAGAATGTTATGTCGATCACAATCACATCACCAAAATAAGCTTATGTTGCACTGGATATGAAACCGATCCAAAACACATCTTTTAGATATCCTTCATCATTTCAATTCATAATGTAGGCTAGGTTGGGCTTCATAAGCCATGCCTAAGAGAAGAAGTTGTGCATAACTTGGCTATCTCCTTCGTTGAGTTCTAAATGTGTGGGGCCATCAATTTGGATGTTGGCTGCTATTTTGTAGCCAATTATTTTTTATTTTGGAATGGATCTTATTATTTGGACAAACTCCAATTTCAAACTTTATGTATTTTTTGCATTAAATTTTGACGCGTAATATCATAATGGATTCTTATCGACGAGAGTTTGATTTTCCACATAATGATTTCCTATATAAATAATGAATAGTTCAATAATTATAAATTGTTCATTATTACTACCCCAAATTTCTAGTTCCCGAAGTCTATTAACTGTATTATACTTTATTATTTTTAGTATCACTTAAACCTGTTTATATCTTACATATCAGTCAATTACATTAGTTCATTACAAAATAAATGATAAAATACAAGTCACGACCCAAAATCCATAGGTCATGATGGCACTTGTCACAGCAAACCTTAACAAGTAAGCCTATCACCCAAACCAATACCCAAAGGATAAAATGACAAAAACAGCCCCAAGGTAAGGCTTCTAGAATGAAGCCGAACCATTCATGTATAATAAAATGCAAAAAAGAAACATAATAATGCATCCATAACTCCCTAAAACAAGTGTCAACAGTATAAGAACGTATTTAGTACAACTCAAATTCAAGAAAATAAATATGATATCCAAATACAAGAGAACTGTCTCTGGAGTGAAAATAAAGACATAGTCTATAAAGAAAGGTAATAGAAGACATACGGACGCTAAAAACGTCTACCACTACCTCAAAAGCTCCAGATATCGCCTGAATCAAGCAGCGTGGGGTGCACCCAAACCTGAATCTGCACTAGAAAGGTACAGTAGGAGTGAGTATGGTCCACTTGTACTCAGTATGTAGCATAGTCCGGCTGAGAAACGTAGAAAATAAAGTACAAAAATATATACTAAGGGCACATCACCTGCAGTCAAAAAATGTCCCATAATGGTACCCCACACCACTTGCATAATAGTTCTAATATATATATCACAAATACAACAACAACACAACATGTAGAGCATAAGTATACATTATACAACATACAAGTAGAAATAGAGAAAATCATGTATATACAGGATGGTCAAGTAAAAATAACAAGATATCGAGCAAGTAGACATATAGCAAGTCAATAAGGAAATCTAATCACAACATCAATCACAATTAAGCAAATGCAATGTATAAGATGATGATGGTGATGATGATGATGATGATGATGGTGATGATAATTATTCACAAAACCGTCACATAGTCCCCATCTACGCGTACAGAGCCAAAGCTTCCCGATGTAGAAACCATGGGGGTTCGTCAACCCATATGTAAATTCATATATCATATCTCCTACAAAGCTATAGCTTCCCGATGTAGGAGCCATGGGGGGTTGTCAACCCGTATACAACCCATATATCCATATCTCAATGAATATTTCCACAACTAAACACATAACATTTTCTTACAACCAACTACATGATACAATTTTCACAACCACGTGAGCCAATATCCACTCATTAATTCCAATCATCCATGTGTTTCCACTTTTTCCCATATACCAAAAAGTATGAATAAATCATAAAACACAAATGATACCACAACACACCTTTTCATCAACAACGTATAGTTATTCGTATGATTATAAGGCTATCAATAATCACAAAGGACCCCACATGGTCACACATATCACATAATGTCCCAAAGTCAATAATTATACCACATAGAGGCCCCCACATAGGAACACCTCATATATAGCCATTATTCATGATTATTTCTCACCCTTAACATGCATTTTGGTATACAATTTAACTACCCAGCTCAGTTTGAAGAGTTAAGTCATAACCTACCTCGAATACCAAAATCAGTTTGTTACACTTCGAACCCATGACCTTAATTCTCACGAATGATCCCGAAATCAACTAAAGCCAAGAAATATAAAATCTACGCTTTCATCAAAACAAATCCAATAATATCTATATTGCCTACTTTTGATTTGGGGTTAAGGACCCCTGAAATGATTTTTTTTTTAAAAGGCAAAATCGTAATTATACTTCAAAAATGTGTTCTTCATATTTTTAGAAATCTACAGCTAAAACCCAAAGTTAAATCGAGTAAAAAACGTGGTTCAAATCAAAGAAAAATTATTTGTAAGCTTTACTGGGTAAGACCTTTGAAATTCGTGTTGAAATCAAGAATCAAGATTGTTTTGACAACGAGATTGATGAAAAACTAGTAATTATAGGATTATAAATATTATTCAAGTGAAAGGAGTGAAATTGGGGTTTAAAATTAAGCCCTAAGATTTTTAGAGTTTTGAGAAATTAATTAAGAATTAGAGTATGAAAAGGATGTAATCTCACCTTAAAACCGTAATAGAATCAAGAAATAGATGTTAATCCAGCTTCCCAAGTACTCTTATTTTAGCGTTTAACTCTCAAGAGACAAGGTGAAAGAATGAGCTAAAAGGAGCAAAAAGGGCTATTTATACTGTTCTCGAGTTACCTGGCTTTTTATGCATAAAATGCATTCCCTGAGCCTAATTTACCTTCTGTGCATCAGGTTGCACCAGTGACCTAGTACACCAGATTTTTTTTTAAGTCCAAGAAGATTTTGACGGGTTGCTCAGAAATCGGAGTTCCATATACGCAAATGAGCTATGCAACCACACTAAATTCGATGCTTCGGACTCAATGAAAATATCATATTTTCAAAAAAAAAATCATTTTCACAGAGTTGACCCCCAAAATCCAAAATCATAATTTTCTAAATCAGGGGTCGAAATGAGATTTAAAAACCATAAAATCTAATAAAGTATGTTACCACCCTAAATTTGATGTTTCAAACACGTTGGCGAGGTTAAATTAAAAATCCAAAGTCGTTTGGACCAAATGTGGGGTCCCACACTCATATTTTTAATTTTCAACTTTTTGACCAACAAGTCAAAATGAGCTCGGGTACATCAGGATCTGAACTAAAGGTCTCCTAGCCTAAAATTGATATTTCAGAGTTGCTGGCACAATACATTCTACCATCCATCACATAGATCAAAAGATAATAGCACTGGTCCATAATAAGGCTCTCGAAGACACCAAAAACCATAATATCACACAAAAGGCACCAAAATACATCGAGAATCATGCCAATCACCCGCACACCCTAGAAATACCATAATGCAGCTATGGGGAGGGGGTAAAATTGATCATTTCATACAGAAACATATATTTCATCAATTTTTTAGGTTGTTACATCATCCACCACTAAAAAGCTAGTTCATCTCAAACTAAGGCAAGGAATACCTGAATCAACGAAGATCTGAGGGTAAAAACTATGCATATCAGACTCTACCGCACAGGTAGACTCATCTATAGGCCAATGTCTCCACTGAACCTTAACCACAGGGATAACTCTAGAGTGTAGCCATCTAACATCCCTACCAAAAATAGAGACTAGCTCCTCAACGAAAGACACCGCTCATCTAACTAAATCGGCTCCCAACGAATGACATAAGACTCATCAGGAATATAATGGTGAAGCATAGAAAATAAAAAACTTGATGAACAACTGACAAATCTCGGGAAAAACCAACTGATAGGCCACATCACCAATGGTCCGATGAATCTCAAATGGACCAATATACTCAAGGCTAAGCTTGCCTCTCCTACCAAAGCTCATCACACACTTCATGGGTAAAACTCAAAGGAAAATACGGTCACCAATACTAAATCTCAAGGCACGAAGTCTACGATCAGCATAGAACTTCTACCTACTCTGAGCCGCTCAAAGTCTATCCTGAATGACCCGAACTCTATCCAAAGGGACTCACGAAGCAAGTTCGTACCTCGAGGTCTAACCTCAAAACATCAAAACAACCAACTGGAAAGGGATAATTCCTACCATACAATGCCTCAAAATGAGCCATATCAATACTGGAATGACAGCTATTATTATATGCAAACTCTGCTAAAGCTAAATAATGCTCCCACTGGCCCCCAAAATCCATTACATAGGCATGGAGCATATCCTTCAAAACCTGAATAGTCCAATCTAACTTACCATCAGTCTGGGGATTAAATGTTGTGCTGAGATCAACTTGAGTGCCCAACTCATCCTAAAAAGTCTTTCAAAAGTTAGATGTGAATATCGAGCCATAATTTAAAATGATAGACACTGGCACACTATGTAGATGCACAATCTCATGAATGTAGATACGAGCCAATCTCTCGGCACTGAAGGAAACTTGAACTAAAAGAAATGAACTGACTTGGTCAATCAATCCCAATGACCCATACACTATCAAAACCATAAGAGGAATGAAGCAAACCAGTCACGAAATTCATTGTGATCTGTTCTTACTTCCACTCAGGAAAGGGTAACCTCAGAAGCATTCCACCAGGTCTCATATGCTTGGCCTTCACCTATTGACAACAAAGGCAGCGAGCTAAGAAGTCCACAACATCCTTCCTCATACCGCCCTATGGATAGAATAGTTGGAATAATGGGCCTCCTCCAAATATTTGGAATAATGGGCCTCTTCCAAATTTAATCTAATCCAATCACCAATTCTCGGTACACAAACTCGACCACCAATCCTCAAAACACCATCCAAATTAAGTGAGACTTCCTTTTCCTCGCCACTCAACACCTTATCACAAATTAACCTAAAACCCACATCATCAAACTGGTGAGCTCAAATCTGTTCCATCAAAGAAAACCTAGCCTCCATAAATGCCAAAACACACCCAGTGGTCGAAATATCTAGCCTAACTATCTGTTAAGCTAAAGACTAAACATCTAAGGCCAAAGGTCTCTCCTGGGTCAAAAGATGCGCCAATATACCTATGCTAGTCGATTTCTAGCTTAAGGCATCAACAACCACATTGGCCTTGCTCGAATGATAGAGAACAGTCAAGTCATAATCCTTGAGCAACTCAAGCCAATCACGTTACCTTATATTAATATCTCGATAGGTGAAGAAGTACTGAAGGCTATGATGATCCAAAAAAGTTTCACAATGGACTCCATACAGGTAGTGCCACTATAACTTCAAAGCAAAAACAACTTCACACAAATCCAAATCATAGGTAGGATAATTCCTCTCATGGGGCTTCAACTGACGAGAAGCATATGCATTCACCTTACCCTTCTGCATAAACACAACACCTAATCCAACACCTGAAGCATCACAAAAGATGGTAAAACCCACACCCTCCATGGGTAAAGCCAAATAGGAACTGAAGTCAACAAATCCTTGAGCTTTTAAAGCTCACCTCACAAGTATCAGAACAATGAAAAAAAATCTTTTTTTCAGTCAACTTTGTCAAAGGAGCTACAATAGAAGAGAAACCCTCAATAGAACGACGATAATAACTTGCTAATCTAATAAAACTCTAAATCTTGGTTGCCGAAGTAGGTCAAGCCCATTCATGAACCGCGACAGTCTTGGATAGATTAACGATAATACTTTCCTTGGTCACTACATGACCTAATAAAGAAATAGACTCTAACCAAAACTGGCACTTGGAGAACTTAACATATAACTTCTCATCCCTTAATCTTTAAACCACAATCCACAAATGCTCCTCATTATCGACCTCACTCTTGGAGTAACCAAGATATCATCTATAAATATAATAACAAAGGAATCAAGATACGGTTGAAACAACTAGTTCATCAACTCCATGAACATAGCAGGGGCATGGTCAACCCAAAGGACATGACCAAGAACTTATAATAACCATATCTAGTCTGAAAAGTTGTCTTCAAAATATTAAAAGCTGTAATCCTCAACTGGTGATAATCGAATCTTAAATCAATCTTTGAAAACACGTCAACACCTTGGAGCTGATCAAAGAAATCATCAATGTGAGAAATAGGATACTTATTCTTAACCGTCACCTTATTCAACTATCAATAATCAATACACATCCACATATATCCATCCTTCTTCATCATAAATAGGACAAGCATACCTCAAGGTGATACACCAGGTTGAATAAATGCCTTATCCAATAACTCCTATAATTGATCCTTCAATCCTTTCAACTAAGTTGGGGCCATCCTATAAGGAGAAATAGAAATAGGCTTGGGGACTAGTTCAACATCAATAGTAAAACCAATATCATAATCCAAAGGCATACTAGACAAATCCGTAGGCAACACATTCATAGACTGACAAACAACATAGACATAATCTAAGAAAGGGGGTAAAATAACACTAGTATATTGAATATGAGATAGATAAGCTAAACATACCCTCATAACTAATCAATGATCCTAAACATAAGATATGACTTTCTTGGGTCCCGAATAAAGCGCACCCTTCCAAGCTATCCTTGGCACACCCAACGAAGCTAAAGTCACAATCTTAGCAAAATAATCTAAGATAACATAATATAGAGCCAACCAGACCATACCCAAAATAACATTAAAGTCAACCATATCTAAAAAAAGTAAATCTACCCAAGTCTCACGATTAGAGAAAGTCACAACACAAGATTGGTGCACTCGATCCACCACTAAAAAATCAGCTACCAGGGTAGATACACAAATAGACATGGAAAGAGGCTCACTAATAGAATCAAAACTCAAAGCAAAATACACATGCATATAGAAGAAAGTCAATTCAGGATTAAATAATATAGATATAGATCTGAAACAAATGGGGATAATACAAGTAATCACAATGTCTAAAGTCTCTACCTCAGGTCTAGCTGGTATAGCACAACACTATCTATGACCACCAACTGGTTGAGTAGCCCCACAATCACTACCATGAGCTCTAGCATCCCTACCTCTTGCATTTTTAGTAGTACCCCTACTTCTTACAGCTAAAATAGGAGTAACTGATGTGCCTTAGAAATATGGCATATTCGATACTTAAAACAAGGAATTTATTCTTGGACTTATGTTAGTTTGGTGGATGTGATGTCGTTTATTGCGTAGTTGCAGGGAAATTAGATAGAAAATTGCTTCATTTAAAAAGATTTAAGATTTTTTTTGAAAATATTGGTCAGGCTATGAATCGTTAAGACATTATACAACTCATAGCCCAACTCATAAAGATGGTAGTGGCAAAGGCTAAGCTAGAAAAGCTAGGTACCAGATGATAACGACTTATAAGAAGTAAATATGAGTCATAGAATATGGTCATAAAGAGAACAGTGAGCTACTCTGAAATCCAAAAGTGAATTCATAGAAAACTATGAGTCGTAAGGTCTGTCTATGACTCATAGTGAGGAATCGTAATGAGACCAGTGTTCAAGGTCATGAATTTTAAAGCATAAGTGATAATGAATAAAGATAATAAGTTGTAAGGACTAACTATGACTCGTGGTGAAAAATCATAATGGAAATAGAAGTTTGAAGCCTGGAAGACGAAATACGACTCATAGCCCAACCCGTAAAGATAGTAGTGGAAAAGACTAAGCTAGAGGAGCTAAGTATCAGATGATAATGACTCTAAGGAGTAAATACGAGTCGTAGTATATAGCCGTAAAGAGAATAGTGAGCTAGGCTAAAATCTATAAGTGAAGTCATAGAAGGCTATGAGTCATAAGTTTTGACTATGACTCACAGTGAGTAATCGTAAAGAGACCAGTATTCAAAGTCCTAAAGTTTAAGAAACAAGTGATAACGCATGAAGGCCACCAGTCATAAGGACTAACTACGACTCATGGTAAGGAATCGTAATGACAACAGAAGTTTGAAGCCTGGAAGATAAAATCACACTGTAATGCTGATGACTAGCAAATATATGACTCGTAAAGAGACCTTACGATTCATAATAGTTGCCGACTTAATTTTCCTATTATATTTTTATTAGGATTTCTTTATTATTTTGAGATACTATAAATACCTTAGGGTTATTTCTTTATTAGGTTACGCACTTTGAACACACTTTTATAGTATTTTTGATATTTTTATATACTTTGATTGTTCTTGGATTTTTGACTTAGTATTCATTTGGATATTTTGGATTTTTATTCTTTCACTATTGTGTAATTAATTACTTATCTTCTTCATTGATTATCATAGGTTGTAACATAAGCATGAGAAGTTATCTTCCTTGACTAGGGTTTTGGGTACCCTAGTGGATTAGCTATGTAAGGGAAGTGGGAGATTTATCTATTCTACTGCAATTTTATGTATTACAATCTTATTTGTATTAATAGTTCCCAAGCTACTGCAGAGGCTTGGAAATTGCCTATATTTAAAAATGTCATCACAAGGAAGTTAGAGATTGGGAAAAGAAGGTTACAATGGCGATTCGAGGTTATCAACCCTCATCTAATCAACTCGAGACATAAAAGGTGACAGATGTACTGAGGTTATAGACAAGGGAAAACAAAGTGACACCCCGAGACTTGCAAAGTAAAGGGTGATTCTATCAATGCATTCACAAGACAGTTAATAGTATATACCTTATCATCTTTGCATGCAGAGTAAGAGGTTAGGTGCATTTAACACAAGAATCTTACGTAGTTGTGAATCCACGGGATCACAGTCCTAGTGTTCGTCTTCTACTATTTACAAACTTAAGCATTTAAGTTTGGTTACTCAATATTGACTTCAAAATCCCTTATATACTTTTCCATGTTGCTCATGGATTTTGTCAAGTTTAAGATACTATTCAATATTTTCCCTATAGGATCGACCCCAACCTTAGTTAGGTTACTATATTTGGCATCAACTACAACATACTTCTTTGGAGGTTAGTTTTGAGTGACATTAAATTTTGTTGCCGTTGCTAAGAAAGATGGTATGAATTATTGATTGAAGTTGGTAAAGTTTGCGAGTTTTTATTTTCTATAATTAGTTAGGTATACGCCGGTGTATGCCTCGCACTAGGAGTCAAGGCAATCCCTTACTCCCTATTGATCTTGAATCGGAGAGAATTTTATAAATACCATAAAAGATGTCAGAGCAAGTTTGTGATGGTGTTCCTGTTGGGGTCTGAGATTCTCAAAATGTACCTCTTTCTCCATCTGCTAATCCATAGAATGTTGCAAATAGACAGACGAAGTAATTTTTAGTGGAGGCAGTTGAAGAGAAAAGAGCGATAGAGAAAGCCATGTTATCTCAACAGGCATAACAAGTTAGGCCAAGACCAATAGCCGATCAATGCGCAATAGTTAACAATAGTTAGGAGAGAGATAGGGTTGACAGAGCATGAGTTATACCTGTATATCACTTTCTACCATAGTATAATGAAGATGAAGACATGGGTTATATAGAGCCTGCTGAGACTGGAGCCATTATTCCACCTGCCTTATCCCCTAATGTAGCTTTTGATATTACTAGTGCAATGATCCAACTGCTGAATCTAATGGGTGTATTCTCGAGGGAAGCAACATATGATGGAAACATGCATTTAGTAAATTTTACTAGGATATGCACTTCATATACTATCCCTGGGGTGGATCAAGAAGCATTGAGGTTATGGTTGTTCCCCTTTTCACTAACAGATAAAGCATTATTATGGTTGGGGGAACTCCCTGTAGGCTCAATCACAATTTGGTATGAGCTATGAAAATAGTTTTGGAATCAATTTTTGCCTCCTGCCAGGATGCTAAGTTAAAAGATTAGATTTATAATTTTCAACAGTTACCTGCAGAGTCAATGTATGAAGCATGGTTTCGATTAAAAAATAAGTTGAGCATGGTACCTCATCATAGGATTCCAAGATCTAATTTGTTAGAGATATTATATATATCCTTGAATGTTATCTCTAGGTCAATGTAAGACATAATATCTAGAGGTTCACTTATGCGTCTATATTAGAAGATAGCCCAAGAGATGCTAGATGTGATTTCTATCACTAACAGAGGATGACAAACTTGAGAAGCTGATAGAGAGGCTGGTATATTTGCCATTAGAGCTAATAATGACTATAGAGCTAGTGATGATATAGTAGCACAAGAATTTTCATAGGTCAGAACTAATATTAGGCTACTTTCAAAATAATTTGTAGCAGGGACAGTTGAAAAGGTGAAACAGTGGGGGCACAAGGATCTACTTACATAGCTTATGAGTCTGATGTATATGAGGAAGCAAAGTATTTGGATTACAAAGTGGCGAGTTTCCGAGCCAAGGGGAAAGAAAATCAAGATAGGGAATATTATGGTAATAGGTTTTGAGATAGAAATAGAGAACAAGATGGTGATTTGAGATAAAAGGATGACTACAAAGAGAAGAGTGACAGATAAGCTCCACCAGGTAGCCAAGATACCGAGTCTAGATGGAAGAAATAGTATAACAATTAGTAAAAGGCCAAGAAAGTCAAGAGAGCTATCTTAAGGAGATTAAGGTAGACCTATTAGGGCTGAATTAAAAAGTTGAGTCACATAGTACTGTGATCAAACAACTAGAGTAGCAGTTTGGCCAAATGTCGACCATGTTAAATCAAAGGAAGCCTAGCATTCCTCCTAGCAATACAGTGTAAAACTTGAAGAATGATAGTCATTGTCATGCCATTACCACTCAGAGTGGTAAAACTACCATGGATCTACCCATGCCCACTGTGAATAAATCAAAGAATGATGCTGATCCTATTATTGTTGAGAAAGCTCCTGATGTAGGAGTAGAGAAATTGTTAGATGATGAGGATATTGGTATGAAAGAAAAAGGTAAGGGTAAGGTTGAGGAGCCTACTCTAAAAACCATTCCAAGATATCAACTATCTTATCCATAGAGATTAAAAAAGAAGTAAGAAGAGAACAAATATCAGAAGTTTCTATCTATGTTAAAGGAGTTATTTGTAAACATTCCATTAGTGGAGGTACTGGATCAAATTCCTAGCTATGTGAAATTCATCAATAATCTAGTCACTAGAAAATGGACCTTGAGCTATGAGCCTGCTAATAATATTTATCAGTGTAATACAGTTGTATCTAGATCGTTAGTAGAGAAGAAGGAAGACCCTAGAGTTTTTACCATTCCATACAATATTGGGTCTTTTAGCTTTGCTTAGGCTTTATGTAGTCTAGGAGCAAGTATTAATCTCATACCACTGGTTGTGCTTAAGCAGTTGGGGTTAGGAGCACCTAAACTAACATCGATGAGATTGTTGATGGCTGACCATACTATGAAAAACCTGGTCAATATTCTATGTGATGTGTTGGTAAAGGTGGCATATTTCATCTTCCCAACTGATTTTGTTATACTTGATTGTGAAATGGACTTCTAAGTCCCTATCATCTTAGGCAGACCCTTCCTAGCTACGAATAAGGCATTAGTTGATATATCATTTGCTTAGGCATTGGTTGTGCCAAATAAGAATAATGAGCTAGTACCAATGAGACCAATCATAAGATAGTGAGTGTGCATGGATTATAGAAGGTTGAACACATGGACCTAAAAGGACCACTTCCTAATTCCCTTTGGTGATCAAATGTTGGATAGACTTGCGGGAAGGGGCTGGTATTATTTTCTAGATGGCTACTCAGGGTACAATCAAGTCACAATTTCTCCTAAGGATAAGGAGAATAAAACCTTTACAAGCCCATATGGGATATTTGCATTCAAAATAATGCCATTTAGGTTGTGCAATGCTCCAGCGATATTTTAAAGCTGCATGATGTCTATCATCTCTGACATGGTAGAAGACACCATTGAAGTATTCATGGATGATTTTTCTATAGTTGGTGATTATTTTGATGTCTTCTTGATTCACTTGGCCAATGCTCTACATCGATGTGAAAAATGCAACTTGGTACTTAACTGAGAGAAGTGCCACTTTATGGTGAAATAAGGAATTGTGCTTGGGCACAAGATCTTAAAACGAGGCATAGAAGTTGACAAGGCCAAAATTAAAGTGATTGATAAGCTTCCACCACCAATTTTAGTTATGGGAATTCGAAGCTTTTTAGGCCATGCAGGTTTTTATAGGCAATTCATAAAGTATTTTTCTAAGATTGCAAATCCTTTATGAAAACTTCTTAAGAAAGAGGTGAAGTTTGATTTTGATGAAGCATGTTTGAAAGCTTTTGAGTGCTCGAAGGAGCGGTTGGTGTCGGCCCCTATCATTGTGTCACCTAACTGGTCTATGCCATTTGAGATCATATGAGATATAAGTAGTGTAGCTCTAGGTGCTATCCTTGGAAAAAGGCAAGAAAATATTATACA
This sequence comes from Capsicum baccatum var. pendulum, assembly GCA_030864225.1. Lineage (NCBI taxonomy): Eukaryota > Viridiplantae > Streptophyta > Magnoliopsida > Solanales > Solanaceae > Capsicum > Capsicum baccatum. The sequence goes on along the minus strand of CM061554.1, from coordinate 27,921,158 downwards.
CCCTATCTATTATCCTAACAAGGCATTAAACTCGGCTTAGAAAAATTATACTGTGACTGAGGTTGTTGTGTATGTAGACCATCTAACCTTGAGATACTTGATAGCGAAGAAAGATGGAAAGCCTAGATTATCTGTTGGGTTCTCTTATTGCAAGAGTTCAATTTTTAGGTAAAAGACAGAAAGAGTACAGAGAATCAGGTTATTGATCATTGTCTAGACTTGAAGATGAAGCAATGTAGGAAGTAGGGAATACGCTTGAAATCGATGATACTTTTCCAGATGAGCAGATTTTGGCAGCATCGTAGACCTAATTCCCTGGTTTGTTGGCTTTACAAATTACCTAGTTTGTGATATCGTTCTAAAAGATCTGTCGTTCTAGCTGAGAAAGAGATTTATGCATGAGGTACGAAAGTTTTTCTGGGATGAACCTTAATTATTCCAAATTTGCACAGATGGGGTTATTCGCAGATGCATCGCTGAAGTGGAGATGATGAGCATTCTTAAGGATTTTCATGCTTGACTAGTTTGGGGTCACCATAGAGGAACCTGTACAGTCCATAAGATCTTACAATGTGGGTACTACTAGACTATGATATACAAGGATGCTCATGACTTTTCCTCAACCTGTGACCAATGCCGTGCCAAGGTAATATCTCTAGATTCCATGAACTCCTCATGACACCTATTATAGAGTTAGAGTTATTTGATGTATGGGGCATCGACTTCATGGGTCCATTTGTGAGCTCCTTTGGGATGAATTACATTTTTGTGGCAGTGGATTATGTATCTAAATGGGTGGAAATGGTTGCTCTCCCCAATAATAAAGGAAGAAGTGTCACCGTCTTCCTAAAGAACATCTTTGCTCGATTTAGCATGCCACATGAAATCATCAGTGATAGTGGGTCACACTTCTATAATCAGTTGTTCTAAATTTTTCTTGAGAAGTATGGTGTAAAGCATAAGGTATCAACACCTTATCACCCTTAGACTAGTGGACAGGTTAAAGTGTCCAACAGAGAGACAAAGTCTATTTTGGCAAAAACTATTAATACCAATAGAACTGATTGGTCAAGAAAGATATATGATGCATTATGGGCCTATCAAAGAACATTCAAGACTCCCATAGGTATTTCCCCATACCAGTTGGTGTATGGTAAGGCATGTCACTTGCTTGTTGAACTTGAGCAGAAAGTACTGTAGGCATTAAAAAAGTTAAACTTTGAGTGGAATGACACAACAAAGGAAAGAATGAGTTGGATGAATTTTGACTTCGGGATTATAAGAGTCCTGCATTTTACAAGGAGAAGATAAATGTGCTTTCATGATAAAAAAATCGAGAAAAGAGTATTTAAGGGCAAATTAAAGTCTAGATGCTATGGGCCATTCAAAGTGATGAGAGTGTTCCCATATTGTGCTTTAGAATTAAATCATGAGAGTGAAGCCCCGTTCAAAGTAAATTGGCAAAGGGAAAAGGACTATATGGGTAACACGAAAGTGTTAGAGTGGGTAAAACTCCCATATGGGGAATGGACTAGTGGTTTGGTTATATGGACTTGGGTAATCCTCACTTCTTGAGATAGATTTTGAGGTTGAGTTAGGCCCAAGGTTCGACATGGTATCAGAGCTAGGTCCATTCCCATTTTGGGCTCCCGGTCCATACGCTAGTGCCAGTTAGGCCTGGGAGTGGGGGGGGGGGGGGTTAGAGTGGGTAAAAGTCCCACATGGGGAATGGATTAGTGGTTTGCTTATATGGACTTGGGTAATCTACACCTCTTGAGCTATCTTTTGAGGTTGAGTTAGGCCCAAGGTCCATTTCTTACCAAAAAGAAGTTAACGTAATTGAGGACTTGAGCCTTGGTGAGTCTGAGTAACCAAGGCAACTGAGTCATGCTGCAACGTTAAATCAGGAGCTACATGGGAGGAAATCTATGCAGATGGTTGGTGAAGTTAGAGTATCCAACCTAGCCACGTTGTGTAGCAATGTTAATTTAAGCTCTTCGTGGGAGGCAAACCATATTTTATACTTATTAAATTATTGGGTAACATGTGTGTTCAGTGTGTAGGGATGGATATTGTAGGAATCAATCAGAAAATTTATTGATATCAGGCCATGCGGGTTATTTATGAGTCGTAACCAACCATTACACTCTTGAGTAGGAGTCATTAGGATCTTAAACTTAGAACACTTTTAGGTAATTGGTCTCTAGAGTCAATATGGCTCTTAGAACGAGTCGTAGTCTATCACATTGAGTTATAATGACTGTACACCTAGGTAATGTTTTAGTCTTTATAGAGGGAGTCTAAAACTCATAAGAAATGGTTACGAGCCATAATCAAGACTCATAAACAAGCTTGATATTTCAAGCATCGCGGGTCGTCCTGGTCCCAAATTCGATTTAAAACAATAGGGCACCTAAATTGGGCACCCGAAATGCAAATATGTGAACTCCCTCTATTTTTCTTACCTACCAAAAAACTCAAAACCAAACTTCTCAAGTTATCCCAATCATCAAAGCTTAAAATTTTCAAGTTCCAATTAAATTATTTCTAAAGAGTATTAGGGTTCAAAGTCTAAAAAGAAGTTTCTTTGCTCAAGGATCCAAAGCTTCAAGTCAAGTAAGTATATGTTTTAACTTTTTTTCTTCTTAAAGATTAATTCTAAAAATGATAAGAAGTAACTTGGATTCCTTGTTAAGTAGTATATGCTTAAATCTAAAACCCTAGTGTTCATTGAGATAGAAATAGAAACTGAATGTAATTTAATTTTTGTGCTGATAATATAATAATGTGATGTACTAGGAGCTGTATGGAATTGGCATAATCACAAGAATGGATATTGTTGTTGTGGGATTGGGTATTGGAACCAAGTAAGTCTAAATCCCCATGTTATAGTAGATGTGGGACTGTTAATGACTCGTAACCACACTTAACGAGTCACTACAAGACTCATAACCACTGATAACATGGAGGATTAGAAGAGTGTGGGTTCTATTATCACTACGACTCAACTAAATAATTCATAATCAATCCTTACAACTTGTATATAGGAGTCATAATGACTGAAGAAATGTATTCATAATATTATATGTTTCTGGTCGGCTTACGAGCATTAGTGACGAGTCATAAACTAACATTACGACTCGTTAGGAGGACTCTAACCTAACTAGCAAACATTGATTTTTCCACTGTCTGCCTTATGACTCATCTAAATGAGTCATACCCATTGGTGACGACTCATACTCCTGAGTCGTAATAAGTCCAATAAATATACACTGACACCAAACTTTCTTATTTTTCATTCTTCTTAGAATTCACTATTTGATTTTATAAAAATAGGTACTCATGGCTCAAAAGGGTGATTCATCATCGAATAAAATACCAAAGAAGAGCAACAAGAATAAACCTGCCTAAAGTCTGATTAGAAATTGGTAAATAAGGACATTGATAAGTCTAGTGGTGACCTCTAAGAATATCCAGTAAAGGGGCAGGTTAAGCCTTGAAAAAAGCTGCCTTAGGGAAATGAATAGATATGGAGGAAGGCATACCTCCCAAAAGGCTAAGAAATAAGAATTCCTACACCTCATCACCACATTCACTGTCCCAATTTGAAAAGGACAATGAAAATAACAACGATGAGGTTGAATCTAACTCTAAAGAAGATGGTGAGGATAAGGAAAAAGGTGCTAACACAAGGAGGTTGAATTTAGTTTAGGAGAAGACATTGATGAGAGTAAGAGTGAGGAGCATATGACTCCAATTGACATTCAGCCACTACAAACACAACCTCAAATTCCACTATACATTCAATCTACTCTGATACCATCGTTGAATGCTGGGGGTACCCCAGAATGCAGGATACATATAATGAAGGGATTGTAAGTAAAACCATGGGAAAAATAAAAAGGGGGATATATCTAGAGAGAAGATTAATTGCTGCAGGCATGTATGAAATACCTAAGTTCAAAACTCGATTCCAATAATATTAATTTCAGTGGATGACCACAGTTCCTGGAAAATTTAATCCCGCACTAGTGGGTGAGTTATAAGCGTCCTACAAAGGAGAGATAAAGAGGAAATACCTACAGGTCAACTTGTGGAAAGGTTATGATCTAATCACTTCATTGAATATTCATAGAGTTCAGGTGAATATCTCCCCACAGACTATTTGATGATTCTTGCACAGACATAATTTCCAACCACCAGTGAATATGGCTAAAATAGAGTACTGCATGGGTGAACTGGGAAAAATAACAAGGAAACAACTGGGTACTGTAGATAATATGATGCATGTCTAGTGGATAGCAAGTCTTACTGCTACAAATAGAGAGGAAGTGAGTTAGGTGGTTAGCGATATGGAAGTGAACTCTTAGTAGATTGCCAAGAGCACATTGAAATTTGACCAAAAGGCATGGTGGAATCTTTCCTGACATAGATTATGTCCCACAACTATGGACAATGTTCTCAGTCCAGTTCGTACAACATTGATAGCTGGAATCATGGCTGGGTATAAGTTCAATGCTGTACAAATTATTGCCAGAGAGATACGTGATTGAGTGGTGGGTACTAATGTGATTTTGGTATTCCTATTCTTGTTGACTCAGATATACTTGGAGACGAGGGTGTCAGTACTTTTAGATGTGGATCAGTATATTAAATCGAAGAACACCATAGAATTGGGATTAATTTAGAATGCAACAAATCCCATAACTAGGTAGGCAAAAAATGAGTAATGATGTTAGGTGAGATATTGTGGAATAGAGATTCCCCAAGTACCACTACTGTTGAATGCACTATAGTAGATGGCACTGTGGTAGTGAAACATCCTGAGTTTTGGCACTTAGAATTTTTCTTGGAATTTCGTTCTCCAAACCCAATACGACTCATAGGTACGAGTTATATTTTGGGGTATAGATGGTATGGTCCTATCGTATACTGACCAGTGTTGGTCAATGAGATTGGATAAGTTACTAGAATGGATATGTCTTAGGGGATATGATTCGTAACAGGTTGTATCTTGTACTTGTATAATGGACCATGTTCAATCCTCTTGGTATTATATTATACCAAGGGTACGGATGGGAGGTATGGATAATACTGTGGATACGACTTAGTTGGATGAGTCATATACTAGATAGTGTTGGGTCAAAGGGTTGTGTCTAGTATACGAGAGGTGGGCACCACTCTTATAGGAAGGGTACGACTCGTGAGGGTCAGTTGTATCCCTGCGAAAAGATTTTTGTGCAACTTAAGTGGGGGAATTTTGGACATTTCCCTACTTAACCTAATAGGACCCCACAAGTTCTAACCTACTTGGAAGAGTATTGACCCTATTATTCTATTCACTAACACTTAGAAACTATTCCTAAATAATTCATAATTCTCTCAAGAGATTTTAGGGCAAGAAAGCTAGGATTTCATGTCGTGGGCTAATTTGGGACTTAATTTGGTGAGATCTTTCAATCAATTCCTCAATATAAGGCATTTACTTATTCCCTCATTGTTAGTTCCAACTAAAGGCATGATTTTACTATTGGTTTTCATGATTTCATTATTTTATGCTTTGGGTTTTCAAATATGATTTGAGGGTTTTGTTTATAAATACTTGGTTATGGTTTCTCATGGTTTTAATTATACTTTTATATACATTAATGGTGGTTTTGGATAATTGGATTGCATGGAAATAGTTATTGGTAATTGAAATCAGTTTTGGTTAAAGTATGCCCCCAATGTGTTTGAAAAAATACTTATAAAGATATGTTCATTTCATTGATTACTTTTAAATGGAATTCTTGCTTGTTTTAAACATGGTAAAGGAATTATGCATGGTTTAAATGGTTTGGAAAGGTAAATGGCTAAATGGTTATGTTTGTGGGAGACATAGTGATCCCCAAGTGGTTTAATAGGTAAATGGAAGGGAACTTGAAAGTCCTCTTAATCTATAAATAGTTGGCTATGGATAATGCTTGCAAGTGTAGTTGGTATGACGATACCACTACCTAATGGACTTGGTTAGTAAATTGTTATTAGATTACTTGGTAATGGTTTTTAATTGGGCATCAAATGGGGAGGTATAGCTAATCCGTAGAAGGAGAAGGTCTGGGGAGGGGACAAAAATTGGAAACTCATATTTGTCGATATAAGGTTGGATTTGGTGAACATGTGCATGCTGTCATACTTTATATTGGGGGATGTACTATTTATCCCAGGGTATTTTCTTCGGTCGTGTGACTTCATGCATTGGGGCCCTTTTAGTAGGGGGAGCAGAACCCATATAGCCCATAGATGTCTTAGGACAGCAAAGCTACCAGCCCATGCAAAGGTGTACGTGCATGCTAAACCCGGTTTCTTTTCAAGAACTTATATATGCATGTGTGTATGCATTATGGATGGTTTTACTTGGTTTTTATAACTGACATCATTTTATCCTTACCCTGAGTTCATGTTAGCAATCACTTGCTAACCCGTCTACTGGCGGTTGTATACCCACGCTATGTAGGAACTGGCTATTCTACTCTCCCTATCAAGTATTCGAATTTCAGTATCAATATTTAGACTGAAGTACTGAGCCTCCCTCCTTTTGTAAGGCACCATTTCATGTTATAGACATCTTTAAACATTTTAATTTTATTTTGGATATTGGTTTTAGCCATGGTTGGGGGTATGTACCAATTGGATATTTTTACTCTTTTGGTTAGAGGCTTTGTGGTAATTTTGAGGGTTCGTATAGGTGGAATCGATATTGGTGTCAAACTTAGTATTGACATTGGTATTAGGGCTGACATTATTGGACGATATTTTTGGTTGTTCCATATATTACATTTTGGGATTGATTATCATTATATGTTTTTGTATCCTTTTGGTTATGTCCTGGTTTATGGCCTTTGGTTTGGCTTGGTACAGTTAGGCTTAATTGGGTCGGTCACAGTTGTGACCAAGAGTCTTCATAAGAGCATTTATACTTTCTTGTTATATACTTGAAATTCAGCCCATCAAAGGTTGTATAAGATGGTTGGGTTGGTCAACAGGGGGTGTTCCCCAATCCTGGTTAGACTTGGGATGCCCATTATGACTAGGCCCTGGTTCAGGTTACGTCAAGTTGGTATCGGAGCTTTAGGTTCATGGTCAACCAGAGTCCACAAAGTTATGTCAAGTAGAGGCTCTATAATGGGTGTGTAGCCCGCTACACTCATAAGGGAGGGTCTGCAAAACATTTATGAGTGTTTCACTTTCTTTGTATTCTATTTTCAAGCTTAGAGTCTGAGTCCTGGAATCTTCTCTAATCCTTGTTTTTTCAGCTTTCAGATCATGCCTTATAGATCTAAAAAATAAGAAAATTCTTCTATCCCATCTAGGGATAATACTGAAGGGGTACCTCCTACGACAGGGGTACATCTTTGATCTTAGGGTCCTATTCTGAATAGTATAGGAGTTTCTCCTAATCCTATCGATTCTTATCAGGACCCTCAGGACAATGCAATGAATGCAGAATTTCATCAATCTATTCATGTTATTGCTTAGGTAGTTGCTACTCAGGTGAAATAGAGTGTATCTAGTGGGTTATCTGCTGAGGTCACAAGGGCTGGCAAATTTATGAAGATGCGTCCTCCTACTTTTACTGGATTAAATGTGGAGGAGGATCCGCAGGGCTTCTTGTATGACATAGTGAAGATATTTTGGATGATGCAGGCTACCAATGTGAAGGGGGTAAACTTTGTAGCTTATCAGCTCAAAGATGTCACTTATTAGTGGTATGAGGAGTGGGATAGAGATAGAGGCGATATAGAGGATTTGAGGTATTAGGATTCCTTTTCTAATGTATTTTTGGATCATTTCTTTCCTCAAGAGTTAAGGAAAGCTAAGATGGAGGAGTTTGTGAATCTTAAGAAAAGGAGAATGAATGTCAAGGAATATGCCTTGAAGTTCCATCAGCTATCAAGGTATTCTCCTGATTTGGTGGCTAAGATGTGGATGAGAATGAGAAAGTTTGCTTCTAGGTTGAATAGAGATTTGATTTTGGAGAGGATAATAAGAGGAGACAGAGGTAAGAGATAGACAATAAAAGAGGAGTAGGTTTTTTGATCAGGGAGGTGCGCAGTCCCAAAGTGGTCCGGATGGCAACAAGTTGCATAAAAAAAGTGGGGGAGTTTGGGCTCCTTCTCTACTGCTAGTTCTCTTTACCCAAAGTAGTCGAAAGACAAGCGTTATCAAGGTGGTGATAATTTTTGGGCATAGGGTGCCCAATATTAGGTGAGTAAAGGTCAGCAAATTTCTTCATGCCCTTCTTATTAGTTATGTGGTCAACCCCATCGAGGTTATTTTGAAGAAGGGAGGGATAAATATTTTAGGTGTGGCCAGCCAGGTCATCAACTTAGGGATTATTCGATTAATAAGGACATTACGAGGGAAAATAAGATTCCTTTGGCCTTATATTCTGATCCTACACCTGGTGGTGTTGTATCTGCTTTTGTTACTTCTCATGGTTCTAGTATTTGTCAAAATAGGTTGTATGCTTTGGCATCTCGGTAGAAATTTAAGGCATCACCTGATGTTGTCACTGGTATGTTACAACTCTTTTCTAGTGATGTATATTGTTTGCTTGATCCAGGGTCCACTCATTCTTATGTGACTCCTTATATGGCTGTATCTTTTATTTTTGATCTCAAAGTTATTTAGATCCTTTTTTTGTTTCTACCCTGGTAGGAGACTCTATTGTTTCTAGAAGAGTCTATAGGGGATGTGTGGTATCTGTTGGTAAGAAGTATACCCTGGTGGGTCTGTTTGAATTGGGAATGGTGGATTTTGATGTCATCTTGCATATGGATTAGTTATACTCATGTTACGTGTCCTTAGACGGTCGAACCTGTAAGGTTATCTTTAAGTTTCTCGATGAACCAATTATAGAATGGGAGGGGGTTCTATAGCTCCTAGGGGGGAATTATTTCTTATCTTTGAGCTCAAAGGTTAATCTCCAAGGAGAGTCTATATCACTTGGATTGGGTTGAAGATTCTATCTTGAAAGGTCTTTGTTTACAGTAGTCCCAGTGGTTAATGAGTTTCCAGAGGTCTTTCTCGATGATCTTCCTGGTGTTTTTGTAAATAGGGAAATAGAGTTTAGTATTGATCTGCTTTCGGACACTCGTCCAATATCTATTCCTCCATATATAATGGCTCCGACTGAGTTGAGGGAACTTAAGGAGCAACTTAAGGATCTTTTGGATAAGGGGTTTATTCATCCTAATGTTTCTCTGTGGGATGCACCGGTGTTGTTTGTGCGCAAGAAGGATGGTTCCCTTTGGATGTACATTGACTATAGGCAGTTAAATAAGGTAACATTCAATAACAAGTATTCTCTCTCGAGGATAGATGATCTGTTTGATCAGTTATGGGGTGCCAACTTTTTTTCTTAGATAGATCTTAGATCTGGGTACCATCAACTTAAGATTATGGAGGTGGATATCCCTAAGATAGCTTTTCGTACATGGTGTAGGCATTTAGAGTTCTTGGTAATGTCATTTGGATTGACTAATGCCCAGGGTTATTTATGGATCTAATGAATAGAGTCTTCAGGCAGTATTTGGATCTCTTTGTCATTATGTTTATTGATGACAGTTTGGTTTATTCGAAGAGTGAGGTGGATCATGCTAAGAACCTTTGTGCGGTGTTGCAGACCTTACAGGAACAACAGTTGTATTCTAGGTTCTCTAAGTGTGAGTTTTGGTTGAACGCTGTGACTTTCTTGGGTCACTTTATTTCTAGCAAATGGATAATGGTTGATCCTCAAAAGGTGGTTGCGGTGAAGGGGTGGCCTAGAACCACGACTCCATTTGACATTTGAAGTTTCTTGGGTTTAGCCGAATATTATAGGCGGTTTGTGGAGAGCTTCTCATCGATAGCTTCTTCTTTGACTAAACTCAGAAGAAGGTCAAGTTTTCTTAGTCGGATGCTTGTGAGGCAAGTTTTGAGAAGTTAAAGGATAGGTTAACTTTGGCACTAATTTTGACTTTTTTGAAAGGCAATGATGAGTTTGTGGTTTATTGTGATGCACTCGGGTAGGGCTTAGTTGAGTTTTGATGCAGCATGGAAAGGTAATTGCCTATGCTTCTAGGCAGTTGAAGGTGCATAAGAAGAACTATCCTAATCATGATTTGAAGCTATGTGTGTTCTTTGAGAATGTAGCGACATTACTTTTATGGTGTTCACATGGATATATTTTCTAATCATAAGTGTCTATAATACATGTTCACACAAAAGGAGCTTAATCTCAGGCAGAGAAAATATCTTGAGCTTCTCAAGGACTATGATATAAGTCTTCACTACCACCAAGGTAAGGCTAATGTGGTTGCTAATGCTCTTAGTAGGTTGTACATGGGGAGTTTATCTTATGTGGAAGAAGGGAAGCGAGAATAGGTAAGGATATTCACGCTTGGCTTATCTTAGAAATCTCCTCTTGGACTCCAAGGATGCTGGTGTGATGGTGCAAGAAGTGGTTTGATTATCTCTTAGTGCAAAAATTAAGGAGAAATAAGTGTTGGATCCTGTCTTGATGAAAATCAAGAGTGATGTTGGTGGGCAAAAGGTGGTGGTGTTTGAGATTAGTGGTGATGGTACTTTACGATACCAAGGGAGGTTATGTGTTCTTGATGTTGATGGTTTGCGACAAAGGATTTTGGCCGATTCACGCTATATTGTTCATTCTAACTCAACTAAGAAGTATCATGATCTCAAGGAGATCTATTGGTGGAATGGTATGAAAGGGGATGTGGTTGAATTTGTGGCCAAATACATGGTGTGTCAACAAGTTAAGGTTGAGTACGTGAGGCGTGATAGGTTGTATCAAGATATTGAATTTCTCGAATGAAAGTGGGAGGTGATCAATATAGATTTCGTTATCGGTCTTCCTTAGTCTAGAAACTAATTTGATTTAATTTGGGTGACTTAGGTGAAGACCAAGGATGTGACTTGGTTAAGGTTCTATGGTGGAACCACACAGTGGAAGAGGCTATATGGGAAGCAGAGGAGGACATGAAGTCTAAGTGTCCGCTTTTGTTTTCTGCTCATGGGATTCGTGCAGAAGGTATGTGTTCTTTAACACATCTTTATTTTTTGAGTTTGTTAAAGGAAAGATTAATATCTTTGCCTCTTTGTTTTTGAACTTTGATAAAGATTGGAAATATGTTTGATAATGCAGATGACTTTCTGTGTGGTTACCCCTACCTTGTCCATCATTCGGAGACGAATGTTCCTAGTGGGGGAGACTGAAACATCCTGGGTTTTGGCCTTTAGAATTTTTCTTGGAATTTCATTCTCCGTACGCAATATGACTCATGGGTATGAGTCGTATATTGGGGTACGGATGGTATGGTCCTATTATATATTGACCAGTATTGGTCGATGGGATTGGATGAGTTACAAGAATAGATACGACACAGGAGATATAAGTCGTATGGTTGTGTACGAGTCATATCTTGTACTCGTATAATGGAATGTGTTAATTCCTCTTGGTATTCTATTCTACCAGGGGTACGAATGGGAGGTACAGATAGTATGTTGTTGATACGACTTGGTTGGATGAGTCGTATACTGGACAATATTGGGTCCAAGGGTTGAGGCTAGGATATGAGTGGTGGGCACCACTCATATAGGAAGGGTAAGACTCATGAGGGTCAGTTGTATCCTTGTGAAGGGATTTTTGTGCAACTTAAATATGGGTATTCTGGATATTTTCCTACTTAACCTAATAGGACCCCACGACTTCTAACCTACTTGGCAGAGTATTTACCCAATTATTTTATTCATTAACACTTAGAAACTATTTCTAAACACTTCATAATTCTCTCCAGAGCTTTTGGGGCAAGAAATCTAGGGTTTCATCTTGAGGACTAGTTTGGGACTTGATTTGGTGATTTCTTTCCATCAATTCCTTGGTATAAAGCATGTACTCCTTCCCTCATTGTTAGTTCCAACTAAAGGCATGATTTTATTATTGTTTTTCATGATTTAATTATTGTATACTTTGGGTTTTCAAATATGATTTGGGGGTTTTGTTTATAAATACTTGGTTATGGTTTCCCATGATTTTAATTATGCTTTTATATGCATTAATAATGGTTTTGGATAATTGGATTGCATGAGAATTGTTATTGGTAATTGGAATCGATTTTGGTTAAAGTATGCCCTCAATGTGTTTGACAAAATGCTTATAAGGATATGTTCATTGCATTGATTACTTTTTAATAGAACTGTTGCTTGTTTTAAACTTGGTAAAGAAATTATTCATGGTTTAAATGGTTTGGAAAGGTAAATGCTAAATGGTTATGCTTGTGGGATACATGGTGACCCCCAAGTGGTTTAATATGGTAATTGGAAGGGAACTTGAAAATCCCCTTAATCTATAAATGGTTGGCTATGGATAATGCTTTCAAGTATGGTTGGTATGAAGATACCACCACTAAATGGCCTTGGTTAATAAATGGTTGATGGATTTCTTTGTAATGGTTTTTAATTAGAGGTGTAGCTAAGCCGTGAAAGGTGGAGGTCCGAATGGGACCAAAATTGGAAACTTATATTTGCTAATATGAGGTTAGTCTTGTAACCGTGTGCATGATGTCAGACTTTATATTAGGGGATGTATTAGTCATCCTAGGGTATTTTCTTTGATTGTACGACTTCACGCATTAGGGCCCTTTCAGCAGGGGGAGTTGAACCTATATAGCCCGTAGGTGTCTTAGGACAACAAAGCTACATGGCCCAGGTAAAGGTTTCAATGCATTCTAAACCCAGTTCCCTTTCCCGACACTTATATATATGCATGTATGGTTGTATGCATTATGGATAGTTTTCCTTGGTTTTTACAACTGGCATTATTTTATCTTTACCTTGAGTTCAAGCTAGTGATATCTCGCTAACCCATCTATTGCCAGTTGTATACCCATGCTATGTAGGAATTGGCTATTCTACTCCTCTTGTCTAGCATTCAGATTTTGGTATTAGCATTTGGACTGAAGTGGTGAGCTTCTATCCTTTTGGAAGGCTTCATTTTATGTTATAGACATCTTTAGACTTTAATTTTATTTTTGATATTGGTTTTGGACATGGTTGGGGGCATGTCCCAACTTGATATTTTTACTCTTTTAGTTAGAGGCTTTGTGGTACTTCTGAGGGTTGGTATGGGCGGGATCGGTATTAGTGTCAGCCTTAGTATTGGCATTGGTATTGGGGCTGACATCATTGTACAATATTGTTGGTTGTTCCATCATATTACATTTTGGGATTGATTATCATTATATGTTTTGGTATCCTTTTGGTTATGTCTTGGTTTATGGCCTTTGGTTTGTCTTGATATGGTTGGGCTCGATTGGGTCGATCATGGTTATGACACTATCCCAAAGTCTTTATGATATCATTTTACGCTATCTTCTTATATGCTCGAAATTTATCTCATCAAAGGTTGTATAAGGTGGTTGCGTTGGGTAATAGGGGGCGCTCCCCGACCTGGTTAGACTTGGGATGCCCATTACGACTAGATCCTGGTTCAGGACATCCGGTAGAGGGTGAGCCATCTGAGACCCATCCTTCTATTGCATCTGGGACATCTAGTGATCCTACTCCCCCATAGACCGTATCACCATGTCCAGCCATGTCCAGATCAGTTCCGGCAGGCTATGTGGTCATTACACGGGCTATGTGGAATGATGTGATGAAAAGGTTAAGCATTGTGGAAACAAAGGTACGGTTGATGAAAACAGGGATAAAACCCTGGGTTGAGAAAAGAATTGAAGAATAGATTAGGATGATATAGAGGCTTATGTATAGTTTTGAGCTGATAATCATCCTACGGCTTAAAAGTATTTAGCCTACTAAAATAGCAGGTGTTAAGGTCGAGATGGCCGAGCTGCGGAAGTTGGTTGATGTGCTACATTAGTGGCTAGTTTACCCATGCCTATCATTACGGAGATTCATCTAGAAGCAAAGGTCGAAAATATTTAGGGTGTTGGAAGTGAGAAAAAGGAAGAAAGAAAAAGAATAACAAGAAAAGAAAGGGAAAAACACCAAACAAGAAAACACTGAAGCAACAAAAAGAGCAAGTGTGCAAAGTGAGAAGGATCGGGAAGTAAGGGTCCCAGAAATGGTGGCAGGTGCTGGTAGTTTGAGATCGGCTGAGGTTGTTGAGAGGGGCATTGACACGACACTGAAACCAGAAATAACACTAAGTGCACTGAACACAACCAGTGCCACTATTGTGGAAATGGTCCTAATAGCTGATGAGACTACTATTGAGGAGAGTGGGGCCCAATCTGAGGGTCCCCATGATGATATAGTCTGAGTTGGCGCCTAGAGCACCCAGGTATGTCCTTAAACCTTATTTTACATTGCAAAATGCACTGGGATAGTGCATAGGTTTTAGTTGGGGAAGGGGTGTACCACAGTCACCATGGGTTATGGTTTTCATGTTTCAAAACACGTAAGCCACAATTTAAATGATGAACTGGCATGCTGTGTTATTTTGTGATGTTTAATTGAGAAAATAGTGCATAATTTGTTTAGGGTAAAAATGAAATTGCTACCCCTCCTGAAATCTGTTTTGTGATAAACTGCATGATCTGTGTATGTGTGCGACTGTTGAGAATCCCTTATTGACATTAGAATTAGGAATGAGATAACTATGGCATGTAAGTGCATGAACTGGATAGGTAGTGGCTAACAAAGTGAACCTGTACAACATGAGAGTGATGCGTTACTTAGTTCTCAGTGTGTGCGGAGTATATAACTTACTCGGTTGCTTTTGCCTTTGTTGTAGGATGGTCGGTAAGGAAATGGTCATAGGCCATTTTTCATGAATAGTCCACTCGAGCCTAAAATGTCAAACCAAATAAAATATAAATCCCTCTATCCCTAAGTTGCACCTAATTTACCTAGTTTTGTTATTTACACCAGTTTTACCTACCCGTTTGACTACAACGAGCTTATTTTGGCCCTGGTCCTCATTGGACACTGTGCGCCTCAACTCAGGAAAATTGCCTAAGTTGAGGATGGCTATTATAGGGGTACGTATATAAAAAATAAGTATGAATAAAGAGGTATAGATAGGCGTATAGGGTGCGCTAAAAATAAAAGAATAACGAAACTAAAAGAAAAAAATGCAAGAAAAAGAAAAAACAAAAGAAAAAAATAGAACCACACCTGGCCTAAAAATAGGAATGACAAGAAAAATAAAAAGGGAGAGATAAGGGCGGATTAAATAAAACAATGGGGTAAAAAGTGGACCCCGAAGAAAGTATAGTGCCAAGGAGGTTGAGTCAAAGTTTCAAATATACCATACCTAACCCCAAGACTATGTTACAAGCCTAACAAAGTCCTATAGTGATCCTAGGCTGACTGTTTGAAAATTTAGGTAAAGAGAATAAGGGCAAGCCTATGGCGTTCTGTGTACACTGTGTGGAATTTCTTTACGAGTGTGAGCATCTCTAGATCGTTCCTGAAATAATAGTTTGACTCAAACTAAGTAATAGTAACTTCTTTGATTATGAGGGTGCAAGGGTTACAATGTTAGGTTACACATCTATTCGGGTAGTGTATATTACTCAGGCCTAATTGTTCATTACTAAAGTAATGCTATCATTAGATTCCTGTGAGTCACACTGTTGAACCAAATCATAATATGCAGCAACGCCTTTAAAGAATGAAACAAGAGGGGATGTTCACCCTACTCATAGGGTGCAGACCCATAATAGAGCTTGTACCATAGAGTTCACTGCTACTCCAGGGGTTCCTCTAGTCCAAACTAACCCTCCTCGGGTTTCTCAATCTGGTGTTAATCGCACTCAGTCCCCACACAGAGAGTTATCAAATGCTGAGTTCTGCTAGTCTATCCATATGATTGCTCAACTTGTGGCTTCTCAGTATCTTCATTTGGAGATGTGAGTTCTATGCCTGGTTCTTCTAAAATCACTTGGGTTGGCCAATTCATGAGGCTGAACCCACCCACCTTTACGAGTACCAAGGTTGAGGAGTACCCTCAAGGGATAATAAATAAAATTAAAAAAAATATTCAGAGTCATGCATATCAGTGATACTAAGGTGGTAGAGTTCGCGGCTTATCAGCTGAAGGATGTGGCTTACCAGTGGTATGATGAGTGAGAGGAGTTGAGGGGTGAAGATACTGTACCTGTTGTATGAGAGGTGTTTTTCAGAGGCCTTCATGGATCACTTCTTTAATCAAGAATTGAGGGAGGCCAATACCAAAGAATTTGTTAATCTAAAACAAGGAAATAAGAGCGTCAAGGAATATGCATTGAAATTTACCCAACTGTCATGTTATGCTCCGAGCTGCTGTGCAACATTAGGGCTCGTATAGGAAAGTTTGTGTAATGACCTAAAAATTTAATGAAATATGTAAAATTTGTGATTTTGTGTGATTTGACTATTTTACCCCTCTCCGTAGTTGGATTATGGTAATTCTGGGGTGTAGGAGTGGTTGACATAATTTTTGATGCATTTTGGTATCATTTATGCAATATTGTGATTTTTGATGGCTTCGAGAGTCTTATTTTGGACTAATGGGAATATATTTTGATTCGTGTGAAGGATGGTCAAACGGACTATGCCAACAACTCCGAAATATTGATTTTAGTCTAGGAAGACCTTTGGTTCAGGTCCCGGTGCACCTGAGCTCATTTGGACCTATTGGTCGGAAAGTTGAAAATATGGTGTGGGACACACATTTGATCGAAACAACCTTGGATAGAAAATCCGACTTCTCAAGAAGATCCACAATATTGATTTTAGGGTGTTAGCATGTTTGGTATGATTTTAAGTCTTTTAAATCTCATTTCAATCCTCGATTCGGAAAATTGTTATTTCGAGTTTCGGGGTCAACTTTGTGAAAATGATGTTTTTTTTTGAAAATATGATATCGCCATCGCATCTGGAACGCCGAATTTAGTATGGTTGCATAGTTTGTTTGTGTATATCGTACTCCAAACGAATCTCGGACACCCCATCAAAATTTGTTCAGCTTAAGTAGAAAAAAACCAGCAGTTATCTTGCTGATTTTCTGTAATATAAACAGTTTTTTCACCCTTTTGGGCCTATTTTATTCATTTTTCATCTTGCCTCTTGAGAATTAAACTCTAAATAGTTTGAGAGTTTAAAAGTGAAGATTGTGGGAGTTTGAAAAGTTAGATTAACATCTATTTCTTGGTTTTATTACGGATTTAAGGTAAGAATTCACCCCTTTTCTTAATAATTTCTTGATAAATTTCTCAAAATTTCAAAAATCTTAGGACATGATTTTAAACTCAAATTTCATCCCTTTCACTTGAATAATATTTTTATCTTATAATTACTACTTTTTCATCAATTTAATCTTCAAAACAACTCCGATTCTGAATTTTAACCTAGATTTCAAAGATTTTATCCGGTAAAGCTCAAAAATGGTTATCATTCGATTTGAACCCCGTTCTTTTACTCGATTTAACTTAGATTTTTAGCTGTAGGTTTCTAAAATATGGGGAACATTTTCTTGAAGTAAAGTTCTAATTTTTCCCTTCTTTTTTGAAAACCCATTTTGGAGGTCCGTTTTGACCCCGAATCAAAAGTAGTCATTATGGGTGTCATTGGTTTTGTTTTGAACCCCATTTTTGACTCGATTTAACTTGAATTTTTAGCTGTAGGTTCTCAAAAATATGGGTAATATATATTTGAAGTAAAGTTCCGATTTTGCCTTTTTTTTTTCAGAAACCCATTTTGGGGGTCCAATTTGATCCCAAACCAAAAGTAGTCAATATGGGTGTCGTTGATTTTATTTTGATGCGTAGATTTTATATTTGATATTTTTAGTGGAGTTTGGGATTATTCATGAAAAGTAAGGTCGCGGGTTTAAGTGTAGCAGACTGGTTTCGGCTTTCGAGGTAGGTTATGACTTAACTCTTCAAACTGAGCTGGGTGGTAAATGATGGTACAAAATGCATGTTAAGGGTGAAAACTAATCATGAAAAATGGCTATCTATGTGTTGTGCCCGTGTACGGGCTTATATGTGATGTAATTGTCAAAATTGAGATATTATGTGATTTGTGTGACCGTGTGGGGTCCTATATGGTATTGACAGCCTTGAATACATATGAATAATTGTATTGTACTTTTAAAATGCTAATGTGGTACCATTGGTATATTGTGATTATATTCATACTTTATTGGCAAATGAGACATGAAAATTCATGGATGATACAAAAATAATGAGCGGACATTGGTGTATGTGGTTGTGGAAATGTATCATTGTGGTTTGTTTTGGAAATATATCATGTGGTTGTTTTTGGAAATACTCATTGTGATTGATTATGAGCATTACATCTTCATATCATACTCATTCATGAAACATTGGTACAATTGTGGCATCATCTAAGAAACACTGGCAACACCTTTTAAAAAGATATTGTAACAGCTTATAAAATCCTTTCTGAGAGATGTACCAGAAAGGAGATATAAAATATGTGGATTGTATATGGGTTGACGAACCTCCCATGGGTCCTAAGTCGAGAAGCTTTATCTCTGTAGGTGTATACGAGGATTGTGCGATGATCTCAGAGATTGTGCGATGACCTCATACATCATGATCATCATCATCATCATATACATTGTACTTAATTTATTGTGTTTATGTTTCATTGTATTGCCTTATTGACTTGTCATTTATTTATTTTTCTTACCTTCCTTTACTTTTATTTGATGATCTTGTATCTATATGTTCTCTCTTGTTCTAATTATATATGATATAATGTATACTTGTGTTCTATATCTTGGTGTGTTATTGTAATATATGTGAGATATATTAAAACTGTAAGTGCAAGCGGTGTGGGCTACTATTGTGGGATATTTTCTGATTGTAGGTGATGTGCCCTTAGTGTATATTTTGTATGCTTTATATAATACTTTGCTTGGTCGTCCTATGATACCTATAGAGTACAAGTGGACCGTACTCATGCATACTGCACCATTTCGGTGCATGTCCTAGATCGAGTTTGCCTCAGCTTGCTTGACTCAGGCAATTGTTGGAGCTTCCAAGGTAGCGGTTGGATATTCATGTGTCCGAAGTTCACCTCTATGTTTATACAGTAGTTAAGTATTTATTGGTATTTGGAGATAAATATTATTCATTTGTGGTTATTTTTCAATGCATTTGACTCTTGGATTGCATTAGTAGTTCTTACACTATTGACACCTAATTTTGGGTAAGATTGGTATTTTGGATAATTTTTTTCCGTATTATTATGATTACTTATATGGTTGGAATTTATTCTAGAAGCCTTACCGTGGGATATTTCTATCTTTTTTTTTTCATTTCGTATCAGTTTGGGTGACAGACTTACTTGTCAAGGTACACCGTGACAAGTGCCATCATGACCCTTATTTTTGGGTTGTGACAAATTGGTATCAGGGTAGATAGTTTTCACTGGTCTCAATGATATAAGAGTAGGATGTCTAATAGAGTCTCGCGGATTGGTACGTAGACGTCTGTATCTATCTTTGAGAGGCTATAGGATGTCTTTAACAAACTTTTCTCATTTTATTCTTTATCATGTGAAGTTCTTTCATACCTTATGTTCTGAGTTGTGTTTCACTCTTTCTATGTGAATGGAGTTTCTTATGCTACTATTAGTTGAGAGATGCTATGAGAAATTAGTGAATATCATTTGTTGGTTGTAGGATTGTTGATGATCCTGAGTTGTTATGGGATCAATTTTTTGACGCCTTTCTAGAGAGATTTATGCCTTTCAATTTGAGAGATCTTATGTGGGATGAGTTTGATCATTTGGAGCAGGGCTCCATGACAGTTGCTGAGTATGAGGCATGCTTCCATACCCTATCCAGATATTCCTATGACAGTATTTCCACCGAGTTTGAGTAGATACAAAAGTTTGTAAAGGTTTTGGATGTCTTTCTTTAGTTGGCTACATCTTAGATGGTTTTGTTTGAGGCTTTTGTTCAAAGTATTATGGATCATACTAAGATAATAGAGGGTATTCTTTGTGCATCTCAGGGAGGTGCCAAGAAGGCGCGATATTTTGGTAAGTTCAGGAGTCAGACCTCTCGAGGCTAAGATTTTAGAGGTTCCCATAGATACTATGGTAAGACAGTGTAACTGACTTTACAAAGTTTAGGTGGTGGATCTTCTACTTCAGCAGTTCAGGGTGGCCATTCGGGCTCAATTGTACTTTCTCTTATTGAGACTGGTCATAGAGGTTGCTATGTGTGTGATGAGGTTGGCCATGTGGCCAAGGACTATTCTTGCTGTGTGTTTAGAGCTAATCCTATTTTAGTTATGATAGGTAGGTGTTCTACCACAGGTGGAAGAGGTAAGGATAGTAGAGACTATGTTGGTTGTTGTGGGGCTACTCAGCCAGTTGGTAGTCATAGATAGTGTTATGCTATACCATCCAGACCTTAGGCAGAGGCTTCTGATATTATGATTACAGGTACCTTTCTCATTTATTTCAAACTTGTATCTGTATTATTTAATCCCAGATCGACTTTTTCCTATGCATCTGTGTATTTTGCTTTGGGTTTTGATTCTATTAATGAGCCTCTTTCTATGCCTATTCGTGTATCTACCCCGATAGGTGATTCTTTAGAGGTGGATCGGGAGCATTGATCTTGTGTTGTGACTTTTGCCGAGCATGATACTTTGATAGACTTGCTTGTTTAGACATGCTCATTTTTTATGATATTTTGGGTATGGATTGGTTGGCTTCTTCTTATGCCGTCCTAAATTGTTATGCCAAGATTGTGACTTTAGCTTCATCGGGTGTGCCTAGGATAGCTTGGTAGGGCACACTTCATTCAGGTCCAAAGAGGATTTTATCTTATGTTCAAGATCGTAATTAGTTGAGAGGGGATAGTTACATTACTTGGACCATATTCATAACACCGGTGTTATTTCGCCTTCTTTCTTAGATTCTGTCTATATCATCCGTGAGTTTATAGATATGTTCGTTACGGACTTGCCTAGTATGCCTTCAGATTGAGATATTGGTTTTATTATTGATGTTGAGTCGGGCACCAAGCCCATTTTTATTTCTCCTTATAGGATGACCCTAGCAGAATTGATGAAATTGAGGATTAGTTGTAGGAGTCATTGGATAAGAGATTTATTTGACCTAGTATTTTATCTTGGGGTGCGCCTGTCTTGTTTGTGAAGAGAAATGATAGGTCTATGCGGATGTGTATTGATTATTGGCAGTTGAATAAGGTAATGGTTAAGAATAAGTATCCTCTTCCTCGCATCGATGATTTTTTGGATCAATTTAAGGGTGCGACAGTGTTTTAAAATATTGATTTGAGGTTCGATTATCACCAGTTGAGGATTAGAGCTTCGAATATTTTGAAAATATGTTTTTGGAATCAATATGGTCTTTATGAGTTCTTGGTCATGTCTTTTGGGTTGACCAATTCCCCTGCCACGTTCATGAAGTTGATGAACCAGGTATTTCGGCCGTATCTTGACTCCTTTGTTGTGGTATTTGTAGATTATATCTTGGGTTATTCCTAGAATAAGGTTGAGCATGAGGATCATTTGTGGATTATGCTTTGGAGATTGAGGGATAAAAAGTTGTATGCTAAGTTCTCTAAGTGCGAGTTTTGGTTGGTGTCAGTTTCTTTCTAGGATCATGTGATGACTAAGAAAGGTATTATGGTTGATCCAGCTAAGGTTACAGTTGTTTGTGATTGGGCTAGACCTACTTTACCCATCGAGATTCAGAGTTTTATTGTCTTGGTCGGGTATTATTAGTGTTTTGTTGAGGGTTTCTCTTACATTGCAGCTCCGTCGATCAAGTTGACTCAGAAAAAAATTCCTTGTAGTGGTATGATGTTGTAAGGCGAGCTTTCAAAAGCTCAAGGATTTGTTGACTTTAGCTCCTATATTGGCTTTGCCCAAGGAGGGCGTGGGCTTTATTGTCTTTTATGATATTTTAGGTGTTGGGTTAGGTGTTTTTGTTGATGTAGGAGGGTAAGGTAATTGTGTATGCATCTCATCAAGATTGGAGCCTCATGAGAGGAATTATCCTACCCCTGATTTGGAGTTGTGCGCCATTATGTTTGCCTTGAAGTTGTGGAGGAACTACTTCTATGGAGTCCGTTGTGAGATCTTCTTAGATCATCGTAGCCTTCAGTACTTCTTTCCTAGCGAGATCTTCATATGAGGCAGCGCCGTTGGCTTGAGTTGCTAAAGGATTATGACTTGACTTTTCTCTAGCATCAGGCCAAGGCTAATGTGGTTGCAGATGGCTTGAGCCAAAAGTCAACTAGCATGGGTAGATTGGTGCATCGTTTGAATTAGAAGAGGTCATTGGCCTTAGAGGTTCATTCTATGGCTAATCAGATAGTTAGGCTTGATATTTTGACACCAGGGCATGTTTTACTATTTATGGAGGCTAGATCTTCTTTGATGGAGCAGATTCGAGCTCATCAATTTAATGATGTTGGATTGAGGTTGATTCACGATAAGATATGGAGTGGAAAGTCTAAGGAAGCCTCACTTGATTTAGATAAAGTTTTGAGGATTGGGGGTTGAGTTTGTATGCCGAGAGTGGTGATTGGATTAGGTTAATCTTGGAGGAGGCCCGTTGTTCCAGATATTATATCCATCTAGGTGTGACTAAGATGTATCATGATTTGAGAAAACACTACTGATGGGGTGGCGTGAGGTAAGATATTGCAGATATTGTGGCTCATTGCCTATGTTATCAGTAGGTGAAGGCCGAGCATATGTGACCTGGTGGTTTGCTTTAGAGGTTACCTATTCCTGAGTGGAAGTAGGAACGCATCACCATGGACTTTGGGATTGGTTTGCCTCGTATATCTCATGGTTTTGACAGTGTTTGGTTCATCGTGGATCGATTTACCAAGTCAGCTCATTTTATTCCAGTTCAGGTCTCATTCAGTGCTGAGAGGTTGGCCCGTATCTATATTTGTGAGATTGTGTGTCTGCATGGTGTGCTAGTGTCCATTATTTTAGATCGAGGTCCTGTGTTGACATCTCACTTTTGGAAGACTCTTCAGGATGAGTTGGGTACTTGGATTGATCTTAGCACAACGTTTCACGCCCAGATTTATGACAGTCAGAGAGAACTATCCAAGTTTTAGAGGATATGCTTCGTGTGTGCGTGAAGGATTTTGGTGGCTAGTGGAAGCAAAGTTTGGCTTTAGCAGAGTTTGCATATAGTAATAGATACTATTTTGGTATGGATATGGCTTATTTTGAGGCATTGTATGGTATGCTTAGAGTAGGCAAAAGTGTTATACTGATTGTAGACTTCGTGCCTTGAGATTTCGTGTTTGTGATCAAGTTTTTCTTTGATTTTCACCTAGTGTGATGAGGTTTGGGAAGAGGGGAAAACTTAGCCCCATTTATATTGGTTCATTTGAGATTCTTCGGACTGTTGGTGATGTGGCTTATGAGTTGGCTTTTCCACTTGATTTATCAGTTGTTCATCCAGTTTTTCAGCTTTCTATGCTTCGTCCCTATATTCCTGATGAGTCTCATGTCATTCATTAGGAGTCGGTTCAGTTAGATGAACGGTTGTCCTTTGTTGATGAGCTGGTTTCCATTTTGGCTAGGGATGTTAGGCTGTTGCGCTCTGGAGTGATCCCTTTGGTTAAGGTCCAGTGGCGACATCAACCTGTAGATGAAGCTACTTGGGAGGTCAAGTCTGATATGTATAGTCCTTATCCCCAGCTCTTTGTTGATTCAGGTATTCCTTGCCTTAGTTCGAGGACTAACTAGATTTTTAGTGGTGGATGATGTAATGACTTGAAAATTTAATAAAATATGTGAAATTTTTTATTTTTTGTGATTTGACTATTTTAACCCTCCCCGTAGTTGCATTATGGTATTTTTGGGGTGTGGGAGTGGTTGACATGATTCTTGATGCATTTTGGTATCATTTATGCAATATTGTAGTTTTTGATGGCTTCAAGAGCCTTATTTTGGACTAATGTGGATATATATTATTTCGTACAACGGATGGTCGAACGGACAGTGCCAGTATCTCCAGAATATTGATTTTAGGCTAGGTAGGCCTTTGGTTCGGATCTCGGTGCACCCAAGCTCATTTCGACCTATTGATCGGAAAGTTAAAAAGTTGGAAATATGGGCATGGGACCCACATTTGATTGAAACGACCTCTGATGGAAAATCCGACTTTGCCAGCAGATCCTAAATGTTGATTTTAGGGTGTTAGCATATTTGGTATGATTTTACTGCTTTTAAATCTCATTTCGACCCTCGACTTGAAAAATTGTATTATCGGATTTTGAGGGTTAACTTTGTGAAAATGATTTTTTTGAAAATTCGATATCGCCATCGCGTCCGAAACGTTGAAATTAGTATGATTGCATAGTTTATTTGTGTATATCGGACTTCGAATGAATCCCGGGCATCCCGTTGAAATTCGTTCGACTTAAGAAGAAAAAAACCAGCCGTTATATTGCAGATTTTCTGCAATATAAACAGCTTTTTCACCTTTTTGGCCTATTTTGTTCATTTTTCATCTTGCCTCTTGAGAGCTAAATCCTAAATAGTTTGAGAGCTTAAAAGTGAAGATTGTGGGAGCTTGGGAAGCTAGATTAACATCTATTTCTTGGTTTTATTATGGATTTAAGGTAAGAATTCACCCTTTTCTTAATAATTTCTTGATAAATCCTCTAAACCCCAAAAATCTTAGGGCATGATTTTAAACTCAAATTTCACCCCTTTCACTTGAATAATATTTTTATCTTATAATTATTATTTTTTTATCAATTTAATCCTTAAAACAACTCCGATTCTGGATTTTAACCCGGATTTGAAAGATTTTACTCGACAAGGCTCAAAAATATTTTTTCTTTGATTTGAACCCCGTTGACTCTATTTAACTTTGGTTTTCAGCTGTAGGTTCCTAAAAATATGGGGAACATGTTTTTGAAGTAAAGATTCAATTTTTCCCTTCTTTTTTGGAAATTCATATTGGGGGTCCATTTTGACCCTGAACCAAAAGTGGTCAATATGGATGTCGTTGATTTTATTATGACACGTAGATTTCATATTTGATGTTTTTATTGGAATTCAAAATTATTCATGAAAAATAAGGTCATGGGTTCAAGTGTAGCGAACCGGTTTCGACTTTCGAGGTAGGTTATGACTTAACTCTTCAGACCGGGATGGGTGGTAAATGATGCTACAAAATGCATGTTAAGGGTGGGAACTAATCATAAAAAATGACTATCTATGTGTTGTGCTCGTGTGGGGCTTATATGTGATGTAATTGTCGAAATTGAGATATTATGTGATATGTGTGACCGTGTGGTGTCCTATGTGATATTGATAGCCTTGAATACATATGAATAATTAGATTGTGTTGTTAAAATGCTAATGTGGTACCATTGGTGTATTGTGATTATATTCATACTTTATTGGCAAATGAGACGTGAAAATTCATGGATGATACGAAAATAGTGAGCGGATATTGGTGTATGTGGTTGTGGAAATGTATCATTGTGGTTTGTTTTGGAAATATATCATATGGTTGTTTTTGGAAATACTCATTGTGATTGATTGTGAGCATTACATCTTCATATCATACTCATTCATGAAACATTGGTACCATTGTGGCATCATCTAAGAAACACTGGCAACACCTTTTAAAAAGATATTGTAACACCTTATAAAATCCTTTCTGAGAGATGTACCAGAAAGGAGATATGAAATATGTGGATTGTATATGGGTTGATGAACCCCCCATGGGTCCTACATCGAGAAGCTTTAGCTCCGTAGGTGTATACGAGGATTGTGCGATGATCTCAGAGACTGTGCGATGACCTCATACATCATCATCATCATATATATATATATTGTACTTACTTTATTGTGTTTATGTTGCATTATATTGCCTTATTGACTTGTCATATATTTATTTTTCTTACCTTCCTTTACTTTTATTTGATGATCTTGTATCTACATGTTCTTTCTTGTTCTAATTATATATGACATAATGTATACTTGTGTTCTATATCTTGGTGTGTTATTGTAATGTATGTGAGATACATTCGAACTGTTAGTGCAAGCGGTATGGGCTACCAATGTGGGATATTTTCTAATTGCAGATAATGTGCCCTTAGTGTATATTTTGTATGCTTTACTTACTACTTTGCTAGGTAGGCCTATAATACCTACTGAGTACAAGTGGACCGTACTCATGCCTACTGCACCCTTTTGGTGCAGGTCTTATCTCGAGTATGCCTCAGCTTGCTTGACTCAGATGATTGTTGAAGCTTCCAAGGTAGCGTTTCGACATTCATACGTCCAAAGTTCACCTCTATATTTCTACAATAGTTATGTCTTTATTGGTATTCAGAGATAGATATTATTCTTTTGTGTTTATTTTTCTGATGCATTTGACTCTTGGATTGTATTAGTAGTTCTTACACTATTGACACCTAGTTTTGGGCATGATTGGTATTTTGGCTATGTTCTTTCCATATTGTTATGATTACTTATATGGTTCGGCTTCATTCTAGAAGCCTTATTGTTGGATATTTCTATCTTTTTTTTATATCAGTTTGGGTGATAGGCTTACTTGTCAAGGTATGCCGTGACAAATGCCATCATAACCCTTATTTTTGGGTCGTGACAAATTGGTATCAGAGCAGCTAATTTTTATTGGTATCAATGATGTAAGAACGAGATGTCTAATAGAGTCTCGTGGATCGGTATGTAGATGTCTGTATCTATCATTGAGAGGCTATAGGGTGTCCTTAGGAAACTTTCCTTATTTTATTCTTTATCATGCAAAGTTCTTTAATACCTTGTGTTTTGAGTTGTGCTTCTCTTTTTCTATGCGAATGGATTTGCTTATGCTACTATCAGTTGAGAGATACTGTGAGAAATTAATGAATATCATTTGTCGATTGTAGGCTTATTAATGCTCCTGAGTTGTTATGGGATCAATTTGTTGATGCCTTTTTAAAGAGATTTATGCCTTTCAGTTTGAGAGATTTTATGTGGGATAAGTTTGATCATTTGGAGCAGGGCTCTATGACAGTTGCTAAGTATGAGTCACTCTTCCATACCCTATCCAGATATTCCTATGATAGTATTTCCACTGATTTTAAGCAGATACAAAAGTTTGCAAAGGGTTTGGATGTCTTTCTTCAGTTGGCTACGTCTCAAATAGTTGTGTTTGGGGCTTCTTTTTAGAGTATTGTGGATCATGCTAAGATGCCAGAGGGTATTCTTTGTGCATCTCATGGAGGCGCCAAGAAGGCGCGCCATTTTGGTCAGGAGTCAGACCTCTTGAGACAGAGATTTTAGAGGTTCCTGTGGATACCATGGTAGAACAGTGTAGGTGACTTTACAAAGTTCAGGTGGTGGATCTTCTAGTTCAGTAGTTCAGGGTGGCCATTCGGGCTCAGTTATACTTTCTCTTGTTGAGACTGGTCATAGAGGTTGCTATGTGTGTGATGAGGTTGGCCATGTGGCCAAAGACTGTTCTTGCTGTGTGTTTAAAGCTAATCCTATTTCAGCTGTGAGAGGTAGGTGTTCTACCAAAGGTGCAAGAGGTAAGGATAGTAGAGCCTGTGTTGGTTATTGTGGGGCTACTCAGCCAGTTGATAGTCATGGATAGTGTTATGCTATACCAGCCAGACCTGAGGAAAAAACTTCTGATGTTGTGATTATAGGTACCTTCCTCATTTGTTTCAGACTTGCATCTGTATTATTTGATCTCGTATCTACTTTTCTCTATGTATCTATGTATTTTCTTTAGGTTTTGATCCTGTTACTAAGATTCTTTCCATGTCTATTCGTGTATCTACCCCGGTAGGTGATTCTTTAGAGGTAGATGGGGTGCATCGATCTTGTATTGTGACTTTTTCCAAGCATGATACTTTGATAGACTTGCTTGTTTAGACATGGTCATTTTTTATGAAATTTTGTTTATGGATTAGTTGGATCCTTCTAATGCCATCCTAAATTATTATGCCAAAACTGTGACTTTAGCTTTGTTGGGTGTGCTAAGGATAGCTTGGAAGGGTACACTTTATTTGGGTCCTAAGAGGATTATATCTTATGTTCGGGATCATAATTAGTTGAGAGAGGCTGTTTGTATTACTTGGACCATATTCGTGACACCAATGTTATTTTGCCTCCTTCTTGGATTTTGTCTTTGTCGTCTGTGTATTTATAGATGTGTTCCCTTTGGACTTTCCTAGTATGCCTTCAGATCGAGATATTAATTTTATTATTGATGTTGAGTTGGGCACCAAGACCATTTTTATTCCTCCATATATGATGGCCCTAGTAGAGCTGAAGGAACTGAGTATTAGTTGCAGGAGTTATTGGATAAGAGATTTATTTGACCTAGTATTTCACCTTGGGGTGCGGATATGTATTGATTATTGACAGTTCAATAAGGTGATGATTAAGAATAAGCATCCTCTTCCTCGCATCGATGATTTGTTGGATCAACTTCAGGGTGCGGCAGTGTTTTCAAAGATTGATTTAAAGTTTGGTTATCACCAATTGATGATTAGAGCTTCAGATATTTTGAAAATAGCTTTTTGGACTCGATATGGTCATTATGAATTCTTGGTCATGTCTTTTGGGTTGACCAATTCCCCTGCCACATTCATGGAGTTGATGAACTAGGTGTTTCGATCATATCTTGACTCCTTTGTTATGCTATTTATCGATGTGATCTTAGGTTAATCCAAGAATAAGGTTGAGTATGAGGATTATTTGTGGATTTTGCTTTAGAGATTGAGGAATAAGAAGTTGTATGCTAAGTTCTCTAAGTGCGAGTTTTGGTTGGAGCCAGTTTCTTTCTTAGATTATGTGATGACTAAGAAAGGTTTTATGGTTGATCCAGCTAAGGTTGCAGCGGTTTGTGATTTGGCTAGACCTACTTCGCCCAACGAGATTCAGAGTTTTATTGGCTTGGTCGGGTTTTATTAGTGTTTTGTTGAGGGTTTCTCTTCCATTGCAGCTCCGTCGACCAAGTTGACTCAGAAGAAGAATTCCTTCCAGTGGTTTGATGTTGTGACGTGAGCTTTCAAAAGCTCAAGGATTTGTTGACTTCAGCTCCTATATTAGCTTTTTCCAAGGAGGGCATGGGATTTATTGTCTTTTGTAATGCTTCAGGTATTGGGTTACGTGTTGTGTTGATGTAGGAGGGTAAGGTAATTGTGTATTCATCTTGTCAAGATTGGAGCCTCATGAGAGAAATTATCCTATCCCTGATTTGGAGTTGTGCGCAGTTGTGTTTGCTTTGAAGTTGTGGAGGCACTACTTGTATGGAGTCCGTTGTGAGATCTTCTCAGATCATCATAGCCTTTAGTATTTCTTTACTAGTGAGATCTTCATATGAGGCAGCGTCGTTGGCTTGAGTTGCTTAAGGATTATGACTTTACTTTTCTCTACCATCACGTCAAGGCAAATATGGTTGCGGATGCCTTGAGCCAAAAGTCAACTAGCATGGGTAGCTTGGTGCATCGTTTGACTTAGGAGAGGCTGTTGGCCTTAGAGGATCATTCTTTGGCTAATCAGATGGTTAGGTTTGATATTTCGACACTAGGGCATGTTTTGGCATTTATGGAGGCTAGATCTTCTTTGATGGAGCAGATGTGGAGTAGGAAGTCTAAGGAAGCCACACTTGATTTAGATAGTGTTTTAAGGATTGAGAGCTGAGTTTGTGTGCCGAGAGTGGTGATTGAATTGGTTTTTTCTTGGAGGAGGCCTGTTGTTCCAGATATTCTATCCATCTAGGTGAGACTAAGATGTATTGTGATTTAAGACAACACTATTGGTGGGGCTGTATGAGGTGAGATATAGCATATTTTGTGGGTTGTTGCCTATGTTGTCAGCAGGTGAAGGCCTAGCATATGAGACCTGGTGGGTTGCATCAAAGGTTACCCAATTCTAAGTGAAAGTGGGAATGAATCACCATGGACTTTATGTCTGGTTTGCCTTATACATCTCATGGTTTTGACAGTGTTTGGGTCATCGTGGATCTATTGACCAAGTCAGCTTATTTTATTTCAGTTCAGGTCTCATTCAGTGCTAAGAGGTTGGCCCGTATCTATATTCGTGAGATTGTGAGTCTGCATGGTGTGCTAGAGTCCATTATTTCAGATCGAGGTCTTGTGTTCACATCTCACTTTTGGAAGATTTTTCAGGATGAGTTGAGTACTTAGGTTGATTTTAGCACAACGTTTCACACCCAGATTGATGCCAGTCAGAGCGAACTATCCAAGTTTTGGAGGATATGCTTCGCGCGTGCGCGAAGGATTTTGTTGTCTAGTGGGAGCAACATTTTGCTTTAGCAGAGTTTGCATATAGTAATAGCTGCCATTCGAGATGGATATGGCTCTTTTTGAGGCATTGTATGGTAGGTTTAGAGTAGGCAGAAGTGTTATGCTGATCGTAGACTTTGTGCCTTGAGATTTGGTGTTGATGATCATGTTTCTCTTCGTTTTTCACCCATGAAGGGTGTGATGAGGTTTGGGAAGAGGGGCAAGCTTAGCCCCATGTATATTGGTCCATTTGAGATTCTTTGGACTATTGGTGATATGGCTTATGAGTTGTCTTTTCCCCTTGATCTATCAGTTGTTCATCCAGGTTTTCATGTTTCTATGCTTCGTCACTATATTCCTAACGAGTCTCATGTCATTCATTGGGAGTCAGTTCAGTTAGATGAGCGGTTGTCCTTTGTTGAGGAACCGGTTTCCATTTTGGCTAGGGATGTTAGGCGGTTGCGATCTAGAATGATCCCTGTGGTTAAGGTCCAATGGCGACATCAACCTATAGATGAAGCTACTTGGGAAGTCGAGTCTGATATGTTTAGTCCTTATCCCCAGCTCTTTGTTGATTCAGGTATTCCTTGCCTTAGTTCGAGGACGAACTAGATTTTTAGTGGTGGATGATGGAACGACCTGAAAATTTAATGAAATATGTAAAATTTATAATTTTGTGTGATTTGACTATTTGGCCCCTCCCCATAGTTGCATTATGGTATTTCTGGGGTGTGGGAGTGGTTGACATAATTTTTGATGCATTTTGATATCATTTATGTAATATTGTGGTTTTTGATGGTTTCGAGAGCCTTATTTTAGACTACTATAAATATATTTTGATCCGTGCAATGGATGGTGGAACGGACTGCGCCAGCAGCTCCGGAATATCAATTTTAGGCTAGGTAGACCTTTGGTTCAGGTCCCGGTGCACCCGAGCTCATTTCAACCTATTGATCGGAAAGTTGAAAAATTAAATATATGGGTGTAGGACCCACATTTAATCGAAACGACCTCTGATGGAAAATCCGACTTCGCTAGCAGATCCGAAATATCGTTTTTAGGGTGTTAGCATGTTTGGTATGATTTTACGGCTTTTAAATCTCATTTCAACCCTCGGTTTGGAAAATTATAATTTCAGATTTCGGGGGTCAACTTATGTTTTTTTGAAAATCTAATATCACCATCACGTATGGAACGTTGAATTTAGTATGGTTGCATAGTTTATTTGTGTATCAGACTCCGAACGAATCCCGAACACCCCGTTGAAATTTGTTCGACTTAAGAAGAAAAAAACCTGCAGTTATATTGCAGATTTTCTGCAATATAAACAGCTTTTGCACCCTTTTTGGCCTATTTTGGTCATTTTTTATCTTGCCTCTTGAGAGTTAAACCCTAAATAGTTTGGGAGCTTAAAAGTGAAGCTTGTGCGAGTTTGTTAAGCTAGATTAACATCTATTTCTTGGTTTTATTACGAATTTAAGGTAAGAATTTACCCCTTTTCTTAATAATTTCTTGATAAATTTCTCAAAACCCCAAATATTTTAGGGCATAATTTAAAATTCAAATTTCACCCCTTTCACTTGAATAATATTTTTATCTTATAATTACTAATTTTTCATCAATTTAATCTTTAAAACAACTCTGATTCTGAATTTTAACCCGGATTTCAAAAATTTTACCCGGTAAAGCTCAAAAATAGTTTTTGTTCGATTTGAACCACTTTTTTTATTCGATTTAACTTTGGGTTTCAGCTGTAGATTCCTAAAAATATGGATAACATATTTTTGAAGTAAAGTTCCGATTTTACCCTTCTTTTTCGAAAACCCATTTTGGGGGTCCGTTTTGACATTGAACTAAACGTATTTAATATGGGTGTCGTTGGTTTTATTTTGACGAGTAGATTTAATATTTGATATTTTTAGTGGTGTTCGAGATTGTTCGTGAAAATTAAGATCATGGGTTCAAGTATAGCGAACCGATTTTGACTTTCGGGATTGTAGGGTCCTACGTGATATTGATAGCCTTGAATACATATGAATAATTGTATTATGTTATTAAAATGTTAATGTGGTACCATTGGTGTATTGTGATTATATTGATACTTTATTGGCAAAATAAGACATGTGAAAATTCATGGATGATACGAAAATAATTAGCAGACATTGGTGTATGTGATTGTGGAAATGTATCATTGTGGTTGGTTGTAGAAATATATCATGTGGTTGTTTGTGAAAATAATCATTGTGATTGTTTGTGAGTATTATATCTTCATATGATACTCATTCATGAAACATTAGTAACATTGTGGCAACATCTAAGAAACACATGCAACACCTTTTTAGAAGATATTGTAACACCTTATAAAACCCTTTCCGAAGGATGTACCAAAAAGAAGACATGAGATATGTGGATATTATATGGGTTGAAAAACCCCCCATGGGTCCTACATCGAGAAGCTTTAGCTCCGTAGGTGTATATGGGGATTGTGCGACTATCTAGGATGTTATGCGATGACCTCGTGCATCATCATCTCACCATCATAATCATCATATACATTGCACCTACTTTATTGTGTTTATGTTGTGTTGTATTTCCTTATTGACTTGTCATCTATGTATTTGTCTTACCTTCCTTTACTTTTATTTGATGATCTTGTATCTACCTGTTCTCTTTTATTCTATTTATATGTTACATAATGTATACTTGTGTTCTATATCGTTGTGTGTTGTTGTAATATATGTGAGATATATTTAAATTATTAGTGAAAGCGGTGTGGGCTACCATTGTGGGATATTTTCTGATTGCAGGTGACGTGCCCTTAGTGTATATTTTGTATGCTTTATTTACTACTCTTCTTGGTCGATCTATGATACCTACTGAGTACAAGTGGACCATACTCGTGCCTACTGCACCCTTTTGGTGTAGGTCCTAGATAGAGTGTGCCTTTGCTTGCTTGACTCGGGCGATTGTTAGATCTTCAAAGGTAGTGGTTGGAATTTCATGCGTCCTAAGTTCACCTCTATCTTTCTACTGTAGTTATGTTCTTATTGGTATTAGGAGACATATATTATTCATTTGTGGTTATTATTCTGATGCATTTGACTCTTGGATTGTATTAGTAATTCTTACACTATTGACACCTAGTTTTGGGCATGATTGGTATTTTGGATAAGTTCTTTCCACATTATTATGATTACTTATATGGTCCGGCTTCATTCTGGAAGCCTTACCGTGGGATATTTTTGTCTTTTCTTCTTTTCGTATTAGTTTGGGTGATAGGCTTACTTGTTAAGGTATGCTGCGACAAATGCCATCATGACCCTCAATTTTGGGTCGTGACAGTTTGTATTTGGTCTCTCAAATTATTAGGCGTTAGAATGTAAAGTGGAAATGCTGAACAAAGATATGGACATCTCCAGATTAGTAGTGTATATACAGAAGGTGGAGGAGGAAAAGAAGAAGCAAGTTGGGAAAGAGGAGAGGCAAGATAAGAAAACTAGATCGATAGATTAGGGGGCAAATAACAGCAGGGTAGAAAATGGGGTATGAAATGGTCTAGGAAGAAATTTTAGAGTAATGCTCAGTCATCAGCCAGCGCCCCGGTGCCCAGACCTCCAGTCGATCAACTGTTCCATAATTCCTAAGCTAGCAGTGGATTAGGGATGTAGGGTACCCAATCTCTGGGAAGTATGGCCTAAACCGTTAAGATGTACTCTCGTTGCAGCAAATATGGGAAGAATTACCCTTGAAGGTTCAAGTTTGGTAGTCAATTGTGTTATACTTATGGCCAGCCAAGCCATTTTAAGAGAGACGGCCCCTTATCCAGGGGAAATTTTAAAGGCACTAAGTCAAAAGTCGCCTCTACAGCTCTACCACCAAAGGGTACTGCTTCTACTATTAAGGGTAGATGTAACCGGTTGTACACATTATATACTCACCATGCCTCAGAGGCTTCACTAGATGTTGTTACGGGTATGGTATGTATTTTCACCCATGATGTTTATGTGTTACTTGAACCTGGGTCTAACTTGACTTATGTGACTCCTTATATGGTAGTAAGTTTTGGTTTTAAGTCCAAAAATATTTTTGAACCTTTCCCTGTCTCTACTCCTGTTAGGGACTCTATCGTTACTAGACGAGTTTATAGAAATTGTGTGGTGGCTGTATTCCATCGAGATACTATGGATGATCTTGTAGAACTTGATATGATTAATTTTGATGCTATTCTGGTAATGGATTGGCTTCATTCATGTTATGCTATATTATATTATAGAACCAGAAAGGTCACCTTTTATTTTCCTAATAAGCCAGTAATAGAGTGGGAGGGTTATTCTCTTGCACCTAGAGGGAAATTCATATCTTATCTTAGAGTACGTAAGCTCATATCTAAAGGTTATTTGTCTCATCTTGTTTGAGCTAAAGATTCTAGCACTGTAAGTCCTTCCCTCAAGTTGGTTCCAATAGTTAATAAATTTCTAGAAGTCTTTCCTGATGATCTCCTGGGATACCCCCAGATAAGGAGATAGATTTTGGAATTGACATATTTCTATACACCCGACCCATTTCTATTTCTCCATATAAGGTGGATCATGCAAAATAGAAAGAATTGAAAGAGAAGTTAAAGGACCTTCTTGACAAAGGATTTATTCGACCTAGTGTCTCCCCCCGGGGTGCTCCTATACTCTTGGTGCATAA
Source organism: Capsicum baccatum var. pendulum (assembly GCA_030864225.1). Lineage (NCBI taxonomy): Eukaryota > Viridiplantae > Streptophyta > Magnoliopsida > Solanales > Solanaceae > Capsicum > Capsicum baccatum. The sequence continues at coordinate 27,886,141 of CM061554.1, read as the reverse complement.
GAAAGATGGCTTCCTTTGTATGTGTATAGATTACCATCAGCTGAACAAAGTCACAGTTAAGAATAAGTACCCTCTTCCCACAATTGATGATCTTTTTGACCAACTTTAGGGTGCTAAATATTTCTCTAAGATATACCTTTATTTGGGTTATCACCAGTTGAATTTTAGGGAGAATAGACTTCCCAAGATAGTTTTCCAAACCTGATATGGTCACTATGAATTCTTGGTTATGTCTTTTGGTCAAACTAATGCCCCTGTAGTATTTATGGACCTCATGACTAGCGTTTTCGTCAGTTCTTAGTCCTATTTGTCATAGGTTTCATTGATGGTATTTTGGTTTACTCTAGGAGTGAGGAGGATCATGCCAATCACCTTTAAATCATCCTTCAGACTTTTAAGGACCATGAGTTATATGCCAAATTTTCTAAGTGAGAGTTCTAGCTCAGTGCATTAGATTTTCTGGGACATATTATTTCAAGTAAAGGAATTAAGGTTGATCCCCAAAGGGTTAAGGCAGTAAGGAAATGACCAATACCCACAACTCTAACCGACATCCGAAGCTTCTTGGGTTTGGCAGGGTATTACAGAAGATTTGTAGAGAGTTTTTCATCCATAGCTACTCCCTTACCAGATTGACTCAAAAGTAGGTAAAGTTTGTGTGGTATGACTCTTGTGAAAATAGTTTTGAGAGATTGAAAGATAAGTTGACTACTGTGCTGATTTTGACCCTTCCTAGAGGTACAGAGGGTTTCATGGTATATTGTGATGCATCTCCAGTTGGACTTGGGTGTATACTTATTCAGCATGGTGAGGTGATGGCCTATGCGTCAATGCAGTTAAATAAACATGGTGAGGTAGTATTCGTGGTTAAAATTTGTCATTATTATCTTTATGGGGTACATGTTGACATCTAAACTGATCATAAGAGTCTACAATATGTGTTCACCCAGAAAGAGATGAATCTCAATCAGAGATGGTGGTTGGAATTGTTGAAAGATTATAATATGATTTGTACTATCACCCATGTAAGGCTAATATGGTTGTTGATGCTCTTACTAAGATGTCCATGGGTAGTCTTTCACATATTATGGAAGGAAAGAGGAATTTGGTAATGGATATTCATCATTTTGCTAATCAGGGAGTCTGACTCATAGAATCTAAGGATAGAGGTTTGCTCATTCATGACGTGCCTAAGTTATCCCTATGTCTAAAAGTTAAGGAAAAGTAGGGCAGAGATTCTATATTAATGCATATCAAGGAGGATGTTAGTCAGCAAAAGGTTATGGCATTTGAGATTGGAAGTGATGGAATCTTGAGATACCAAGGTGGGTTATGTATGCTGAATGTGGATGGGTTGCGAGAAATGATTCTCAATGAAGCTCATATTCCAGGTATGTTATTCACCCTGGATCCACAAAAATGTATCATGACCTGAAAGAGATTTACTGGTGGAACAACATGAAAAGAGATGTTGCTAACTTTGTGGCTAAGTGTTTGAGCTGTCAATAAGTTAAGGTGGAGCATTTGAGGTGAGGTGGTACCTCCTAAGATATAGCTTTGTCACTATAGAAATGGGAGATGATCAACATGGACTTTATCACAAAACCTCCGAGATCCCAAAATCAATACGACTCTATTGGGGTCATTGTTGATAGGATAACCAAGTCTGCTCACTTTTTGCAGTGAGGACAAATTATTCAGGAGATGATTATGCAAAGTTGTACATTCAGGAAATAGTTTGATTGCATGGGGGTCCAGTATCCATTATATCCAATAGAGGTACTCAATTCTCTTCTCCGTTTTGGCAGTCTTTTTAGAAAGGTTTAGGTACCTAAGTGAACCTTAGCACTGCCTTCCACCTTTAGACGGATAGGCAAGATGAATGCACCATTCAAACTTTAGAAGATATATTAAGGGCTTACATGATTGACTTTAAGGGTAGATGGGTGGATCACTTGCCTCTAGTAGAATTCAACTATAATAATAGCTACCACTAGCATCCAAATGGCTCATTTTGAGGCTTTTTATAGAAGAAGGTATATGTCACCAATTGGTTGGTATGAGGTAGGAGAAACCCATTTGTTTGGACCTGACCTTGTTCATCAGGTGATGGAGAAAGTGAAAGTTATTAGTGAGAGACTTAAGACCACCCAAAGTCTCCAGAAGTATGACGCCGATGTTAGAAGAAGCACATTAGAGTTTGAGGTAGGAGATTAGGTGTTTCTAAAGGTTTCCCATATGACGGGATTCATGAGATTTTGAATAAAAGAAAAGCTCAGTCCTCCTTACATAGGTCCTTACTAGATTAAGATGAGGATTAGTAGATTAGCATGTGAGTTAGAGTTACTCTCTAGTTTATCTTTAGTTCATACCATATTTCATATGTCAATACTTAAGAAGTGTGTTGGAGATCAATCACTTGTGTTTCCTGATAAGGAAATTGGTGTGAAATATTCTTTATCGTATGAAAAAGAACCCAAAGCTATACTAGATTGGTAATTTCAGAAGTTAAGAAGTAAAGAGATAGCTTTAGTAAAAATGTTATGGAGGAATTAGAAAGTTGAGGAAGCAACTTAGGAAGCGAAGAATCATATGCATGAGAGATATCCATCACTCTTTGAATCCACAGATTATGATATGTAAGGTATTGATTTTATCTTACTAATTTTAGTTCTTGTAATGCTTTAGATCATGCTTAATGTGTTTCGAACCTTCATTCGAGGATGAATGATCCCTAGGGGGGATAATGTAATTCCCTCAAAATTTCAAGTGTTTTATTTTTGGTTTTTCCACACTCGAAACATCAATTTTTTACTTAAATTGTACTTAAGTATGTTAAAGATATGTCCCTGAAGAGTTTTGTAATTTTTGGATAGGGTTCAGGGTAATTTCGAACCCCAGAGGAAGTAAGCCTCCGCAATATCCCCATGTCATGAAGTATAATCTCCACGATAGGGTTCGTGAAACAAAGTATAGTGTTTCCGTTAAGGTCTATGGCATGGAGGCTAGCCTCTGCAATAAGCTCCGTGCCATGCTACCTTGTAATTTTCGGGCAGTCACTTAATATTAATGAAGGGATTTTTGTTTTTTAGCATTTATAAATCCTTTCCCACGACTTATATCATTCCTTAAATGTTATATCACCTTGTAAATCCCCAAAACATTATTCCATAATGAAAGGGGAGAAACTACCTAGGGTTGGAGGATTTTAAGCTTCAAGGGTCAATTTTCCCAGCGTTTTCTTTGATTTCAAGGTATGTGGGACTATCCTAAATTATCATGGGCATAAATTTATTATCTTAATAAGCTTTAAAGATATAAATTATGTATATGTGATGGGTTTTGGAAATTTTCTGAAGATCACAGATCATGAACTTGTTTTGATGAAAGTATGTATTATCATGAGGTTTTCCCATAAACTTTAGTTATAATCATTTGGATATATGATATAAATTTCAAAAAGTGAATTATGAGCATGATTTATGAAATTCCCTCTTCCATGATAGAATTTATGGTCTTAATATGATATGGGTTGTTCAAATGCGTGACTAAAAGTTGAGTTAAATGTTTTACTATCATTTATGGATTTACATTGCTTTATTACCCAATGAGAGCGTGTTTCTTGGTTATAAATGCTCATTATGTTAAATGAAAGAATTGCATGTGACAAATGAAAGAATTTGTCCACCATATGTAAGGGTCATTAAAAGAGGGTGTTTTACATAAGTTTCATATACTTTTTGAAATAAGTACTCACATGTGATGTTAAAATTCTTTTGGTGCTCATTTATATTTTTCTAAATAAGACGGGTTATGGACAGGATATATTATGGCTTGTAAGTCTAGGTATGACGATACCCATTAGGAAATGTCCTTAACATAAAAGCAAAGAATGTATAATCAAGAAACATGGTCTTAAAAGGTTAAAAATGGTCTTAAAGAGAGTTAGATGGTTACTCGAAGAAGGCACGAGTTTAGATAACTCATTGCCAGAAACCATATTATGCCAACATGGGACCTATTATGCCTTGAAATAGGGATTGTACGCTTGGCGGCCATGTGTCCTAGAATAGATCACGTACCCCAACTCTTACAGTCCTATGGTCCAGCTCAGCAGTAGATTTCACTTAGATAGTCAAAGTTGGTGAGCCTCCTTTACTTCATAAGGCATTATGTCCATATGTTAGTTTCAGTTGTTTTATGGTCCCGCGGGGGGCCTTTTACCTATTTAGATACACTAGTATGTTCAGTTTAATAAAAGCTTTGTAGATCTATTTAGATTGGATTGGGGTTTTCTTATTTATTGTTTCATGAATTGTTAAGTTTAACTATGGGATTTAGATGTCTCACCTTATCTTCCACTCTTTTATTTTGTATAAATTATGTTTGTGATAGTATGCTAAGGGGTTTCTTGGGACCTTGTGGTTTAGGATACCTGTTGCGGCCAGGGCCTCAGCTCGGGTCGTGACATAGCCAATCGTATCTTCATTTATCAATTTGGCATCTCTCTCTTAATTCATTACCAACTAACATGATTAATCAAATTCAATACGAAATCAAACAACAAGCCACGACAAATAAAATTGCTCAACTAACTAATCAAAATCACATCATCAACCACATACAAGCCAGTAAACATGATATTAAAATAAAAAGAAAAGGAGTAAAAGAATTAAACCTCAATAGCTTTTAAGGTGTCAAACAAAGTTTTGTGAATCTAAAACCTTACCCTAACTCAACCTCAAATGAAGAAAATCAACACAAGACCCGTAACCTAAAATTTTGAGTAAACCAATGACCAAAATCTCGATTAAAACTAAAATTGCCATGAAATTCCCGAAACCGCACTCCTACTGATTTCGAACCTTTCAAAACAAACAAAATTCAATATCACCATAATTTATGGACTATTTTAAGCTAGTTTAGGAATGGGTCAATAGTGTGAGGGATTGGTTTAATGGTTTTGGTCGAAAAACTGAGGTCACCGAATGAATTTTACCAATGATGGTGTTAGGGACCTTTTTGATGGATAAAAACGGAAAAATTGGAGTTATTCTTATTTTCCAATGGGATTTTACAATGAAAAAGCCGAGTTTAATCTTTGTAGCTTTTTTTACATTTTGGGGGTAGGAAAAACTGGTTTCGTTGGATTTTGGGTGTTGGTAAAAAAGGTTAGCAATTTCAGCAAAACCTTTGATGGAAAATTTGGACCAAGGTTGTCCTTTCTCTATTTTTGTCTCTTTTCCAATCTATTTTCCCACTATTTCTCCATTTCCTTACTATTTTTCTTTTATCTCCCCTCATTCTGTATTTTCTATATATGTGAGAATATAGGAGTGTGTCTTATGTATGGAGTGAGTTGTGTGTGTATAGAAAATGTGAGTGTTGTTATTTTTGTTATGGTTTTTGTTATTATGTGCATGTCTTACAAATTAAAGGGTGGGGAAATATAGTGTGGTGTTGTTGTTATTTTTTTTCTTGTAAAGGTATTATCAAATAGAGTGGGGTGCATGGTAAGGTGAAGGAAATGGGTAAATTTGAAAACGGAAAGGTCAAATTTATGTGTCTACAATAGGATTAGAAGATATTTTGATTTTTTCTTTGTTATGACAAAATAGTATAACTTGAAATGATACATCCATGTTTAACTCATGTAGCTAGGAAGCCAGTTATCCAAGTTTCTTCAACAACAGTTTCATCCGTACTTCTATATTCTGCTTTTGTAGAACTTCTACTAATAGTCTGTTGCTTCTTGGATTTTTAAGAGATCAATGAGTTTCTTGGTTTCACAGCATAACCTGTCATTGGTATTCTTGTTTTTGGGCATGATACCCAATCTTAATCACAAAAGACAATGAATGAGGTTGTTACACATCATGGAAAGAAAAGCCCAAGTCTTGGAGAGCCCTTAAGGTATCTATCAATCCTTAATGTTGCATCTAGGTGTGATTACTTGGGTCTTTGTAGAAACTGGCTCAACATATGCATTGCAAAGCATATGGCTGATCTAGTAATAGTGAGGTAGATAAGTTTGCTAATCCACCTCTGATATCCAGTGATGTCATCAAGTTCTACATTACTGATATGTCCATATGATTATCATATTACAAAATGTTATGTTTACAATATGATTCATGAGGAGTAGGAGCTAGTTTTACACTATTAAGATCAACCTTAGAAATTAGTTCTATGTAATATTTTCATCAATTTCGCAAAATTTCCTTGTCTAATCTCATTACTTCTATCCCTAGAAAATACCTTAAGTTTTCCAGACCCCTTACCTTTAAGATATCATCAAGAGCAACTTTGGACTCATAAATTAATTGCAGATCACTACCAGTGATTAACAAACCATCCATGTATATTTGAATGATCACAATCTCTAAAACTTATCTCATAGTAAACAGGAATGATCATAATCAGTTTGCATTAAATCATCATAGTCAAGGCTGTAGCTAATTTGATGTTCCATTATCTAGAAGCATGTTTTAGACCATATTTCTCTAAATTACCATGGATGAGAGAATTATTAACATCCATATGAATATGGGCCAGTTTTTAGATGCTTTAAGACTAATGGTAAGTCTCACTATGACCATCTTGACAATGGGAGAAAAAGTGTCATGACAGTCCAGGCATTCTTTTTTATTAAACCCCGTTCCTACAAGTCTAGATTTAAATGTTTTCACTTTACCATAGCCTTGTATTTTATCTTGTATACCTACTTGGAGATAATGAATTTCTTTTCTGCAATAAGTGTACTATCTCCCAAATATGATTAGCTTCCAAATTAGTTATTTTTTTCTGCGTAGATAGCATCCACTCTTCTTGGGTCCTATTAAACTTCTTAGAAGGACTATTCCTCAGTGCAAGTAGAGAAATCTGAAAAATAAGATTTGTAATTAGGTGATAAAGCAACATATAAACTAATGTCTCAATTGGAAAAAGAGAGTGGCATGTGAGTGGCATACTAGTCTTCTTTCCTATATAATCTTCTATCCATATAGGAGGTTTAGTAGTCCTAAAAGGATTTCTAAGCTCAACATAAACAACAAAAGTACCAGGCAAAGATGATTCATTTTTGCAGCATTAGGATATGCTATAGGAAAAGTATTGGGATTAACAATATCAACAATGGTATAAGGGTTGACAACCTTATATTGAATAGCAATATCAAGCAATGCATCTGATTTAGGAGAAGGAACTCGTTGCTCCAGAGTAGTACTACTATGTCAGTAAGAGGTGATATTAGTCACTTCAATCAATCAGTAAGAGATGTATCAAAATTATCTGAGTAAAATATGTCTTTTAACTCACCCTTATCACCTTTCCAGGGAAAAATGGGTTCTCAAAAACTAACATCTCTACTTACAAATGGTGTTTACCAAATCAATCACTTTAAAATTTTGGATCAAAATAATGTTGATGAGAGACAAATAAAAAAAATGAGTTTGTCAAAATTTTCATGACCAAAATGGTGAAAATGCATGAACAATAGAGCACCTTTAGTGTGTAATTTTCATGTTTAAAAATTGACGATCCATTAAATATATTTACAGTAAAGGTAATCTTACAGTCATGAACCTTCACTGAATTTTTTACAGTTTTATGAAGGGCTTATTTTCTTTAATGCGCCTTAAATATTTATTTTTCTATTCAAGAATTTGAAAAGACTGCCATTTTTTGAACTGATGGGACAGTAAAAGACAAGTTTTTCACACCCATAAAGTCTTGTTTTCATCAATGCACCTTCAGAAAAATTACAAAGATGCCCTTAAGTAGAGTGTTTTCTCCATAAATGATTCTTGTAAACCACCAATATTATTTTTTCATGCCTCTATATATATGGACATGATATACATAGTCATTGTTAAGTGAGACAAAAAAATATAAAGAAACTACTATATGAGTGACAATTCTAAAGAAAAGTGCGTACTAAAAAATAGAACAAACTCACAAAATTTTTATTCAGATTTTAACTTAGGATCTTCTCAACTATAATATAGTATGATATATGAGAAATAAAAGGTTACACCAAAATTGTCCTTTTAGTTAACCTCAATTGAATATAAATTACTTTAGCTGTTGACATATGCTAAAATCTTACAAATAATATGATTAAAATCTTACAAATAATGTCTAAAATGCGTGTTTTTAATTCATAACAACAACTAGAAAAATTAAAACTAATCCCTTAAGCTTTCTTGGGTTGGGAGTTAAAGAAGAGAATAGTAGTGTTCGATCTTTCAAAACTAAAGAAAAAGGGCCACTTTGATGTTATAAAGTTGTTTAAGGGATAAAAGGATCAAAAGTACCTCAACCCAAGTGAAAAAACCAAAAACTAGATGAAAAATACATAGCAGTATGGCATGTCGCTATCGTGGAGTTTAGCCTCCATTCCACGCCCTTATCGCGGAGGCTAAGTGGCGTGGCGTGGCATGCCACTATCACAAAGGATTACTACCTCAAAGTCCCAAAATGGTCCCGAACCCCTTTTGAAAATTCTAAAACTTTTCTGAAATACTCTATTAACACCCCTTAACATAATTCCAGTCTTAAATTGACATTACATATGCGAGAAGGTCAAAAATAAATTCATTGAAATTTTGCGGCGGTTTATAATATCCCTTTCCCCCTGGATAATTCATCCCTGAATGAGAAGTTAGTATATGTTTAACACGATAATAGTAAGAGTACATCAAAATAAAATGACAAATTCAAAATACGACAAGAGGGAAATGAAACTCATACCTTAAGCACTTTCATCCAACACTGGAACAAAAACATATATTTCTCCTTCATATCTTCTTCAGCTTCCCATGTAGCTTATTCCACCTTTTGATTTCTCCGAAGAACCTTCACTGGAGCTACATCCTTAATTCTTAATCTACAAACATTCCTATCTAATATCTCAATCGGGACTTTCTCATAAGAAACAGAATCGGTAACACCAACATCCTCATCAGGCACTATCAAAGAAGGGTCACACATACACGTTTTCAGCATAGACACATGGAAAACGGGATGAATAGAGGCCAAACTTGATAGTAAATCAAACTCATACACGACATTCCCAATTTTCTTTTTGATCTAATATGAACCAACATAAAAGGAACTGAGCTTCCCCTTCTTTCCAAATCTCATGACTCTTTTCATAGGAGAAACCTTCAAGAAAACCCGATCACTCACCTCAAATGCTAACTCTCTCCGCCGCACATCCACATAAGACTTTGGGCAACTCGAATAGTCTTAAGTCTTTCTCTAATCACCTTTACCTTCTCCATGGCTTGGTGAACCAAGTTAGGACCAAACAATCTAGTCTCACCTACCTAAAACCACCCAATAGAGGACCAACACCTTCTACCATATAGAGCCTCAAAAGGATCCAATTGGATGCTAGAATGATAACTATTGTTATAAGCAAAGTCAATAAGAGGCAAATGGTCAACCCAACTACCTTTAAAATCAATCAAACAGGCCCTTAGCATATCCTCTTAAGTTTGAATGGTACTCTTCGCTTGTCCATCCATTTGAGGGTGGAAAGTGGTGCTAAGGTTTACTTGAGTACCCAAATTTTTCATAAAAGAACGCCAGATATGAGAAGAGAATTTTGTTCCTTGGTCTGAAATAATTAACACCGACACTCCATATAATTTGACTATCTCCTAATTGAACTACTTAGCATAATCCTCTCCTGAGTAGTTAGTCCTCACAAGCAAGAAGTGGGAAGAATTAGTCATTCTATCCACAATGACCCAAATAGAATTATACTGACTGTGAGATCACAGACAAACCATACACTTAAAAATAAAATTTGCCACATCTCTCTTCATATTATTCCACTAGTAGATTTCCTTCAAATCATGATAAATTTTGGTCGAACCCGAGTGAACTGCATATCTAGACTAATGACCCCCAGTCAAAATTCTTTCCCACAGCCCATCAACATAGGAACACACAACCTTTAATACCTCAAGATTCTATCTACCGTAATATTGAAAGCAATAACTTTTGCTGACCCACATCATCTTTAATCTACATAAATATAGGATCCAAAGCCTGATTCTCCTTTACCTCAGCACCAAGAGCTAATTTAATCACTTCCTAAACAATCACTCCTCCATCTTTAGAGTTTATGAGATGAACTCCCAAGTTAGCAATTTGTGAATATCTTTCACCAGCCCTATTTTCTCCTCATCAACATGAAATAAACTTCCCATAGACAACCTACTAAGAGCATCATCAACCATATTAGATCTACCTAGATGGTAGAGAAGGCTTAAGTCCAGAACCTTAAGAAATTTGAGCCACCGCCTCTGCTTGAGATTCAATTCCTTCTGCGTAAATACATACCGCAACTCTTATAGTTTGAATAAGTATCCACATGCACCTGATACAGATAATGGCACCAGATTTTCAAAGCAAACACCATAGCTGCCAACTCTAGATTGTGAGTTGGATAATTCCTCTCATAAACCTTAAGTTGCCTAGAAGAATAGGCCACAACCTTAGTATGTTGCATTAAAACACAACCCAGTCCCATATGGGATACATTATAATACACAACAAACCTATTAGTACCCTCGGGAAGGGTCAAAACAGGCACAGGAGTCAACTTATCCTTTAACTTCTCAAAACTATCCTCACAAGCATCAGACCACAAAAACTTAATCTTTTTTTGTGTCAACCTTTTCAGTGGAGTAACAATGGATGAGAAACTCTCCACAAACCTTCTATAATACCCATCAAATCCTAAGAAGCTCCTAATGTCAATTGGAGCAATGGGTATTGTCCATTTCTTAACTGCCTTAACTTTTAATGGACCCACCATGATCCTCTCACTAGAAATAACATGCCTAAGAAAGGTCATAAGACTTAGCCAAAATATAATTTTTGGTCTTTAAGAGTCTGCAACATAATTCAGAGGTATTGACATGATCCTTCTTACTTTTAGATTACACTAGGATGTCATAAATGAAGACTATAACAAGAAAATCCATAAGCTGTCTAAACACTCGATTCATAAGATCCATGAAAGAAGTAGGAGCATTAGTCAATCCAAATAACATAACCAAAAACTCTTAATGACCTAAACGAGTACAAAAATCAGTCTTAGGAATATCAATATCTCTAATTTTCAACTGGTGATAGCCTAAATGAAGATTAATCTTTGAGAAACACTTAGCATCCTGAGGTTGATCGAAGATGTCATCAATTCTAGGGAGAGGATACTTATTTTTTACTGCAACCTTATTTAACTGACAATAGTCTATACATATCTAAAGAGATCCATCTTTCATCAGCATGAAAAGTACAGAAGCACCCACAGAGAAATACTAGGATAAATGAAACCCTTATCAAGAAGATTATTTAACTTCACTTTAGCTCTTTTAGTTTAGCCAGAGCCATTCTATAAGGAGGAATATAAATGGGATGGGTATCCAATAAAATATCAATCCCCAAATCTAACTCTCTATTGGGAGGAATTCCAGGAAGATCATTGAGAAAAACTTTAGGAAATTTATTAATCACACGGACAGATTACAAAGGAGGACCCTTAGATTTAGAGTTCTTTACCTAAACAGATGATACAAACACCCTTTGTAAATCAATTTATAAGCTCTAAGATGAGAAATAAACCTCCCATTAAGTACTAAGGAACTTCCCTCCCATTCGATCACTAATTTATTAGGTTAATAAAAATTGACCTTTTGGGTCTTACAATCTAGAGAATCATATCATGAATAGAGACAATCCATCCCCAAGATTACAAAAAAATCTACCATATCAAGTTCTACAAAAGCCATCAATGTCTCTCTATGAAAGATGGACATCACACAACCCTTATAGATTTTTATCTCAATAATAGAATCACCCACCAGAGTAGACATAGAAAAAAGGTCAAAAATATTTTTAAGACCAAAACCAAAGTGTAAAGCCATATAAGGGGTTATATAATATAGGGTAGAAACCAGATCAAGCAAACAATAAATATCACGAGAGAAGAGCTGTAATATACAAGTTACAACATTTGGGATGCCTTAGATTCCTGACGAGTAACAAGTGCATAGAGGTGATTCCGTCTATTATCGGTACATTAAGTAACACCCTTAGGTGTAGAAGCCAAAGAGATGGCAACCAGAACCTTATGATCTTAAGTTTCAACTTTAGCTAAGGGATAATTTTAGTGCAGATGACCAGATGACCATAATTAAAACACAAATTCTTCCCCTCCTCACACTATCCACAGTGAAGCTGCCTATAAAATTGACATGAAAAATAAAGTGGGGCTGACTAAGCTCTGCTAACCTTATACTGGGTACCTTGTTCCTTAGGACTACTACTAGCCTAAAAATGACGATCACCTAAAGGCTTACGATAAATAGCACTAGCTGTCAAATATGAATTTCCCTAATTTTTTTTCTTAGTCCACTGTCTACCATCTCTCTCATTGTTCTATTGAGCTGCACCCTACTCTAAATATCTAAATTTTTTGTTTTACCTCTCTTCCATCACTACCTATTTTTTTTCTCATCCTTTACTTGCTGCATATAGACTACTAGCTTGGATATATCCATATAATTATTCAACATAGCAACCTTACACTCTAACACTAAATCACAAGACAACCCAAAAGAAAACTTCCTAATTCTGGTCCTCATACTAGACACTAACTCTAGAACATAATGGGATACCTGCTGGAACTTCAGTATGTACTCCTTAACACTCATCTTTCCCTACTTTAAGTTCACAAATTCTTCTGCCTTAGCTTTCCTGAACTCTAAAGGAAAGAAGTGATTAAGAAAATACCTAAAAACTCATCAAATATTTCCGACTCAACATAATTACCCCTCATCACTTCCCACTCCTCATACCACTAGTATTCTACATCCCTTAAATGATAGGCAGTAAACTTAATTCCCTCTGAATCAGCAAAATGCATCACCCTAAAGACTTCTCCATATCATCAATAAACCTTTGATGATCCTCCTCAACCTTAGAGACCATAAAGGTTAAGGGATTGAACCTTATAAATTGGTCAACTCGAGTGACCTTAGATGAACTAATAACAGAACTAACATGATTAGACCAAAGAGACTATGATGCTACCAGTTGAGAAAGCATATAAATAGACTGGTGAAACTTTGCATTAGAGATATCTCCCTAAGGTGATTGGGTATAAGGATCACCAGCCTGAGCAGCTTGAGGAGGACTAGTATGGATTGGTGAAACCCCATATGGAGTGGTAAAGTTAGGAGAAAGGACTAGTATGGATTGGTGGAACCCTATATGGAGCGGTAAAGTTAGGAGAAGGGACCCTAGATTCGGTCTGTACTTAATAATTGGGGTGAGTTCCCTCTATATTTTCCCTAGGTAGGACTGAGGTTCCATCAGAGTTTCTACGACCATCAAATCGATGGGTAGATATAAACTAAAATTTGAGTAATCCTAGAGTTAGAAAAGTTTCAAGATAACTAGACTCTCTTAGCATAAAATAGAACTCAAAAAAGAAAACATTCCTAATTGCATTGTAGTTTTCCCCTTATAAGTGTGACACGCTACACACCCATAAGAGACTCTACATAAAATAGATTTATGGAACCCTAGTGACCCTGAACTGTGTTTTAATACCAAGCTTGTCACAAACCAAACCAAGGCCTAGTCATGATTGGTATATCAAGCCTACCGTAGGCCGGAGACCACCACCTTAGCCTAACCTTCACAACAAAATAAATGAATACAACAAAAACTTACTAAAATATTAATAAAGATAGATGAATCAAATAAAATTTAATAGTTTCAACCAAACAACCAGTCATCCCAATGTTATCAAAAAAAGCCCCTAAAACCAGAAGTAGCTTACTAGTTGGTACATGCCCCCAACTATGATAAACAAATCCAAAAATAAATACTTAAAAATAAAAAAAAAGTGAAATGATCAGGCCTTCTAAAAGATAGAGGCTCACCACTTCATAGCAGATCCATAGGAGTACCAAACCACCTAACACTGCACAGGGGTTATAGAAAAGACCTCAGACTCTACATCATGAAATAACGTAGTTTCCAGGGATAGGTAGTGGGGCTAGCACTGGCATCTAACTCAGTTGAGATGGATAAAATAATGCTAATTCTAAAATCAGTCAAAACCATATATATAATACTAATATTTATATGTATATGATGTCGGTATATGGACAAGGGTCATGAACATAAGAGTTTAAACCATTACCCAAAACTTTGTAGCTTGCTCTGTCCTAAAGGCACCCATAGGCTATATGTGTCTAGTTTCTCCTGCTATAAGGGCTTAAGTACGTGTTAGCCACACAAACCAAGAAAATACTAAAGACACCAAGGAAATAGCCATCCAAAATATTGTGTGTATCCATACACATGATCATATAAGCCCATAGTGCGAGAAACATAGTTTCCAGTATTGGTCCCTTCGCGACTTGATGTCGCCTAAAGTTATGACTCTAATTGAGACAAAAGCGGTCAAAGAAAATAGAGTAACCCAAATCAGGTTGGGGTCAAATCCTAAGGGAATACATGAAATTATATCTCTCACTTTCTGGAATCAACGGGCAGTATTAACAGTAAATGGGGGGTTATAGTAGAAATCTCAAACAAGTAACAGGATTCTACTTTCTTTGTAATCAGTCAGAAATGACACTATGACTGTGTTCCCCCTGGCTTCTTAACTTAGTAGGTTTATCGTACTTTATTGAACAAACCCAATATCTTGCATGCATAATTTGATAAGTTATGTACCATCAACTGTCTTTTGAACTCATTGACAGATTTCACCCTTTACCTTTTGAGTCTTAGGATTCTCATTACTAACCCTTATCCTAGATCCTAGTTAACTATTACCTTTTAGGCCTCAAGTTATTAGATGAAAGATAACTGTCTTAAGTAGATGATTCTGATTACCCTAGATCAATAATTAATCTTCAAATTACTATCGTGATAATATTTTTCTAATTGCTACTCCTCTTGTGAAGTGAATAGTGATATACTAGGTAGGATCTTAACATTTGCAATTGCTAAGAAATCTCTTAAACTAAAAGTAACCAAAATACATACAAGAATATCAGTTCAGAACAACATAGCACTTCCCCTTATTCATCAATCCGCCAGGGTTCCCACAACCCTGGCTAAGGGAATTAGAATCTCATTATTGTGAAATAATCAACGAAATTCATAATTAAAAGCATTAAACAATATCAAAATGTTCAACGAATAGAATCCAAAGTCCTTAACTAAATTATCAATCAAAATCAAGAAAAAAGTAATCCCAAGATCAAAATCAAATCTCAAAATTAAATATATTGTAACACCCCGATGTCTTCTTAGCTAAGTTCCATCCATGAAAAGTCTAAGTATTAGCTTCTAGAATGATCTAAATTATTTTTTATGTGGAATTTCCTAGATTTCAACCTTTCATTATGTAGATGACTGAATTATCTTTCCAACGATATAAGATTCGTCCAAAACGGACCCTCGGTGAAGAATTTATGAATAATTTAAAGTTCCAATTGCAAAAATCGTCATTTTAGGGTCTAGCGCGTCACAGAGAGGGTCAAATTGAAAATCGTCAAATTCTAGTGGGGCTCCGCAATGGTGGCGCATCACGGAGGCACCCAATTTCCCAAATTATTTGAATTCCAGTGGACCACCGCGATTGTGGCGCGTTACAGTGGTACTCGAAATCGGGTTTTTAAGTTCAAATTTCCATTTCCATTCAGGAGTCATTAAGGGTAAATTTGACTTTTTTCTAGCATTTAAAATCATCCAAACAAAGGATTTAGGGAATGTTTGAGCAACATAACCCTATTTTCATTAAAATCATCAAGAATCCTCTCTAGGGTTTCAAACAAGAACTTCAAGAACCCAAGATTCAACTGTGGATTTTCAAAATCGATTGAAGATTCAAAATTCCCATATCATAGACTTCAAGAAGCACCCGCTAATTTTATAAATAGAGGTATGCGGGGTTATCGTAAAGTTCATGGGCATGTTTTCAAAAAGGAACTTACGCAAGACTTTAAATTTATACAAGTACATATATGTTTTTACAAATGGGGATTTTCAATTGATACAAATAACATGATTTGATATATCATTTTGAAAGAACTACTAATATATCATGGGGTTGTTTGTTTGAATGTATTTAAATGGTTGAATTATGAACATGTGACCTGAAATTTCAAAAGGGTGCGATGTACATGAGTTGTGAATTTTCTAAATTCCCCATGACAATGTTTATACCCCATATTATACTAGTGTTAAAACCATTGAGAGCATGAGTTTTGCAATTGATATGAATAAATGATTAAACTTCTTTAATAATTGCATGTTGAGAACCATGGTGTATGTGTTTTAATGGTGTGAAATTCATACATATGTGCATGTGGTAAATTGTGTGAGAAGTTGGAAAGTTGATGTGATATTGATGACTTGTAAGTCGGGTATGACGATACCCTGAAGAGTATGACATGTGATTGATTAAAATGAGTTTAATGCATTGATTTTATGAGATAGGTGGTTACCCAAAGAAAGCACGAGTCAAATGACTCTATGCTGGAAATCGTATTTGCCGACTCAGGAACTTGGTACCCTGCTGTATGATCTTGTGTACTTGACATTATGTCATCCCAAATTGGGACTATGGTTAGGAGCCCTACTTTGTGATTTTGTACACTACCATACTTGATTGGGTCGAGACACCCTGTTGTGTTATCTTGTGTGTCTTTCCCTCACTTATACTATAATTTCGACGGAAACCGAGATTTGACAGTTGGTGAAAATATGAAATTGTAGGGTGTACCACCTAGCTCAAATGTGTTGCATTTTTGTTGAAAAATCATTATACTAAACCTATGTATTTTCGAAATCATTTTGCAATAATGTGCTTTATATCAGCTCTCATTTATTTTATATAAAAATGTCTACTTTGTTTTGGATTATTCTGCATACCAGTACTTTGTATTGACCCCCTTCCCTTTCAGGTTCGGAGGCACAGTCTAGGGGTCCAGAAAATCAGTAGAATCTTCAGATAATTTTGCAGAGACAAGTTGTGATCCTTCTATATTCTGGAAGGCCTGATGTCTAGCATTTTATTTATCATTTAATAGTTTTCGGTCTACTGGGGGCCTTGTCCCAGTTTTCAGAGAATTTGTTTGTTTTAGTCATGTAGTAGAGATTTCACAGATGGTTTTCAGATGCCGATAGATGTTGTGGGACATTATTTCCCATTATTGATTTCATTGGACTATTACCATGTTTCTGTAGTATTGTGAATCTTCCGCATTTCTTTTATCATATGAATTATGTGCATGATTACCAAATAGATAGGGGTGTTTCGGGCCTTCATAGTTCGAAATGCTCGTCATGGCCAGGGCCCAAGTTCGGGTCGTGACATATATGTTTGTAAGTATCAAGAGTGCGTAAACTAATAAAAAAAATGTGAAAAGGGTATTTATATAATATAAGGAACTCTAGTAAACCATACCCAAATTAAAGAGGAAAACTGAGATTGGTGGACACTTACTGGGCCTCATGTGGGTCGTACGTGGCACCTATGGACCATATGTTGTACCACATAGGTTTCTTAGCCTCTCAAAAACTACTGAAATCTCTAGATTTTTCTTTTTAAAGACCTACATTGGCACCTACATACCATAGATGACACCTACAGGTCGTAAATGGACTCTATAAGTGAAATGGTCTTCTTTTTTAAACTTCTAGATCTCTGGATCTCACTTTCTAACACCTACTTTGGAACCTAAATAATGTAGGTAGCATATAAGGGCCATAGGTGTCCACTTCAGTCTTCAAAAACTTCATCTTTCACTCTTTTCTTCTAGAATAGCTCCAAAACCTGATTTTCCACAAAACATAACACAAAAGTCATCATATCTCACAAAACAACCTAAGTAACTTGCATATTTTCATTTGTTTAAGCGTCGAAAGTGATAGAATCCATAGCATATCAACACCCTCAACTTAGAATGTCTTTGTTCCTCAGGAAATACAACAAAACAACATAAAACTATGATGCTTAACTAGGAGAACTCTAATCTATGTAAGGAATTTAATCATCAATTTTAAGCTCAAACACATTATCCCCTCATACGTCAATAATTCAAAACCAACTGTGTGTATACATGAAGCACAAAAATGTGACACAAGGGACTCAAGATATGGCATCAAATTAGCAATAGACAATAATGCATATGTACAAGTTACACTACCCAAGCAAGTAAGCAAATAGTAATACAACCCATGTGCCCTCATAATAAAGAAGTCCCACTCACTCATATGAAAATATGCATGTCAATGTAGGGATCGTCAAGACACACTCACACTCACAAAAGAATTTCTACTAATGTGCATCAAATACCATAGGCTTACCTTTGTTTTCTTTAACTTACCTTTCAAACAGTCAAGTTAGGATAACTATAGGACTTTATTCAGCCTGTAATGTAGGTTTGGGGTTGGTATGGTACATAGGGATATATTTTAGTGACTAAGCCTCCTTGGAACTACACTTATTTTGGCGTCCACTCAACAACCAATTTCTTTCTTTTGATTCCACCCTAATTTCACCTCTTTTATCCCTTATTGCACATTTAGGTTGGGTGTGGTTTGTTTAATTCATTCTTTTTACTTTTTCCTTTTCCTTTTCATATTTTTATTTTCTTTTCTTTTCCTTTTCTACCACACCTAGACTTACTCTCTTTTCTCTTATTTTACCTTTTTTCATACCCACTTCAGATTATGTACCCTTGTGATAACCACCCTTAACTTAGGCAATTTGCTTAAGTTGAGGTGCACAATGCCCAAGGAGGACCAAGGCCAAAATAGATTCATTATAACATAAATGGGAAGGTGAAAAGTATATAAAAAAATAGCCTATACAGGTTGAAAATAGGGATCAAGGGATACTTATTCACACATGGAAGGTCTTTTAGGCTGAAAGTGGACTAATATAAAAAAGGGCCTATGATTTTTTCCTAACCGACTAACCTACAACCTAGGCAAGACTTACTGAGCAAATTCTAAATTCAGCACACAAAGAGAACTAAGTAGTATCTCACACACACATGGCACAGGGTTATATCATAAGCTACTACCTATCTAGTTCATGTAGTTATTAGAAATGATTATCATGTTCCCAATCCTAATTCCATAATGAGATTCACAATAGTCACATATATTTACATTCATATAGTTCAAAACAAATTTCAGAGGGGTATTATTTTTTAAAAAATAAACAACAAAAACTTGTCAGCATCCCCAGATACTTAAAAATCTCCTAGGTACACAAAAACACAACACAATATGAAATAAAATATGATACAACACAAAATTAATCTAGACATGTCAGTTCTTCAACTATACCATGATCGACAAGAAAAGAAGCATGGCACTAAAAACCCATTACGATTATTACCCTACCCTAACTAAAAGACTGTGCACTATCTCCATAGCATGAAAATAATTAAATCAAGGGAATAAGGACATACCTAGGATGCACTAGGCATCCGTATCATGATCATCCCTATGTGAGGGTATCTAGATTGGTGGAGGGGTGGTGCTATAAGTGCACTACTAGAGGATGCACCCATAGCTATCTCAGTATGCCTCTACCTAGAAGTAAAATCAATCTCCCTCAAATCACGTATGGCCCATCTCAGGGCCTAATTATATGGAACATTGATATCCTGCAACTTTTCCTATCTACCTCTCTTTGTCCAAACTTAGGGGACCATTTCCTCATCCTCCACTAATAAGTTAAAGCATCTAGGTCCACGCGAAGGTGTCAGCTAAACAACTGGATGTATAACTAGGGGATGGTCAAAATATTACTCTCATTGAGAGAGTGTATCTCTGTCTATAGTGTGACTACCTTCTTTCTGTTCTCACCTAAAATGGATGCCTCAATATCACTAAATTGGGCTAAAACTCAGCCCTTAAAAACATCTAAATGGGCATGCACCTTATCTCAAAACTCTGGCATCTCAGCCCTATGTGCAGCCTATAACCAAGTCTCTACTGCCTTAAGTGTTGTCCAAACCTAAGGCCGAATATTCCCATATAATGATACCATCTTGGTATCAACATTCTCTAGATGAGTGGTAGTAGCACTCTGACTATCTACTAAGATCTATAAAAGCTTATATGATACAAATACCATACCTGTAGCAGTAGCTATAGTAGAGAGGTGCTTGGGGTCCCCTCACCCTGAGTGCTCATATCAGGGGCCTATCTTTTCTCTCCTATCTTGAAATCTAGACTAACACCAGCGTCTACCCCTTGTCTCTCAGTAAGATCCACAGGAACTGATGGGCCCTCGATTGGGTCATAATCACTATTAGAGGCATACATGATTGGGTTTGTTGGATCCTTTATCATACTAGTTTAGGCCATGTCTGTTTCCTCTACTCTTCCATCAACACTTGGAATTTCTAGTACATCAGCCTCATCATATACTAATGGTACTAGGTAAGGAAAGGAAAGTATAGTCATCTCTCCAAATGCCCGCTCAGGAATTCATATCAAATGATGGCCTCAATTCAATATCATAACCAGTTTCCATGCTCGCAATCATGCATGTAATTTGTCTGTTACAGTCGGATATAAATGATAAAGCATTATTATCTACCAAAACTTTACAATAAAATTTAGTATCACTTTCTTAATCACACCTTGCCCCTCGATCTAAAGGGCATCCATACCAAGAGGTGAAATATAAATGGCGATCTATCTTGCCAAACCTACCTTCTTACTCCTATGCTCAGCCTTTTGGATAGCGCTTCTATCATGTGCCAATCTCAATCGGTGATCACACTCTACTGTATACATAGGGGTTGCATAATATGGGCCAAAAATGACTCGACAGATGAATGCCGCTGAAATATCAACCATGAACCCTCTCACAAGCACCTAATCTAACTAGGGTAGTTCTTCATGCCTACTACCTTGCGTAGTCAAAGATACTGTGGCATAGTAGGAAGCATAAAACTCCCATATCAATGTCTGGCTATATGAACCCAGGGTTATAGTAATCCAACCCAAATTATACCTATCAAATGCAGCCTGTAATAATAGTTCTCCATCCAACCCAGACAACTTCATCTATCTCTATAATACCCCGTACTTCTACCTAGCTTGAATTTGTCCCAAGAATGTTAGAAACGTACTTTGAAAGATGAATCCATTTTTGTACACATGTAATTCTTAAGATTTGTACTTTTTGTTGAGTGGGAAATTGAATTATCTTTCCAACGATACCAATTTCATTCAAATCAGATATCGGGTTAGAAAGTTATGGCCGAAATATAGAAAGTAGTAAAAACTGCCTAGGTGCGACGATGAGAGCCGATGGACCATCGCCCATACTATCGCAGCGAAGGTAGTGAGACCATATTCTGCCTATGGGTGATGGTTCAGGCTGATGGACCGTTGAGATAGCGATGAACCATCACCCAAGCCGTCGCAGCCGAGACAATGAACCCCTATTCTGCCTAGGTGCGATGGTCAAGACTGACGAACCGTTGGCCCAGTGACGGACTATCGCACCCACCGTCGCATAATTCGTTCAGTTATTTTAAAGTCATTTTTAAAATGGTATTTGGATTTTTTCCACAAGTTTTAACCCTTAATTATATCAGACCAAGGCTCATAAATTCATTATCCATCTACAACATCAAATTAGGGTTTTCTCTTAAAGGTAATCCCCAAGAACAAGATCCAAATCCTTCTTCAAGAAACTAAGAGATTCCAAGTTCTTCAAGTCCAAGAACTTCAATAAACTCACAACCCAGGTATGTCATGTGTTGATTCATGGGTTCCTTTCATCCATGAAGCTCAAGAATCACTTTTCAAAATCAAAGATTTGTGTATTTATGAATGTTCATGATTTAAATTGAATTGAAATTCATGTTCATGATGTTGTGGGGTTTTGATTCATATTTGAAACTACATAATCCAATGATTGACCCTAGGATGTGGTTATTTGCATAATAATTATGATAACCCTTAAATTTATACGTTGATTGATGTATCCATGATTATCAGATATGTTGATGATTGAATAACCAAAGCATGCTCCCCATGTGTTTGATTAAATGCCTATGTGAAGGAAAAGTGTCATGCTAGTATAATAATATGAAATCCCCATTCATGTACAAGTTCATACATGTCAAGTGTTTGATGAAATGCCTTAGTCAATGAATTGTGGATATATGTGTAACCCTTGTGGTGCTTTAGAACTTCTACTTCATGAAATATCCAACTTATTGTATTATGGATTGTGATGTTGGTCATGTATTCAAGAAAATTATGCTTTGTCAGTTTCATGCTATTGAGTCTTGGGGGTACTTGTACCTGACAATTAGTTGTGTTCCTAGAGCCAGTGTAATGTTTTCAAGATATTCTCTGTCGAGCTATGTTCATAGAAATTTAGTTAGTCACGTGACTCAGGAAAACTCAGTAAACTCAGTAATCTCAGAAATCTAAGAAATTTAATAATCTCAGAAGCATTCCAGCAGTCAACGAAACTCAGTTAATACAATATAGTTTAGTTCAGTAATCCATGTTCAGTGTCTATTCAGATGGGAGTAAGAATTAGCACCGAGTGAGCCCAAGAATGAGAACACATACTGTCAGATGAGGGTTGATGAGGTGGATAAAACTGTCAGATAAGGGTCCCGCCATTCTCTTTTGGGTACACTATCAGATGAGGGTCACCCATAGCTTGTCCTTATCGGTGGCACGATATTGAAACCCTTCCAATTGGGGTTACAGATTGGACCCCAACTCATCTATAATGCATTATTTGGGGCATGTTGGTTAGATGGCTACTTCCCATAGTTTTAGTACAGAATCAAGACTGTCAGATATAGTCATTCAGTCTCAGTAATAGAACTCAGATAGTTCTATAGGATTTAAGACTGTCATATAAGTCAACTCAGAACAGTACAGAACTTAGCTAGTTCCATCAGAAACTAAACTATCAGATACAATCGCTCAGTATTAGTTGTTTTAGTTACACAGTTATCAGTATCTCATGTTATTAGTACTCAAATTCAGTAATCATGTTATCACGAACTCAGTTACAGTTATTATGTATTCATTCATGTATTCTTATTCTCATGTTATTCAGTCAGTTAGTATAGTTCATGCATGTGAAATCTTTGCATTCAGCCTACCTCACATGCATACCAGTACATTCAAATGTACTGACGCATTTACGCTATGGTTTTTTATACCATAGGTTCAGAAGCATGAGCTCCAAAGCATCAGTAACATTCCAGTCTCAGCAGCTAGAGTTAGCAGTGACTCCTCATCCTTCGAGGACATGACCATTACTTTATTATCTCATTAATTAATTTATTTTAGTAGTTGGAGTTAGCTGGGGACATGTCCTATTAACTCCTTATTCAGACAGTTCATTCAGTTAGAGGCTTTTCAAACTAGCATGTTCAGACAGTTATTTTAGTTGTCTTGGGTATTTCATACCCCCTCCGGATGTTATGTTTTATTAGATATGTTACAGTTTTGTACCTTACGGACTTAAATTCTTTATTTCCACATTTATATAGTATATTATGCAGTGTTTATGTACAGATATCAGTCATGGGTTAGCTTGTGGTCCTCCAGGGTCATGAGCACCGTGTAGCATTCTAGGTACCAGATTTAGGGCGTTACAGTCTCTTCTTATAAATAGTCCTCTTGGGTCAGCCTATATCGTTCATAAAGTTCTCTCTCTCTTAAAGTAGTTGTAGCCACTCTACACACCACCTTGGTTTAACCTTATCAATGGGCTCTACCAGATATTAGTAGGGTAGGAAATATGGGTTTTCTAGGCTAGAGGATCTTGGTGGGATATTTGTGTTATAGCTTCCTCGAATTGGGGTACTGCAGATGACTTCTCCTGAATTATTGCCTCAGACTCATCCTGTCATCCCTCTTCAAACTGAGGGTCCTATCTAGTTTCCTCTAGAAGTGACTCAGATTCCACCTCCTCATTCTCATCATCCTCTTACTTCTCAAACTTGGGAGAGTGTAGAGGTGACATCCTAGCCTTATTTATCCTCGACCTGTGTACTAGTGTATTAATATGTGGTTGAGCTCTAGGCTGAGTAAAATAAGGTCATCTACCCCACTGTGAATGGTCTGTAAGTGGTACCCCCAAGGTAGATTAAATAGCAGTCTTAGTCGGAGCATATCTGTGGGCTCTATTCCATGGCTGCATCACTCTGGTAAGGGCTGCTCTGGTCAGGGTAATCGGGTACTCATACACTAAGCCACTACACTCGTAGGATTGTCCCAACTCCTTGAAGGTCCAATCTTTTTCTTTGTAGCCTTTGGTGCCGTGTGTACCTGAAAAAATCAAGTGTTAGTATTTGAAAGATAGTAAGGGACTACAAACTTGAAGAAAAACTCAAAATTCAATAACTTTGAATTTTCCTTGGATTTTACATCCCTATAACTTATACTAAGTCCTAACAAGCCCAATATTTGCACATAATACTAGACTCAACTTTTCAAAACAAACGACATACAAGATTCTTGGGATTCCTCGACCTATTCAATTTTACTTCTATTTAGGGCATGATTATTAAGTTTAATTCAAGAAAAATGCACCACTTTAAGATATTTAGGCTAATTCAAGGATCCTACAAACAGGCTTGTTGATTTATACATAATTTGCATGAAAATAAACATACCAACTCACTTATTTTTAGTTTAGCACAAAGTAATACTATTAGGAGCAAAGAATGTTACCTTTGTTTGATGAACCAAAAGTGAAATATGAAGAAATAAAGTGAAACCCTAGCTTGATTGCATAAATAGTTACCTTGTACAAGTTGGTACAAATAACAAGTAGTGTTTTAGCCTTTTATTAAGTGGGGGAAGTGGGGGAAATTTGAATTTCTGAGGAAATACGGAATTTTTGAGGTTTGAGGGGTTAAAATTAGGTTAAGGGGATTTAATAGGCCTAAGGGGTTGTCTTAGGGTTAGAAGAGGTCAGGGTAGGCCCAGATCTTTAAACAAAACTGGGCCCAAAATCGAACCACTTACGACACCTCCTATGGGCTATAGGTGGCACCTACGGTTCATAGGTGTTACACCATATATGGGCCTAATTTTTTTGACTTTTTTCTCTACTCTCTGGACTTTGTATTCTAATACGTATTACACTACTTACGAAATCACCATTGGTATTTACAACATCATAAGTAAATTCATAAGTTCAAGTCCAAAAAATCTCCAAAAATCCACAAAATTTCCTTTTAACATTCAAAGCACAATTACTTGGCCCTAATGGGACTTATGAACTTCATGAATTGGTCACGAAGTCCCCTTACCTAGAATATTCTTAATAAAGCAATGTATTACCATATTTTAGACTGTTCATCGTGCTACTATACCTACAAAAGAAAAAAGAAAAACAATCGTGAGCACTAAAATAGTGGGTTGCCTCCCATCCAGAGTTTGATTTAACATCGGAGCACGACGTGTCTAAGTTGGTTACTCTGACTTCACAAACCAGCCCATGGGTTGACTTGTATACACCGCTTGATTTAATGTCGTGGCACGACGCAGGTACCTTGATTACTCAAAATTCATCAAGGTAGCCAAAGGAGTAAACTCTAAGATCATCAACACAATGGATAAGCTACACCACCATCATGTCAGTTCGTTGCTTCATAGTTCTTCAGATGCTGAGTGTGACTTTTTCAATATTAAATCTAAATTTGAGTGCTCTATTATCCATATCAACCATCTTTATACCCATGGAACGGTCTTCCCAATATGATGGTCATCTTGAAGTCAACCTCACAATCCAAAATGATAAAGTCAATCGAGAAACTAAATTTATCAACTTTCACCAACACATTAAAAGATATGCCAATGGGTTTCTTTACTATGCGGTCTACCATTAGCAACTGCATAGTAGTCGATTCTGGAGGGCTCAATCCCAATTGCCTGAATACTGTTTGCATCATCAAATTAATGTTGGATCCTAAGTCACATAATGCTCTGGAAAATCTGGATGTCCCTATGGTACATGGGATAGTGAACGATCCGAGGTCACCCTTCTTTTGAGCCAGAGACTTAGAAGTGATTGCACTGTAATGGTTCAATCCCCCAACATCCTTAAAACTAGCCGCTCTCTTCTACATCACCAATTTTTTCATAAACCTGGCATACCAAGGTATCTTCTCCAAGGCCTCAAGAATAGGTATGTTCAAGCTCAACTCTTTCAACATATCAATAAAATTCTTGAACTTTCTTTCTTCCTTCTTCTATTTCAATCTTTGAGAAAAGGTGAGGCCGATTGTGGGATATGCTTCACTATAGGATCATCGATCTTGACCTTACCCTTATTCTCACCAATACTAATATCAACACCTGTCATCTTGTATGACTTCATGGAAGGTATCTCATCAACCACAGTACTATCATTCTTCGGCATATCCACAGTAGGAAATGGGGGATCAATAGTAGATGTACCACTTTGAGTGGTTATAGAGAGACAATGACCATCATTCTTTGGTTTCTGAACTTTGTTTCTCAAAAGGGTACCCGACTGCCTCTAATTTAAAGTAGAAAACATCTGCCCAAACTACTGTTGTAACTGCTTAATCATAGTCGCATAAAACTCAGCCTTTTGGACTAGACCTGAGGTATCATCCTTAATCTTCTTAAGGAATGTTTCCTGATTTTCTTGACACTTCACCAGTTTGGACAACATCTCCTTTATTCTTGATTCAGTATCACAGGTTCCTGGTGAAATATACTTGTCTCTCTTTTGCTTATAGTCATCCTTTCTTCTCCAGTCACCATCACGCTCTCTACTACGGTCTCTGTATCTATCTCTGTAAAAGTTTTGGCCTTGGTTTCCTTGCCCCTTAGCTTGGAAACTCACTATTTTTTTATCAAGATACTTAGCCTCTTCTTCCAAATCAAACTCATCTGATCTAGAGGTTGCACCCTATGAACCTACCACATTTACCTTCTCAGAATTAACTATTGTGAATTGTTTTTTTAGCAACCCAATATCAATTCTAAGCTCTGGAATCTCTTGTTCCACAAAATCATCACCCATTCTATGGTTGAAAAAATCCGTAATGGAATTAGTGATAGCACCTCTCTCTATCTCCTGAGTGTGCCACCATAAGTTGGTTAGAGAGATCCAGTCTAAAATATCAGATACTGCCTCTTAGCATAAATGCATGAAAGCTTCTCTAGTGATTGTATCTACCATGGCTCTGGAACTGGTGTTTTGGGCTTTATAAAATATCTTAAGCAAGTTTATCCCTGAAATGTGATGACTGGGTACCATGTTTAACTTTTTCTAAAACTGGAACCATGCCTTGTACATCGACTCAGAATATAGCTGCCTGATGTTGTATATCTCATCATTTAACTCCAACATTCTAGATGGAAGGAAGAAATAGTCTAAGAATTGCTTACACAACTCATGCCAGGTGGTAATCAATCCTCTAGGAAGTTCCCCCAACTACAAAGAAGCTTCTCCAGTCAAGGAAAAAGGGAACAACCTCAATCTAAGTGCCTCTTGATATACCCCAGTTATGATGTAAGAAGTGCAGATCCTAATAAAATTAGCAAGATGCATATTTTTATCATCTATAGCCAAACCTGCAAACACACCTTTCAAGTTCAAGAGATGGATCATGGCACTAGTTATGTTAAACTTAATACCTAGTGGCAAAGTAGAAAGAATGATGGCTCCTATTTTTATTCGCTCAACCTATCCCATATCCTCATCATCGTTGTATGGATATAAGTGCTGGTATGTTGGGATCACTTGAGCTCCACCACTTCGAACTCTATCTCGATTACCATTGAGTGTTACTTGACGATTAAGTATTTATCTCTGCCTAGCAAGCTCCACTTCCTAATCCATGCGCTGAACTTCAGCATCCCTTCTCAGGTTAACAGTTGTATCAACTAACAATTGCTCCACTTACTGATTAGTAATGTCTTGAACTCTTGTCAGAGGTGGTGGAGGAACAACATTAGGATCATATTATACCCCTAAAAGATTGCCAACACATACTTGTTTTGTCATTATAATTAGGCTATAAGGTTCTTTCTAGGTTAGTATTTAGAGAGAGTAAGGGAATACCTTAACACCTAGTGTGAGGTATACACCACTGTACACCCAACTAAAAAAGAAAACAAAAACCGAAAAACCTTAGCAACTTCAATCAATAACTCAACACTGTATTCTCTGGCAATGGCGCCAAAATTTTGATGTCGTCCAAAGCTACACCTCTAATTGAGACTAAAGCGGTCAAAGAAAATTATAGTAACCCAACTCAAGTGGGGGTCGAATACAAAGAGAATATGTTGAATTATATCTCTCACTTGTTGGAATCTATGGGCAGTACTGAAAGTAAATAAGGGGTTTGTAGTAGTAATCTCAAACAAGTAACAAAACTCAACTTTGATAGTCATCAATCAAAAATGAACACTAGGACTGTGTTACTCCTGGATTCTTAACTCGGTAGGTTATCTTTATTTATTGAACCAACTCGATATCTTTCATACAGATCTGATAAATTATGTACCATTAACTGTCTTGTGGACTCATTGATAGATTTCACCCTTTACCTTTTGAGTCTAAGGATGCCGCATTACTAACCCTTATCCTAGATACGATTTAACTATTACCTTCTGGGTCTCAAGCTATTAGATGAAAAATAACCATCTTAAGTAGATAATGCTTATTAGCCTAGATCGACAATTAATCTTCAAATTACTATTGTGATTAGCTTTTTCTAATCCCTACTCCTCTTATGAAGAACGTAGTGATATACTAGGTGGGATATTAATGTTTTCAACTGCTATGAAATCTATTAAACTAAATGTAACCATAATACATGCAAGAATATCAGTTCAGAACAATTTAGGACTTCCTCTACTTCATCAATCCATCAGTGTTCCCATAAAACTAACTTATAGATTTAGCCACTCATTTTGTGAAATGATCAACAAAATTCATAAGTTAATGCATTAAATAATATCACAATGATCAATGAATAAAATCCAAAGTCTTCAACTGAATTATCAATCAAAATCAAGAACAAAGTAATCCCAAGATCAAAATTGGATCTCAGAATCAAATAAATGTTTGTAACTATCAAGAGTGTGTAAGCTAACTAAAAAATGTCAAAAGAGTATTTATAGAATACAAGGAAATTGTATGAGACCACTCCTGAATAAATGAGGAAAACTAAGGTCGGTGGCAACTTATTGGGCCACCTACAGGCCGTAAGTGGCGCTTATGGACTATAGGTAGTCCCACGTAGGTGCCCTATCCTCCCATGAACTTTTGAACTCTTTATACTTTTATTTTCTGAGATCTATGCTTGCGCATACAGATCGTAGGTGGAACCTATGGATTGGAGGTGCCCTCTGTAAATGACATAGTTTTCTTTTCTGAACTTCTGAGTCTCTGGATCTCACTTTTTGACACCTACTTTGGCATCTACAGGCCGTAGGTAGAACATACAGAATATAGGCTTCCACTTTAGTGGTCCAAAACTTCAACTTTCACTTCATTCTTCTAGAATATCCCCAAAACCTAAATTCCTACAAAACATAACACAAAACACATCATATCTCACAAAAAACCTAAGTAACTTTATTATTTTCATCATTTTAAGCTTTGAAAGTTCTATGAATCCATAGCACATCATGACTACACCTTCACGGTAAGCTACACAATTTCCTTTAAGCCTAAATTAAAATAGTTTGCACATAAATCCAACTATCAACTTATGAGTCATTTATTAAGGCATTTACCAACATGGTATTGTCCTAACATTATGCTTGTAAGAAAATTCAATTATGTCAAACTAGTCCATACAACCATAAGACTCTCAAGTTCTATTTAAAATCCAAAATCATGGCCACCAAGGGCATTCACAAACCATTTTTATCCATTTATCCTTTAAACCAATGTAATGTTCCAAAGTAATATGAAATTATACAAATTTTATATTGAAAACCAAAGTTATGAAGGTGGGTTGAGGTTAATTCCATTAGAAAGCCAAATTTTCATTAATTTGGGAAAACTCATGTTCGCCATTACAATCCTCATAACAATGAACCTATTCAGCCTTAAAAACCATCAATTAATGCATGAAATACACATTTAAAACATCGGGGACTTAAAAACCATCAATTAATGCATGAAATACACATTTAAAACATTGGGAAAACCATTCAATTAATAATCCATAAAAAAACCCTCAACCCCAATTTCAAACCCATTATTAAAATCACATAAATAATGAATAAATAAATGTCATAATATAAAATTCAAGTTAAGGAGGAGAAACATGCCTGAAATATTCAAGGAATTGAAGAGAAATCAAAGTTTGGAGCTTGAATGTTAAATTTTCTGTATAATCCTTGATCTTTCTTGGGTTGGGAGTTAAAAAAGAGAATAGTAGTGTTTGATCTTTGAAAACTGAATAAAAAGTGTCAATTTGATGTTATAAAGTCATTTAAGGGGTAAGAGGACCAAAAGACCCTCTCCCCAACTTAATAAAATAAAAGCTGGATGAAAAATACATAGCAGTGTAGCACACCGCTATCGTAAAGCTTAGCTTCCATACCACACCCTTATCGCTGAGGCTAAGTGGCGTGGTATGGCACTATCGCAAAGTCTTACTACCTCAGAGTCCCAAAATGTCCTCGAAGCCCTTTGAAAAATACTAAAACTTTTCAAAAATACCCTTTTAACATCCCTTAACATAATTCCAGACAGAAATTGACATTACGCACGCAGAGGGTCAAAAATAAATTCATTGATATTTTGTGGGGTCTAATAATAAGCCTTTAGGGTGTGAAAACGTTGTCTCATGTTGTCCCATCAGTTAAGAAAATGACAGTCTTTTAGATTTTTTAATAGCAAAATAAATATTGAAACTGCATTAAAGGAAACGAGTCTTTCTTCAAGATGTAAGAAATTCACTGAAGTCTCTTGAATGTAAGAGCATCTTCAGTGTAAATATATTTAATGGAACAACTATTTTAAATGTTAAAATTGCAAACTAATGGTGCTTCATTGTCCATGTGTTTTCACCATTTTGGTAATTAAAATTCTGACAAATTGATCGTTGAATTGTTCCCTTATTCAATTCCATTTTGATCCAAAATTCAACAACTAGAAAGAGCGCTTTCTTAGCTCTTGACGGGAACTTGTCCCCTTTAGGCAATGTAGTCCCAAAACTCCGACATCCAAACACATTTAAGTACTCAAAAGTGGGGGATTCTTTATGCAAAACTTCATAAGGAGACTTTCAATCCAACACGGGAGTAGGCATTTTGTTTATTAGATAAAATAAAGTGTTGACACAACTCCCCAAAATTTATTAGGGATGCAACTTTGCAACTTTAATGCTTTTGCTACCTCTAAAATAAGTCTTTGTTTTTTCTTCACATCACGATTTTGTTGTGGAGTGTATGAGAAATTTCTTTGATGAATAATACCAAGAATAGAAGACAAATCTATATAGCCAGAAATAAAGAACCCCTTTTCATTATCTAACCATAGAATTTTAACAGTTGCATCATATTAATTCTTTACTAAGTAAGAAATCCTTGAGCACAACAATTACCTCAGATTTAGACTGTATCAGACACATCCATGTATACTTGCTAAAATAATCCACAATTATAAAAAAAATAAAGCTTTCTATCATAAGTAGGAACCTTGAAATGACCCCAAACATTGATGTGTATTAGATGAAACATAGTACTTGTTTTGTTCTTACTTTGAGGAAACTTGAACCTACTTTATTAGAAAAAACTTTAACTTTGCAATTTTTTTGTCTCTCTTTATTCATTTTATTTATCGTGAAGGGGATATGCTTGACAACTTTTAGTGAAGGATGTCCTAGTCTCAAATGTCAAACTTCAGTATTAGTGTGACTCTGCATACTGAACCCGTTCTAATTGAATCTTCTTACTACAACCAATATAATCCATCACTTTCTTTATCAATACCCAGCACTTATCTCTGTAGAGCGCATGAAACACAGAAAACTTTTGATAGAAGTTGACTGAATAACATATTTCTTTTGTCAATTTAGAAATAGATAGCAGGTTAACATTGAAATCTGGAACAAATAAGACATTTTTAATAGTATGATTCGTATTATTATGTTTCCTATTTTAGTTATTTTTCACTTACTACCAGTTGGTACTTGTACTATATTACTTATGTGATTATCAACAGACGAGGACATTTAGAACCTTTTTAAGAGAGGTTACACGATGTGATGCTCCAATTCTACTATCCGGGCACGTCCGTCTATTTTAGACAACAAGATAGATATACCTACCATATTCGAGAAGTATTTTCTTATGGTTTCATCTGGTTTAGCTGAACCCTGCAACTCTTTGTCCTAGAGATTCATGTAATATTTATATCGACTGTTGGATAAGTATTTACCATCACTAGGACCTGGTTCATCAGCAGTAGAATAATGGATATATTTCCTTCCTTTTTCCCCTACATCTTTTTCTTACCTTAAATTCAATTGGATAACCAATATTTCTGTAATAATATATTGTCAAATACCCCTTATAACCATAGTATCGACAAGCATCTCTAGGTATATTATGGACATTGTTTCAGGCTTCTTCTACTTATAGTTATGAACTTGGGTTTTCCTACAAACATAATCAAGGATTCTCTATTGATGTACCTCTCCTAGTATTCTCTAAATTTCTTCTTGCATAACCACAACATAGTCGTGATTCATTGACACAATTGGAATTCTTAACATAATATCACTTTGCACATGGCTTTAACTTACATTTAATTCCATGAGGAATTATAGCAGATATTGATTTTTCAAATGTGCATTATAAAGACATAATTATAAGAAATCACAAGCAGGTAGTGTTGAGACCTAATTTTTGCCCTCCACGACTAAATTTAATCCTGAGTTTCTTCGATTTTTAATAAAATTAAAATATTTATTTCATCTAAATAAATTTTCTTAAAATATATTTGTACGTAATTTTTTCATTTTAAGTAGCGATTATATATTATCGTGTTCAATTATACGAGATTATATAATTTGATTATTTAAATATTTATTCCATGAAATATTGAATTTTAATTAAGGATTATTTTGAAAATAAATATAATGATTAAAATCTTGATTTTAATATAATTTATTATCAAAATAATTTATTTGGATAATTATGCATTGATTTTATTAAATCAAGAAGCTCAGGATTAAAAGACGTATTAATTCGTATCAAATTTTAATTTAATTTAGCCAATCTATTAGATTTGACCATAATATCAATGCAATCTGCTAAGTGATTTTTAATTTGGTCAAAATTACATAAATTTGGCTAAATATTAAATTTCAATTGGGGTTATATTTTAAATAACCCCAAAATTCTCAAAAACTCTTATAACTTCTCCCCCTTTCCTCTTTTATGTGCTTATTTGCTTTTCATTTGCTTAGACTTGGTTAAAACCTCTACAAAGTCGTCAAAACTTATTTTTTATACAAATCATTTCCTAAAATCACTTTCTTTTCAAAAATCAACTTATCTTTTTCAAGTTAGTCAAAAGATATTTTCAAACAGTCAGGAGAACCGCAAGTTAGCGGATGTTTTAAATGCCTTAAAACCTTCCTAAAACGTTACTAGGAACCACTTACCAAGAATCTCTAACTTAAATGATTTTCCTGTTTTGAATCATCTAAGTACTTTATGAAGGTTTCTTAATTCCTTTTCAAAATTAAGTGGCGACTCTCAAAAGTCAAAATTTCTGCAAAATGAAAATGGTGACTCTGCTGGGGATATTTAACTAGGTTCAACCAAATGTTTGATTTCATCTTGCGACTAACTCTTTGAATCACTTATGTGTTTATATGTTTTAATTTTGCAGAATTTAATTATTGCATTTCATGGTATGTTCCTGAGTTGATTATTATATTATTTGAGGTTTCATGGATGTCCCGACCCCTATTGTTCAATTCCAAATAAAATGTTGGAAACACGATAGTTTACTGGCACGTTAGGTGGTCGAAGGTTGTTTGTGTTTCCAAACTCAAGTTTTCCGCTTGGGAACCTATGTCCAAACCCACTCTAGATACCTAGGATAGAGCTAAACCAAAATTCTCCTTTAGGCATAAAACTAGGACGACCCAATACCCGAAGGGGTATTAAGCCTATTAGAAAAAATTGCCCTGTATCTATTAACCCCGAGTCAATGACAGACGAATCATGTTTATGCGGTGAAGAAATATACGTTTGTTTAAACCAATATATTATTCTATGGGGTGGGAGAAAGGCGTATCTTTTCTTGTTTTTGTGTGTAGGAAATGGCCCAACTATACCCTTGCAAAAGGTTCAAGATGGTTACTGGACCTAACAATTCTTTGAAAGAATGGTGGACATATATGAGCGAAGGAGATAAAAGGGTTGTTAGTACGCATAATGGGCACCTTCCTTCACTCATAGAGATGGATGTCTGGCCCTAAATGATTCTCGTTCTAGTGATATTCTGGGATGACAACAACATGGTGTTTCACTTTGGGGAAGTAGAGTTAGCCCCCACTATTGAAGAAGTCTTGACTTGTTACGAAAGTCTTGATATGTACAGAAAAAGAAAGAGCACACCAGACAATAGTGTTCTAGTCCCTAACATGATGAATCGTCAAGAGGTCCAGAAAGTCTTTACAATCAATAATGGCACCTGGTTGGAAGAACATGATGGGTAAAATATATCCTTTCATGAGTTGTATCGTCGATTTATGAAGTACGACACTTTGAAAACTTTGATCATGAATTCGAGTCAGAGGAAAAATGGAAGGGAAGGAGAGCATTTGCTTTTGTGGTGGGTTTACTTGGAACAATCCGAGGGTCATTATGGTAGTGGATTCTCTATTCAAAGGAATGGAATACGGTCAAAATATAGTGTTCCATACCTTGGACCCTATGATAGTGGCTGAGATATATCAGGCATTAGGAATGTGACAAAGTGGCGCTCATTTCTTCCAGGGTTGCAACCTCATCATATAATGGTCGATGATGATGCATTTATTGAAGGATACTAGAGTGGGACATCCGTACCATCGAACATGGTTGAATCTCCTATCATCACTAGATATTTGTCTGTTCCTGCACAAGTTTCAAAAGAAAAGTCTCTAGAATTTTGGTTCACACTTTTCAGGGAATTAAGTGACGATGACATTCAATGGTCAATCAACTATCTTTTCCCTGGAAAGTACATTACTCTGGAGGATGAATGTCCTTTATTTGTACTTCCAAGACTCAGGGGAACTCGTCCTTATAATCCCATTCTGTCACAACCCGAACCAGGGCCCTGGCCGTGACGAGCATTCCCAAACCCAAAGGCCCGAAATGCCCTCTGTCTATCTGGTAATCATGCCCAATATTCATAAATTAAAAGATAGTGCGGAAATTAAAATCTAAAACGGAAACAAGGTCATAATACTAAAACTGAAAAATGCATCTGAATAACAATGTCTGATTCAGTTTGCAAAATCTTTACCATGAACTAATCAAAGTTGCCTGAAAGCTGGGACAAGGCCCCCAGTAGACCAAAACCTAACTAATAGTAGTAATATGAAATAACTAGGCCTTATGAATCATAGAAGACTCACCCCTGCAACTCCAGACTGTGATCTAGAATCTTTACTGTTTATCTGGACCCTTAGACTGTGCCTCAGAACCTAGAAAGAGAGGGGTCAGCACAATTGTACTAGCACGTGAAGCAATGCAAAATAGAGTAATTAAACATATATATATATATATAA
This sequence comes from Capsicum baccatum var. pendulum, assembly GCA_030864225.1. Classification (NCBI taxonomy): domain Eukaryota; kingdom Viridiplantae; phylum Streptophyta; class Magnoliopsida; order Solanales; family Solanaceae; genus Capsicum; species Capsicum baccatum. Next base: position 27,850,277 of record CM061554.1, on the reverse strand, counting down.
ATAATATGTGTGAGCAATTTTTATCAAAACATCATGCATAAAACAGTTTTTGAAAACCACATGGGCACTTTCTGAAAATATGTAAGCTGTCTGTAAATCTCAAACTATGATCTGTGTATTACTTCTGAGTTAGGTGGTATCCCCTACAAATCTAATATTCCAAGAGCGATATGGAATCCTCCATTAACTTGGCGGGGAAGCCTCCAACTCGAGTGTGCCGCAAGGGTTGGAGTTCCTAAATCTGATACGCCACACGACACTTAAGTCCGCGTATAATAATATACTCGAGTCGGCAAACCACAATTTTGGGAAAAGAGTTGTATGAACTCACTCCTTCTTCGGGGAACCACCTAAGCTCTATTTATGCCCTATTTTAGCCTTTTTCTGAACATGCATCATTCTGATGTCTTTAACATGCAAATCTAATAAAGTCTGATTTCTGTATTCATCTGTGTCTGTTATGGCATTTTCTGCATTTGGTATCGTCATACCAAGATTTGCAATTCATGATTTCTGAGCCATAATACATTAATATAAATCTTTCATTTAAAGCAAAGCTTAGACCACCCAAAAACATGCAACTAATATAGAAGATTTTGTGTTCCGAAACTCAAGTCAAAATCATGCAAAAACTTCATCAACATATGGTGGTCTAGTGCCTTTAGCAAATCATGCACTCTTTTATTACATGCATTATGAACATTAAACATTCATGCTAAATTCTCTCTTTAGTGATTTAAAACAACCTTCAAATCATAACAAGAGTTCAACCATTTCATATAGTGCGTTTTAAGAATGCATTGCAAAATAATTCATATGCTATGAAAAATCTGAAAATTCATAATAAGAGGGAATTCACCAAGAGTCATACTCTCAATATGAAATCTTTCTTAAATACATGCTTTCATACATACATATTCTCAAATCACTTTGGGGGAAGGTCAAAACACCAAAACAATGATGTTAAAACATCTAGTACGTGAATATAACATAGTTTCAAAAACCACATTCTAAAACATGATTTTTATATGCCCATGAGAATTTAGGAAAACCCCGCGTACCTCAATTTTTGAAAATAATGGGTGCTTCTTGAAGCCTGTGGATTGGGTATTTTGAATCTCTAATCGTTTTTTAAAACCCACGGTTGAATCTTAATTTATTTGGGTTTTTAGTTTAAAACCCTTGGGAGTGTTCTTAAGAATTTTTAGATGAATGTGAATGTATTTTGGAGAATTGGGGGCTGAATTTTGTGTTTGTGGCTGAATAAGGGTGGGAAAAGGACCATTTTGCACCAAAAATGGAGTGTTTAAGTCACCTAAAACCTTTACATAGGCTCCGCTTATGCTATTGCCTATGTTTACATAGGCACCGCCTATGCTATCGTCTATGTTTACATAGGCGCCACCTATGATATCGCCTATGTTTACATAGGCGCCGCCTATGCTATCGCCTATGCTTTCCAGTGGCCATGTGTGATTGGTTAGGCGATGCATATTACTTTGAAAGGCCATAACTTCTTGCTCGGGTGCCGGATTTTAGCAAAATTGGTATCGTTGGAAAGATAACTCGAAAACCTATCATTTTACACATAGTAGAATCTCTAACTCGACATATATAAAGAGTCATGGTCGATAGAAGTTGACACAAATTATAATGTCCACTTAAACTTAATTGATCAAAGTAGTTTTTAACTCGTCCTTCAGTCAAAGGACCCCTATGGTCTAAATTCAAGATTGAATGGATTCGTATACTACACAAATAATTAGCATGCCATATTGGCATAGGATTTATGGCTTTAGGATTATCAGCACATCGGAATCATGGTCTATATTGTAGCCCGAAATGCGGGGCGTTACATTTTCCCCCCTTAGGATCATTCGTCCCCGAATGATGATGCGGGACACAGACAGACATGATTTCAAGCATAATAAGGACTAGGAAAGATAAGATAGGAATAGTCCCTTCTGTCTCATCATCCATCGAAGCAAAAAAATTGGGATATCTAATTCTCATGTCATCTTCTGACACCCAAGTTGCTTCTTCAACTTTCTAATTCCGCCATAATACCTTCACTGAGGCTATCTCTTTCCTTCTCAACTTTTGAACTTGGCGATTTAAAATTTCAATGAGCTCTTCTTCGTAAGATAAGGAATCTGTCACTTTAATATCCTCTACTAGCAATACTAAAGAATGATCTCCAATGCATTTCTTCAATATGGATACATGGAATACCGGATGAACGGAACCTAAACTTGTAGGCAATTCTAGCTCATAAGCAACTGCACCAATCTTTCTCAGAATCTGATATGACCCTATATAGTGAGGGCTCAATTTAACCCTTTTTCCAAACTGTATAACATCTTTCATAGGAGAAACCTTGAGAAACACCCAATCAGCAACTTTAAACTCTAATTCTCTTCTTCGAACATTGGCATAGGACTTCTGACTACTCTGAGCAGTCTTGAGTCGTTCTCTAATGATCTTCACTTTCTCCATCGCCTGATGAAAAAGATTAGGCCCATAATAATGATTCTCACCCACTTCATACCATCCTATCAGAGACCTACATCTCCTCCCATACAAGGCCTCAAAAGGAGCCATCTTGATGCTGGCATGGTAACTATTATTGTAAGCAAATTAAATCAGTGGCAGGTGATCTAACCAACTACCTTTGAAATCAATGACACATCCCCTCACCATATCCTCAAGGGTCTGAATGGTACAGTCAACTTGCCCATCCGTCTGAGGGTGGAAAGTTGTGCTCAAACTCACTTGTGTACCTAAACCCTTCTAAAAAGATCTCCAGAACTGAGATGAAAACTGTGTACCTCTATCGGATCTAATGGACACTGGTGCCCTATGCAACTGAACTATCTCCTCAATGTAAATATTGGCATAACCCTCTCCCAAATAATTAGTCATCACAGGCATAAAGTGGGCTGACTTTGTCAACCGATCTACAATCACCCATTTAGAATCATACTGGTTTTGGGATCTCAAAAGTCTTGTAGTGAAGTCCATGTTTATCATCTCCCACTTCCATAAAGGCAGGGCTATTTCTTGGAAAGTTCCAACTGGCCTCATGTGTTCTACCTTCACTTGTTAACAGTTCAAACACTTGGAGACAAAATCAGCTACATTACGTTTCATGTTATTCCACCAATACAAGGTTTTCAAATCATAGTACATCTTAGTAGAGCCTGGGTGAATGACACACCTCGAAGTGTGTGCCTCATCAAGGATTCTTTCCCGCAGTCCATCAACATTCAGAATGCATAACCTACCCTAAAATCTCAGAATACCATCACCACCAATTTCAAACGACATAACTTTTTATTGACCCATATTTTTCTTGATTTGCATCAAGATGGGATCTTCAACCTGCTTCTCCTTAACTTCAGCACAAAGGGATGACCTAGCTAACTTATGAGCAATCACCCCTCCATATTCAGAATCTAAGAGTCGAACTCTTAGATTTCCAAGGTGGTGAATATCCTTCACCATCTCTTTCTTTCCTTCTTCTACATAAGAAAGGCTTCCCATAGACAACCTGCTGAGGGCGTCGGCTACAATATTTGCCTTACTCGGATGGTAATGTAGGCTCATATCATAGTCTTTCAGAAGCTCTATCCAATGCATCTGCCTGAGGTTTAATTCTTTCTACGAGAAAACATACTGTAGACTCTTATGGTCAGTCAAGATGTCAACGTGAACATCATACAAATAGTGTCGCCAAATCTTAAGTGCAAACACCACAGCGCTAACTCCAAATCATGGGTGGGGTAGTTCCGCTCGTGTACCTTCAACTTCCTAGATGCATAAGCCACTACCTTACCATGCTGCATCAACACACAACTAAGTCCTACACGGGATGCATCATAGTATACCACAAATCTATCTACACCCTTGGGAAGGGTCAAAACAGGAGCAGTAGTCAGTTTGTCTTTCAACTTCTCAAAACTATTCTCACACATATCAAACCACACAAACTTTACCTTTTCTGAGTTAATTTAGTGAGTGGAGCAGCTATGGAAGAAAAACTCTCTACGAACCTTCTGTAATACCCCGCCAAACCCAAGAAGCTCCAAATATCGATTGGAGTCGTGGGTCTGGGCCATTTTCTCAATGCTTCAACTTTCTGGGGATCCACTCTTATCACGTCACTGGGCACAATATGCCCCAAGAAGGAAATAACATCTAACCAGAATTCACACTTAGAAAATTTGTCATACAGTTGATGATCCTTAAGGTTCTGAAGAATAATTCAGAGGTGATTGGCATGATCCTCTTTACTCTTAGAATATATCAGGACATCATCAATAAATACAATGACGAACAAGTAATGAAACTGAAGGAATACTCTATTCATAAGATCCATGAAGGCTGCAGGGGCGTTAGTCAACCTGAAGGACATAACTAGAGATTCGTAGTGATCATATCGGGTTCGGAAGACTATCTTGGTTTTGTCTGAATCCCTAACTTTGAACTGATGATAACCCGAATGAAGGTCTATTTTTGAAAAACACTTGGCACGCATAAGATGGTCAAAAAGGTTGTCAATCCTAGGAAGAGGATATTTATTTTTAATCGTTACCTTATTTAGCTGACGGTAGTCTATGCACATACGAAGGGAACCGTCTTTCTTTCGTACGAAAAGTACAGGCGTGCCCCAAGGAGACATATTGGGGCATATAAAACTCTTATCTAGGAGATGTTCTAACTGTTCTTTCAACTTTTTTAGTTCTTCAGGATCCATTCTATATGGCGGAATGGAAATAGGATGAGTGTCTGACAATACATCAATACCAAACTCAATCTCCCTATCCGGTGGTATTCCTGGGAGATTATTTGGAAAGGCTTTTGACTTCTTTTATTACGGAAACAGATTGAAGAGGAAGACTTTTGGCATTGGAGTCCTTAATGCGGATAAGATGGTACAAGCAACCTTTAGAGATGAGTTTGCGGGCTTTGAGATAGGATATAAAGTGCCCTCTGGGTGCTAAAGAATGTCCCTCCCACTCTATCACTGGTTCATTTGGGAATGAAAAAGTAACTCTTCGAGTCCTACAATCTAATGTGGCATAGCATGAATGGAGCCAATCTATTCCCAAGATAGCATCAAAAGCAACCATATCTAACTCTATGAGATCTGCTAATGTATCCCAGCTACCAACAGTCACAACAAAGCCCCTGTACACCCTCCTAGCAATAATAGAATCCCCCAATAGGGTGGAAACAGCAAAGGGTTCAGAAATCACACTGGGCTCAAACCCGAAACCAACAGCCACATAAGGGGTCACATAGGATAAAGTAGGCCCGGGATCAAGTAACACATAAACATCACGGGAAAAGATTTTTAACATATCGATAAAAATATCTGGGGAAGCTTCCGCCTCCTGGCGGTTGGTCAAAGTATATAATCGATTGCGACTGTTCCCGGCAGCTGATGTGGTGCCCTTCTGAGGTGGGGGTGGTGCCGAAGAATTTGCCTGAGACTTTGTACCACCAACATTTTTTCTAGCAGATGGATATTTTCTCTGAAAGTGACCCGGCTGACCACATTAATAACACACTATCGAATCAAACTGACACCTTCCCAGGTGATTTATACCATAAGTCTCACACTGCAGAAAAGTATGATGTTGTTGAGCCACACTACCCTGTAACCTAGTATCCTGAGCTCTGGTTCCATAGTCAGTCTGAAAATTCTGAAATCATCTGTCTACTGGTGGTTGGGGTACTGGGTGCTGGCAGTAAACTGCGCATTACCCCAATTCTTTTTTTCTTCTGCCATTTATTTCCCTACTTACAGTCCTGCGGCTGACTGTGACTCTGGTCGGCTGATCTGGCTCTTTTCGCTTGTCTTTCCACCTCCCTAGCTTCAGAGATCTTCTTCTTTTTCTCTTTTACCTGATGCATATGAAAGGTCAGCCTAGAAAAGTCTAAATCCTTATTCAACATTTCCCCTGGCACTCAAGCACCAGGTTATCAGAAAGGACGGATGCAAATTTTCTCATCCGGGCTCTCATATTACTAGTTAACTCTGGGCCATAGCAGGCTAGTTTATTAAACTTCAAAGTGTACTCCTGGACACTCATACTGCCCTGCTTCAGATTCATAAACTCTTTCTCTTTGGCCTCCCTCAACTTCAGAGGAAAGAATCGATCAAGGAAAGCTTCTACAAATTCGCCCAAACTTTGGGCTCAGCACTCTCACCTTTTGCATCCTCCCAGTCGGCATACCATTAATTCGCAACATCTTTAAGCTGATAAGTTGCTAGTTCCACCCCTTCATCCTCATCCACATGAATTACCTTAAAGATCTTTTCCATCTCATCCACGAACTCCTGTGGATCTTTCTCTACCTTGGTGCCAATGAACTTAGGTGGGTTCATTTTCATAAAATGTCTGACCCTGGTAGCCTCAGACATAATAGATACAGACCCAACATCTTCTGATCATTGAGCCTAGTTAGCTACCAAATGTGTTAGCATATTTGAAATATCTCTCTGAGCAGTCAAGGGACGGTAGTCATCAATCCGCGAAGCCTGAAGTGGACTGGTTGGGACTGGAGGGACTCCCGAAGTAGGGAAAAATTCTGGAGTGTGAGCTCTGTTATGGGTCCACATCCTATAGGTGGGAAAGACCTTATCTACCTAAGCATTCTGATCGATGATACGACGTGGAGGCATAACTGTGTTTCCAAAATACAAGAGATTATTGATTAGGGGACAGTTCAGACTCTGAAGCACGAACTAAATCATAAAGAAGGGAACATTTCATAAATTCCTAGTAGTCTCTTGCTTATAAGTGTGGTGCGCTACACACCCATAACCAATACTCTACCCGACGTGATTTTCCAGACACCCTAGGACCATGAACCTAGCTCTGATACCAAGTTTGCCATGACCCGAACCGGGGCCCTGGCCTTGACGAGCATTCTCGAACCCGAAAGCCCGAAATGCCCCCTGTCTATCTGATAATCATGCACAATATTCATAAAGTAAAAGATGATGCGGAATTTAAAATCTGAAATGTAAACATGGTCATAATACTGAAACTAAAAAATGCGTCTAAATAATAATGTCTGACTCAGTTTGTGAAATCTCTACCATGAACTAATCAAAGTTGCCTGAAAGCTGGGACAAGGCCCCCAGTAGATCAAAACCTAACTAATAGTAGTAATATGAAATAACTAGGCCTTCAGAATCATAGAAGGCTCACCACTGCAACCCCGATCTATAATCTGGAATCTTTACTGTTTATCTGGACCCCTAGATTGTGCCTCAGAACCTGGAAGGAGGGGGTCAGCATAATTGTACTGGCATGCGAAGTAATCCAAAATAGAGTAATTGAACATATATATATATATATATATATATATTACGTGTGAGCAATTTTCTTCAAAACATCATGCATAAAATAGTTTTTGAAAAACACATGGGCACTTTCTGAAAACATGTAACCTATCAGTAAATCTCAAACTCTGATCTGTGTATTACTTTTAAGTTAGGTAGTATCCCCTACAAATCTGATATTCCACAGACGATATGGAATCTGCCATTGACTCGGTGGGGTATCCTTCAATCCGAGTGTGCCGTAAGGGTTGGAGTTCCTGAATCTGATATGCCACACGACACTTAAGTCAGTGTATAATAATATACTCGGGTCGGCAAACCACAGTTTTGGGCAAAGATTTGTATGAACTCACGCCTTCTTCGGGGAACCACCTAAGCTTTGTTTATGCCCTATTTTAGCCTTTTCTGAACAGGCATCATTCTGAAGTTCTAAAATATGCAAATCTGATAAAGTCTGATTTCTGTATTCGTCTATGTCTGTTATGGCATTTTCTGAGTTTGATATCGTTATACCAAGACTTTCAAGTCATGATTTCTAAGCCATAATACATTAAGATAAATATTTCATTTAAAGCAAAGCTTAGACCACCCAAAAACATGCAACTAATATAGAAAATTTCGTGTTCCAAAACTCAAGTCAAAATCATGCAAAACCTTCATCAACATATGGTGATCTAGTGCCTTTAGAAAAACATTCACTCTTTTATTACATGCATTATGAACATTAAACATTCATGCTAAATTCCCTCTTTAGTGATTTAAAACCACCTTCAAATCATAACAAGAGTTCAACCATTTCATTTAGTGCTTTTCAAGAATGCATTGCAAAACAATTCATATGCTATGAAAAATCTAAAAATTCATAATAAGAGGGAATTCACCAAAATTCATGCTCTCAACAAGAAATCTTTCTTAAATACATGCTTTCATACATACGTATTCTCAAATCACTTTGGGGGAAGGTCAAAAGACCAAAACGATGATGTTAAAACATCTAGTACGTGAATATATACATATTTTTAAAAACTTCATTCTAAAACATGATTTTTCTATGTCCATGAGAATTTAGGAAAACCCCGCGCACCTCTATTTCAAAAAATAATGGGTGCTTCTTGAAGCCTGTGGATTGGGGATTCCGAATCTCTAATCGATTTTGAAATCCCATGGTTGAATCTTGATTTATTTGGGTTTTTAGTTTGAAACTCTTGGAAGTTTTGTTGAGAATTTTTAGATGAATGTGGATGTATTTTGGAGAATTGGGGGCTGAATTTCGTGTTTATGGCTGAATAAGGGTGGGAAAAGGACCATTTTACCCCAAAAATGGAGTGTTTAAGTCACTTGAAACCTTTACATAGGCGCCGCCTATGCTATCGCCTATGTTTACATAGGCACCGCCTATGGTATCGCCTATGCTTTCCAGTGGCCATGTGTGATTGGCTAGGCGATGCATATTACTTTGAAAGGCCATAACTTCTTGCTCGGGTGCTGGATTTTAGCAAAATTGGTATCGTTGGAAAGCTAACTCAAAAACCTATCATTTTACACATAGTAGGATCTCTAATTCAATATATACAAAGAGTCATTGTAGATAAAAGCTGACACAAATTATAATATCCACTTAAACTTAATTGATTGAAGTAGTTTTCAACTCGTCCTTGAGTCAAAGGACCCCTATGGTCTAAATTCAAGCTTGAATGGATTCGCATACTACACAAATAATTAGCATGCCATATTGGAATAGGATTTATGGCTTCGGGATTATCAGCACATCGGAATCATGGTTTATATTGTAGCCCGAAATGCGGGGCGTTACACGTTGAGATTCTTAGGCAATTTGATATCAGGCAGGTGATACCACTAATGACGCCTATACTTATATTCTTTACTTAGTATGATGAATTTGAAACTCCCCTTAAGAAACACATGGTAAATGGGTGGAAGAGAAGAAAAACATAGGAAATCTCCTTCCATATCGGGTATGAACCCAAAGTTAGTGAAACATACAAGGAATGGTTGAAGAAGAGTCTTGCTAGAGCATTGATCCCAGGATCGAATATACCTACTTGGATTATTGATATGGAATTAGAGCATCAAGTACAACTCTATAGACTTGGAGATTAATTCTAAAAAAATAAGATCGTGCACCAACGTAGGCATATTAGAAGATGCCTCAACCATACATATGTTGAGATAAGAGTTAAAGAGAGCTAGAGAAGAAACTATAATACTAGGTAGTGGTTGATTGATTTGGATAATTGCATGGCTGCTCAGATTGGCGACATAAAAAAATATCCTACGAGAACAAGGTGAAAGTGCATGGATGTCATTTGATCATCAACAGATATCAGATATAGCCGGAGGTGAACAAGGCTAAGATGGAAAAGGCAAGAAAAGGGGCATCCAGTAGCTACTTTTTCTTTCATGTTATCCTTTTTTACCCTAAAGATTGTATCTCCCTTTGTTATCTTTGTAGGAATTTATTCCCTTTTTCATATCTATGAAAGTTGGGGGGGGGGGGGGGGTAATGGATTGGCTTTAAAAGGGCATATATTTTCTTCAAAATTCGTTAGGCCTAAACCCTTAGCTCAAAAAGGTCACCCTAATTAGGACACGCATTATATTTTTATGTGATATTATTGTCTTATGTGTTTATGTGTGTTTGTTTGAGTCAAAAACAAATTTATCCACTATGCTCCCATGAATCAGTTTGGCTATGACACAAATAACTCTATCTGTTTACTTCTTGCCAAGTATCTTGCATTACTTATCACATATGGAAACTAACATATTTGTCTTTGAGTTATTTAACATTATAGATAATAGAAAACTGGTCTATGTTGAAATAAGCTGGCAAAACATCCTTACTTCATTCGGTCAAAAGCGCCTAAGATCCCATCCCCTAATCATCTTTCAATTATAACTGGAAGTGATGAAGAAAATGCAATGATCAACAGGGACAATGTAATAATGGAGAAAATGAGATGATTGTTGAACTCCAGAGAAAGTTTGAAATGCTTCAGGAGAAGATGAATCGTACTCGAGATTTGGCTAACCTGGTCATCACTGTCAATGCTCCCACTCCAGGAGGACACGGGACTCCACTCCAAATTCATCCCCTCAGTATGCCTATTCTTAGGGACCATTAAAATAATATATGGTCTGTCTCAACTCCTCAATTGGTCTAAAAAACCAATCGAGAAAATAACCAAGATGCTTACCATGCACAAAATCCATTTCTGACCCCACAAAATCCATCTTCAAATCCACAAAATTCAGTCCCAAATCCCTATAACCCATTTTTAAATACACAAAATCCATTTCCAAATTCACAAAATTCACTTCCAAATCCATAAAATTAGCTCCTAAATCCACAAAATTCACTCCCAAATCCACAAAATTCATACCCAAATCTACAAAATCAAACTCTAAATCCATAAAATTCATTTTTGAATCCACAAAATCCCTCTCAAATTCCACCAAACTACTCTCAAATTCCATAAAGCTTTTACAATTTCCAAAAGATCCTCCCTACCTACCATACAACCTCCTCTCATCCTCAAAATCAAGCTACCCTTCCAAATCTTTCTCATGTCATCATATCCCCTGATATCTACAATTCCTTTCCCAATCTCGAGGTAGATCATTACGAGGAGAAGGAAAAATATTGGAGGACTAAGCATAAAATAAAGTTGCTAGCTACGAATCAAGAGATTATGACGATCAAGGAATCTCATGGGACGGGGGGAAATTATGGTCTGGTTTACGATGATCTATGTGTTCACCCTAGAGTAGATCAACCAAAAGAATACAAGGTCCCTAAAATTGAAGTGTTTGACAGTACTGGAAATCCAATGGATCATTTGAGAAGGTATTATGATTAAATGGTGGGGTAATAAAAATGAGGCATTATTGATGCGCTTATTCAGTTGAAGCTTAAGTGGCAAAGCCTTATATTGGTTCACGTCTCAAGACCTAAAAACATGGACTACTTGGAGGGCATTATCTAAAGGTTTCCTTAATAGGTTTATGTTTAACAACAAAATAGTACCTGATCGATACTCATTAGACCGTATCAAGCTAAGAAATAATGAGTGTTTTTGAGACTATGCCTTTCGTTGGAGAAAAAAAGTGGCCAAGGTACAACCTCCCATGTCTGACGAAGAGATGGTGTATGTGTTATCTCATTCTCAGAGGGGAGAATATTATATTAGGATGGTATTCACTGTCAGGGCAACTTTCGCAGATTTGGTAAAAATTGGGGAATCGCTAAAGGAAGGTATTCGAACAGGAAAGATTTTCAAAACCCCAACATCGTTTGGGACTTTTATGTTCCAAAGAAGAAAAAGAAAGATGTAGATGCGGTCTCTGCCGATTCTATTGCTTAGTTGAATAAGATATTTAATCCTAGAAACACTCTCTCCTCTTTGCCATCACCAAATTTTTAACATGTATTCTACATCCAACCTTAGTACCAAGATCCACTTCAAAATATCCAATTCCAGTACCAAGCTCTACTTCCAAATGTCCAATCCCAATACCAAGATTATCTTTCAAATATCCAATCCCAATACCAAAATCCATAGCCAAATATTTTACCCCAATACCAAGTTCCACAGCCGAATTATAAGGCTCATGTTTAAGATACCCTTCCAAATAACCAAACAAATGTCCAAGTGCCTCTAAATTATCATCAAGTACCTTCTCCTGCTAATCAGAACCATTATAACCCCCAATATCCAAACCTTGAAAAAAGACCTCCCCAAAACTTCACGTCGTTGACCGAAAGTCGCACCCAACTCTTTGGGAGATTGAAGGATGTGGGTCATTTACAGTCTATCCAACCAAAACTTATCAATCCCAACTACTTATTTTTTCATGTTGATCAGCATTGTGCCTATCATGCGGGAGCGGCAAGGCATAGTACTGAGGATTATGTTAGTCTAAAGCATAAGATTCAAGATTGGATTTATCAAAAAGTCATCACATTTCAATCGCTGGTACCGAATGTCAATAGTAATTCATTGCCAAATCATAGGGGAGTTGCAGTTAACATGATTAAAATAGAAAGTGAATGGGTGTCTAGAAAGACCATTAGTAAGGTGAATTCAAAAGAGTTCAAAAGGACGAAAGAGGTGGAGAAGATAAAGAGAGTCATAGATACCTTAAGTGTCAATGAGAAGCCCCCATTTACAGTAATGATGGCCCCAACTCAAGTGTACACTCCTCCGCCTATAAAGGAATTTATTGAAGAGACCATCATTTCCTAAGGGATAACACGGTCTGGATGATGCTACATGCCTAAAGATTTGATGAATAGAAAGTATTCACAGAAAAGGCCAATCGCTGAAGGAGAGGCCGAGGAATTTTAGAGGTGTATGCAACCAAAAGACTACTCAATTGTCAAGCATTTAGAGAATACTCCATCCCATATTTCTATTTTGGCACTATTAATAAGGTCACAATACCACTGACAAGATTTATTGAAGGTCTTGGATGAAGCGTATGTTATCGCAAGCATTAGTGTCAAGAATCTTACTGCAATGATAGAAAATATTGTGGGAAGTCATCATATATCTTTCAGTAAGGAAGAGTTGTCATTTGAGGGAGTGATGCATAATAAAGCCTTGCACATCACTATCATTTATTGGGACTATGTGATTAATCGGGTATTGATAGATGATGGATCTGGTCTGAACATTATTCCTCTTTCCACATTAGTTCAAATGGGCTATGATTTGGGGAAAATTCGCCAAAGCTACGTAAACGTAGGGTTATTTGATAGAGGGTAGAGAGATACCATAGGTGAAATTGACATGTACATCCAAATGGGACTTGCAGAATTCAAGGCTAAGTTTTATGATATGGATATTCATCCTAGTTATAACCTTCTCTTGGTAAGACCATGGATACATGGTGCAAAGGCAGTTTCATCATTCTTTCATCAGTTATTGAAGTTCATTTGAGAGGATCATGAAATAGTCATCCAAGGAGAAGGAAGCCACGTGAATTATCCTAATGGTTATATGCCAGTGATTAAAGATATCTCAAAGGATAGTAGTTTTTATACATTTGAAATTGTAAGTCTTGCGGAGAAGGATCTGACACCCTAAGTTCTAATGTCTTCTGTATGTAAAATAATTGTGACTGTGATATTGAGAAATGGTTCGAGCCTAGTTGGGGTTTGGGTAAGAATCTGGAGGGAATTATTGAGCCCATCATGGTCCCAGAGAAAGCATCTAAGTAAGGGTTAGGATATTAATAGCCAGAGGAGGATGAGTTTGAGGATAAGTAAAGATGAGTCTGCTTAGGCCCTTACCACTCCTATACCAGTCATTTCCCATGTGTGAGATATAGAATCATGATGGTCTAGGGGATGGGATAGGAAATCTGTTCGAGGGATGCAATGATATACTAGAAAATTTCCCCAAGTCCAGTGGGGTGAAGAAGGTTTCACCAAGAGAGTATTTGCAAAACTGGACCTCCACTTCACTCATAACCTGTCACCCATCGTGGTAGATAAAAGGACAATTACTAGTAGTTTTAAAAAATCGATGATGATCCAGAGGAGGCCCCGTGATCCACCCTTTTATGACTCAAATTTTCTTTTCATGTTTTACTGCTTTAAAAAAGGCATGGGCCCATATTTGCGTGGGTTATGAGCCATAGCTTGTAATTATCTACCAAATTTTAATGAAAAGGCCTCCCTTTATTTTAAAAAATTATTTTGAAACACCATTATATTAGTATATTTTATTATCTTATTACCATCTAACTTGGTTTGTTTACTTATTACAGTAACAGTAACTTAAAACCTGTCAATGTCATGTCATGTCAAATCTTAGACAAACAAAATGAGGGGAATGATGATGATTGGAAGAAAGATGATGATGAATGGTTAGTGAAAGATATAGCTAAGTTTGAGAATCAAGAAAAGCCCAACCTAGAGGAAACTGAAATAGTCAACCTAGGCGATTATAATAAAATCAAAGAAACAAATGTCAGTGTCCAATTATCAGAAACACAAAAAAGAGAGCTCATTCACTTGTTATGGGAGTACACTGACATATTTTCTTAGTCCTACGATGATATACTAGGATTAAGCACTAACATCGTATCGCATAAGTTACCAATCAATCCCGAGTTTGATCCAGTAAAGCAAAAAATGTGGAAATTAAAGCCAGATTTAAGTTTGAAGATTAAGGAAGAAGTGATGAAAAAAATTTAGTCTAAGGATGTAGAGGTCACAAAATATACGACATGGCTAGCCAACATCGTCCCAGTTCCAAAGAAAGACGACAAGATTCGAATTTGTGTTGACTATAGAGATTTGAATAGAGCCATTCCTAAAGATAATTTTCAGCTAGACAATATCCACACCCTTATCGATAATTGTGCGAAGCATAAAATATAGTCTTATGTGGATTATTTTGCTGGGTATCATCAGATATTGATGGATGATGAAGATGCATAAAAGATAGATTTCATCATGACCTGTGGTGTTTATCATTACAGGGTAATGACGTTTGGTCTTAAGAATGCAGGTGCAACATACATAAGGGCTATGATGATGATTTTTCATGATATGATTCATAAAAAGATTGAAGTGTACGTGGATAATGTAATTATCAAATACTGCAAGAGTTTGGATCATCTGACTCATGTGGAAAAATTCTTTAACAGATTGAGAAAGTACAATTTGAAGTTGAATCCCACTAAGTGTGCTTTTGGTGTGCTAGCTGAGAAGTTCTTAGGGTTCGTAGTTAGCAGAAGGGGCATAGAAGAATGTCAGAAAGCTTTTGACCGATTCAAGGAATATTTGTCCACGCCGCCTGTTTTGGTTCCACCAAGGGAAGAAAGTCCATTGTTGCTTTACCTATCAGTCTTAGAAAATGGTTTTGGATGTGTCCTCGAGCAACATGATGAGATCAGTAGGAAAGAGAAAGCCATATACTACTTGAGTAAAAAGTTTATGTTGTACGGGGCTCATTACACTCTTGTAGAAAGGTTGTGTTATGCTTTGACCTGGGATGCCCAAAAAGTTGAGGTATTATCTATCCTCATACACAATTTATCTCATTTCGAGAATGGATCCATTGAAGTATATTTTCCAGAAAGCCATGCCTACAGGAAAGTTAGCTAAGTCGCAAATGTTACTGAGTGAGTTCGACATTGTGTATGTAACTCAAAAGGCAATCAAGTGGCAAGCCTTAGCTGATCATTTAGCAGGAATCCGGTTGATGATGAATATGAGAAAATTCAAACTTACATTCTAGATGAGAAGATTTTATTCGTGGGAGAAGACATTGCAGAAATTTACCTCGGATAAAGTCTATTCTTTAATGGGGCAGTCAATTTCAATGGTTCAGGAATTGGAGTAGTTTTGGTGTCAAAAATAGGCCAACACTATCCAGTGACTGCTAAGTTGTGTTTCCCGTGCACCAAGAACATGGCCGAATATAAGCCTTGCATCTTAGGTCTCAAATTGGCACTTGATATGGGTGTTTATGAATTTCTAGTCATCAGAGACTCAGACTATTTGATTCACCAGGTACGGGGAGAATGGGTGGTAAAAAACTCCAAAATTACTCCTTATATGGAGCTGGTGCAGGAATTATGTGGAATATTCAAGGAAGTTAATTTCAGACATATCCTAAGGATACAGAATGAGTTTACTGACGCTCTGGCCACTATATCCTCCATGATTTAATGACCATATCAGAGTTACATTGATCCTTTAGAAATAAGATTGAAGGAGCAACCCGTGCATTGTACACACATTGAAAAGGATCCTGATGTAAAGCCATGGTACTATGATATTAAAAGGTATTTAGAATCTGAAATTTATCCTGAAGAGGTCAGCAACAGTCAAAAGAAGACAATCCGGCATTTGGCAAAGAATTATTTTACAAGGGGGGAATCTTTTTTAGGAGGACTCCAAGCTTAGGATTCTTAAGATATGTTGACACTGCGGAAGCCAATAAATTAATAAAGGAAGTGCACATCGAATTTTGCGGGCCCTACATGAACGGTTTGCCCTTGTTAGAAAGATCCTGAGAACTGGTAACTTCTGGATGACTATGGAAAATAATTGTAGCAAGTATGTGCAGAAGTGCCCAAAATGTCAGATACACGGAGATTTGATATGAATACCTCCGCTTGGGGTATGGATGTTATCGGGCCAATAGAGCCACTAGCATCAAATGGGCATAGATTTATTTTGGTTGCTATTGATTACTTTACTGAGTGGGTCAAACTTATTTCATATAGAGCCGTCACCAAGAAAGTGATTGCATACTTTTTAAAGAATAACTTGATTACTGATTTGGAGTGCTAGAATCGATCATTACGGATAATGAGGCAAACTTGAACAGTCACTTAATGAATGAGATTTATGATCAGTTCAAAATCATTTATCGCAACTCGATCTCATATCGTCCACAGATGAATGGAGCTGTGGAACCCGCCAATAAGAACATTAAGAAGATCTTGAGAAAGATGATTGAAAATGATAGATCATGGCATGAGATGTTGTCTTATGCTTTGTTAGGGTATCATACAATAGTTTGAACCTCCAGGGGGGCAACTCCTTATCTACTTGTTTATAGGAATGAAGTTGTGATACCTTCCAAGGTTAAAATACCTTCCTTGAGGATTATTCAAGAAGCCAAACCAAGTAACGAAGAATGGGTTCACAATCGCTATGAGCGACTCATGTTGATTGATGAAAAGAGAATAGTTGTTGTGTGTCATGGACAGTTGTACCAACACAGAATGGTTCGTACCTTCAACAACAAAGTACAAACTCAAATATTTGAAGTCAGGAAATTGGTTCTCAAGTGAATATTCCCCCACCAAGAAGAGTACAAATGCAAGTTCGCTCTGAATTGGCAAGGGCCATATATAGTTTGCAAGGTACTATTCGGAGGAGCTCAGATTCTATCTAAGATATATGGTCAAGAGTTGACCAAACCAATCAATTTTGATATTGTAAAGAGATACTATGTTTTAAGAACATTTTGTTTTTTGGTTTCCTTGGTTTATTTGTAATTTCCTTTATGGTAGTAATTGATTTATGATGTGTAATTTCCTAGAACCCCGATCCTTTATGTACGAACCACGTTTGACCTGAATTCCCAAGAAAGGGATATATGTATTAACTATATATGAATTCAGGCCTATGTCGGCTTCAGTAAACCCCCTTAGGAGAATTATCCTTTCCTTTTATGTATTAACTATGTATGACCTGAATTCCCAAGAAAGGGATACGTAGATGGCCAATGTCGGCTTCTGTCAACCCTTTAGATTTTTCTATATACCCCTAGCATAGTCCGAAACTACATTTGACCTGATTCCTATTTCAAAAGGATACGTAGGAACCCTAACTAGCTTGATCATACCACCCCAGGAAATGGAAACTAGGCAGAATTTTCGAGAAGAAAATCTCAAAAATTCACAAGAGGAGGATCATCATCCAACAAAGAGAATGAAAGCTAACAAAGATTTCGGATCTGCTTGAGCTGAGTTCATCTCAAACAACTTTAAACTGGGCCAGAAATTTTCAGGAGGTCCTTAAAATTTCCACTAATATATTGGAATATATTTCAAATCCCCCAGTACCAGAGGTCAAAGTCAAGTTTTGAAAATCACCAGCTATGGTAAGGTCTATTCAAAAATTAAGACTACTTTCAAAAATCTATTCAAATCTTTTTACATAGTAATTGCCAAGGCATTTATTGAAACAACAAGTCAAGGTGGAGGTACCAATATGATAAAGCACTCAAAAGATGGCGAGGAGCAAACCAAGGATTGAAGGACGTCAACACGGAGTAATTTCATTCAAAACTAACTATTTTTTTATGGATGCAAGGATCAATACACAAAGGTGGAAATCTTTTCAAAAAATCCCCAAGCAATTTGGGAGCCACACCAGATAATATGATGCTCAAGAACATATTTTTGAGTATCCCCAAAGATGGGTTAATACCCATTTATCGAAGACCTTTTGAATTATCTATCTCATCGCTTGAGACCATGAAGAACAAACAAAGGCACCTTATCTTCTTTATAAATATTGTACTTATAATTTTTCTAAAAAAATAGTCACTAATGAAAGCGGCTTTGTGTCTACTGACTGTCTACCCTAAGTACAGGCATACAAATAAAGCAAGAATGCAGACAAACGGACTCAAGAGAAATCATATTCAATGCCAAGAGGGCCATTTTATATCATATCATTGCCGAGAGGGCCATTTTATATCTTTGACGAGAGGGCCATTTCATATCATTGCCGAGAGGGCCATTACATCTAATATCTGTTGACACGCGAGATAGCATATGCTGGTATTGAGGATATCATCAGTATCTAATATTTGTTAACACGTGACATATCATACGCTAGCGTCGAGGATATTATCAGCATCTAATATCTGTTGACACGCGAGATAGCATATGTTGGCATCGAGGATATCATCAACATATAATATCTGTTGACACGTGAGATATCATATGTTGGAATTGAGGATATCATCAGCATCTAATGTTTTCTTACATACGAGATAACATACAATGGCATTGAATATTTCATCAACATCTAATATCTATTGACATGTGAGATATCATATGCTGGCACGAGGATAACATTAGCATCTAATATTTGTTGACACGCGAGATTGCATATACTGACGTCGAGTATATTATCAGCATCTAATATCTGTTGAAACGCAAGATTGCATACACTAGCATCGAGGATATCATTAGTATCTAATATTTATTGATATGTAAGATACCATATATTAGTATCAAGGATATCATCAACATCTAATATCTGTGGACACATGAGATAGCATATGCTGGAGTCGAAGATATCATCAACATCTAATATCTGTTGACACGCAAGATAGCATATGATGGCATCGAGGATATCTTATCATTTTATGAATCAGCATCTAAATGCATCAAAATCACATAATTCAAAGGGACATCTATAAGTCGCTATCTGAAAGCGAATGACATATGAGATTTCCTTGAAATTGACAATTTGAGGATCATCTATAAGTCATATTATTTGAAATAGAATAGTGTGGAAAATTACATCTAAGTGGATAATCCATAGGTCATCCATAAGACGAAACAATATCCTAACCAGATAGTGTGCAAAGTTACCCAAAAATTAATAGTCCAAAGGTTATTCATAAGTCGCAACTTAATCCTTATTGGAGAATATGCAAGATTATCAAATTGATAAGTCCAATGGTTATCTATAAGCCGCGTCATATCCAAGATCGATTATGTGTACGATTACCCAAAGACTACCAATTTGAGTGATATCTATAAGTCATATTTATCTAAGGTCGGATGATGTGCAGGAATACCTGAGAACCAGCGATTGGAGGGATATCTGTAAGTCATCTCTTATCCAAGGTAGAATAATGTGCAGGATTACTTAAGGGCTAGAAATTCAAAGGATATCTATAAGTTGCTTAGTATCCAACGTCCAATAATGCTCGAGATTATCCAAAGATTAACAATTCAAAGAAAATCTATAAGTTGTATCACTACAAAAGATGCACAAGACTTACCCAAGATCATATGCAAAGAATTATTGGCAATAACCGAAGAGTTTATCATATAACAAGCATTATAGGTGAACAAAGATTTTCCACATCAGCATAAGATTACATAGTTACAAGGACTATTCTGCATAAAGTATCGTAGGTGTCCGAAAGGGCCACCCCACTTTGAAGACATATTCACTCGATAAATAAGCTAATTATCCAACAACGAAGAGTGTTGTTGTATTTTTTTTTTTGCAAGTTATTTCCTTCCAAAAAGGTACATGAGAGGATGACTTCATTTTTTAGATGACAACTCACGTGGAAATATGGTAAAAACTATGTACCTCTTTCGTGAATTATGTTTAGCACTAACACTCTTTCTTTGAAATATTGTCGAGAGCATCCGAGAGGATGAAAATCTCAAATTAAAACCACAGGTACGAACGACTCTAGATAGGACGCAGCACCACGTAGAACTCTTTCTTAGCAGCAAAATGGGACATAGCCTAGAGAGGAAACTCAAACTCTTTGGACACGAGCTAAAGGATGATCGCCACCACCATCAAACCATACCCCTGTTAGAAGGCGTCTGGGTACTTTAGGATATTTCGGTTTCATCTTTACCCTTGGGATATTTCTAAAATCATGTGGAAAGTAACCTTCTTTTTCCTTCAAATTCGAGTGATAGGAAACCTAGAGATTTTAGAAATTATGTCTAGGTAAGTGTTTTTCTATGGATGTGAAGGATCTCACATTTATGGTTAAGAGGTTACAAGCCTCTTTTCCACAACTCGATCAACTTGTCACTCATCCTGTGCTAAAGATCATCTGAAATAAAAGACTAGCTTTTCTATCGATTAAGTCAAACTACAAATAGTCTGATTTCCTGAGTCTCAGAGATATATAGGCTAGGATCTTTGTTGAAAACTCAACAGCATTCCAACATTCCCCCAAATCCCTCTATTTCCTAGCTTTTTAGTTTCGTCAAAAACTCAAAAAGCTGAGATAGGTGGTGTATTTTTAAAAATCATGCTTTAAATCAAGCTTTATGAACTACAAGTGGCTGAATTCTCATGTAACCTGAGATATGTAGGAAACCTGATACCAGGGTCCAGCGGTAACTCCATGAAACTCGTGCGAAAGCCAACCTCATTTAGTTTCAAATCTGTGGTTAGACAAAAATTAGGAACGTCAACCTCCCTTTGCCCAGGGTCACTTGCATCCACCCTACCCAAAGGGAGGGGGAAGTTGTTGACACCTAATTTTTGCCCTCCATGATAAAATTTAATCCCGAGTTTCTTTGATTTTTAATAAAAACAAAATATTTATTTCATTCGAATAGTTTTTTTTAAGTATATTTGTACGTAATTTTGTCATTTTAAGTAGAGATTATATATTATTGTGTTCAATTATTTGAAATTATATAATTTAATTATTTAAATATTTATTCTATGGGATATCGTATTTTAATTAAGGATTATTTTGAAAATAAATATAATGATTAAAATCTTGCTTTTAATATAATTTATTTGGATAAATATGCGTTGATTTTATTAAATAAAAAAGCTCGAGATTAAAAGAAGTATTAATTCGTATCAAATTTTAATTTAATTTAGCCAATCTATTAGATTTGCCAAAATTGAAATAAAATTGACCATAATTGCATGCAATCCGCCAATTGATTTTTAATTTGGTCAAAATTAAATAAATTTGACTAAATTTTAAATCCCAATTGGGGTTATATTTTAAATAATCCCGAAATTCCCAAGAACTCTCACAACTTCTCCCCGAACCCCTTCCTCTTTTATGTGTTTATTTTCTTTTCATTTGCTTAGACTTGGTCAAATCCTCTACTAAGTCGTCAAAACTTATTTTTTATACAAATCTTTTCCTAAAATCACTTTCTTTTCAAAAATCAACTTCTCTTTTTCAAAGTTAGTCAAAAGATACTTTCAAACAGTCCGAATAACCTTAAGTTAGCGGAAGTTTTAGGTGCCTAAAAACCTTCCTAAAACGTCAATAGGAACCGCTTACCAAGAATCTCTAACTTAAATGATTTTTCTATTTGGAATCATCTAAGTACTTTACAAAGGTTTCTTAATTCCTTTTCAAAATTAGGTGGAGACTCTCAAAAGTCAAAATTTCTGCAAAACAGGTGGTGTGGGTATCAACAGATTCAATTCATCCCAATAGTCCTTCTCTTTGAGAAATAGGTTGTAATAAAGCTTGTACCTTAAGTATGAGTTGCAATTTATCTCCATAATTGGTAAAATCTCATAAAGTTTGATTTTTCAAACCATTTCATGAATTCACCCATCTTCTTTGCATTAGTATCCAAGACAATGCTTAAAACAAGCTCAAGTATAATTGTGTTGCCTATCCATGCCAATTCAAGAGCATTACAACAATCCCATTATCTCGATAAATCTCCTTTGCACGAGTTTTGTGAATAACTTCCGTCAATGAGCCCTACTTTGTTCATTTCCAACAACGAAATTGTAAGATCACGACTCCATATTATATATTTTTTTGATCCCATCAATTTCAATCCAACAAGCACAACTATTGATGTATCATTCAACTGTAGGAACAATGAGTGATGTGATTGTTTGGTGTGAAAAACTCCATCTTCTGTCATTGTTGACCTTTCTACTAAGCTTCTACAATGAGATCGCACCTATGACTATAACAATTGACCAATTTACACAAGTACCCGCTTTGATACCAAGAGAAAATGAGCTATGTGAGCTCTAGTACTACACATGCAAAAGATGATTTAGAATAGTAAAAGAGGGAAAAGATATTTTGCACTCATTATAATCTTTTCACTGTTACATTAAGCTAGTTTATATAAAGGTAATAATCGACTTTGTAGTCTAGTGTAAATTCTATATTAGTCCTAAGTGTAACTACTCTAACAAACTTTTACCTGTAAACTACTCTAAGATGGTGTTTGAATTGACATTTTTAAAGTATTTTTAGATTTTAAGAACTTTTTATTTTCGGAGGTGTTTGGCAAAGATAAAAAAAATATGTTTAAGCACTTTAATTTAGGCATTAAAAATATCAAAAAAGTCAAAAAATAGATTTCTACCTAGTTTTGGCTTTTGGGTTACAACTTTTAAGTCAATTAAAAAAAGTTCATCCAAACACCCTCTGATATCAATAATCCTTATAATTTTAAGAGGTGTCTCTTTAATAATCTAGAAATCTAAATTTGTTTTATTGACCAAACAGTTATATCTATGGTATAATATTCTCCCTTTTAATCTCTCTCTTCTATCCTTTTTTTCTCCTAACTAGAGAAAAAGTAGAACAATCCTCACTTCTAAGATCGAGAAAGCTTCTCAACTTTCATTTTCAAAAGTTATCTTAATTAATTTTTTGCTAACATGTAGCTATGCAATCATGAATTTCTGGGTTCTTTTAATTTTTGATTCATGGACTTTAATTTCTTTTTCGCAATAGCTTGGTCTTTTGATGAGGCATATTTCTAGTTGTTGCTTTCATTATTTTTTCTCCAGGAGTATTGAAGAATTTAATTAAACACATAGTTTATAGAATCATTGAATTCATTTTACTTGTTTAATAGTGCAATCACATGCATGAAATATGAATTATACAGAAAGATCACAGTCCATGAATTTTACCTTCTGATGGAGTTGTTCCAAAATTTTTTGGAGAAGAAATCTTCAAAGAATCTTAACTCAAACTTGAAAGCAATTGAAAAACAAAGAAGAAAAATAATTATAACACCCCACATTTTTAGCTAGAAGTCGAACCATCATTCCTATGCGTGTAAACTCAAATCCCATAATTTTGAATATATATGTCATGATCATTATCCTAGTGTGTAAAGTGATATCGAGGTGAAAAATATTCATAAGAATTGCTTAGAGCAAAGTTGAGCTAAGAGCCTTTAATTTGGCCAAATCTTGGTATTCTATGCCACAAGGGTCAGCTTTGAATGTGTGTAACTTTTTACATATGTGGAATTTTGCATCTCAAGACCCATCAAGTTATAGATAATTGAATTATCTTTTCGACGATACCAAATTTTCCTTAATCAAATACCCGTGCAAAAAGTTATGCTCATTCGAAGACCGTGCATTGTATGACAATCGTAAACGGCCACTGGATGAGGTGTGCAATTATCATGCGCCACCTAGCAATCGCACAATGCCCAAAATTCTACGTTTTGACTTAGTTTTAGGGCGTTAAAGTCTTTTCACACCCCTAAACCATCCCTAATCACTCCTAAACAATATAAGGGGTCTTTAAACATGTAAATCCTACTCCCTTAACCCCAAGAATTCAAGTCATGATTCAAAAACCCTCCTCTCTTCCCTAGAATAAAATCCAAGCTCCTTTCTCAAGGAATCAAGAATTCAAGCTTCCAATTTTAATAAACCCTCATGAAATCTTCAAGAAACCATCTATTGAGGTATGTGGGTGTTCATCAATGGGTCTTTTCGCCCATTGAGCCCAAAACCCTCCTTTTTGCGTAAAGTATGAGTTTTTCCCCTATTGTGAAGTTTATTATGTTCAAGATGAGTTAAGTTTATGTTATTCCTTGGTATTTTGAATACAACTCATGTACAAGTTTGATTTCATGAAAAGTTAGGCTATCCCATGCTTCAAGTTTTAATTTCCCAGGTCATATTCAAGTGAATTACATGTTAAAACCCTAATTAATAAATTTAGCCGTGCAATCATGTTGATTTCTCATGTTTAACACATTCCCATGTCCAAGTGCATAATCCTCACATGTTTTATGAAATGTTTATGTTTTGGATCTTTGAACCATGATTCCATATTATAGTTTTAAAAGCACTGTTATCGTAATTTATTGTCATTCAGTGCTAACAGGTTATAAACACTAGATACCTATGTGTTTTACTAGATTTCCATTTTAAAGTAACGATACAGTCAGACCATGGTCTTATTATTATATTCAAAATTTCATGTTCATGCTGAGCACTTACAAGTATAGTACCATCCCATGTTAAACAAATAATAACACTAGTGTCATTCAGTTAGGAGTAACACTTAGCACAGAGTTAACGTAGGGATAACATCTCCCCCATCAGTTAGGCATAAGGCGTTAATAGCGTTCCCTAAATTCTAGACCTACGGTGCCACCGTAGATTATGAGGGGTCCCCCATCAGTTAGGCATGACACCTTTTTCCTTCGAGGTATCAGCCTTGTAGATCCACATCATAAGATATGTATTGGTACCCTATCAAGGTACCAGCACCCTTCCAACTAGGGTTACAGATTAGAACTCGATAGCTTAGATTGGGGCATGTTAGTTGTAGTTAGCTCCAACAGTCTCAGTGTAGTATTCAGTTTATATCTGTTCAGGTTTGCTTGACCAAGTAATCAAATTTTAATAATTATTCAGTCAGTCTTATAGATTATTCATGTTATTTAGATCATGTCAGTACATGCTATACTTGGTCTTGCATTCTTAATTTTACATGTTTATGTTTTTCATGTTTATTATCCATACATGATCCTCAGTTCAGTTTTACAGCATGTTCAGCTTTACATGAGATTTACATACAGTATATATGTGTTATCGCTTCCTAGCTTCAGTTCTACTTATTCTACAAAAGTAAAAGTTTTATGAAACAAAGTGTAGTAATTCACCAACTTATTAGATTTTGTTTATTACTCATGTTTTAAGATACTTCAGCTTTCAGTTTATTTCAGTCTCTTGGTGAGTCTACTTGCACTTAGCTTGCATGTTTCAAGATTATGTACCTAATTAGTTTTACTTATTGTATTCACCCCTACTTAGTATATTTTAGAAGTACTAATCAACATATATGTCTATGTGCTATATTGTCTCATAATGTAGGTACCAGTTGTAGCCTACATATCATAATCGGGCAGTTTGCAGCTTCCAGCCAACAGGTGATGACTTCTCTAATTTTAGGGACTCCAATCAGTAGTAGTTCATGTACTTTATTTTGGTTGTTCAAATATATATTTATTAGTGGTAGTTAGAGGCATGTCCCAGCTATCCATAGTTAGTGTGGTAGACGCTTCACAGATGGTCAGTCAGAGTCATTCATGTAATTCAAGTTTCTTTGTTCATTTTTATCATGATGTAAACTTTATCAGTTATATATTTATTCATATTTCCTCATGATTATGTTTCCTCCTAGAAAATTTAGCTTTTATTTACAGTTAATTCAGTTGCTCAAGCAGTATACTAGATCATGGGTTAGCTTAGGATCACTTGTGTTTCCAAGCATCGTGTTATGACTAGGGGTAGTCTAGAGTCATGACAAACTTAGTATCAGAGCCCATAGTTCAAGTGTCCTAGTATGTCTATGAAGTCGTGTCTAGTAGAGTCTTATAGAATGGTACAGAGATGTTTATACTTTTCTTTGAGAAGCTACAGGGCATTTAAGAAATATTTCCCTTCTTTAATGTCTCAGATCGTACTATAGAGAGGTTCTCCAAGAAATTTATACAACTTCTCATAATGTTCTATTCATGCCAGCTTGTCCTTGTTTTCGAGGCAACAAAAAATAGTTAAGCTCAAATTCCTACATATAGAGCTTTCTCAGATAGTCCCTGCAAATAGTTATGAAATTGTATGTTATCTCAAAAAGTATCCCATCAGTGCCTTTAAGTTCCAAAGTATGTAAGTATTTTATTCATGATCATGAAAAATCATGCATTGAGCCAATATAAGATATGCCCTCAGATCTCTTCTCAAAATCCTATGACAACCTATGATCTAGAGTTAAAAGCATGAACCCAAAAGTTTAGTAGCAGTAAAGTGGGGATAGTTTTCATCTGGATTTAGTATATTATGTATCCATGGAGCTAGTTGTATGAAAGGTGAATCAGTAGTCTTGAAACAGTGTATGCAAGAATTTATGTTTATTGATTTAAAATTAAGTATGATGGTGTGGGTATGATTTAGAGGTATTCCCAAGGTGATATAGGATTGTATTATTTCTAAGTTGTAATAGTGTTTGTGCTTAGATAGTACCCTTGATTTTTTAAGTGTGAATGAGGCTATGTAGTATATGTTGTTCTTGCCCGCTAAGTTATGGGTTATAGGTTGTGATGTTGGACATTATGGTGTAATGGTAATTCTCGTGGTTTAGGAAAAAAGTATAAGTTTATAGATATGACATTAGTAGGCTATGAAGGAAGTAGTATGGTTCATTAAAGGTTTTGGAATATCCATGTTAAGTATTAGAATCTAAGTTTAAAACTTGGATGATTGAGTTAATAGAAAGAAGAGTTGAAGCTCTAGATAGTGTGAACTCAGGGTACAGTGATACTCATGAAGATTATAAGTTAGTAAGTGTTCAATTCATTATATGATGACTATTGAGGCTATAGAAATTTAAGATATGTATCTCAGAAGGATGTATTAGCAGTGGGTTTTACATTTTCAAGTGTAGTTTTTTAGGGTGAATTTATTATTTTTGTGTATTATTACATCTCAGACTCTTGATTAAAGTGGTTTCAATTTAGTTTAGAGTTTACCAAAGTTGTCCATGAACTTAGAATGATGGCTTGAATCTAAGGGGGAGAGGATAGAGCAAGGAACCAAGATAGGCTCTCAGATTCTAGCAATGATGCTAATGTGTTGTAGAACAATAGTAAGGGAGGAAGATACCCGGCCCATTCTTATCTTAGTGCAAAGTTTTGTACTTTAGTCATCACGATATCTACTAATATCTTACATGTCTGCTCCATGATCATAGCTTATATTCATTCACTTTCCATAGAATTATGTACACTTCCAGTTCCTGCATAAGGATTTCTAGTTCACTCAGCAGTACGAATCATTTTCCATGAAATCATGAACTCCAAACTCAGGTCATGTAGCTTATGACTCATGTACTCATGCTTTATAGCATTTTTAGTTCCTGGTAATCATGCTACACCTTTAATGACCAGTGAAATTCAAATCATGTCATGTATGTCCTCCATTTTGATGTATTTAATGAATTCATGCTTTTGATACTCTATTACTCAGGCCTCTGTTAAGTGTCAAAGTTATGCATAGTATTCTTTCATGCTTTAGGTTCTCATGTTCTAATCTTTCAGTGACCTCTCCTTATGTTAAGATAGTGGTGATGAGAAATTGATAATCAATGGTTTAGATCAGAGAGAGTAAATATTTCTTATGGAGGAAACATTATTGTATGTTTGTTTTATATAAGACTATAAAGTTGAGGAAAGATTGAGACAAAGCTTTTGGAATATGTCATGGTTAATTGAGAATTTTCAGTGTGTCTTCTTAAGAATAGTGCAAGAAGGTTGTTATTGATGGAGGTTTAGAGAATATGAGAAAGATGTTTTTATTGGTGGTTTCTAAGAAGTTTGTGTGTGGTTATAATGATAGGCTTGAATGTCATGTTGGTATATAAGTGGATAAATGCATTGTGAGTTATTAAATTCCTAGTAAGAGGTTGAATTTAGTTGTTGAAGTGGTAAGAAGAATTATTCTTGAGTTGACAGTTGTAAAACATGCATGGGATGTCGAATTAATGGTTTATATTAGTAATATGGTGTTATGTGTTATACCTTGTAATTTTGAGTTAGGCTTGAACATGGTGAGAGCAGGTAGTTCAACTTAGACTTTGGATGGAATGATTATATGTGCCCATGTGAGAATTATAAGTTGAATAAAGTGAGCATGGTATTTAAGAGGAAAATTATAGTTAAGAGAGTATTTGATAAGTGTGGCTAAGCTTGAAAATTAGCAGTTACATTGCATAAGGCTTAGTAGTTCTATCCCAGCTTATGTTTTATAAGCCTATGTTCCATGTTACAGAGTTATAGCCATATTAAGATTCCTTATTCAGATATCTTATTCAGATCATGCCCAAGATTCTTTGCTCCCTAATGTTATTAGAACTTCTTAGCAAAAGTATTGAAGAAATACTCTAGTTGAGTGTAAACTTTCAGTATGATTCAGTCCATATATATAGTAATTCAGTTTAGCAGTCAAACATATAAGCTCATATAATTTTCCATATTTTCATATAGTCTTACTATCTGAAGTTTCATGAGTATGGCTATTCCATGAGGTAATTCATTCACGTCCATACAAATTATGAATTCAGTTCGGTTCATGCATCATGTCAATGATTCAAATATTTAGTCATGATTCAGTTCATAAGTGTTCAGTAAGTGATCTCAGCTTTCCAGGCATTCCAGCTCAAACATTATAATATCCCTTGTACAATATTAGTTTCTCTATTTCAGGATTCGTGCTTACATAAGGTACATGGTGATACCATGAAGCCCTTCTGTCTTGATTCTTATACGTGTTTTGTTGAGGGAGAGTTCCTAATAAGAAGTTACATACTATATTCCATCCTTAGTAACACTTGGAATTTTATTACATCAGTTATCACTTCCCAGTTCTATTTGTAAGTTCATATCATGACCATTTCAAGTGAGTTTTAAAATCTCAGTATGAATCATCTCCTTGCTGTCAATAGAGTCAAGTCAACTCAGAAATAAGTTTCATAATAGAAGTTTTAATGTTTTAGCTCAGCTACATCCTCCATTACCAGACATGTCATGTGTACATCATTCCTTACTTATAAGACTTCAACAAGTTCAAATCCATCATTCGAGGACAAATGATTCCAAGGGGGAGATCATGTAACACCCCGCATTTTTTAGCAAGAAGTCGAATCATCATTCCTACGTGCATAATTTATATTTAAATATAAATTTCATGTCATTATCCTAGTGTTTAAAGTTCTATCAAGGTGAAAAATGTTCATAGGAATCGCTCAGAGCAAAGTTGAGCTAAAAGCCTTTGATTTGGCCAAATCTTAGTATACGATTCTACAAGGGTCACTTTGAACGTGTATAACTTTTACATATATGGAATTTTACATCTCAGGACCCATTAAGTTGTAGATAATTGAATTATCTTTCCAACGATACCAATTTTTCCTTAATCCAATACCCGAGCGAAAAGTTATGCCCATGCAAAGGTCGTGCATTGCATGACAATCACAAACAGTCACTAAATGAGGTGTGCAATGGGCATGCGCCACACAAACTAAGGTGTACGATTGGCATGCGTCACCCAGCAATCGCACAATGCTAAAAAATTCTACATTTTGACTTAGTTTAAGGGCGTTGAATTTTTTTCACCCCTAAACCATCCCTAATCACTCCTAAATGATATAAGTGGTTTTAAATACGTCAATCTCACTCCCTTAACCCCAAGCATGCAAGTCATGATTCAAAACCCCTCCTCTATTCTGAAGAACAAAATACAAGCCCATTTCTCAAGTAATCAATAATTCAAGCTTCCAAGTTCAAGAAACCCTTAAGAAATCTTCAAGAAACCATCTATTGAGGTATGTGGGTGTTCATCAATGAGTCCTTTTTCTCATTGAGCCCAAAACCCTCCCTTCTGAATAAAGTATGAGTTTTTCCTTTATTACGAAGTTTATTATGTTCAAGATGAGTTAAGTACATATTTTTTCTTACTATTTTGAACTCAATTCATGTCCAAGTATGATTCCGTGAAAAGTTAGGCTATCCCATGCTTCAAGTTTTAATTTTTCATATCATATTCAAGTGAATTTCATGTTAAACCCCCAATTTATAAATTTAGCCTTGGAATCATGGTGATTTATCACGTTTAACACATTCCCATGTCCAAGTTCATAATCCTCACATGTTTGATGAAATGTTTATATTTTGGGTGTTTTAATCATGATTCCATATTATAGTTTTAAAAGCTTTGTTATCATATTTTATGGTCATTCAGTGTTGGTGAGTTATGAAAACCCAATACCATAAGTTTTACATGATTTTCATTTTCAAGTAATGAAATAGTCAAACCATGATTTTATTATCATATTTAGAATTTCATGTTCATGCTGAGCACTTACAAGTATAGTACCATGTCATGTTAAACAACTAATAAAACCAGTGTCATTCAGTTGGGAGTAACACTTAGCATCGAGTGAACATAGGGATGACATCTCCCCCACCAGTTAGGCATGAGGCGTTAGTAGCGGTTCCTAAGCTCCAAACCTATGACTCCACCGTAGATTATGAGGGGTCCCCCATCAGTTAGGCATGACACCCTCATCCTTCGAAACATCAGCCTTGTGGATCGACATCGTCAGTCTAGTGTTGGCACCCCTAGCAAGGTACTAACACTCTTCTAACAGGGGTTACAGGTTGGATCCCGATAGCTTAAATTGGGGCAAGTCGATTATAGTTAGATACCATAGTTTCAGTGCAGTATTCGGTTTACCTCAGTTCAGGTTTGCTTGACCAAGTAATCTGATTTCAGTAATTATTCAGCCAGTCTTATAGATTGTTCATGTTATTTAGATCATGCCAGTATATGCTATACTTGGTTTTGCATTCTCAGTTTTACATGTTTATGTTTTTCATATTCAGTATCCATACATAATCCTCTGTTCAGTTTTACAGCATGCCAACTTTACATCAGATTTATAGACAATTTTCATATGTTATCGCTTCTCAACTTTAGTTCTACTTATTCAACAAAGTAAAGATTTTATGAATCTAAGTGTAGTGATTCACCAGCTTATCAGATTTTGTTTGTTACTTATGTTTTAAGATACTTCGGCTTTTAGTTTATTTCAGTCTCTTGATGAGTCTACTTGCACTTAGCATGCATGTTTCAAGATTATGTACCTAATTACATATTGCATTCACCCCCACTTACTCAGTACATTTTAGAAGTATCGATCCACATATATGCCTATGTGCTACATTGTCTCATAATGTAGGTAGTAGTTTTATCCTACATATCATAATCTAGCAGTTTGCAGCTTTCAGCCAGCAGGTGATGAGTTCTCTTATTTTGGGGACTCCAATCGGTAGTATTTCATGTACTTTATTTTAGTTATTCAAATATATATTGATTAGTGTTATTTGGAGGCATGTCCCAGCTATCTATAGTCAGTATGGTAGAGGCTTCACAGATGGTTAGTCAGAGTCATTCATGTAATTCAAGTTGCTTTCTTCAATTTTATCATGATGTAAACTTTATCAGTTATATACTTATTAACATTTCCTCATGATTTTGTTTCCACTCAGCAAATTTAGATTTTATTTACATTTAAATCAGTTGTTCAAGCAGTATGTCAGATCATGGGTTAGCTTGGAATCACTTGTGTTTCCAAGCATCATGTTACGACTAGGGGATAGTCTCGGATCGTGACAAGAATTTTCTACGTTTAGGGAGGGAGAAAAGGTGTGTTGTTTCTTTTCAGAGAAATTCTTTTATAAACCCAAAGAAACACAACTTTTGTAATAGTTGGGTCCCTTCCCTTTTTTTTAATTTAAATATATAACTAATTTTATTTTAACTTTTAATAATATAGATCCGAGTTGATCTACTTGACTGATCCGGTCCAATTTCCTTCAAGTATTAATTTTGGAATTCTTATGTTGGTTTTCATAAAGAGATTCTTTTTCCGTCACTTTAATGGAGAGATCTGAAAATTTCTTTAGTTTCTTTAGCATTTGCATCTCCTTCTTTGTGCTTCTTTGACACTCTTCACAAGGTTACGTCAGTCTTTAAAGCTCTAAACTCATTCTTATTGTCATTGAAGAATCTAGTGCTCTCGACTCAACAAATAAAAAAGACATGAGCAGTAACAACCATGAAGAACAAGAAACTACAATAAAGAAGACTCAGAAAAAGACCAATAGAAATAACAATCTAAAAATACAAAATTACAAGACTACAACATTTGTCAGTAGTCTCATTTTTCCTTCTTTTTTTTTTTTTTTTTTTTTTTTGTTGAGGTGCTCATGATTTACAATTAAAATAAAATGCACTAAACTAATGCAACTGAATGCCAAGTTAAATACAATTATCACAACAAAATTAAATCCACATAGCAAGTAGTGCACGTAAACATGTAGTATTGTCACGATTTCAAGTGAAGTCGAAAGGAATAATAATAGATTAAACAAAGTGCTAGTGGCTAGAGCACAAGAATATATGGCGTAGGAATTTATCAAACTCATGGAGCACGTGGATTCTAATGACATTCTGATCCTCGTTAGAAGAGTAAGTCTTAACTTATCTCAAATTGCAAAAGCGGATTCAGAATTTAATCTTTATGAGTTCAACCTATAAAACTTTTGCGTTGAGCCTGTTATATTTAAAAGTTATGGTCTCATACCTACTATTTATTGTAAATTTTATGGTCTTTTACACACAATTTATACTCTAATCGAAAGTATTGGATTCAGATGAACCCGATACCATCACTCTACATCCGCCTCTGACTCAAAGCCAAGATAAATGCATTGCTTACCTACTGATTTCCTTGTTTATCGAGGATCACGCACCTCCAGTCTCAATTACAAGAAGCGAGTTGAAGTAAATCGATGCCTAATTTCATTATAGGTGTTCAGATTCCAAAATGTAACAGTACTTAAAATAGAAGTTTTTTCACGGCATTTAATGAGAAATTTGTGCAATGAAATATGATTCCTCTACCCTTTTTCCAGTGAACGTGCTCACTCAAAAATGCATGGCGGAAAAAATATTCTCACTAAAACACAGAAAAACTTCCTAATTTTTGCACTACTATTTTTTCCCACTAATTCAATGAAAATATTTGTGTAAATAGGCACGGAACAAGTTTCAGTGAGAATTTCAATGGGAATCCATTGCTATATATTTCTTATAGAAAATGATTTGCATATCATGAACCTGCGATATAGCTGCTCAAAAGTACTTTAAAATTTATTGGTCAAACACAAATTATTTCTGACAAAAAGTATTTTGAATAATTTCTTTTCAAAATAACTGACTTTACAAATTTGGCCAAATTATAGATATGTGAAGCAGCGGCAGCTTACCTCAGGATAAGGAAGTCTATTTTAAAAATAAACATGGATAAAAGTTTGTCTAGGAACTACATATAGGTAGAAAAGGACTATTCTGGCTAAGAAGGTTGTAATGCTGAGAAATTTATTTATTTTTCTTAGTATTCCTTGGAATAATTTATGCTCCAAAAATTAAGCCTTGAGTCTCTTAAAACAAGTCGAGTCGTTTAGGGTGTTTTTTGATACTTAAAGGTGAGTTTTTAGATTAGAAATAGCCCGTGTGATGCATCCGAAGAATCCCGGGATGAGCCCCGACTGGGGAGTACTTTCTTGGTGGCCACTATTAAGCTTGAATGATGGGTTGCGCAGGGCACAACAGAGCATTGTGAGATGGGCCGTGCAGGGCACAATAGGGTGCCGCACATGAGGTGTAGCGTAGCATGCCCCCTCTCCCGATGTGATAATTTTCAGTTTTTATTCTATAATTAGGGGTACGTTGGTTTTTTATCTTTTTGAAACCGTTTATCTTATCCTTCCTCCATTCCAAAAAGAATAAACTAGTTTGACTTGACATGGAGTTTAAGAAAGTAAAGAAGACTTTTGATTTTTGTGATCCTAAATTAAAATTGTGTCAAATGTACCAAAATATCCTTCAATCTTATGGTCTTAAGTATGCCACGTGTAAAGTTGAAATTAAAGTACTATCAAAAAAGAAAATAGGCCATTCATTTTGAAACGGACTAAAAAAAAAATTAGATTATTCTTTTCGAAATGGAGAGAGTACTAAATACGTCCAAAATTGTCAAAATCCATTATACATTCAAATCAAATCCATCTCTTTTTTCTATGAAGCTCAACACCTTCAAGCCTTAAGGAAGATCAAGTCAGGGCTTCAAATCCAAAGGACTCTTTCCCATAGATTATTTACGAGGTACGTAAGAGCAATAACTTTTGTGAGAAACTCTGTTCTATCCCACAATTGAGTCATGCTCTCAGATCTAAATCATGTTTTAGGTTAGGGATTTCAAGTAACTAGTTGGAAGAATTATTTTTAGTCTTTTATTGAAATTTCTTGAATGTTCCATGAATATTATTGAGAATTTTCTAAGTTAGAGTCATTCTTATAAATTGAATTTTTATTATTTGTTTTAGAATTATCCTTCATATAAAGCTTATGATTTGAAATTTATATACTGAAAGCTTATCACGTTTAGTGCATTGATTTAAGGATTTAAATGAGAATATATATAAACGTATTAATTTTAGGAGAAGTTTATGAGAAAAATTAGGCGTAATATCATGACTTGAAAATTAAAATTTTTTTATTGTATCTTGAAAAGTAAAAGAAAAATTGTAATGATTTAAAGCCAAGGATCGTAGAGAAAGATATGCATTTGATATGATATTCTAGAAACTAGCTTGATTTTTAAAAAACATTTTAATACCTACGTCATGGGCAACTAATATATTTTTGGTGGATTATCCATCATCAAGTTAGGTATGAGTCTGAAGTCAAATGCCTCAAAATTTCGTTGTCGCTGTAGGTTTCACCCTCGGACTAAGTTTTGGATTCATAAGTTATGCTTCGTTTAGTATCCTACAAGATATAGAATGACTCTTCTCAATATGGGTAAAACATTGGATTTCATGTTGTTCATATGGTTTAGATTAGTTAAGAGAAACAACCCCAACTTAGAAAGACTAAGTATTTGCTCAACTTACATATTATTTATGATAATTGTATTAAAGTTATTTTATTTCAACTTATTGTTTTCAGATTTACATTTCATGAAGTTGACTATTTAAGTTTTTACATGCTTTTAATGTTTTTGGATAAATTATTCATTGCATTATTTTATCCCCCATAACCTCGTAAAAAAAGTCGGTAAGTCTTTTGTTCTACACCTCCTTACTTAAGTGATTTGTTATGACTTAATTCAAATGGTTATTTCGATTCAGTTGTCAGTTAATTCATGTCTACTGTTTTACTTTGCTATTACATACCAATAAATTCTAAGAATCTATAGTTTTTTTCTTACGCTATAGCATTTCATAATGTAGATTCTGACATACAAACTCAGGGTTATAGCTAGACGCTTCATTAGACTTTTTAGTATCAGCCTATAGTAAGTCCTCTTTGAATTCAGAAGACTTTATTAAGTTCCTTTATAATCTCATATTGAGAAAATGATTTTCACGGGCGTTACGACGATATACGAGAGGAATAGAGAAAAACTCGATGATTGGTTTTAATAAAGTTGTCCTAGGGGCTTTTCTCGGTTGATTTATTTAGTTCATGTTTAGAGGCTTCGTAAGATATATGTTACTTTCATATTTTTAAGTTGTCTTATAAAATGATTTCAGTTTTGGATATTGAAATCTGGTCTTTGTGTCTTATTTTTAGAAATTTATTCCAAGCTTATTGTTGTCAGCTTCCGCAGAGTTTGAAAATTAAAGTCTTATGAACAACTTTTCAGCCAATGATCTATTTGGGATCACTCATTATTTTTTATGGCCGGTTACATCTATGGTGTAGGTTCAAGTGTCCTAGAGTGTCTATGAAGTTGTGTCTAGTAGAGTTTTAATTATAGATGTGAAGCACGTCACACTTATAATCAGGAGGCTGCAGGGCATTTAGGAATATTTTTCTTCTTTCATGTTCTACTTCGTGATATAAAGCTAAATTTCCAAGAAGAATCTTCTAACTGTTCTACTTCGTGTGATAAAGCTAACTGTTCAAATCATGCCTCCAAAATTTACGTCTTATCAGTAAAACTTAACAACTTCTAGTGTCTCAATCGAGGCCAATGCCATAGCTGTATACATACACATAATGGGGTTTGCATGTCATTATCTGAAAATACAAGGATCATGATGGTACTTGTCGCTGCGAATCTTGACAAGTAAGTCTATCACCCAAACTGATACACAAAGAGGAAAAGATAGAAATACCCCAAGGTAAGACCTCTAGAATGAAGCCGAACCACATAGATATGATAAAAGTAAAAAGAATAAAATCAACATACGCAACCGTAACTCCCAAAACCTAGTATCAATAGTATAAGAACGTATCTAATACAACTCAAATCTAAATGAAATACATAAGATCTCTAAATACAAAAGAAAACTTTATCTCCGAAGTGAAAGTAAGGACATAGTCTATAAGAAGGACAGTAGAATACATCCGGACGCCTGAAGGTCAACCACTACCTTGAAAGCACCAAATCTCACCCGAATCAACCAAGCTGGAGCGCACTCAAACTAGAACCTGCACCAAAAGTGCACAGTACACGTGAGTACGGTCTACTTGTACTCAGTAGGTATCATAGGCTAACCGAGCAAAGTAGAAAATAAATCATACTAAATACATACTAAGGGCACGTTACCTACAATCAGAAAATGTCCCACAATGATAGCTCACACCACTTGCACTAACAGTTCTATAATATCTACTTATAATACAACAATACACTAGATAGGGATACAAACACACACAATACCATATACAAGTAGAACAAAAGAGGAACATGTATATTCAAGATCATCAAGTACAATTAAAGGGAGATAGAACAATTGGACATTAACAAGTCAAAATATAGAACAAATAGATATATGACAAGTTAAAATGGCAATACAAGTACAACATAAACACCATAAAGTGGGTGCAATGTATATAATGATGATCATGATGATGATACATAAGGTTAGCACACAACCTTGACGTTGGGACACAGCCTTGAAATTGGCACACAGCCTTGATTTTGGCACATAGCCTTGAGTTTGGCGCACAGCCTTAGATTTGGCACACAACCTTAAGTTTGGCACGCAACCTTAAGGTTGACACACAGTCATCGAGTCTTCTTCGGCATAATCCTTCAGAGTAGGTCCATAATATCCAATATTTAGTATTTTCCAGTGTTTTCCATAATTCCAGTATTTTTGGCATTTCCAAAGCACATACATAGCATAAGACAAACCAAGTACACATACATTACAATAAGCATATATATAAAGCAATAAAACAAAAAAGTTAAATTATGCATATGATGATATGAAAATGATTATGCAATGTTCACAACCATTCAAAATGAGTATTTCCACAATCAATCCATAGTGTTTTCATTCCACCACCACGTGGCCAATATACACTCATTATTTTCACTATTCATGAATTCTCCACATGATTTATATGCCCACACAGTATGAATATATATATATATATATATATATATATGTGTGTATATATATATATATGACAATGCGCCAAAGGCACCTTACTAGGCATTTCTAACAATATAATATAATTATTCACATGTATTCTAGGCTATCAACATCACATAAGATCCCACACGGTCACACATATCACATAATATTTTAATTTCAATGATTTCATTACATATAGGCCTCCACACGATTACAACACATAGATAGCCATTTATCATGATTAGTTCTCACCCTTAACATGCATTTTATACCAACATTTAATACCTAACCCAGTCTGAAAGAGTTAATCCATAACCTACCTCGAAGGTAAAATCGATCCGCAATATTTCAACCACAAAGCCCTACTTCTCACAAACGATATTGAAATCAACTAAAACCAACAAATATAGAATTTATGCATCAAAACAAAGCTAACGATGCCCATAATGCCTACCTTTAGTTTGGGGTCAAAACGGATCCCGAAATAAATTTTTGGAAAACGAAGAAAATCAAAACTTTATTATAGAAACATGTTCCCCGTACTTTTAAAAATCTACAACTGAAAATTCAAGTCAAATCGAGTCAAAAACGAGGTTCAAATTAAAGAAAAATCATTTTTTAACTTTACCGAGTAAAATCTTTGAAACCCATGTTAAAATCAAGAATCGAAGTTGTTTTGAAGGTTAAATTGATGAAAAACTAGTAATTATACGATTAAAAATATTATTTCAGTGAAAAAGAGTGAAATTTGGGGATAAATTATGTTATAAGGTTTTTGGGGTTTTGAACTATTAAATCAAGAATTAAAATAAGAAAACGAAGAAATCTCATCTTAAATCCATAAAATAATCAAGAACTAGCCATTAATCTTGTTTTTCAAGCACCCACGATCTTCACTTTAAGCTCTCACACTATTTTAGGGTTTAACTCTCGGGAGGCAACGTGAAAGAATGAGCAAAATCGGGCAAAAAGGTCCATTTATACTTGCATTAGGATGTCAGGAAAATAAGGCATAAATCGGGTTCCTCAAATGAATTATACCCTTTATTTTTCAGGTTGCACCAGCAACCTGGTGCACCAGATTTTTAAGTCTAAATCGAACTTCGATGGGGTGTTCGAGATTCGTTTGGATTTCGATATACTCAAACGAACTATGTAACCATACTAAATTCAATGCTCCAGACTCAATGAAAAAATTATTTTTTTTTAAAAGACATCATTTTCACAGAGTTGATCTCCAAAATCTAAAACCATATTTTTCAAACCAAGGGTCAAAATGAGATTTAAAATTCGTAAACCCAACTAAATATGTTTCCACTCTAAAATTAATATTTTGGATCTATTGGCGTAGTCCGTTTAGCCATTCATCATATGAATCAAAAGATAATTACATAGGTTCATAATAAGGCTCTCTAAGCCACTAAAAACCACAATCTCGCACAAAAAGCATCAAAATACATTGAGAGCCCTATCAATCACCCCCCACACTCCAGAAATACCACAATATGGTTATGGGAAAGGATAAAATAGTCAAATCACATAGAAATACAATTTTAACATATTTTATTAAATTTTTTATCGTTACATTGCACTTCTGGCCAGACTGCTAGCAATATGACTTCTGACCCATTTAGTCCTATAAGGGGTCTCAAAATACCCCTACTAATACCCAACTCCCTTTGGGTGATGCTACTAATGCTAAATTTAGATAGACTATTTAAATGTTTGCTTCGATTGTATCATCTCAGTATCACTGGTCAGGTATTACTGAGTTCAGTTCTTATGATCCAGCAGGCACTACTAGGGTCAGTCAGTTCATGAGATTGAATTCTCAAATATTCACTAGGTCCAAACTTAGGAGGATCCTCAAGATTTAATTGATAAGATGGAGAAAATTTTTAGGGTCATGCATGAGCGGTATGGAGGGAGTTGAGCTAGCTCCCTATCAGCTAAAAGGTATGCTTATCATTGCTATGATCTGTGAGAGGATATTAGGGACATGAATGCAACACTTATTGTTTGGAAAGATTTTTAAGTGGCCTTCCTTGACCCTTATTTTCTAAGGAGCTGAGGAAAGCTAAGGTTGAAGAGTTTTTAAATTTGAAAGCAAAGGTTCAAGAGCTGGGGAAATCCACATATTAAGTTAGGTTTCCAAGTAAATTTGCTGAAGATTACTTTTAATCTCTTATTGAAATTCGATGAATTTTTCATGAATATCATTGAAATTTTTTTGAGATAGAGTCATTTTTTAAAATTGAATTTTTTTATTACATATTTTATAATTATCCTCCATTACAAGCTTATGATTCGAAATTTATGTATTGAAAGCTTATTTCATATTTTAGTGCATTGATCTAAAGATTTACGTGAGAATATATTTAAAAGTATTAAATTTATGAGAAGTTTATGAGAAATTTTATGCGTAGTATCAGGACATAAAAAGTAGAAAAAATTATCGTATCTTGAAAAGGAAAAGCAAATTTTTATTGATTTAGAGATAAGAATCGTAGAGAAAGATATGTTTTGATGTGATACTCTCGAGACTAGCTTGAATTTTAGAAACTATTTTTAGACTTATACTATGAGTAGCTAATATGTTTTGGGAGGATTATTCAACACCGAGTTGGTTATGAGACTGGGGTCACATGTCCCAGAACTATGTTGCCACCCTAGATTTCACCTTTGAGATTAGTTTTGAATTCATACGTTATGTTTTATCCTATATCCCGGCAAGGTATAGGATGAATCATATCATACAATGTGAGCAAGACATTAGACTCCAGTTGCTCACATGATTTATGTTGGTTAAGAGAAACTCTTCTAATTTAGAAAGACTCAGTATTTGCTCAACTTACATATTATTTAGGATTACTGTATTAAAATCTTTTTATTACAACATTTCAACATATTGTTTTCGGGCTTACATTTATGAAGTTGACTTCTTAAGATCTTACATGCTTTTAATATTTTTTTGATAACTCATTCGATACATTAATATTTCCCTGATAGCCTCATAGAAAAGCAGCAATGCTTTTGCTCTGCACCTCCTTACTCATGTCATTTGTTATAATTTAATCTAAATGGTTATGCAGTTTTAATTTTCAGTTAGTTCATGTTTATTATTTTTTTCTGCTACACGTACCAATACATTTCAAGTATTGACTACTCCCTTTATGTTATATTATTTCATGATGTAGATTCTTGTAGGGTTCTATTGGTGTGAATAGAAAATGGAGGGACACAACTCTTTGAGGAAAAGACACATTATTTTGAAAAAGGAGTGATTGTTTGGATAATTATGTCTGTTCAGAAAAATACACAATGTTTCAAATGAATAGGCATAACTCTTTCAAAGGGTACACCTTTTAGATGAACCATTGTCACCTGTCGGAAGGACACTTTATGGCTATATAAACCTGCATTTTTTCCATAGGTTTTGTATGAAAAAATTTTGCATAAGAAAATTATTATCTTACTTCTAAAAAATCTGTGTGATCATCTCTTGTTGAGTGAGTTCAAAGAAAATTAGAAAGTTTGAGGTACCGCGACATTCTGGTTGTGAAGCCATTTTATCCTGGGAGAAAAATTCCACAACTTCGGGTACTTGAGGAGAATTATTTCCTTAAGGACACTCGTTGAATTCGGAGGACTTGACTATATTTCTGCTTCATCTATTTTTATTAAAAAATACAAAATAACACACTTCTTTTAAAGGTCATTTTGATTCTGTGGTTAAGGTGTTGAAAAACTTCAAAAGTGTTCTTAAAAAATCATGAACTAGTGTTGAAGTTTAGTGAACTAACATACATATTTTCTTGTACCCAAAAATAACAATCTAAAGGAAATAATTTTACTAATCTGTATTGTTTTATTTACTGTCTTTCCAGTAAATAGTTGAACTTCATATTGATAGTCCTTTTACTTTTTGAACTTGTGATTGAAGTTCTTGAAACTTTATTTTGATAGTTCATAAGTTGGTTGAACTTATTGTTAGAAGTTCAAAGTTGTAAATACAAAGTTAAAACTTCATTTGATTTTTCATATGTTAATTTGAACATGTGTTTGAAGTTATTATTGAAAAATACAGATTTTATCAAAATTGAGAAAAACAACATTAAGGAAAGTATAAAAATATTTATTTTTGTGCTTGTTTGGTGAAGGAAAAAAATTGTATCTCCATTTATAAATCAAGTATTTGGTTAATCTGTATTGGATCTGATTTTGTTGAGACTAAAATCTTATGATTTCTACTCCCTCGATTAGAAGAATATAAAAACTTCATCGAGAAATCTGTATGAGAACTCGATTCGAAGAATATAAAAACTTCACTGATTCGTTAAGATCTCTGTATTGATTTCTGGAGTTTAAAATCTGTGGAATTTCACTCTATTTGAATTTAATTATGATTTGAAGTCAAAAAAACTTCGTCATGTTTGATAGTTCAATCGGTTGATGATTTAAAGATATAACCACTTCATCATTGACTAGAAACAAGTTGACGAAAGATTAAATTCTTTATTGTTAGTATTCTGAAATACTAAAGAGTATGTCAAAGATTGACAAGAAAATGATGAATGAAACTGAACGATAAATTGATTTGGTTGTGAATGGTGTTGTCCAACAACTATCAATGTTGCATCATTAAGTCATTCAGGTATTGCTCTAGCAATGAAAATGACAGAGAAATAGAAAAATATTTTGGTGTGAGCTTCAAAGAATGATAGCAAATGATGTCTTTTTGACTGGCCAAACTTGCAATCCAAATGTTCACAAGTATATATCCTCATATTCTTAAATAATAATAATAATAATAATAATTGGAAATCATTGTCTGATTTGAAAGATCTTATAAGTCATTCCAAGATAGACGAGGATAATGAGTTGAACGAAAAATCATCGATGATGGTTGCAAATCCTATTAAGGATGATGCTCCAAATAATAAGAATATGAAGAAGTCTTCTGAACAAGAAAAGATATTAGATAAACATGTTGGAAATAACTAGAAAGAATAAAAATCTAT
Source organism: Capsicum baccatum var. pendulum (assembly GCA_030864225.1). Classification (NCBI taxonomy): domain Eukaryota; kingdom Viridiplantae; phylum Streptophyta; class Magnoliopsida; order Solanales; family Solanaceae; genus Capsicum; species Capsicum baccatum. Next base: position 27,807,299 of record CM061554.1, on the reverse strand, counting down.
GTGATATGATCACTGAAAGCAATTTAATTGGATATCTAAATGAATGGTGGTTTAGTTTAGGAGCCACTAGACATGTTTGGGTGGACAAAGAAGCTTTTGCTACTTATGATTCCATTGGTCCCAAAGAAGTGATCTTCATGAAAAATAATACAGAAACCAAGGTTGAAGGAAGTGCAAAGATATTCCCAAAAGTGACTTTCGGCAAGGTGTTGACGCTCAACAATGTTCTTCATGTTTCAACTATTAGAAAAAACTTAGTGTTGACAATACTTCTCATTAAAATGGGTTTAAGTGTGTGTTTATTTTGGAGAAAGTTATAATAAGAAAGAATGAAACATATGTAGGAAAGGGCTACCGCAATGAGGGTCTTTTTAAACTTTATGTAATGGTTGTTGAAATGAAGAAAGTTGAGGCTTCTTCTTACTTGCGAGAGTCAAATGATTTGTGGTATAGTCGTTTAGGACATGTTAAGTACAAAACCTTGCAAAAACTAATTAACTTAAAAGTTTTGCCAAACTTTGAGTGTAATAAATCAAAATGTCAAATATGTGTGGAATCAAAGTATGATAAGAATCCATATAAATTCGCTAAAAGGAATTTCAATCCCTTAGACTAAATCCACAATGATATTTGTAATATAAAGTCAATACCATCTTGTGGTGAAGAAAAGTATTTTATAACTTTTATTGACGATTGTACTAGATATTGTTATGGCTATTTGCTAAATAGTAAGGATGAAGCAATAGATGCATTTAAGCAATATAAAATAGAAGTTGAAAATCAGTTAGATAAAAAGATCAAAACGATAAGAAGTGATAGGGACGGAGAAATTCAAGTATTTGGAATTTGATATTGCCAAGACTCTATTGAAAGTGAGCTTTGCACTTCAAAAAAATAAAGGTAAAAGTGACTCATGGTTGGAGTACACAAGAGTTTTAGGATGTTTAATGTATATCATGAATTGTACACGACTAGACATAGCATATGCTATTAGTAAGTTGAGTCGGTACACGAGTAACCCTAATAAAACTCATTGGATGGCAATGAAAAAAGTTTTGGGGTATCTTAAATATACTCAAGACTATACTTTACATTATAATAAATATCCTGCAGTACTTGAAGGATATACTGATGCAAATTGGACCACTGGATTGAACGAAGTAAAATCCACGAGTGGATATGTATTTACTATAGGTGGAGGAGCAGTCTCTTTGAAATCATTCAAACAAACATGTATTACTTGCTCTACAATGGAATCTGAGTTTGTCGCATTAGATAAAGCTGGTAAAGAAGTAGAATGGCTCCGGAATTTCTTGTAAGATATTCCTTATTGGCCCAAACCAATGGCATCAGTATGTATACACTGCGATAGCCAAGCAACAATATGTAGGGTAGGGAGCATGATATATAATGGTAAATATCGTCACATAAGACGGGGACATAATACCATTAGAGAACTTCTTTCTAGTGGAATTATCACTGTTGACTATGTAAAGTTAAAGGATAATGTGTCGGATTTACTTATAAAAGGCCTATCTAGAGAAAAAGTTGAGAGGACATCCAAGGGAATGGGTTTACGGCCTAGGACAAGTCAGCATGGTGGTAACTCTACCTAGCAGACTGGAGATCTCAAGAGCCAGGTTCAAGGAGATCAAATAAAGTTGTGGCTAACAGATTCAACATTGTCAATATATCCAACCCATTCTCATAATATAGACAATGTTCAGTAAAACATGATAAGGCTTATAGAGTGAAGTCATTTAATGATTATCTAAATTTGGATGATTTGACCAAATAGTTTAATATACAGGATTGAACGTTTAGAAATCACCAATGTGAGGACGATGTCGAAGCTGCTTGAAGGAGAATATCAGTAAAGGCCTATTATCTAATCTCTCATGAGACCGGGACGTGTTCATGGCTAAAATGAATAAAACCGTGAGAACCATAATGGTAAAAGTCTGATTGTGTGACATGTGTTGTCTAGGTGTACATTAAAGCTCAACAGTTCAAAGATATCAAATCTACCGATTGACCGAGTGATCCGATGCATGTTCACTACAGAAAGTTCAAAAGAAAACCCACTGATCCAGATGCAATAGACCTTTTCTTGATGGTCACATACTTGTCCGTAAAATTTTACAAAGAATAGACATTCCTCATTCATGTGGGGGATTGTTGTGTTCTATTGGTGTGAATGGAAAATGGAGGGATACAACTCTTTGAGGAAAAGACACATTGTTTTGAAAAAGGAGTGAATGTTCAGATAATTGTGTCTATTCAGAAAAAGACATAATATTTTAAATGAATAGACATAACTCTTTCAAAGGATACACCTTTCGGATGAACCATAGCCACCTTTCGAAAGGGGCACTTTATGACTATATAAACTTGCATTTTCTCCACGGATTTAGTATGAAAAATATTGCATAAGAAAAATATTCTCTTGCTTCTAAAAACTCTATGTAATCATCTCCCGTTGAGTGAGTTCGAAGAAAACAAGAAAGTTTGAGGTACCACTACATTCTGGTTGTGAATCCATTTTATCATGGGAGGAAAATTTCGCAACCTCGGGTACTTGAGGGGAATTATTTTCTTAAGGAAACTCCTTGAATTCGGAGGACTTAGCTATATTTCTGCTTCATCTATTTTTCTTTAAAAAAAAATATAGAATAACACACTTCTTTGAAAGGTCATTTTGATCTTGTGTTGAAGGTGTTGGAAAACATCAAAAGTGTTCTTGAAAAATCGTGAACTAGTGTTGAAGTTTAGTGAGCTAACATACAGATTTTCTTGTACCCAAAAACAATAATTCTGACATACAAACTCAGGATCGCAAACAGACACTTCACTAGACTTCTCAGTATCAGCTTGTGCTAAGTCCTTTTTGCATTCAGGGGACTTGGTTATGTTCCTTCATTGTATTAGATAATGATTGGTTTTAATAAAGTTGCTCGGGGGCTTGTCCCGATTGACTTGATCAATTCATGTTTAGAGTCCTCATTAGACATATGTTATTTTCATATTTTCAAGTTATCTTTTAAAATAATTCCAGTTCTGGTATTGAAACCAAGTGTTTTTATAAGTTTATTCCAAGGTTATTGTCATCAACTTCTGCAAAGTTTAAAAAATAAAGTTATATGAACAGCTTGCCAAATTAAGAGTTCGCTTGGGATCACTCATGATTTCAGGTGTCCAATCATGTCCCAGGATGTAGGCTTGAATTGTAACACAAGTTGAACAAATTTATTTGACATGATTAATCTTGGTTACTAAGTGCTCCTTGATCACATTAATCTATGTCATACTATAATATAAAGAGGAAATGATGGAGGTAAAGCTATGTAGCAATTTATTGTTTTTGTCTTGAGAGATTATAAGTGACTAATCAAATATTTGGCACACTGTAATGCTAACTTTTTAAAAATTCTATACGTTGCCGAATCATTTTCCAATTAAACCGAGATACATGAATATTAAAATGCGGGAAAGTATCCCCTCCTGTAGAATTGAGTCCAATAATGCTCGATGTTACTATTGGATATATGCCACATGTAAAAAGACAATTCTATTGTTTAGATTTATTTTGCTTACCAGCATGTGAATCATCTCGATGCCTAATAATCTCCTCGGCTTGAAATGTGAAACAACCTATTACATTTATATTTGTCTTTCAAGATTGGTTTAGCTTTCATTTAATTTGTTACTTTACTACTTCTCAGTCATCTAGTTCAGTCCCAAACCATTCTTATATGTTTGACTTCAGTACCACCTGTAGGACCATGAAACTCAATCTGGCACATTAAAATCGAATAAATTACTATTTAAACTTTAAAGCATGTCAAAATAGCTCGGGTCTTATAGCGTCCTTGAATGTGATCGAGTTACATGGATCCGACCGCGATTGTGATGAATACACGAGCCAAAATCTGTAATTATGCAGAGTTTTAAAACGGTGTTGAAATTCATCTTAGCCCCTCGATTCCCAACTCAAACCGTGCTAGTAAGTTTCAATTGGTGTTCCTGACTAATACAATGGTCTCAAAGTACATTGAAGCTTTAAAATAATAAACGAAGGCTTGAGTTCTTATAACAAAATGCATAATGAAATATACTGTCTATTGAAATACATCCATAGAAGTAGATTGAGATATATAATAATATATATTCTTCAAGCATAACATTCTTTATTCCACATACTAGCTAGTACTGGCCAATATTGCCAATTATTCATCACACAAACACAATACACATAGATATGTATGTGTATAAATGTACACACACATATATCCTTTATTTCTTGAGAAGGTGAGCCTCTATATCCTTGGTCATGTCAAGGACAAGACCCAGCAGAACGAGGGGCTCTGGAGTGCCTTCAGTTTTCTTTTCGTACTCAATTGTCCATGTAGTCCACTCGTGTTCAGAAAATGTGACAATAGTAAAGGAATTATACGACTCCAACACATCTCCTTCAATCGCTTTCCATCTGATTAATTTCATGTCAGGATCGATGTCTTCTATTAGTTGCTTCATATACCTTTTTTGTCCAGCTATAATCATTAAATTAAAAAAAAAATAAAATTACAAGCGATGTTAGTCTTAGTTCAACTTTTCAATTACTCATGAAAACAAACAAATTAAACCCCACCATTTAATTTCTCTTTCATTCATTGAACACACACTTTTCTCTCTTTAATTTTTCATCATTTGGGAACTGCAATTGGTCTATGAAAGCAGTGCAAAATTCAAGAAAATTAGTTTGAAATTTTGCTTATGTTATGATAGATTCTGATGAAATACCAAACCTTAAAGACCCCAAACTAGTTCAACAAGTCCTAATTGAATTCCCAGATTACAACATTGATTTTCAGTTCAACACTTTTGTCTTCTCAATAACATGATCATGGGTGCATTTGATACGGAGAAAAATATTTTGTAACGATCGAGTATCAGTCTTCCACTAGCGTAGATGATGGTGTGGGTCCACGCGGCTCAGATTCGAATTAGTCAGAAATTAAATTTTGAGTAGAAAAGTGGAGTGGCAAAAAATGGACTGTCGCATAGAAAGTAGATTAAATTTGACTAATGTATGCATAACAAGCTAAGGATCTATCACTATGTTGATAATATGATTTCTAAAGTCAAATAATTTAGCTGCTAATTTTTTTTCCTCATGTAACATTTAAACATTTACGAAATCTTATTTAATTTTTCCCTCATTTTTCATTATCATTCTCATATCCCTAAATATACCTAAATATAATTAAAAACAAAATGAGAGGGAGAGCAGGGAAATATGTTACCCTCGTTATAACTCCAGCTAACAACTGAACCAACCTTTACGGTTTCACCTTCATGAATCTCAAAATGATTGATAATATTAGGGCTTATATTAGGTACATGATGAGCATGGATGTGAAAAAGTTCATGAATCAGGTTTCCTTCACACTTCACCTCCACGGATGCAATCAACTTGCCTTTCACACCCATATTTTTTTTCTGCTTGGAATATCAACAAGTTGCTAAATGGAAGTGGTGAGAAAATGTTTAGAACTTGTAGCCTTTATATAGGTCTTAATAGCCATAATATATAAACGTATTATTTAACTAGTTAACTTCAGTTGACACCTATGCCCTTTAGCTTTGTATGTACACAAGTAAATATTTAAATTTGTATAAAGTTAAATAAGCACTGCTAAAAAAAAGAGGAAAATCGAACACCACAAAACCAACCAAAGTGCATGGTCGGTAAAATTGTGGTAACTTTTTAAAAACCGACCACGTGTGGTCGTTTTTTTTTTTAAAATATATATATATTTAAAATTCATTATTATTTTATTAAAATAGAAAAAAATGAGTTTAAAAATAAATAAATCAAAATAAACCAACCACAAGTGGTCGATTTTATTTTAAAATTAATTAATTTTATTAAAACCAACCACTAGTGGTCGTTTTTTTTTTTAAATTAATAAATTAATTTTATTAAAACCAACCACTTGTGGTCAATTTTTTATAAAATTTCCAGAAAAATCTATCACTTGTCATCGGTTTTATGCAAATTTTTTAAAAAAGTGGTTGGTTTTCTGGAATTTTTTTAAAAAAATAAAAAGCAACAAATCAAACAGCATATAATGCAACAACAACAACAACAAACCAAAGTACAAACTACAACAAAATGTGCAAATCCATACAACAACAACAACAATAACAACAAACCAAAGTACAAACCATAGTGTAAAAACTACAGCAATACATACAAAGGTGTAAAAACTACAACAAATGTCCAAATCCAAATTACAACACATACAAAAGTAAAAAAAACTACCACTCATCTTCATCATCATCGTCTTCATCTTCCGCATCCTCATCTGTGCTGATATCATTCAATGGGCCTAGACCTTTTACAGCCTGAACTGCATCACCAGGACATGGAGGAATAACCCCTGTAGTTTGAATAAGAGAGCTTAATTGCTCCTGCAGCATCCTGATTTGTGATGATGTTTCTTCCTCGTTCTTCTGTGCCCTCTCTCTCTCTGTTCAGCAAGCTCTTTAGTGAGCTTAGAAGGCGGATTTTTTTTAGTGATTCAATGGTTTCTCTATCAACTGAAGAGGTATAGGACGTAGGACTAGACGAAGACCTAAGATTCTAGCCAAAATAATTTTCGTGGTATCCATAGAAATGGCCTCTAACTGCAGGACCCACAGTTTGTTCCCATAACTCCTTCTCTACATGTTGGGGTATTGGGTCACCCTGACTTTCAGGTGGCTAACTACTACGAAACTCACTAAGGAGCTGCCTATATTTGTCCTATATTCAAAGTAAAGTTAAAATTAATAGTCAAAAAATATTAAAGTACTTATACTTGAATAATATCAACTTTGAGAAAAAGATTCATAAATTCAAAATTTGATTCTTACATGGGCAACTTTTGCACGAGCCTCAACCCAGACATCTTCATCAGTCGGGGTCTTTTTCTTTTTCACATGCGTCTCCTTGAATAGCTCATCGTGTGGTATCTTTCTACCCTTTTATTTTTATTGCATATGAAAAATTATTAATCTTCAAATAATTAAAAATTTAAATAGAAACAAACAATTAAAACTGTAAAAGTTACATATCATTTTTTCTTCCACAACAATTATATTAACTGCACCCAGCCAGGTCGTACCAGGTTGCGATAAGGATTCACTTATCCAGTCAGGTCGTACCAAGTTGTTTCTGGCATAATCCAACAGACTGTTAAATCTGGATCTAGCTCTTCTGTAAAAATTTCTCTTTATAGCACATTCATTCGCATCATCCCACCAATAATATTTCTACAATAAAAATAAAATATAAGATTCAATCTTTTGTTCTAACAATGTGTTAAGTAGTCGATAAGTTAAATCCTTACATGAAATTCGTTAAACATTCTTTCTGTGTCCATTTCTGGAACCTTTTGCCAACTGATCCAGTAGTCGTTGAAGTGCAGAAAAATGTATTTCCTCGCAATTGTTTCAAATTAAGCATCCAATTTAAACCTACAACACAAGATCAAACAGTAATTTCATAAAGCATAATAATATAGTAATGAAAAATAAATAATGTTATTATATTTAAAAATCTTACCCTGTTCCATAATGAATAAGATAATTTCTCCCATAATCATCTCTGTTTCCAGGCTGCGGAGCAAGTACTGGTGGATGTACTAGCGTGGGCGGATCTGAAGCACCGTATGGAGTTCCTCCAAGATGAAGATCCGACAACCCAATAGATCCAGCAGAATCACTCTACGAACCTGGGTGACTACAACAGGAGGGTACTGACTATGGTAGATGTCCGGATGTGCCATTGGTCATCTGATAGTACTGTGATAGCTGTGGCACGGTGATAGGAGCAGAATGAGTTGGTGTAGACCCATGAAGTGGCCCCACATATATAGGAGCAGGAACCGAATGCTATGACAACCTAGAATATGAGGTTCGTGCAGGCACGTCAGCAACTCGACCCTCAGATATATGAATACCTGTCGATCGTCTATAAGACGGAGGTTGTTTTTTTTTTTTTCATAGGATCAACTTTTCCCTTACCTTTGTCACCTCTACCTGACATCTAAATTATATAAAGTTAACAAGTAGTTAGTTCCTACAAAATGAATATATAAGAAAACATTGCAAGTAACTAATTTCAAGTTACTAATTCACATTTCAAATCGCTCCAACAACACGAGATAGACAAGAATATTTTTATTACTATATAAATTATGGAAAAGTTAAAACAATAATCTTAAACAGTATATTACATATCAATCTTAAAACAGAAACATAAAATTAAATATATAGTACAAAGCATAAAGACATCAATACGCAATAAATACAACCTACACAAACTAATCCTCCTTTTCTGAATACTCTCCACTAAATCATTCATCCTCTTCAGAAGTTTTCTCATCTCTTACCCATTCATCCTCTTCTTCCGCAATATTAACTTCTTCAAATATATTTTTTGGGTGATTCAAAATATCCACTAAGTCAATGTCCACTAGCTGGTGATCAATCTGCATTTCATTTTGATACGCAGTCTCCAGTACATTCTCAACTTCCACCCGTCCAGTAGGATTTGTTTTGATTACAGCCCACTAATTAGACTTATCACTGCACAATGAATAAGGAGCATAATTCACTTATTTAGCGTTTTGTCTAGAAAAAATGGATCGTAAACAGGATATGACCTATTGTGCTTCACTTCAATGATGTTATACTTCTTATATACTCTTGTGCCTCTTGTGCTTGGATCAAACCACTTACATCTAAAGAGAAAAATTTATTTTATTGGGAAACCAACATACTCCAATTCTAAGATCTCATGTATGAGTAATCAACATCATCATCACCCTTAACTCAAACACCACTATTGTTTGTTTTCCTTGTTCTGGAGTGTACTTCGGTGGAAAATTCAAACCCATTTACTATGTAACGGACATTGCATGAGCTTCAACTAGACCCAAAGAAATATCTCTCAAGAACTAATCGTATGCGGCTGCATTTGGTAACTGGTGTACCTAAAAATATTATACATATATATGTGTTACTTGAGGAATGTGTAAATGTTTAAAATTTGTAGAAATATTAATACACTTACGAACCTCATATGTAAACTATGTTGTAAAAGATTCATACACTTGATTTTCATAGAATTGAGTCTTAAATGAACTGAAGATCCAACATGAGAAAAATAATTAGTTTCTTTAAGGGAATAAGTAAACAAATAAGATATGTTAAAATTTTAATCTCCTTACTTTAGAAAGGGCTCAACTTTTGGGAAATTTAGCAAGACATACGAAGTTGCTGATTTGCTCTCCGTGGGAGTGAGCCAGTGACGTATGATCTTTTTAGCCTTACAACTAAATTGATTGAAAATTGATATCGGTTGCAAATGAGGCTTTCACATCATCCTGATGATGATTCGGTCGGTTTCTTGAACAAGCAACTTCATCATGAAAGTAGAATAAATAATATTGAGACATTTTTCTTTCAAGATATGCCTCAACTATAGAGCCTTCCACCCTCTGTTTGTTTTTGGGACCCCTTTTCAATTTTCCAATTGCCCTGTACAACCTTAAGATTAGATGTTTACTATATTAAAAAAAGATATGTATGAATTTAATTATGTTACAATTGCTTACCGTTCGAATAGATATATCCACCTAGTTTGAACTAGATCGCCTAGCTGAGCTTCGTGCACAAGGTGAATGGGAAGATGTTCCATCACATCGAAAAACACTGGTGGAAAAATCTTCTCCAACTTGTTAGTGATAACAACAATATTATTTCCATTCGCACCAAATTTTCTTCTTTTAATGTGGTGGCACATAAGTCTTTGAAGAACAAATTGATCTCTGTTATTGGTTTTCATATATTTTTAGGTAAACCAATAGAAGCAATTGAAAGTAATTGCTCCATGAAAACATGACAATCATGGCTTTTCATTCTATGCAAGATTCTTTATGCCATATCAACCCTCTTTCCCAAATTTGAGGCATATCCATCGGGCATCTTCAAACTTTGGATCCACTCACATATTTGATATTTTTGGACCAACTTGAATGTAAAACTAGCCTTGGGCTTAAGAAAATTGCCATTGGGCCCCTCCTGTAAGTGTAATTCTCTGCGTTTGTAATATTTTGGTAAGTCAAATCTGGCCTTAGGATTATTCTTTGTTTTGCCAGAGACATCCATAACTGTGTTGAACAAGTTATCAAAATAGTTCTTCTCAGTATGCATGGCATCAATATTATTTCTAAGTTAATTATCTAGCCAATATTCTAACTCCCAAAATATACTTTGCTTTGTCCAGTTATACGAAACAACATATCCATCAACCCCGTACAATGGTTCCTCGCTGACTTTAGGCAAATCCTGAACTATCTCCTAGATGTCATGACCAGACATCCTTGGAGGTGGACCATCATGTTCCCTTATATTCCTCCTAAATGCATTCTTAAGTCTCCTAAATTCATGATCAGGTGGAAAGAAACAACGATGACAATCAAACCATGAATTTTTCCTGCCATGTCTCAATGTGAAATATTTTATTTTTTCCATGCAGTATGGACAAGCCAACTTTCCAACCGCCATAAACCCAGATAACATTCCATAAGCTGAAAAATCATTAATAGTCTAAATTAGATATGCACGCAAATTAAAATTTTGTTTAACTGAGATGTCCTAAATTTCAACCCCCTTATGCCATAAAATTTGAAGTTCATCAATCAAAGGTTGCAAGTAGACATCTATTCCGCTTTTTGGATTACGCGGGCCAGGAACAACATAATTCAGAAATAATAGGGACTAGTCATCAACATTTTAGGAGGAAGATTATATGGGGTGATAAATACAGGCCAACATGAATATGGCCCAGCACCAACTGAAAAAAAGAAGAAGCCATCCACACATAATCCCAAACGAATATTTCGTGGCTCAGCTACAAAATCTAGATAAGTTGTATCAAAATACTTCTAAGCCTCTCCATCATATGGATGACATATAATACTAGTGAGCCTTCTATTTTCACTGTGTCATCTCATATGAGAAGTTGAGCTGTTTAAAGCATACAACCTCTTCAACCTTGATATTAGAGGTAAATAATTCATCGCCTTAATCGCAATTTTATTTCCACTACAATCACGCTTATATCGAGGGTGCGGACAAAACTTATAGTACTCTAGGTTAGCATCTCTCTTGTAGTATAACATGCAACTATTTTCACAATATTTAGTTCTAACTGTGGATAGACCTAACTTTGACACCAATCTTTTCGCCTTATAGAAAGAATCAGAAACCTCCAAACTAGGGTCACCTAACTCATTAATAAGGTCTATCATTGAGTCCATTCCTCCTTCAGCAATATTTTAGTCAAATTTAATACTTAATAATCTAATAGCAACAGACAAACAAGAGTGCGAACACCCGTCAAACAAAGAATGACGAGTAGCATGCAATTGTTCCTAGAATTTTGCCCACTTCGCTATTAGGAACATCTTCGACATTTTCCCTAAAGTCTCCCCGTGTTGCATCCCAAAAGCATAGTGCACCATTTTTGTCATCCTAGTATCTTGATATTCATTATGCCTTGCAGACCTACTACTTTCTCCAACAACAAAGTTAGTTTGCCCAATATCAACATTAAGAGCACGCAATCTTAAAAAGTCCTCATGAAAACCCTTTCTATAAAGATGTTCCATCATAACTTCTTCTTTTAAAATATTTATACCATCATATCTAACACAAGGACAACGAATAGCCCCAAAACGTGACCAAACTTTAAGAGTCTTAGCATGTTCAACAAATCGTCTGACACCTTCATCAAATTCCTCCTTAAGACCCATTCTATTATCATTATTCTGTTGATATATCTAGCTATAATTAGGTTCCAGCTACACAATCAATCAGATTCAACTAATTAGATCAAGTCACAAAAAATTCACATTTCAAGTACCTAAATTCAAAATGAAAAAGTACCTACGTCATAATCAATTGCAAGTGACTAAGTCACCTACCAAGTCACCAAACTTAACTACATTCAACACAAAAATTTGACATTTCAAGTGCCTAAACTTCAACATTTTCAAGTCACTAAGTCATCACCCAAGTCACCAAACTAAACCCCATTCAAAACAAAAAAATCACCATTAAAGTACCTACACTTAGTAAATTTCAACTCACTAAATCATCACCCAAGTCATCAGACTAAACCACATTCAAAAAAAAAAATCACCATTAAAGTACCTACACTTAGTCAATTTCAACTCACTAAGTCATCACCCAAGTCATCAGACTAAACCACATTCAAAATAAAAATTCACCATTAAAGTACCTACACTTAGTAGATTTCAAGTCACTAAGTCATCACCCAAGTCACCAAACTAAATCACATTCAAAACAAAAAATTCACCATTAAAGTACCTACACTTAGTAAATTTCAACTCACTAAGTCATCACCCAAGTCACCAAATTAAACCACATTCAAAATAAAAAATTCACCATTAAAGTACCTACACTTAGTAAATTTCAACTCAATAAGTCATCACCCAAGTCACTAAACTAAAGCACATTCAAAATTATCAAGCATAGCAAAATTCACAATAAAAAGTTCACATTTCAAGTACGCTTCAACAAAATTCAAAATAAAAGTTCACCTTCAAGCTAAGTAACTACTTCACTTTCAAGTAACATTTTCATTATTTATTGTATAATAGGTCAAACAAATGAACGAGTGTAACAAAGCAAATAAGTAGAGGCGTCGCATATCCCTCTCACACCATATAATCATCACAAACTTCTTAGGGATTTCAAAGCCTTCTACAATGAACAATCCTAAACTAAACTACATTTAAAGACTTCATTATTAAGAAAATGGAAAGAAATTAACTTACCTTTATTTCGTCTAAATTAAACAGAGAGAGATAAACGGTCATTGAAAAAATAGCAAAGCAATCCTTTTCCTGAATTCAGATTCTGTCAAATGGTAACATCAAATTCCAAGAAACCCATTAGGCAAGTAGAATAAAAAAATCTTGATCATTAGGCAAAATAACAAAAAATTTGGCATCCTTATTTTCTCATATTCTTAGCTTAAAATCAGCATAAATAAATCACCAAAATACTAAAACTATAATAGAGTATCAATAAAAGTAAACCCTAATTTACTTGCAAAAACACACAAAGAGGAGATCTTGATAAGCTTCACTTGACAAAATACACACATAGAGTGTCAAAATGAAGAAACAAATGAAATCTTGATAAACTCCAAGTGACCAAAAGCACACACAAATGTACAAAATATCAAAATGAAGCAACAAATTTAATCTTGAACTAACTAAAAGGCATTTTCCATTAATTTTTTTACTTTGAACTAACTAAAATTATGTAATGAAGCATAATAACTAGAACAAATGCTTTGGTACCAAATTGAAGAAGAAAAACAAATTGAAGATGCATTATAATCTTGACCCTTTAGCTAGTTTCTAACAAGAAAAACAAAGAGTTGATGTTTTTTGCACTAATTGAAGCTTGGGATCGGCGGCAAACGGCGGAAGTTGGGTTTGGGGATTTTTTTTTTGAGCGTGTGTTTGATTTGGGGATTTTTTTGGTGTTTTTGTGTTAAACACCGGTCGGGTTGGGTCTTGTGGGGTGGGTCAGGTAGGCTTTATTTTATTAAAATATTTTTTTAACTAAAAAAAAAAGTTCCAGAAAACCGACCACGTTTTCTGAAATTTTTTTGCAAAACCGACCACATGTGGTTAGTTTTCTATAAATTAGTTGAAAAAATATTTTAATAAATTAATTAATTAATTAAATTAATTAAAATTTTATAAAATTATTCATAAAATAAAATATAAGTGTTCGATTTAGTTTTAAAATAGTTATTATCAAAAAACGATCACATGTGATAAATTTTAATAAAAAAGTTAAATCATATAGTTAGTTATTTTATCATAATATTAACACAAGACGTATATGTACAAATCTGATAATTAATTATTTTATCAACACATTGACAGGAGTAGTATGTTTCCTCAATCGTATAATAATATCAATGAATTTTGGAAATTACGATAAATATTTTGGTTAATTACCTTTTAAATACAATATATATATATATACCTCGTTATACTTGTCTTATGTTATTACAACTTTAAAAATATATGTGTGTCTACATTGATACAAATAATATATCTATTTCCTCAATAGTATGATATATATCAACGTATCATTCAAAATATTTTGATATATAGATTCAGTTATCTAGATTTTGATTACTGCATACGTCAGTACTACACGAGATATACGTATATATACATATATTCAATTGTCTATCAGCTATCAAATACGTACTATAAACATCACATACACAATTTTACTACCCCATAATAATATACAACGTATTTCACATATACTTAGATACAAAAATTTTAAGAGAAAAAACTCAAATTCACCGCCAAAATTTGGAGGTCATTCAAAATTCAAAATTCAAAGCAAATGGTAAGTATATGCCAGTTTGAGGATTCAAATTTCTGTTTTCCTCCCCTACTTCCTTCCGCACCCCATATATACCTCGTAATACTTGTCTTACATTATTACAACTTCAACAACATGCGTGTGTCTATATTAACACAAAATAGTATATCTATTTCCTCTATAGTATGATATATATCAATGTATATCATTCAAAATATTTTGATATATAGATTCAGTAATTATCTAGCTTTCGATTACTGCATACGTCACTGCCCAAAGATATACCTATATATACATGCATATATTCAATTGTCTATCAGCTTTTAAATATGTACTATAAGCATCACATACACGAATTTACTACCCCATAATAATATACAACGTATTTCATATATACTCAGATGAATTATCGGTTAGTTTATCTTATGCCATTAATATACCTTCACTATATAATATGTATGTACGTACTATATATATATACACCTATACACATACACATATACACACACTATATATCGATTATATCAAATTCTAACTACATATTATATACATAACATACGTACACGTGTATATTATCCAATAATATAATGCGACGTATATCATATACATACTCTGATGAGTGATAATTTGATTAGTTTACATTAATATAAATTTGACTTGCAGTATATATTATTACTTCTGTCATTTCAAATCAAGGTATTCAATATGTTTGCAAAGATTCTACTAGATTTTGACTACATCGTTCATCAATCGATCACGATTTTATATATATATATATATATATATATATATATATATATATATATATATATATATATATATATATATAAAGGATATTTATATATATAAAGGATATTTATATATATAAACTCTTGAATGCGTACTATATACATTACATCCACAAGTATATTACCTTATAATAGAACACGTTTATTATATTCTGATGAATTATCGATTATATATTACATTATTATGATTGCAATAGTAGTATAATATCATTATCCCAATGGTATGATATATATATACACATATTCATTATACAAAAATTATGCATGTTTAATATCATTTAATATATATACAAAGAAAAATATTTATTTTATAAATTGAAACATAAGTAAAAGCTAAAGATTATGTATAACGTAATTTATTTATTTTATTTGATATATTTTTCAGTTTAATTTTTCCACAAAATCTAAGATTGATTAATTTTTATTATTATTATATTGGTTATTCACTACGTGTGATTAGTGTAGTTTCAAAAAATAATATATTAGATTATATATATAATTATTTAATTTTTCTTAATTCCTAATAATTACTTTTTTATCATTTTTTATTATTATATTGGTTATTTTTTAAAATTAATTTTATTTTTTATTATAATTAAAAATAGACCACAAGTGGTCGGTTTTTTTAAAATTATTTTATTTTTATTTTAATTAAAAACCGACCACAAGTGGTCGGATTTTAATTAAAAACAAAAAAGAAAATAATTTTAAAAAATTGACAACAAGTGATCGATTTTTAAAAATTATTTTTTTAAAATTTAATTAAAAACGACCACTAGTGGTCGGTTTTTTGAAACTTTTTTTTTAATTAAAAATCGACCACTTGTGGTCGGTTTTATTAAAAATATAATTAAAAATTTATTTTATAAATTGGACACTTGTGGTCATTTTTAAAAAATATTTTTAATTATATTTTTTTAATTAAAACCGACCACAATTTGTTGGTTTTTTTTTTTTTAATTTTTAAGTTTTAAAGGAAATAGTAATTAATATAAAAATTATTATTTTGAAATTTTACAATACAAAAACAGCCTTTTGTGGTCTATATCAAATATTATTAGTGATGATCATTTGTGTATAATTGAAGTTTTATTTAGATATAAAATTTTCTTTTACTATGAAACTTTACATGCTCATTCTAGTTAAAAGACGATAAGATACATTTACATCTATAAGATGTAAGGAAAATATTTTGCACCCTAAACTTGTAACGAAGAGTCATTTACATATTTAATGTTTATATTGGTTACAAAAAGTCTGTAATCAACAAAAACTTTAAACATAAGATCAAACAACCTATGAACTATCAAAATGAAGTACAATAACTCTAATAACAAGTTCAAACATTTTAAAAACTATCAAAATAAAGTTCAAACTATTTTTAGGAAAATCAGTAAAATCAACTTTAAGAAAAGAGATGAAATAGAAAGAATCAAGTCCACTGTATACATGGTGTGTCCTTAAGAAATTTATTCTCCTCACGCACCTAAAGTTGTGGATATATCCTCTCACGAGAAAATGATTCACTTCAGCAAATAGTGGTACCCAAAATTTGTTAAACACGAAATTCACTCAATTGTTAATCAAACTGAGTTTTCTTAAGAAGAAGAAGATGAAGAAGAAGAAGAAAAAGAAGAAGGTGTTTTTCACTTTAAAATTTTGTATCTTTACCTCAGAAAAATTCAGGTATTTATAGCCAAAAGGTGGGGCTTCAAAAAATTAGTAATGATTCATGAAAAGGTACACTACTTTTTAAATGACACTAACCTGCGGACCCCACCTACGTTCGCAGGTTAGATTTTACCAAAATCTAACATCTTTAACTTGACCTGTTCTGGCCACATGCACCCACAATTGATCATCTACTCGCGCAGGTCATCATTTCATTCCAAAACATTGTCTCAAAAGGTCACGTCCCTTCGAGGTACATTGTAACATGGGTCTGCACATGCCATGTGCGTCCGTGAATGGAGAAAATATTTAATATCAAATTTTTGGATTAAAAATTTCATCAAGTTTCAAGTTTTCAATGAATTTTTTCCAAAAAGACAATCTCTCGATCGATAAGTCACGACCAGAACCGAGACCTCGTGTAATACCCGTATATTTCTAAGCTAGAAAATGAACCGTTGTTCTTACACATGAAACCTCCTATCCTATGATTCATATTGGAATACATAAATTAGGATGATCATCCTAGTGATAATAGAGCTTATGATTTGTTAAGCATGTTCATAAGAGTCACTTAGAGTAAGCCAAGCTAAGAACTTTTGAATCCACCAAGTTTTCGTGTGTAATTTCACATAGGTCATATTTGAATGAGCATAACTTGGTTTATAGGTTTCATTTTGGCAGATTTATTCTCTCCAAATTATATATAATTGAATAAGCTTTCCGTCGATACCAAATTTGCCTAAAATGGACACCTGGTGAAGAAGTTATGGCGATTTAAAGCTTCAGCGGTGTAATTTTAGTCAATGGTGCATCGCGCCGTAAGACAAAATGAAGTTTGTCAATTTCCAGTGTCTCTCCGCTATTTCACCGCGTCACAGTGAGTTTACAGGTCACAAACAGGGGGCAATGTGATATCTCCGCGTCGCGTCGGGGGCCCAAATCGGGTAATTTTCACAGAAATTAAATAACGCATCTAGAGGGGTATTTGGGTTATCTTTCCACCCCTATATGTATTCCATAAACACGAAATTAAGCCCTTATTTCATCAAAATATACTCTTTCTCTCAAAAATCCTCTCAAGAACACATTAGGGTTTTCAATTGGGGATTTAAGTTCAAGCAAATTTCTCCATCAATCATCAAGAATCTTCCATCTAAGGTATACGTAGTATTCATCTATGGATCCATTTCATTCATAGAGCTCAAGAACCATGTTTTAAATATTATATTGTGATTGTCTTGTTGTGATATGACCATGTACATGTTGATGATTTTTGTTTAAGTTTCAAGATGATATCTAAAGGTGTTTTTATGAAGTATATGTGTTCGTTAGTTGAAATCATGAACTTTATGTAGTTTAAAATGGGGAAATTCACATGAATTCTATGTGATTGATATGCGTCGTTGTTGTGATATGGATTGAGCATGATATTGAAGATACGCAAGTATACATATGTTGTATGAATTTCCTTTCCATACGCAAGATGTTGAGAACTATGCTTAGTGTGAAATCCCCTACTTATGATATGGTGAATTGTGGACTCTATTTTTATGATCAAGTCAGTTATGTGTGTCAGTTTCCTTCCATCGAGTCCTGGGGGTACTAGTACCCAAAAAATATAGTTGTGTCCCTAGAGCTATGCCACATTATCATGATAATCACAGTCAATGCATGATCTATAGAACTTAGTCAGTCATGTGACTCAGGAAATCTCAGAAATCTCATGATCTCAATAAATTCTCAGACAGTAGTACTATTCCATCAGTCAACAGAAGTCAGTTACTCAGTCCATGTACATCCAGTTAAATCATGTTCAGTCTCTTCAGATGAGAGTAGAAGTTATCACCGAGTGAACCCAAGGATGGGAACTCACCTGCCAGTTTAAGGTGTGATTCTTAATAGTCATCCTTGTGATCCAGAACTACATAGACAGCGTAGGTTGAGATATCTTAACCTTCTAGATTAGGGTTGATGAGGTGTCTTAACCTGTTAGTTTAGGGTTCCCACCATTCTCATTCGAGTACCTGCCAGCTAAAGGTCACTCGCAGCTGTCCTTACTAGTGGCGCAGCATTGACACCCTTCCAATCGGGGCAGAGAGTGGACCCCAACCTAGATATATGTGTTATTAGGGCATGTTGGTTAAGCAACTACCTCCTATAATTTTGGTCCTAGTCTCATTAAAAGAACTCAGATAGTTCTTTAGATTTCAGTATACCAGGACTGCCAGTTATAATCAATTGAGTTACAGTATGAAACTCAGGTAGTTCCATCAGATTTAAGAATGTCAAACACAGTCATCCATGTTATCAACATTTCAGTATTAGTCATGTTAGATAATAGTAAACCATTTATTAACATACAGATCTAGGTATCATGTATTCACGATTTTAGTTACTATGTATGCATGTTTGTACTCTTATGTTTATATTAGTCAGTAAGTTAGCATTGTTTATGCATGTAAACTTTTTTGCATTTATCCTACCTCACTCGTATACTCAGTACTCCCAATCGTACTGACGCATTTGCGCTATGGTGATTTCTTTTATGTTACACCATAGGTTCAGAGACACGAGTTCCAGATCAGCAGTAGCATTTCAGTCGCAGAGTTGCAGTGAGTCCTCATCCATTCGAGGATGATATTATTTTATTTCTGTTCAGTTTTGCTAGATAGAGTTAGTTGGAGACATGTTCCTTCAACTTCTTATTTTAGACAGTATTTAGAGTCTTTTAGATTTAGTTCAAATTTTAGATTCATCTTTCAGTTGTTTTTAGGTATTTGTTACCCTATATGGATGTTATTATTTATCAAATATTTTATTCAGTTGAACCTTATGTCCTATTGTTCATGTTTTCAGCATTCTACAAGTATATTATGTAGTGTACAGGTAAAGATATCAGTCATAGGTTAGGTTGTAGTCCCTCGGGGTCATAAGCACCACGTAGCATTCTAGTTCAGCAAATCGGGGCATTACAAACTTGGTATCAGAGCCTAAGGTTCAATAGTGTCCTAGGAAGTCTGAAAGCCGCATCTAGTAGAGTCTTGTGCATAGGTGTATTGCGCACCACATTTATGTGCAATAGGCTATGAGATGTTTTAGGAACAGTATCCCCTCTTTCAATATTCATGTAATGCTAGTGAGAATAATCTCAAGTTAAACTCTCTGTCTAAGTCGTTCTTCTCTTATTTCAGAATTTGGATCCAAAGAGAAGAAACCAACCCGCTCCTCAGCCCGAAGATCCTTTGGGAGAACATGTTTCTCACGTAGAGTTTAGGGCCACATTCACCACAGTTGCTTAGTCTGTGGCTACCCAAAATTAATGGCCACCAGTTATTTCAGCCAATCTAGTGGCCAACTCAGCCATAGTTAGGATTCGGGACTTTACCCAAATGAACCCTCTATTTTTCTTCGGGTCTAAGTTTGATGAAGACCCTCAAGAATTCATAATCCAAGTCAGAAGGTCATAGACATCATGGGAGTTACTTTTTGTCAGAGTACCGAGTTAGATGCATACCATTTACAGGATATTGCTCACACTTGGTACAAATAATGGAAGTACGAGAGGGTAGATGGTGCAGGTCCTATAGAGTGGGAGGAATTTGTCATGGCTTTGTTAGATAGATTCTTTCCCCAAGAGATGAGGGAGGCAAAAGTTCTTGAGTCCATCAACCTTAGGCAAGGAAATATGACGGTTAAAGAGTATTCTCCTAGATTTACTCAACTAGCCAGATATGCCCCTCATGTGGTTGCAGACAACAGGGATAAGATAAGAAAGTTTGTGTCAGGAGTGAATGATAGCGTGGTAAATGAGTGTAGGTCTGTGATGCTGAACAATGTTATGACTTTAGCCAGGCTCATGACCCATGCTCAGCAAATAGAGAAGAAGAAGATTAGGACTAGGGAGAGGCAGAACAAGAGAGCAAGATCGGGCAGTTTCAGTTTTTCTCAACCCATATTAGAAAAAGAAAATTGTTCATAGTTTTTTCCCAAGCCAGCAGTTCCAACTCCTTCCTCCGCCAGTGCCTCAGTGCTAAAATTTAGAGATGGCAACAGAGATCGAGCACCAGGCTCTAAGTCTCAGGGCAGTGCCAGCAGTGCCTGAACTAATCTCCTGTGTCAAACTTATGGTAAGAACCACAAGGGTACCTGTAGAGCTGGTAGAGATATTTGTTTCGATTGTGGCAAGCCAGAACACAGGATTAGAGAGTGTCCGCAGTAAAGTCTACAGGATCAGCAAAATCATTCTACAGCCCAGTTCGGTCACCCAAATCAGTAGGGTGCCATTTCCAGTGCTGCTAGTGGGCAATGCCCAAATAGACTCTATGCTCTTCAGACCCGACAGGATCAGGAAAATTCTCCTGATGTCGTTACTGGTATGTTATAGATTTTCCATGTTCAAGTTTACGCTATGCTAGATCCAGGTGCATCCTTGTCTTTTGTTACTCTTTATATAGCAGTCAATTTTAGAATCAGTCTCAAAATTTAGCAGAGCCCTTTTTAGTCTCTACCCTAGTGGGTAAAACCATCATAGCTCGGCGGGTATACAGAAACTACCCAGTTATGATATTTCAGAAAGCCATGTCAGCAGATTTAGTCAAGTTAGAGATGATTGATTTTGATGTCATTCTCGGCATAGATTGGCTTCATTCCTGCTATGCCACAGTCGATTGCAGAAATAGGATAGTTCAATTTTAGTTCTCGAATGAGCCCGTCCTAGAGTGGAAGGGTAGTACTTCATCTTTCAGGGGTCAACTTATTTCCTACCTTCGGGAAAGGAAAATGATTTCGAAGGGATGTGTTTATCATCTCGTTCATATTAAAGGCTTCGGTTCCAAATCTCCTAGCTTTTAATCAATCCTAGTGGTTAGCGAATATTCAGATGTCTTTTTCAAGTATTAAAATAGCTCTGCTCGAAACTCTCTATGGTAGGAGGTGCGGATCTTCAATCGGGTGTTTCGAAGTTAGTGAGGCCTTAGTCACAGGGTCTGACTTAGTATTCGACACCTTAGAGAAAGTCCAGATAATCAGAGAAAGACTTTGGGCTGCTTAGAGCTGACAAAAGTCATATGCTAACATTCGTAGAAAGGATATCAAGTTCAAGGTCGATGGCTATTTTATCTACAGATCTCTCCCATGAAGGGAGTAAAGTGGTTCGACAAGAAGGGAAAGCTCAGTCCTCGATATATTAATCCCTTCAAGATTCTCAGTCGCTTAGGCAAGGTAGCTTATGAGCTTAAATTGCCTTCAGATCTAGCCTCAGTTTATCAAGTCTTTCATGTCTCTTTGCTCAAAAAGTGTATAGGTGATCCATTAATCATAGTCCCTATTCAGAGCATTAAAAGTTAGAACAGTCTCTTCTATGAGGAAATTATGGTCAAAGAGTCCTCATAGAAGAGACTGTTCTAACTTTCAATGCTCTGAATAGGGACTACGACTGATGGATCACCATTGATACCAGATTTGTGATAAAACATAATCTCATGATGGACATGAATGATAAACTAAACATATCATGCTGGACATGCATATCTGATGTATGAGTAACTGATTCATGAATGCATAACTGAGATTTTTGATAACTGAGTTTTCCCAATGATAATGCATATTTGATGCATGATTATACACTAGACTGATACATGAATGCATAACCAAATATGCAATGGTACTTGATACCAGATTTGTGATGAAATGTGAGCATGAACTGAATACCAAGTTGCATAGAATACTGAATGGGAAACTGAATAAGATTAAGAAGAACTGTTACCTTGAGCTTGATCTGGATTGGTGGATAAGAGGTGAGGATACTTGGTATGACTGATGGATCACCTATACACTTCTTGAGCGTACCTGAAGTGTATACACTAAAATATACACTATGTATCTGAGGAACATAGTGTGGAGTTGGCTGCGTATATGTTGAAAGAACTTGTTTATGAATGGGTTGTTGCTTGGAGGAAAGGTAAAGGTGAAGGAGTTGTCCTTACAACTTGGCAAGAGTTCCAGGATGCATTCCTTGATAATTTTTTCCCTTTGGAGTGATGGAGGCGAAGGTAAAAGAGTTTATGAACCTGCGACAGGGCTCTATGACTGTTAGGGAGTACTGTCTAAAGTTCAATCAGTTAGCCAAGTATGCTCCTGAATTAGTGGCTGATAATCGGGCTAGTATAAGTAAGTTTGTGACTGGAGTATCTAGTTATGTGGTTAAGGAGTGTAGGTCTGCTATGTTGAATAGTGAGATAAATCTTTCTAGGTTGATAAATCATGCCCAACAGATTGAGGCAGACAAGATTAAAAATAGAGATAGAATGAGAGGGTATAAGAGAGTTAGGTCCGAGCAGCACAGATAGGGTCAGACTAGATCGTACGGAGGGAGTCTTCCTCAGTATCAGGATCATTCGTCTATGCTAGTACCATCATATACTAGTGCTCTCGTGCCTAGAGGTAGGCAGGAGCAAGGTATCAGGTCATATGCATCCAGGTCCCAATACAGTGCTGGCAGTAAGCCAAATCGTCCCCTGTGTCCTAAGTGTGGTAAGGCTCATTCAGGTGAGTGTTGGGGTGAGAAGAGGGGTTCTTTCTGGTGAGGTGACAGGGATCACAGAGTTAGAGATTGTCTATAGGGTGGACAAGGGCGTTGTGACTATCACCCTCAAACCTAGATTCAAACTATTAGTGCTCTAGTTCCAGCGACTCGCCCAGCCCTAGCTTAGGGCGCTTCTTCTAGCAATGCTGCTGGACAGCGCCAGAATAGATTCTATGCTCTATCATTCCACCAGGAATAGGGGGACTCTCCCGATGTTGTTACAGGTATGCTTCGTATATTTTAGTTTGATGTGTATGCTTTGTTGGATCCTGGATCCAGTTTCTCATATGTTACAGATTTGATTGCTATGAATTTTGAAATTAGTCCTGAGATTATTCCTGATCCTATCCTAGTTTCTGCCCCAGTGGGTGATTCGATTGTTGCCCAGAAAATGTATAAAAAGTGTCCTATTATCGTTCTTCATAGAGTCTTGTTAGCTGATCTAATTGAGTAAGAAATGGTAAATTTTGATGTGATTCTGGGTATGGACTGGCTGTATTCTTCTTATGGCTCTTTTGATTGTCGGATTCGAGTGGTCAAGTTTCAATTTCTGGGTGCATCCGTGTTTGAATGGTTTGGGAATTCTGTGTTACCCAAGAGTCATTTTATCTCTTACCTCAAAGCTAGAAAGCTTATTCCCAAGGGGTGTATTTACCAATTGGTTAGAGTCAAAGACACTAAGTCTGAGACTCCAACTCTCCAGTCTGTTAACGTCATCAATGAGTTTTCTGATTTCTTTCTAGATGATCTCCCAGGGATACCTCCTGATAGAGAGATAGAGTTTGAGATTGATCTTCTTTTGATACTCAACCAATTTCTATTCCTCCTCACCGTATGGCCCCTACAGAACTTAAGGAGTTGAAAGAGCAACTCAAAGATCTACTAGAAAAGGGTTTCATAAGGCCCAGTGTTTCTCCTTGGGGTTCTCCTGTGTTGTTTGTGAGAAAGAAAGATGGCTCTTTGCATATGTGCATTGATTACCGCTAACTGAATAAAGTCACCATAAAAAATAAGTACCCCCTTCCGAGAATAGATAATTTATTTGACCAATTGCAAGGTGCAAGTTATTTCTCAAAGATAGACATTCATTTCGGCTATCATCAACTAAAAGTTAGGGAATGTGACATCCCAAAAACCGCTATCCGAACTCGTTATGGACATTTTGAGTTTCTTGTTATGCCTTTCAGGTTAACTAATGCCCCAGCAGCTTTTATGGACCTCATGAATCGAGTGTTCAGACCATATCTGGATATGTTTGTCATAGTATTCATCGATGATATACTGGCGTACTCCCAGAGTGAGGATGAATATTCTGATCATCTCCGAACTGTCTTACAAACCCTTAGAGATCAAAAGTTGTTTTCCAAGTTCAGTAAGTATGAGTTTTGGCTAAGGTCAGTTGCTTTTCTGGGTCATATAATTTCTTTCGAGGGTATTGGAGTTGATCCCCAAAAGACCAAAGCTGTTAGAAATTGGCCTAGACCTATTTCTCCGACTGATATCCAAAGTTTCTTGGGTTTAGCTAGCTATTACCACCATTTTGTTGAGGGTTTCTCATCTATAGCATCTCCTATGCCTCGGTTGACCCAAAAGAAAGTAAAGTTCTTGTGGTTTGAATCTTATGAGAAGAGTTTTCAGAAATTGAAGACTCGACTCACTTCAGCCCCTGTTTTGACTTTGCCAGATGGTGTTGATGGTTTTGTAGTGTACTATGATTCTTCAAGAGTTGGGTTAGGTTTTGTATTGATGCAGAAGGGTAAGGTGATAGCCTATGCTTCTAGACAGTTAAAACCCCATGAGAAAAATCACCCCACCCATGACCTTGAGTTGGCTGCTGTTGTGCTTGCTTTGAAAATCTGGAGACACTATTTGTATGGTGTCCATGTTGATGTTTTCACTAATCATAAGAGTCTGCAGTATGTGTTTTCCTAGAGAGAATTGAATCTTAGGCAGAGACAATGGTTAGAATTATTAAAGGACTATGATATAAGTTTGTTGTACCATCCGGGCAAGGCTAATATTGTGGCGGATGCCCTAAGTAGAGTGTCCATAGGTAGTGTTTTGCATGTGGTAGAAGGTAAGAAAGAGTTGGCTCGTGATGTACATCATTTGGCTAGATTGGGGATTAGGTTGATTGACTTTACTGAAGGTAGTATAGGGGTTCAGAGTATTTCCAAATCCTCCTTGGTTTCAGAAGTGAAGGAAAAGAAATACTTAGATGCTAGTTTGGTCAGACTGAAGGAGTCAGTCAAGGACCAAAAAGTAGAGGTTTTCTCCCAAGGGGGAGATGGTGTGTTGAGATTTTAGGGTAGATTGTGTGTCCTGAATGTTGATGATCTGAGACAGAGGATTATGGATAAAGCGCACGGGGCGCGATATTTTATTCATCCTGGTGCCACCAAGATGTACCAAGACTTACGGGAAATCTATTGGTGGAGTGGCATGAAGAAAGATATAGCAGCGTTTGTAGCTAAGTGTGCAACATACCAACAGGTTAAGGTTGAACACCAAAGACCTGGTGGTATGATGCAAGAGTTTAGTATTCCCACCTGGAAGTGGGAAGAGATAAATATGGACTTTGTGATTGGTTTACCTCCTTCTTGACGCCATCATGATTCCATTTGGGTTGCAGTTGATAGGTTGACTAAGTCTACTCATTTCTTGCCTGTTAATACTTCATATACTACTGAGGATTTCACTAGATTGTATATCCAAGAGCTAGTCAGACTGCATAGAGTTCCCTTGTCTATCATTTCGAATAGGAGTTCTCAGTATACTTTGCAATTTTGGAAAGCTTTTCAGAAGGATCTTGGTACCCAAGTGCTTTTGAGTTCTGCTTTTCATCCACAGACCGATGGTCAGGCTGAGCGGACCATCCAGACCTTAGAGGATATGTTGAGAGCTTGTGCACTTGACTTTAAGGGAAGTTGAGATAATCACTTACCGTTGATTGAGTTTGCTTACAATAACAGTTTTCACTCTTGTATTGGCATGGCTCCGTTTGAAGCCTTCTATAGGAGGAAGTGTAGATCACCCATAGGTTGGTTTGAGGTGGGTGAAGTGGCTGTGAGTGGTCCAGATTCGGTATTTGAGGCTATGGAAAAAGTTAAGTTGGTTAGGGAAAGGTTGAAAACTGCGCAGAGTCGTCAGAAGTCATATGTGGATGTTAGAAGGAGAGACCTTGAGTTTGAAGTTGGTGACCTAGTGTATCTGAAAATTTCACCCATGAGGGGGGTGAAGAGATTTGGAAAGAAGGCAAAGCTTAATCCCCGTTATGTTGGTCCTTACAAAATTGTTAGTCGTGTTGGTAAGGTAGCTTATGAGGTCGAGTTGCCTTCCGAGTTATCCTCTGTTCATCTAATATTCCATGTCTCCATTCTTAGAAAGCATATTAGCGATGCTATGGTAGTGGATTCCTCTGTGAGTGCTGACATTCAAGAAAATCTTTCTTTTGATGAGATTCCTATTGAGATTCTTGATTTCAGTGTCCGAAGACTAAGGAACAAAGAAGTTCCCTTAGTCAAGGTGTTGTGGCGAAACCAATCTGTTGAGGGTGCAACTTGAGAAGCTGAGGCGGATATGCGATTCAAGTACCTACACCTATTTTCCGTGAACTCCGATCAAGCCGAAGGTACCGTTCTTTCCTAAATCATGCACTTTTGATAAAAGTTGCAGCAGTTTAGCTGTCATTTATTATGTGTTCAGCTGTAGTTTCTTGAATTTATGCATTCTATGTTGCATTTGGAGTGAGAAACGATGTGGTGATGAGTCTAACGAATAGTTTCAGCTGTATGTTCTATTCCCTATCTAATCTTGGCATTTCTAGCATCATTCGAGGACGAATGTTTCCTAGGGGGGATGATATAATACTCCGGGAAGTTTTTTGTTGAAATTTTGTGCGTAAACGTGTTGGGTTCTATCTTCTAGAATGAATTAAGAATATTTCCGTGTAGAATGTCTTAGATTATGATCCACCATTACATATATTATCGAATAATATTTCCAAAGATATGTGGATCATCTAAAACGGACACCCGAGCGACGAGTTATGAACATTCCGATCGAACAGTGAATAGTAGTGAACAGTAAAACGTGCAGGAAAAAGTACTGAGGCCTGGCATATTTTTTCTCCAAATTTAAATGATCATAACTCCTTGTACATGATGATCTGGGTAATCTACTATATATCAACGGAAATCTCTATGAGTCCTCTTTCCAATGAAATTGGTTTCATCAATTTTTTCTATCGGAGCAAAAAGTTATGGTCGATCTACTTCATCCTATCAAAAGCGAATTTTTAGGTCAACTTCAAATGATCATAAATCCTCTTACACAATAATTTGGGTGAGATAATATATATCAATGGAAAGATATGAGAGTCCTCTTTCTAATGAAATTGGTTTCATCCAATTTGAATATCAGAGTAAAACGTTGTGGTTGATCTACTTCAGACTATCAAAACAGTCCACCAAAGGACAGATTCGAGAATTATTTGATTTTTAGGGGCATTTTGGTCAATCCCCCTCACCCAAAATCCTTCCAAACCCTATATTAAAGACTATTAGAAGCATTATATGCTATATTTCATCAAATTCCCTTAAAAAGAAAACCCTAAGCTCCTACATCCAACTTCAAGAACCTCCAAAGTTCACCATTAATTCTATAAATTTACTAAAGATTCCAAGTTCCTAGTTCAAGAACTCAAAGAACCATCATTCAAAGGCATGATTAACATCTCAAAAATGAGTATCATTCTAAAGTTCATCATTTAAGGTATGTGGGGTTTTTCAACAAGAACTCTCTTTCGTTCGTGTGCCCAAAAGTAATTTTCTTTACAAAGGCATGATTTTTATTTGATTTTTTACGAATTTGAAGCATGAACCCATATCTTATGATGATTATTATGAAATCTTAATGTTTATGATTTTGAAAGATGAATTTACATGTGTGAAGATATAAAACATGAATCTTGAACGATATTTATCATGATTTTGATATTTGGGTCGTGAATCCCCATTGGAAATTGTGTTTTTTTTTTGAGAAAGTGTGTGTTATAAGTACGTTGATGTTGAATATTTGAGATATTTTGAATGATTTGACCTTTTGGTATTAATGGAGTTGTTTTGAACTCGAGTGTGAAAGAAATCCACAACGTGGTTGATTTTGATAGATGGGAAGCATGATGGCTCCCGATGTATATTTATATATTACTGAAATTGTTTTACTGTGGATTGTCTTTGAAATGATCTGAGCTAAGTCTGGGAGAAATATTTAGCACCAAGTAGGAGGTATAAAGCGACCTTATTTTCCTAGAACTGTGTGCCCCCATAGGAGTGAGCCTGAGGCTGATTTATATAGTGATCACTAGTTTGTGTGGATTTGATATCGATAGTCCTACTCCGATGGCAAGGATAGGATGGCTCTCCACAACGTGGGTTGTACGTTGGACTCCATGTATCTCACATGGTTTATGTCGGTTATAGGATCTTCCAGTGTGTGTGTGTTTCCTTGTGTCTATGGTGAATGGTGAAGTGATTTGAAAGTGGAATTTTTAAAGTTATTCTTTTGAAAGATTTAAGTGATATTTACATTATGAGAATTGATATTCTTGATGAACTGAAAGTGATTGACAAATTATATGATGACTCACATGTGTTATTGTACTTATTTCATCCCTCTCATGATTATGATGATTTTTTTCAGGCTATATGAGTGTTTCATACATCCTGCATATTTCTTGTAAATATTTATGATGATGATGTTGATACAACTGCATACACCACCAAATACTAAGTTCCTTTCCATGGTACTGACCCACATCTTCGAATGTGGGCTGCATTTTCTCAGAATGTAGGTTCAGGTGCTCAGTTCCAGGTTCGACAGTGATTCTTCGGGCACGTTATTCTACATCCTCTGTTGTGGTGAGTTCTCATGTTCCAAGGACGTGATGTCTGTTGTTGGTTTCACGAAATTGTTTACATTTGATAACTGAGTATGAGTTAGTTGGGGCATGTCTCAATGGCTCGCTAGTTTTATTAATTTTCTTAAAGGCTTGTCAGACTAGTATAGTTGTTGGGAGTTGACTAATAAGTCGTATTTTATTTTATTTTTGAAATTCTTTTATTCTTGGATGATGATTACTCTGTTGATATTTGAGGGTTATTTATGGAAACCCCATTGATTTGTGTTGAACTGAATGAAAATGGCTCAAAGGGTTAGCTTGGGATACTCATAGCCTCAAGCACCGTGTGATGCTCTGGGACTCGTTTTCTGGGGTGTTACAGATTCATATTAGAGTACGTCAATTAGGATGAGTATCCAAGTTATAATATAGCTTATGATGTGTTAAGCATGTTCATAAGAGTCACTTAGAGTAAGCCAAGCTAAGAACTTTTGAATCCACTAAGTTTTTGTGTGTGATTTTATATTGGTCATCTTTGAACGAGCATAAATTGGTTTATAAGTGGTATTTTGGAAGATTTATACCCTCCAAGTTGTAAAGAATTGAATAAGTTTTCTGCCGATACCAAATTTGCCTAAAACGGACACGCGGTGAAGAAGTTATTGCAATTTAAAGTTTCAGCAGCGTCATTTTAGTAAGTCAAAATGACGTTTGTCAATTTCCAGTGTCTCTCCGTGATTCCACCACGTCGCTCTGAGTTTTCAGGTCACAAACGGGGGGCAACGCGATATCTCCACGTTGCGTTGGGGGCCCAAATGGGGTAATTTTCACAGAAATTAAATGACGCATCTAGAGGGGTATTTGGGTCATCTTTCCACCCCTATATATATTCCATCAACACGGAATTAAGTCCTTATTTAACCAAAAAATACTCTTTCTCTCAAAAATCATCTCAAGAACACATTAGGGTTTTCAATTGGGGATTCAAGTTCAAGCAAATTTCTCTATCAATCATCAAGAATCTTCCATCTAAGGTATACGTAGTGTTCATCTATGGATCTATTTCATTCATAGAGCTCAAGAACCATGTTTTAAATATTATATTGTGATTGTCTTGTTGTGATATGACCATATATATGTTGATGATTGTTGTTTAAGTTTCAAGATGATATCTAAAGGTGTTTTCATGAAGTATATGTGTTCGTCAGTTGAAATCCATGAACTTTAAGTGGTTTAAAATGGGAAAATTCAAGAAAACACACCTAAGCTACAAGAATGCATGCAAAGTGTTTGATAAAAGGTCTAGGATGATAGAATTCATGTCTCATGATTTAATAGTGCTTAAATGACAAGTCCATGCTCTATGTTTTATGATTTCACATGAATTCCACGTGATTGATATGCCTCGTTGTTGTGATATGGATTGAGCATGATATTGAAGCTATGCAAGTATACAAATATGGATTGAGCATGATATTGAAGCTATGCAAGTATACACATGTTGTATTAATTTCCCTTCCATACGTAAGATGTTGAGAAATATACTTTGTATGAAATCCCCTACTTATGTTAGGTGAATTATGGACTCCATTTTTATAATCAAGTCAGTTATGTGTGTCAGTTTTCTTCCATCGAGTCCTGGGGGTACTAGTACCCAAAAAATATAGTTGTGTGCCTAGAGCCATGTCACGTTATCATGATAATCTCAGTCAAGCCATGATCTATAGAACTCAGTCAGTCATGTGATTCAGGAAATCTCAGATATCTCATGATCTCAATAAATTCTCAGATAGTAGTACTATTCCGTTAGTCAACGGAAGTTAGTTACTTAGTCCATGTACAGCCAGTTAAATCATGTTCAATCTTTTCAGATGGGAGTAGAATTTAGCACTGAGTGAACCCAAGGATGGGAAGTCACTTGCCAGTTTAGGGTGTGATTCTTAGTAGTCATCCTTGTGTTCTAGAACTAAATAGCCAACATAGGTTGAGACATCTTAACCTGCCAAATTAGAGTTGATGAGGTGGCTTAACCTGTCAGTTTAGGCTCCCACCGTTCTTATCCGAGTACCTGTCAGGTAAGGGTCACTCACAGCTGTCCTTACTAGTGGCGCGGTATTGACACCCTTCCAGTCGGGGCAGAGATTGGACCCCAACCTAGCTATATGCGTTATTAGGGCATGTTAATTAAGAAACTACCTCCCACAGTTTCTCTCCCAGTCTCATTAAAAAAACTAAGATAGTTATTCAGATTTTTAGTACACCAGGACTGTCAGTTACAGTCGATTCAGTTACAGTATGGAACTCAGGCAGTTTCATCAGATTCAGGACTTTCATACACAGTCATCCATGTTATCAAAATTTCATTATCAGTCCTGTTAGATAACAGTAAACCATGTATTAACGTACAGATCTAGATATCTGTATTCATGATTTTAGTTACTATGTATGCATGTTTGTACTCTTACGTTCATATCAGTCAGTCAGTTAGCATTATTCATGTATGTAAACCCTTTTGAATTTAGCCTACCTAACTCATATACTTCGTACTCCCATTCATACTGACGCATTTGTTCTATGGTGATTTCATTCATGTTACACCATAGGTTCAAAGACATGAGTCCATATCAGCAGTAGCATTCTAGTCGTAGAGTTGCAGTGAGTCCTCATCCATTCGAGGATGATATTATTTTATTTCATTCATTATTTCAATTCAGTTTTGCTAGACAGAGTTAGTTGGATACATGTTCTTTCAACTCCTTATTCTAGACAGTATTTAGAGGCTTTCAGATTTAGTTCAGATTTTAGATTGAGATTTCAGCTGTTTTTGGGTATTTGTTACCCTATATGGATGTTATTATTTATAAGATACTCTATTCAGTTGAACCTTATGGCCTATTGTTCATATTTTCCACATTCTACAAGTATATTATTCAGTGTACAGGTATAAATATCAGTCATGGGTTAGCTTGTGGTCCCTCGAGCTCATAAGCACCGTGTAGCATTCCGGTTTAGCAAATCGGGGCGTTACACCCTGACCACGACTGGCATCTCCAAACCAATTAAGGCCCTGAAATACCCCTTAGAATTCTATCATAAGCATAACCATAACTAAAGAGAAAAAATATGATATAGCCAATTGGAGTCTTTCAAATTTTATGAGAAAATAATACAAGACTCTAAAACTCATAATAGTAAACATCTATCACAATAAGTCTACGAAGCCTCTAGCATAATAAGATCTGTCTAAGCTGGGACAAGGCCCTGACAATACCATAACTTAAAATAACTATGCATCTAGGATAAGTGACCTTTCAAATGATAAAGGGTTCACCAACTTTGACGATGCCTGAATAATCCTAGTACCGCACTGGACCATGAGAATATGCCTCTGAACCTACATTATGAGACAATACAGCCTCTAGAGAATGGTCAATATGTAAAATGTATTGACATGTAGAACAAACAAAAAAACATATATTTTATACAAAATAGACAAGAACATAGGAAATTAATTTACCATATAGAAGTCAAAACACATGGGCATAAATAAATATTTTAGACAACCTCTTCAAAAATACAGACTCAACTCTTCTCTTTAATTTTGAGCTAGATAGCATCCTCTCCATTGTCTTTACTCCACAGGTTATATGGATGCACTCATCGGCCAAGCCCTCATTCCAAGTTTGCCTCAAAGGTTGGGATCTTTACTCTCTAGTACGTCAAAAATCACAAAGCAAGTGTACAATGATTGTCCATACTTCAGAACAGAATCAATCCCACATCGATAAAACATGATTTCAGACAATGAGTATTTCAAAATCATATCTACTCAGTTAACCATCTAACTCTCTTTAAATGTATTTTTAGTTTATTTAAATCATTCGATATTCTTAAAAGTTCATCTCTTTGTCTTTCAGGGCAGTCTCTTATGTAGTATCATCAAACGTAGACCTACAAGTCATAAATCCTCTCTTGTCTTCTCTTTAGCCTTTATTCAGAAACATATCATTGACCACTAAAATGATTCAACTATCAAACAAGAGTTCTCTTTTGAAATTTATATACAAATTTAAGTAAAACATCATTATTTCAAGACATCTCTAAAACTCGTTAAGGTGGTCATATCTTTCATAAATTCATACAATTTCCATAAGAATATAAGAGCATTTAAAATATAAGAAACAACCATCAAATCCACATAAATAAATAATGTATAATTTGATGAAATAAACATTTGAGACTCAACATTTTCAGCATTAAAAAGGAGTTTGTAATTCATGCTCTTCAACCAATTTCATAACCCATATATATATATATACAGAGAGAGAGAGAGGGAGAGAGAGAGAGAGTTTAGGAAAACCATAATTTTCACGCTCATGAGTAGTAAGGTCGTTCTACATATCTTTTTAATGGAGAACTCAGAAAGAAACCCTGAGAATTAACCTTAGTCCTTGCTTTTTGAAGCTTTGAGAGTTCTTGGACTTAGAGAGAATAAGAGGGGAGTTTTTAACCTAATTTAGGGAAAATCTTAATCAGAAAGAATATTTGGAGAATCATTTTGAACTTGAGAGCTTTGGAGCTTAAAATCCCTTCTTGAGCTCATTAGATTGGGTAAAGAAGAGAGATTATGGATTTGAGAATGAATCTGTTAGATTAGAATGAATTTGGGTATTTAAAACGAGTTGGGGGAGTTATATAAGTGAAAGGACTAGTGTGCCCCTGATTTAATAAGAGAATGGCAGAATTTTTACATATGGAAAAGGGGATGTTTAGCAGTTCCAATCGCACGGACCCAACCGTGCTTGGACAATGTCTCACTAAAATGACCATAATATTTTACTCCAAACTCGAATTGATGAGCGGTCAGTTTTATTGGAAAAAAGACTCAAAAGATCTTTAATTTGATAAGTAGTAGGCCACCTAACTCGGTACCTCACACAACAACTTGGATGGTATTAGTTGTGCCTCGCGTGTCCATAGCATACCTTGGACGGCATCTCACTAAAATGACCATAACATTTTACTCTGTACTCAAATTGATGACTGATTAGTTTTGCTAGAAAAAATACTCATTTTTTTTAATTTGATAGCTATCAGGTCACCTAACTCGGTATATTCTAATAGTAATAGTAATTAGAAATTTACCCAACTAAGAACGTCTACTAAAATTCAATCGGAAGAAAAGTTCTCAACTTTGAGCAAGGAGATTCCAATGACCTCAATTTATCTCCAAAGATGTTCCAACCCTAAATAATTAATCTTCCTACTTATATCTATATGGAAATTATTAGGTTTGGTTCTATACATGTAGGAAGGATGACTTAAATTCTAGTCCAAAAATGTGGGATATTACATGATCAAATCCAAATCAAAATTCGGAGGCGGAGCCAAACAATCAACAACGACAATGATGGGAGGATTTTCTTACTCTTGCCTCACTATCCACATAAAGGAATGCTTCTGAATATAAGCATAGGAAAGTTTCTTTCTTCCACCATATAGGAGAATGCTACTTCCTTAAAGCAATGACTCGTTTTTCCTCCATTTGTCCCCTCCTTTTTCTATTCACACTTTCACTTAGAACCCAACAATCCCTAACATGAATAGGGAATGACTATTTTATAAAAAAAAATTATGGACAAGTGTGTGCTCTACAAGTAAAGACTAATTGCATCTAGATAAGTAGTTTTTTTTGAATTCTCCATAGTGGACTTGCATCCGATACACTCAGTCAATCAATAAATGTGATATCTTTAAACCATCAAATGTTAATGTACACCCAGACAACACAAGTCACATAATCAACCTTTAACATTTATGGTTCTCACAGTTCATTTATTTCATCCATGAACATGATATAGTTTCATGAGAGATTAGAGAATAGGCCTTTACTATCATTCCCTTTAAAGTGGCTTCCACTTCACCCTCACATAGGCAATTTCTAAATGCTTAATCCTATATATTAAACTATTTGATCAAATTTGTCAAACATAAAGGCCATTAAAAATCTTCAAATCATAAGCCTTATCCTTGTTTCCCGAATATTATCTTCATCATGAGAATTGGTTGAGTATATTGATAATGTTGAATCTACAATTACAACTTTTTTTGATCTCTTTGAACCTAGATCTTAGGATTTTCAGTCCGCTAGGTAGAGTTACTACTTTGATGACTTGTACAAGGCCGTAAACTCATTCATTTTGATGATATCTCAACTCTTACTATAAAAAGGCTTTTTCTAAGTGTATCTGACACATTAACCTTTGACTTTACATATTCAACCATAATAATTTCACTAGAGAGTAGTTCTCTAATAACATTATGTCTTCATCTTATATACGAGATTTACCGTTTTACTTCATGCTCCCTACACTACCTATTATTACTTAACTATCAAAGTGTATACATACTGGTACCAAATATTTAGGCCAATTAGGAATATGTTCCAAGAAATTTTGAAGCCATTCAGCTTCTTCACCGGCTTTATCTAATGTGATAAATTCAGATTCCATTATAGGGCAGGCAATATATATCTGTTTGGATGATTTCCAGGAAACTGCTCCTCTATCTAAAGTAAATACAAATCTACTCATGAATTTTAGTACATTCGATCTGGTGATCCAATTTGCATCATTATATCCTTTAATTACCACTGGATATTTGTTATAATACAAAATATAGTCTTGAGTATGTTGTAGATACCTCAAACTCTTTTTGTTACCATCCAATGAGTTTTATTGAGATTACTCGTATACCGACTCAATTTACAAATAGCGCATGCTATGTCTGATTATGTATAATTCACGATATACATAAAAAATTCCCATCACTCATGTGTAGTCCAACTGCGAGTCACTTTCACCTTTATTCTTTTGAAGTGTAAAGCTCATATCTAATAGAGTCCTGGCAATATTGAAACTAAATACTTGAACTTTTCAAGTACCTTTTCAATGTAATGAGACTGTTACAATGTCAACCCCTGTGAGTTCTGTGAATTCTTATCCCTAAGATCATAGTAGTAACTCCAAGATCTTTTTATCAAACTTACTCTCAAGTATTCATTTCATAGCATTTATGTTAGAAATGTCTGTACTAATGATTAACATGTATCCACATACAAACAAATAATGATTTTGTGAGTTGGAGTGTATTTAATGTAAGAACATTTATCACATTCATTTATCTTAAATCCATTTGCCAACATGATTTCGTTAAACCTTACATGACACTGTTGGGTGCTTGTTTAGTCCATAAAGTAACTTAACAAGTTTGCATACTTTTCTCTCTTTATCATAAATTACAAAACCCTCAGGTTGTTCCATATAAATTTCTTCCTCCAATTCTTCATTTAAGAAAGTTATTTTCACATTCATTTGATAGATTTCAAGATCATATACCGTCGCTAAAGCAACCAACATCTAAACGGATGTTATCTTTGTTATTGGCGAGTATATGTCAGAATAATCAAGGCTTTTTTGTCTAAAGTCTTTAACGACAAGTCTTGTCTTTTATTTTTCAATAGCACCATCAACCTTTATTTTCCTTTTGAAGAGTCATTTAGAACCTAAAGGTTTATTTCCTGGAGGGAGATCAATCATCTTCCACATATAGTTGTTCATGATTGAATCAATCTCACTATTAACTGACTCTTTTCAAAAGAATGAATCCGAATACGACATCACTTCTTTAAACTTTTGATTCTCATTTTCAAGAAGAAATATTACAAAATCTGATCCGAAGGAAGTTGACGTTCTTTGACGTGTACTATGCCTTGGATTCTCATTATTAAGTACATTCTCCTTTGGTTCATCTTGAGGTCGTTTAGAGACTCCACTAGACAACTCATGTACAATTATATATGAATAAAAGTGTTTAAATAACTCAGAATTATCTGATTTAATTATCGTATTTTCATGAATATCTATATGTTTGGATTTATGAACCAAAAATTGACATACCTTACTGCTTGTAGCATATCTGATAAAATCATAGTCCATAGTTTTTAATCCTATTTTATCTTTTTAGGTATAGAAACTTGAACTTTGGCTAGACAACCCCATGCTTTGAAAATTTTCAAGTTAGATTTCCTTCTTTTCTATTTCTCATATGGAATGGATTGTATCTTGCTATGGGATACTCTATTGAGTATTTAGTTTAATGTAAGGATATATCCCCCCCCCCATCTCCTACTCTCTCCCGCACAAGTTAATTTTGCAGAAAACTTAAGCTTATGAGTACGACATTCATTATTTTCTTTAACATGCAATTTTTCTTTCCACAATTGATTAAGGTGAATATGGGGCAGTAGTTTAATGGATAATTTTATTTTTTAAATATATCTCTGTAAAAGAAGATTCATACCCTCCACCCTATCACTTCTTATTATTTTGATCTTTTTTTATCCAACTGATTTTCAACTTTTTTTTTATATTGTCTAAACTTGTCTACTGTTTCATACTTAGCATTGAGCAAATAGACATAATAGTATCCAGTGCAATCATCAATAAAAGTTATGAAATATATTTTTTCACCACAAGATGGTATTGACTTCATATCACAAATGTTTGTATGGATTAAGTATAAGTGATTGAAATTCCTTTCAACAGACTTATACAGATGCTTAGCATATTTAGATTCCATACACATTTGAAACTTTAATTTAATGCAATCAAAGTTAGGAAAGACTTCTAAATTTATTAGTTTTCGCAAGGTTTTGTAATTGACATGCCCTAAACACTCATGCCAAAATTCATTTAAATCAAGTAAGTAAAAAAAAATATAACTTTTATTCATTTCAACATTTATTACATTGATCTTAAAAAGGCCCTCGATAAGGTAACCTTTACCTATATACACTCCTTCCTTACTAATCACAACTTTGTCAGAAATAAATATATATTTGAATTCATTTTTAGTCAGAATTAAAGTAGAAACTAAGTTCTTTTGCAACTCCAGAATATGAAGCACGTTATTTATTATCATCACCTTGCCCGATGTTATTTTGAAGCAAATCTTGCTTGTTCCTTCAACCTTTGCCATAGTGAAGTTTGTCATGAATATCTTCTCCTTAGCTTGAATTAGAGTATCCAATGCAAATAAATCTTTGTTGGAACACACGTGGCAGGTGGCACCTGACTCAATCCATCACTCTCTAGGATTTTTAACCAAATTAAACTCTGAAAATATAGAACACAGATCATCCACATCATCTTTGGATTCAGTCATGTTAAATTGATCCTTTTTTCTTTCACTTCTATAGGGCCTGATAATCTATAGACTTATGGTCAATTTTGCCACAGTTAAAGAAACTTTCTTTGAATTTCTTCTTAGAAGGATTGGCTTATTATCCTGATTCTTTCTTTCTCTTCTTTGATTTATTAGGACCATCTTCTTCAATGATTGCTCCGCTTATTGCAAAATTTCCTCGAGACCTCTTTTTCACTTCCTTGTTATCCTCTTTAATTCTTAACCTCACAATTAGGCATTCAACAGGCATCTCCTTGTGCTTATGCGTTAATTAGTTTTTGAAGTCTTTTCACAAAGGTGGTAACTTCTCAATTACAACAGCTACTTGAAAAGCCTCGTTCATAACCAAACCTACATCAAATGTTATGTGAGTATCAAGAATGTCTTTAATCTGTTCAATAAAGGTATTAACTAAGTTTATACCATCAACTAGGAGATCATAGATTATGACTTACAATTTTTGGACTTGGGCAACTATAGTTTTACTGTCGACCATCTTAAAGTCTAGAAATCTTACAATAATGAATTTCGTCATTGTGGCATCCTTAGTTTTGTACTTTTTCTCTAAAGAATCTCAAAGTTCCTTTGAGGTATTCATATTA
Source organism: Capsicum baccatum var. pendulum (assembly GCA_030864225.1). Classification (NCBI taxonomy): domain Eukaryota; kingdom Viridiplantae; phylum Streptophyta; class Magnoliopsida; order Solanales; family Solanaceae; genus Capsicum; species Capsicum baccatum. The sequence continues at coordinate 27,768,005 of CM061554.1, read as the reverse complement.
CTGTACACGTTGTACAAATCATCTTGTAGACCACTCGGTATGTAATTCTTACTCAAGAATTCTGAGTGTTTCCATGATTTCGTTACCAAGAATTATTCCTATTTCAGAGTTTCTTCCAACAACACAGGAACACTTTTGTGATGAACCTTTGTAAACTCAATGTAGTCAAATAAAAAAATATCTTCTGCTGCCATCTTTTGAAGGCCACATCAAAAAACTTTTCTGATTTTTCCATCGGTGCCATGGCAAGAGCAGCATTCGTACGACTTAAAACAACAATGTTAGTTGCTGTAATATTCGACGTTCCATCATTGACTTGATTATCAATCATTTTCTGTCACAATAAGATAACATTTTAGTATTTCAGAATACTATCAATAAAGTTCTTAAACTTTAAACAACTTATTTCTAGCTTAACGATGAAGTTTTTATGTTCTTCTAATATTCAACCAAATGAATTTAACTCATGATGAAGTTTTTATATCTTCAAATCACTATTAAGTTCAAACAGAGCAGAAAGATAAAAGTTTTAATCTTTAGAAATCCAAAATACAGATTATTATAATAAATTACTTAAGATTATTATTTTTTCGGGTACAAAAATTTGTATTTAATCAACAGAAACTTCAAACACAAGTTCAAACAGTTTATGAACTATCAAAATGAAATTCAAATTATTTTCTAGAAAAATAGTAAAACAAACTTTAAGAAAATAAATGAAACCAAAAGAATCAAATCCATGGAATTCATGGTGTGTTCTTAAGAAATTTATTTCCCTCAAGTACCTGAGGTTGTGGAATATATCCTTCAAGAATAAAATGATTCACTTCAGCAAGTAGCGGTACCTCAAATTTGTTAAATACCGAACTCACTCAAAGATTGTTAATCATACTAAGTTTTTTAAAAATAAAGAACAAGAAGATGTTTTTCACTTTAAAATTTGGTACATTTATCTGAGAAAAATTCATGTATTTATAGTCAAAAGGTGGTGCTTTTGAAAAGGAGCCATGGTTTGTGTAGACCCCACCTGCACGCGCAGGTGAGGACTTGTGTCCACATGTAACATTTTACCAAGATCTAGTACCTTTAAATTGATCTATGTTGGCCAATTGTGCACGTAGATGGCCACCAGTACGTGCAGGTCATCATTTCATTTTGAAACAATGCCTCAAAGGATCACGTCCCTTCGAGGTGTGTTGTGAAAAGCATCCACATGGCCCGTTTGGCCATAGAATTTTTTTTACTTTTTTTCGGAAATTCTTTTCACTTTTTCACTTTTCTGGAAATGATGGTGTTTGACCATAAAAATTCAAAAAATTATTTCGGAGTTGGATTCCAAAAAGTGAAAATAATTTTTTGTTGTTTTCACAATTTTCCACTTCCATTTTCAACTTTCATTATTATTACATATAACCTCAATCTTTAAATTTTTACACAAACGCCTCTTATAACTACAACCAACCACCAAGAAAAAATTTATTATTTATTTTCTATGGTACAACATCATTTTTAATTATTACGGATATTCTAATCTCTTTTTATTCTCTTAACCAAAATTTACGAACATTAAGTAAAAAATAATAAATGGCAATCTATAGCGAAAATATATCATCTTTTGTTTTGAATGAACTATATTATAGAAATATAAGGTCTAGTACATTATGTTATTTAAAAATGAGAAATTTAATATTTTTTTCTTGTCATTCTAATTTTATGCGTATGTCATATAATGGATATTATGATTTTAATAAATTATTAAAAAGTGGTCAGTAAAGTCGCATATCAAACATAACGTAACGATCCATATTTACGATAAAATAATATTCAAGAAAAATCAATATCATCAATAAAGAAAAAATAAAAAATTAGCACTAATCTATTCATAAATAATTCATCCGTAAATTTTTTTAAAAAGACCAAATTCAATAAAATAATTAATTCAAGTGAAAGTAATTAAAGAATTTTCATCAACAAATTTAAGAATATATAAAATATATTTATATCTATCAATCATATTTATCAAAATATATTTTCTCTATTCAATCAATTGTGGTTAGATAAACTTATTTAGCTCATGATTGTTATATTTTTATTCAAATTTTAGAAGAATAACAATTATAATAATTAGTTTGTTATTAATTATTTTATTAATTGAAGACATATAAATTATTTTCTCAAACATTTGGTTGTATATTGGTAGGTAAATTAGTAGTTGAGTGATTTTGATAATTTTTAAACGTTGAGGGCATAAAATCATATTTAAAAAAGATTTTTCAAAAGTCTAAAAAAAATTTCAAAAAGAGATGGCCAAACACAACTCCAACTTCAACTTCATCTTCAACTCCAACTCCAGAAAAAAATAGTTTTTATGGCCAGACGACTACTTATTCTTATTATGAATGAAATTACTATCCCTTAAGTAAAGATGTGACAGAAAATAAGAAAACACTTTGGATAAACTATACTACCTAGCGTTTTAGTGACTTTAACTTATAAGTTGTCTATGAGTGAGAAAGTTTTCCTAACACGTTTTAACGAAAGCAGTAAGGATCTTAACAAATACAAGTGTTTTTATGTGAAAAAACTCTGGCTCACAAAAGATATAAAAACCTACAAACTATACCACTACAGTATTTAACCCCAACATTACTAAATAGCAATGAGCGTCAACACAATTGATTCCAACTCTATAACCTAGGAATTATAAACTCTAATTCCCAACTACTCACACCTCCCAAGCTATGTGTTCCCAAGTCACTGAGTTATCCCCAACTCGAAGATTAAAACCTAATTTAGTTTATAGCATATTGAAACTAATAATACATTAATAGTTCAACACAGTGAAAAATCCTAACAAATCAATGCTAACATTCTTAGTTAGATTCTTTACTACAACCAGGTTCATCAATGTGTTTCTTCAGTGATTGATTAGCATTTTGTGAAGTCAATTTGTCAATTTTCTTTTATGGCTTTGTAAATGCACAAATCACTTTGAGTGACACATCCTCTATTTAAGCACAATTCGAGTTATTCTTCAAGTGAAACTCCTCATCAAACCAAACTCTCATTGTTTAGAGTTCTACTTCAAGTAAAACTCTTCAATTCAAACTCTTGCCTTTTAAGTATTGTAGTCAAATTTCAATTCTTCAAATCAGCGCGTGCTTATTTTCTTGAGTTTATCAGAAGTAACTGTATCCGTTCCTCGATTATCTTGCATATGTCTTTATTCAATAATGATCTTGCTACAAATTTAGCTCCTTGAGACAGTGTATCTGTAAATTAACTTGACATAAATGTTTCATGTCACTTTGTCAATCATCAAAGCTGTGTAGAGATCAACAACTTTCTCAATTGTGCGTAAGCTATTTGAAAGAATTAGAGTTAGTATAAATAAACTGAGCGTGTTATCTTTTAAGTGGACACTCAGAATGAATCTGACTCATGGTTATTGATCATGGTTAAAGTATGAGTTAAGTAAACAGATCTAAACCACTCAATTTTTAATGGCATACGTGTAATAAATCTAGACCACACTTGAAGGAACTCTGAGGGAGTGACTACCGAAGGAAAGTCAAATCTGCCGAATACCACTCTCTCCCTTAAAAAAAATTCCATCAACTTTTGCAATACAAAAATCTAAAAATTATTATGCACTATTCTTATACATTGTATAGAATGAACCCTTAAAATCAAGTTAACAAGCCAATGTTTTTAACTGTTAAATGGAAAACTTGAGTTTCTAAGGTTTGAAGGGAGAATATTGAGCTCTTAGAAAGAACAGTTAGAATTTTCCTTGGGAAAAGATACACAACTATCTACAAAATATGGAACTAGTTACCTTTGTCAAGCAGTTTACTTTTTTATCCTTCAGATTTATTGTTCCTGCCTACCTGTTGCAACTTTTATAGATAATAATCACCCTTTATTCCGTTTTCTTTTTATAGTTGTTTTTCTTATTTTTCTCACATTTTTTTCTTCTCGTTGTCTGCTCATCTATTTTTTTTTTTCAAATAATATTATTCTTTATCATCTATTGTAGTTTGATTCCGTACATATTTTTGACTCCTTTCTTTTAATCTTTTTATTTTTTCCTTTCGTTTTTCTCATGTTTTTTATTTCTTTTTTATTGGCTAATTTCATTTAAATCTTATTTTATTTTATTAGTATATAATCTGATTTCATTTACTTTTTTGCTTCTTTTCTTTATTATTTTTTCCTATAAAATCATAATATTACGGATATATTAAACAATCATTCACATTTTTTAGTATAACTGATATATTATATTTTTTGTTTTCATTTTCTCATTTTCTTCTCTAAATCAATTATCAAAATAACTTGCACATTATTCTTGTTTTCTCCTTTTTACCTTATGTTTTCCTTATTTCCTTTTTTCTTCATAAGCTAATTCTACGCACCTTTTTGCCTCTTTTATTTTCTTTCGATTTTTATAAGCTATTTTACATATCTTTTTGCGTTCTTTATTTTTTATATTTTTAAGTTTTTCTACAACAATAAAAAGATATATGATAGTGTAATTTTTTTTTATTTTTTTCTATATCGATTATCAAAAAATCAACTTATTAATTCTAGCATATTATTTATCAAAATAATAGACCATTAACAATTAAGCGGAGTGGTGCCGTGTACTGTGATATCCACATCATATATATATATATATTTGCTTGACCACCATAGAGTAAGAAAGAACACCCTTAGTCCTCTATGATACTCATATTGTATATATTATGTATGATAGAACATCATATAGAGTTGATTCATTCCTTCAAGAAAAACACTCACGAGTTTTCTATGATACTACATGATATATATTAGTTCTTTCCTTGAAAAATATACAACTCAGTCTTTCATGATGTCCACGTGGTATATACCATATTCTGACAAGGTATCATAAATGATTGATCCACATGATATATCATATAATGACAAGATACCACAGAGATCTAATTCATTCCTTTAGAAAAAAGCGTAGTCCACGTTGATACATGCATCATATATTAAATATATTGATAAGATACCATAGAGTACTGGTTCATCTCTTAAAAATACTACTCACTCCTCTATGGTACCCATATGGTATATATCATATACCAATAAGGTATCACACAGGAATATTTCTTTATTTTTTTAAGTCCTTTATGATGTCCATATGATATATATCTTCTATTTACAAAGTATTATAAAGGACAAGTTCACTCCTTAAAAAGAAAGAAAAATAATCAAAATAAATAAATAGAGAGTTTAAGACTTTTTTTAAATGATTTTATACCACTAGATGGTGTCTAGAAACCTTTTATTAATAATAGAGAAAAGACATAATTACATCAATAAAGTAGGATCCTTTTTTCAAAGAGACACTTGAACTTTGTGAAGATCTTATATTCCTTCTAAATAATTTGAAATTGATATTATTATGTTATTTTTAGTCATTTAAGATGGTGAGTATAGTTCACTCTCCCAAAGAGAGTGAGAGAGGTGGGGAAAATGATGAATATTTGTATATTTATTAAAAACATTTTTCTACTTTTTTCTTTTTCTATTTTTGCTGTTTTTCTCCGTTTTCTATTTCTTTCTTTTGTTTCTCCTTCTTCTTCCCCTTCCTCCTCCTCCTCCCCCTCCTCCCCCTCTTCTTCTTCATTAATGGGCGCCTCCTCCCCTCTCCCCCCTTTCTGTCCTCCTCTTCTTCTTTGTTAATGAAGTGACGGTGAATTTTATTGTAGTTGGGTGTTTAATTTTCAATAAAAATAGTAAAAGAGATTAAAAAAAAGTAAAAAGCAGATGGTCTGTAAGCCACTATTTTCTTCAGAGAAAAAGTATTTTTCAATAATAAAAAAAGTGATGAAATTTTGTCAGTTGCTGAATCATAATGGTGGAAGAAATCAATATTAATGTGAGTTGAAACTTTGGTGCAATTTCAATAAAGAAATCCAGAAACTATTATAAAAATCACCCTTTTAAATAAGAAGATAAAAATAGTTAATCAAATAAATTTAAAATTTTTGTCCAATTTTAATTTCCTAAATTCACTATAACTATAATAGCATAAATGATCGAGTGATTATTATTTTTTGATTTAAATGTTGATGTATTAGGAATCCTTAGACAGTGAGAGGGAAAGCTAGGTAAGAAGAAAAGGAGGAGGAGGAGGAGATGACAAAGAAGAAGAAGAAGAAGAAGAATGTAAGGGGTTGGGGGGAGGGTAGGGGGAGAGATTGGGAATTCGATAAAGGAGAACAACATGGAGGGATATGGGTGAGTAAGAGAGAGAAAAGAAAGTAAAAAAGGTAAGAGAGAGAAAAATATAAAGATAAATTAAAAATATTTTTAATTAAATTAACATGAGTCACTCCATAATTGGTGGGTGTTTAGCATCTACTTTTTAGAATTAGAATTGATTGAAGGAATATGTAATAATATCAATTCGCAATAATTAGGGGGGACATAGGCCCTTACAAATGTCAATGTTTATTTGCAAAAATGATCCTACTTCAATTAATGGTGTAATTATGTCTTTTCTCTTAATATAAATCAAATTCCACAATAGAAATAAGTACAAGCAAGGAGGGCTAGACCTTACCTTGCCAATCATAATGAGGTACCTAACCTCTATAAATTATCAATCATGGAGAAAATAAGAGTTAGAGAGAACTATGTATTCTATGATCGTCATTGAGTTTATTATACACTCTATAAAGGTATTACATGTGAGGATTCTTCTATAATGCAAAATTATAAAAAGTCAAGAAGAAAGTTGAGTTATCAACCTCAAACTTTCTTTATAGATGTATGAACCAAGTAAGATAGTTTGCTTTTCTAAAGAAATCTGAAGTATTTTCTTCTTGTCTTTTTCTTCAAAAATGTCCACCAACACTTGATAGGTCATCACTTCTTCTTGAATTTATTGACACTGACATACGATTGTTCTTTGTCAATCACATCGATAGATTCCTTAGAATAAACACTTGATTAGTCGCCTTATCATCCCAATTATTCTTTATCGCGTGCTTTTTTTTTTATTATTGCACTATTTCCTAGGAGAAATATTTGTATCCCTAACTGCATTTGCAAAATACTCATCCAACCAATCCTCTTCGTCGTCTTCCTCAAAGATGTTCTCATCTTGTAGGTTAGTAAACCTATTTCATGAGAAAGTACTACTACCACCAACTTGTAGTTGTTTGTTAGTGTTAATAGGTGTAAAAGAAGTCATCAATTTAACATTAGAACTCACCAATGCATCAAGAAACTCCTCGTCACTGACAAAAATATTTTGAACATTAGAACTTTTTAAAACCAATTATCTCCCATAATGTAATGAAGATGAAAAACCGACATTTCTACTACCCTTAGGCACATAGGCTGGTTCTTCAAGGCTCAATTTTAAAGAAAAATGAGAAATGTGAAGAGTGAAAAATTAAAGAAACTTGAAATTGAAACAAATACAAAAAATTGAAAATTTTTCTCTGATGATTCTCATTGATTACTATTCCCGTCTTCATAAAAGTATTTACAAATAAATATAATCATAAAAAAATAATATAATTTTTGTACAAGTGTTATTTTCTCAGTTGTTCTCTTCTTACTAATATCAAAGGATCCTAAGTCCCTGATGGACGACTATGATTCTTTGTGATTAAACGAATCAACCGGATGAGATAAATTCTAACACACATCAATTTGTGGCTTTGTACTAGACATGTGTGTGGCTCAAGTGGAAGGGAGAAAAACACTACCAACAAATATTTGTTCTAGTTTCCTCAAACTTTGAACTTGTTCCCTCCCATTCATCATCTTCTTCTCTTTCTGAAATGAACAATGGTTTATTGGAAATAGAAAACAACGATTCGTTGGAGATAACGGTGAATCAAGAGTATTTTCAACACCTCCCTCAAGTTAAAGAGGGGAGCAAAGAGACCCAACTTAGGAAGAATGGTATGATGAGAAGGCCTAAAGAGAGCTTTCATAAATAGATCGATGAGTTGAGATAAATCAGGAACATATGATAGAGAGATGAGTCCAGCAAGAAATTGTTTCCTAAAAAAATAGCAATCTAACTCCACATGTTTGGTACATTCATGAAATACGAGATTCTGAGCTATGTGTATCAGCGATTGCTATCAAAATAAATATGACACAATTCGAGTCGGGGCCTTATCATAATGGTCAATCTAAAGTTTAAACAAGATCAGAGACCACCCCTGATACCCAACCCAACCAACCATCATGTACCCTAAGTCCATGACCAACCCAAGCATGTCTAGCCACCCAATATCGAACTAATAACTAATCCCAAACCTAAAACTAAAACCAAGACAATGATCCAATGTATTTTTATATAACATAATCAATCCATACCCATGTCCACAGTTGTCCATACAAAGCCTCTAGACCAAACCAAAGAATACCTAGTCGGGAAATACCCCCGACCATAGCCAAAAACCAAATTCAATGAAAGACAAAAGTATATAAAGTAATACATGACATGAAATAGATGCCTTTTTGTAATGTCCCAAAAATGGATCCCGAGATGTCACACGATGCTTAGGACCATAACTGATCCCAAGCTAACCCATTAGCTGTCATACTGATAAGAAACTGATTAAACATGTATAAAATAACAGAGTTTACTGTGGGGAAACATAACCATGATGGAATCTAAGAAAAATAAATTACTGGTACACTTGTACATTCTGATAAAATCTAAAAAGAGAGACTAAATTACATAACTGACTCTAAATAACATCTGTGAAGCCTCTACTATACTGACTATATATAGATGGGACATAACCCCCAACTATCAAAAATCAATACGACTAAATAAATAAAATAAAGTGCTACTCAAACTATATGACTGACTCTAGCCCTTGAATCAAGAGGACTCATTACGTGCTGACTAGAAGCTGCAATATATCTAAATATGGTATGCGTGCTACAACTGAACTGATACCTATATTATGAGACAATGTATCACATAGACGTATATGTGGATCAGTACTTTAAGGATGTACTGAGTATATGGGGGTGAATGCATAAGTAAAACATAATATCAGTCATCAATATTTGTAAGACAATGCATGCTAAATGTAAATGACTCACATAAACTGGAATATTTAAAATACTGAAGATCACGAGTAACAAATCATACTTTATAAATCTAGTGAGTCATAACATTTTGTTCTAAAATTGTACTTGCATTCTCTCTTTAAATTATGCTGTCTAAGTATAGAAAGGACTCACTCTTTAAATCTGAAAGCTGAAACTAATATCTTTCTCTAAGCATAATGTGAGTAAGCTTTGTGAGCCTTTACACTTAGTTTTATAAAAGCTTTCTGTTATTCTTTTCTGAGAAAATATTCTGAAAATCTTTACCATTAAGCTGTAAGGAAAAACACTTTATCTTAAGGCTTTAAACCAATAGACTGTTTTAAGAGTAGGGGATATCTTTTGGGAGGTTCTTCTAACCAACATACTCCATGTGAGCATCATAGAGTCCCACGTCTGGCCTCCATTAGGTAGGGTTGTTCTACCCTTGCCATTAGAATAAAACTTCTATCTAATGTAATCATAATCTGAGTCATCTATGTAGAAGTGGAAATAATCTGAATCCTATGGTGGCTCGTAGTTTTGGGGTATGAAACCTTGAAATCATACCCAACTCAATGCTAAATACTACTCCTATTCTTATGCTCAAAATCTTAAGAAATTCACTTCAAAACTAGCACAAGGGTTTACAAGAAAACCAATTATGCTTTTATTTCTTTAAATCTCAAGTTATCTGAATAAAATAAATTCTTATCTTAGCTTAGGACCAAAAGGTCAAATCTTTGTCAAAATCTGTGAGTAATCTTATCTGAGGGTGCTCATAGCACAAATAATCTTGAAATAACAATCTTAAATTGGGGCTTAACGACCCCATGCATCAATCTCATAGTAAAAACATCTTAAAATTTATGCCTGATGATATAAGCACTCATAATTCATCATCAAATCTAGAAATTACTGCACAATGCATAGAAATATAATATAATCATGTAATTCAACTTCTAAATCATGAAAAATCTCATAATCTTGCAAATAATGATAATGGGTATAAAACCTAAATTAAATTTCATGGGAAATCTCATAAATTGCAGTAAATTTATAATTAAAATAAAGTTTTGGGCACAAGGATGAAAGAATTATCCTTGTTCAGACCCCATATACCTTGGATGATGAACTAGATGAACAAGTTTGCTTTTGGGATTCTATTTGTGCTTTTGAATGATAATTCTTGGTGTTCTTGAATTGGTAACTTTGAATCTTGAAATGATTTGGGAAAAGAATGGTGGAATCTTGGAGATTCTTGAAGTTGAATGATGAAGCTTAGGGTTTTGGTACAGAGAAATTTTGATGAACATAAGCATAAAAGACTTGTAATAGAGTTAAATCGTGTGTTTGGACGGATTTGGGGGCTTGAGAATTGACCAAAAAACATCCCCCTTGAACTTTTAAACGTACTGGAAAAGCAGCAAAAATCTTGATTTGGCTGGCCACCGTGACTCGCCACAATCGCAGTGGCTCACTGGAAAAGGATGAGTAGGAACTGGGCTTTCTCCACGATGTGGAGCTATCGGGTGCCCTATCGTTTTGCTATTTTGGCCACTGGTGCGACGCGCCACTATCTTGTAGGCTTGCTAGAAATTGAAAAATGTTAAATGGGACTTCTCCGCGATGCGGTGGAATCGCAGAGTCTTACTAAAATTTGACAACTGCCAATTTATTTTTTTCTGCGACGCACTGAGAGTCCAGGTGACACACTGTCAACTTAAAAATGCCATAACTCCTTCACCAAGTGTCGGATTTGGGTGAATTTGGTATCGATGGAAAGCTTATTTAATATCCTATACAATGAAAAGTTGAAATCTTAAAAATTCTACATGGAATAAATATTATTAATTTTGGAAGCTATCCCTTAACACTTTAGGAACAAATTTAAGCTAGAAAAGTTTGGGGTATTACAATATCTCCTCCTTAGGAACATTCATCCTCGAATGTGGCTAATTAAGCTGAAATCATTAAGAATCTGGGGCTATAAGCTATCATGCACAACTGAAATAAACTATATGACTGAATCCCAACGTAGTGGGCTACTAAACTGATCTGTGAGTGCATGAACTTTCATGAGAATAGCTATATCGCTGAGATCGAAATAAGAGCGTCAACTTATGACTAACCATTACTTTAGACTAGATCTGATTTCATGTGAAAAGAATGAGAGGTTTATGACATGAAAAATCAGGACATTACACTTCCGAATGATGAAAGCTCACTACTTTAATCCAACACCGACTATTCCCAAATTTGATCAATGAGAAGGAAGAGTAGTATTGCCGGTTCCTGCATTGTTTAAGGATATTACCGCCCAAAGACGAGTTAGGGGTGAACGATGGCATGCACTCAAGATAAGTATTAAATAATTCCAACCTTATAAACTAAGTAAACCAATCATATGCATTCACAACCATACATATATATATATATATACATACATATACATATATGACCATGCCGGGGAAGGGAACCGGGTTTAGTATGTATTTAAAACCATTAACTTGGGTATGTGTAGCTTAAGTTTCCTAGAACTGCCCATGTATATGGATCAGCATAACCCTTTAAATAGGCCCCGATGCATATAGCCACATGAACCGGAGATACCATAGGAGTAGGGGATTCCTGAGTACCCTTCGCTCTCCATGATACATATGTACAAGTGTAATTAGGGAATTCCCGTGTACCCCATAAATGTCATATAGGAGGTCATCATGACCTATCCTCATGTCGTCAAACCTTAGGGTATTCCGATGTGCCCTGTAGTTTACATTATTTAGTTTTCTAAGGGAATTCCCATGTACCCCACAAGTGCATCATTATTAGACTCACTTGGGGGATTCCCATGTACCCCACAAGTATATTATTATTAATCTTTGCTTGGGGGATTCCTTTGTACCCCACAAGTCATTCAACATTCAAACCAATTTCACCATTTCATTAACTTGGGGGATTCCCATGTACCCTGCAAGGTTTTCATGCAAATCAATTTCATAGGCACAAGGGCTTTATTATTTAAACTTTCAAAACCATTCATACCATTTAAAACCATTCTAAACCTTTAAACCATTTATACCCTTCAAAATATTTAAACCAATGCAAAACTATACAAATCCATTTAGGGTTCCATTACCAAATCATACCACTCGATAGTTTCAATAAAAGTCACATAATAGAGTAAAAACATTCTCTTAGGCATTTTATCAAACATATTGAGGGCATACATTTACCAAGGCCAAAACCAAAGCATAAACCATCAAGTTTAGGGTTACTCATGACCCATTTGTTACACTATAATTAACAAGCACCTACATATGCAAGCCATCACTAGTAATATGTGAAAACACATTTTAAACCAAGACCCCTCAATATGCATCAAGACCTTCAACATTGGTTTCCAAAGCCACTATTTATGATTCATAAATCAATGTTTAAAACACATTAAATCATTACTTTAGTTGGAACTAACAATGAGGGAAAGAGTACATGAATTATACAAGAAGATTCATGAAAGGAAACTTGACTCCTGATCCCTTCGAAGAACATTTGAACAAACCCTAGCCTCTAATTTTCAAGAGAGTGTTTAGAGAGGATATTTGGAGTGTTTTGATCTTATAATGAGTGTTATGAGAGATCACCAAAGGTTATATAATGTGGGGACATAAGGGTTTTGGGGTTGGAAATATCCGGAATACCCTCAGCTTAAAAGCTGAAAACCAAGTCCCAGGAGGGTACGACCCAAAACCTCCTTAGTCGTACCCTAGTGTACAAGTGGTACCCTAACTCCTACCCTAGACCCCACCATGGTCCCCTACACTGACCATCATAAGACCGCCTAGGTCTAAGTCATACCTTAGGGCACAAAGAGTACCCATAAACTGTACCTTGGATAGATTCATTAAGACCAAACCTAAGGCATCATATGACTTGGCATCATACACCTCATATCCTACCATACGAGTAGTATGATGTTGTACCTTTCCGAGAGTGTCCAAAACTCAAGAAACATTGCAAGGGTCAAAGTTTTGGGTATTTCATACTCCCCCACTAGGATCATTCGTCCTCGAATGATGGGTAAGGGAAAGAACAAGCACGAGATAACACATTAACACAGATCAAACTTCCCTCCAACCAAATTAGAAAAGGACATACAACAGAATGAGAAAACCACCACATACCCCAAACACGATTTACACCTCAACACCTCCATTCCGACCCTTTACCAAGTAAGAGAACAAAGACATAAGGAAATCCGACCTTCCTTTAACTAAGTTAGAAAAACATAGATGTGTTGAAAAATACATACCTTACACATGTGTTTCTGGAATGAAGAACCAACGCGGATACTTGGACTCCATGTCCCCTACTGTCTCCTAAATGGCCTTCTCGGACTTTTGGCTCCACCATAAAACCTTTACCTAAGCCACACCTATTGTCCACAACCGGTGAACGTGCTAACCCAAAGCCTGACCGAGACCTCCTTAAGGAACAAAGAATTCGAGATACCAATACCACCCAAAGGACTACCCATGCCTTACCTTATTACCAATACTTGGAATATCGGATGAATGGAACTCATACTAGAGAGCAAGTCCAATTTACTTACAATTCCACAAAGACACATCACTACGGGAGCTTGAGTATAGGTATACACCACTTCCATGTTCAAGACTATCCAAAGCTAAAAAGGAATTAACTTAGGCCAACGGGCTCTATCCGTTACATCCACCTGAAACACCACTTCACTTCCATCACTATCGCCAAGCATCATTCCTTATAAAGCCTCTTAAGTACCCAATACAACTATTGGTATATCTATCAATCACAATATTCAAGGCTACCGCTTATATACCCATGGTATGATCTATCCTTCCAAAGATCTAGCACCCTTTATTATTTTCACAAAGGTTTTCACCACCTACTCCCCTCCTAGGTATTCCTTATCACAACAACCTTACCTCACCCTTCAAAACCCTAGTCCTAGTAGTCCCCCTAGGATCTTCCCCACTTAGGGACTCCTACATCCCTCGTTTCAAAATATCACCATGCTCCCCAAGCCACTACCATCCTAACATAAGAAGAGTCATTTAAGGAAACAAATTACAAGAGTTTCACATGCCACTCAACGCGAGATCCTCGAGACAAGACACGATACCATAGGCACTAAGTACTTCATAGCAGCTGCCTAGACCATAATGAAGAACCATTCTGACATAACCATACAATAATAGGAGTCCTTAGGACAGAACACCAAAAGAAACACAACCGTATCTACCATAGGTAATGTAATGCAAAGTCAACACACATATACATAGAATCAGGTGAATGCAAAATGCGAACCTTAGGCATAAGTGTTAATAGAATACATGTAACACTAGTAGAGTACTCTCTAAAACGAGATAGGAGAGAATCACTAGAATATGCAACCGACCTTTCTTTGAAGTCTAGTGCTAGAAGAAAATTTTAGATTAACCCCCAACCTTCATCCCATTACACCTATAAGCACCACACTCCTCTCTAATCTTAAGCTAACATACTCTCTTTACCAAAATCAAACATCTAGGTTCAAACTTAGTATCTATCAACCACCATGCATTACTAACAAAGTACCCCATGGAGAATATGTACATACATGGTCCACACCACAAGGAGGACACCCTAAATTCCTTATTCACCAACCAACAACCTATACATTTTCAGGGAAACCATTCCCCTTATGCGTGCAAGAATGAAAACACTCCACGGAGAAATATTACAATGGATGAAACCTTAATCTAAGAGATTCATTAATTACCCGTCAATCCTCTTTAACTTAACAAGAACTATTCTATAAAGAAAGAATAGAAATTGGACAAGTGCCCAAAACAAGACCAATCTAAAATTAATCTCCTCATTAGAAACACACCATGAGGGTCATCAAGAAGACCTTAGCAAATTTATTCACCTCCAAAACCAAATACAAAGAAGGACCTTACGAGTTAGAATCTTTAACCCAAACAAAACAAAATTAGAGACACCCCATGGAGATCGAGCTCTGAGCTCTAAGGTATGATATAACCTTTCCCTTAATAACATGGGAACCATCTTCTTATCCTATAACTGACTCACCAGGGAGCCTAAAGACAACCTTTTATGGATCCTCTAGTCTAATAATACAGAGCATGAGTGTAACCAATCCATCCAAAGAATATCATAGAAATCCACCAAATCCAGTTATACAAATCCACCAAAGCTTTTTTAGTACCAACAGATACCACACACCCTATATAGATCCTCTTGGTAATCACACAGTCACCTAACGGGATAGAAATAGAGAAAGAAAAGAGTTTGAAATAACCATGGGATAAAAATACACAACTATACATAGGGTCACAAAAGAAAGAGGGGACCCCAAACCAAGTAAATCATACACACCACGGGAAAAGAGTTTTCAACATACCAGTGTCAACATATGAAGATTTCTCAGGATCCTAAGAAATAGTAAGACTATTAAGATGATCCCGACCAATGTTGAAGCTAGAAGCAACACCCCTTGGTATAGGAGCTAGAGAATTAAAAACTGGTATCGTATTTGCCCCAGCGGCAATCGTTATGGGAAACATACATTGTATGTAACCAACTGACCACAATAAAAACACCAATTCCTCCCTTTATAATAATAATCACGGTACAACTAACTGCAAAGTCGGTAGGAAAGGTAGCATGGGGCTGACTAAACTCTACCATCCTGAAAATAATACTCACAAGAAGACTGGGGATAAGGAACACTGACAACAACATGGGAACTCTCCAAATTCCCTTGCTCAAACCACTATCCACCATTCCTACCACAAATTCTCCGACCCCTTCCCCGGTCTGAACATTAAGACTTCTTGCTTTGTCTCTTTCCTGACCTTGCCTAATTCTTTCCCACACCACTCGAATTGGACTGGCATGATAAAGATATCACTATCTAGGCTAATAGATAAAAAGAATGTCAAATCTCAACATTGGTAACCTCTCCTTAAGTTAACTAAGTATGAATTCCACCTTATGAAGTAGGGTTTGTGAAGACCGATGGAACTCCACAGGGAAAATCAGAAACTGTGACCCTTGACTGGGTCTGTGCCCCATTAGCTGGACTAGATCCATCTATGTTGTCCTCGAGTGGCACAGGTGAGTTACCACAAACTTTAGATCGTTGAGAAGACATGATCTAAAAGATGAACCTAAAGAAGAATTAGGGAAGAGTTCAAGACCTTGGACTTCATAACCCGAATGTAGAACAACAAGAAAGTGAAACATTCCTAAATCCCTTGTAGCCTCCTGATTATAAGTATGGTGAACAACACACCCATAAGCAAGACTCTACTCGACACAACTTTGTGGATACCCCATGACATGGAAACCTAGGCTATGATACCAACTTGACACGACTAAAACTAAGGCCTTGTCCTAATGGACAATCTCAAGTCCAACCGGGATCGGAGATCACCCCCGATACCTAACCCAACCAACCATCATGTACCGTGAGTCAGATGAACTCCAAATATATAACAAGATAGTGTATGCATGATCTAAGACTTTGGAATAGGTTCATAACCATGAACAACCCAAGAAAGTCCAACCACCCAATATCCAATCAATAACCAAGCCAAAGCCAAAAGCTAAAACCAAGACAATGATCCAACATATGTATATAACATAATAAATATATACCCAAGTCCACAGTTGTCCATACAAATCCTCTAGACCAAACCAAAGAGTACCTAGTCAGGACATGCCTCCGAACGTAGCCAAAAACAAAAGTAAATAAAGTAATCTATAACATGAAATAGATGCCTTCCGAGCTATGAAAGCTCACTACTTCAATCCAACACTGACTGTTCCTGAATTTGATCAATAAGCAAGAGGAGTAATATGGTCGGTTCCTACATCATGTGAGGATATAACCATCCAAAAATGGGTTAGTGGGTGAATGATAGTATGCACACAAGATAAGAATAAAATAATGAAAACCTTTAAAATCAAGTAAACCAACCATATGCATTCACAACCATGCATATATATATATATAACCATACCGGGGAAGGGAATCGGGTTTAGCACGCATTTAAAACCATTAACCTAGGTATGTGTAGCTTAACCATCTTAAAACTGCCCATGGTCTATATCAATTTAGTGTAACCCCCTAAATGGGCCACGATGCATGTAACCACCTAAACCGGAGATACTATAGGAGTAGGGGATTCCCAAGTATCCTTCGCTCTCCATGATACATATCTATAAGTGTACTTAGAGGATTCCCATGTACCCCATAAGTATCATTTATGAGGTCGTCATGACATATCCTCATGTCAACAAATATGAGTTACCAGTGTTCGCCCCATAGACTCCCGCCTTCATGGTTATCTATCACACCCCACTATTATTGCCCAATTAAAACCATTACTACACAATCAAATCACTAATTTTATTTATTATCAATCAAGGCTATTACAAGTGGTATCGTCATACTAACTATAGCTTGCAAACAACGTCCTTAGAAAACATTAGGGGATTCCCATGTACCCTATAGGTTTCATTATTTTGTTTTCTTGGGGGTTTCCCAAGTACCCCGCAAGTGCATCATTATTAGGCTCACTTGAGGGATTTCTGTGTACCCCATAAGTGTTTTATTATTAAGCTTTGCTTGGGGGATTCCCTTGTACGCCACAATTCATTCAGCATTCAATTGATAATTTAATTCACTTGGGGGAATCCCATGTACCCCATAAGGTTTTGATGCAAATCAATTTCATAGCCACCAAGACTTTACTATTTAACCTTTCAAAACCATTGACACGATTCCTACCATTTAAAACCATTCCAAACCTTTTAAACATTTATACCATTCAAAATATTTAAACTAATGTAAAACCATCCAAATCCATTTAGGATTCTATTTCCAAACCATAACATGCAATAGTTTCAATAAAAGTCCCATTATAAAGTAAAAACATTCTCTTAGACATTTTATCAAACATGTTAAAGGCATACCTTTACCAAGATCAAAACTAAATCATAAACCATCAAGTTTAGGGTTACTTATGACCCATTTGTTATGCCATAATTAACAAGTACCCACATATGCAAACCATCACCAAAAACACATGAAAACACAATTTAAACCAAGACCCAATAATATGCATCAAGACCTTTAACATTGGTTTCCAAAGCCACCATTTATGATTCATAAATCAATGTTTAAAACATATTAAATCATGCCTTTAGTTGGTACTAAAAATGAGGGAATGTGACCCAACCCGACTAGGGGCCTTGTCATAATAGGAATCCCAGGTCCGACTGGAACCGGAGACCACCACCATTACCTAACCCTACCAGCCACCTGCCCTGAGTTGGCTGAATACCAAACATTTAAAAAAATAGCATTATTTTCCAAGTTAAGACTCTGGGATAGGGTCACGATTGTGATCGGCCCAACCAAGTCCAACGTCTAACCATACCAACCAAACCAACCAACACCAAAATCAAAGGTCGTAAATAAGACCACAAGCAAATGGGAATTGAAATGTAATATGATTAATCCCTAAATAAAATATGATGGAACGATAAGAAATTATGTCCAACGATATTAGCCCCAATACCAATGTCAATACTAAGGTTGATAACACTACCGATCAAACCATAGTAGTACCACAAACCTCTAACCAAAAGAGTAAGGATATCCGGTTGGGATATGCCCCCAGCCATAGACAAAACCAATATCCAAAATATAGTTAAAGAGTGTAGGAATATCCATATCATGAAATGGAGCCTTCCAAAAAGATAAAAGCTCACCACTATAATCTAAGTATTGATACCAAAGTTCGAATGCTAAATAGGACGAGTGGAATAGATGGTTCCTACATACGTGGGTATATAGTCCCCTGAAGATGGATTAGCGAGTGATCACTAGCATAAACTCAGAATAGGGATAAAATAATGTCATTAATAAAATTCAAGTAAAACCATCAATAATGCATGCAACCATACATATATATAACCATGTCGGGAAAGGGAACTGTGTTTATCATGCACTTAAAATCGTTACCTAGGCTATGTATCTTTGTCGTCCTAAACCACCCATGGGAAATATGGGTTTAGCTCCCCCTGTTGAAAGGGCCCCAGTGTGTGAAACCACACGACCAAGGAGGAAAAACCTGGGATGGCTAGTACATCCCCTAATATAAAGTGTGACATTATGAACACGGTTATTAAGACCAAACCTCACATCGGCAAATGTGAGTTTCCAATTTTAGTCTCCCCGGGACCTTCACCTTGGACATCTTTGCACACCTCCCTCTTTAAGCCTAGTTAAAACTATTTTCAACCAACCAAACCATTATCTATTTATTAACCAAGGACATTAGTAGCGGTATCATCAAACTAACCAATAACTTGCAAGTATTGTCTATAGCCAATCACATATAGATTAAAGGTACCCTTCCATTTATCATATTAAACCACTTGGGGGATTAGCATGTACCCCACAAGCATCCTTTAACCTTTCAAAAACATTTAAACCATTTGAGTTCATTTACCAAGTTAAAACAAGCGAAAATTCAATTAAAAATACATTAATACAATGAAAACATTCTCATAAGCATTTTGTCAAACACCTTGGGGGTCATAACATAACAAAAACCAATTTCAATTACCATTAAACCATTCCCATACAACCAAGTATCCAAAACCATCATTAATTCATATAAAAACATAATTAAAACCATGGAAAATCATAACTAAGTATTTATAAATAAAACCCCTAAATCATATTTGAAAACCAAATCATACAATAATAAAACCATAAAAACATTACATAAAATCATGCCTTTATTTGGAACTAACAATGGGGGAAGAAAACATGCCTTAATTGACCAGGTAGATGGATGGAAATCACCAACAAGATCCCCAAATTATCCCTCTAGTTGAAACCCTAGCTTCCTTAACCCAAAAGCTCTTAAGAGAATTATGGAGTGTTTTAAGAGAGTTTCTAAGTGTTAATGAATAGAATAATAGGGCATATAACCTTTTAAGAGTGTTAAAAGTCATGGGTCCTTATTGGGTTAAGTGGGAAAATATCTAGAATACCCCCTACTTAAGTTGCACAAAAATCCCATTATAGGGATACGACTAACCCTTACGAGTCGTACCTAACCTATACGAGTGGTACCTGCCTCTCATATCCTAAGCCTCAACCCTTGGACCCAACACTATCTAGTATATGACTCATCCAAACCAAGTTGTATCCATAACATATAAACTATACCATCAACCCGTACCCCTAGCAGGATAGAACACCAAGAGGCTTAAACATTGTCCACCATACGAGTATCTGGTATGATTCGTACCCTGACTTACGACTCATGGTGAGATACTCGTACTTAGACCTAACTTATGTTACCAAGTCTAAGGAAAAATCTACTTCAAGAGATCCGTATCCAACCATGTGACTCGTACCACCCCAATTCTATTTCATTACAGTAATCTATCCAATCCCACCAACCAACACTGGTCAGTGTACGATAGGACCATACCATCCGTATCCCAACATACGACTCATACCCTTGAGTCTGGGTCCAGAGAATGGAATTCAAAGAAATTTTCTACGGTCTAGAAACTAGGGTATTTTAGTCTCCCCCACTAGGAACATTTATCCCCGAATAATGAACAAGGTAGGTTAGATGCAAACATGAGTCATTTGCATTATCAAACATTAATCTAACCCTTAGATGTCGCTACTCTTACCTTTATAGAAAACAAAGATGCAAGAGATCCAACCTTTCCTTTTACAAACTCAAAAAATAAAGATGTGTTCTAGAATACATACCCTCCATATGAATCCCAGAAGCAGAAAACAAGAGGGGATACTTAGACTTCATGTCCTCCTCCAATTCCCATGTAGCCTCTTCCACCTTATTGTTTTGCCATAGAACCTTAACCGAAGCCACATCCTTGGTAGGCAACCAACGAACCTGCCTATCTAATATCTCAACTAGGACCTCTTCATAAGATAGAAAATTTGAGATACCTAATCCCTCTAAAGGAACCATCGAAGAAGGATCACCTACGCACATCCTCAATATGGAAACATGGAATACAGGGTGAATGGAGATCAAGATAAAAGGAAACATCAATTCATAAGAAACATTACCAACCTTTCGCATGACCTTATAAGGACCAACAAACTGAGGACCGATCTTTCTCTTTTTGCTAAACCATATTACTCCTTTCATGAGAAACACTTGGAGAAACACCTTATATCTAACCAAAAACTCTAAGTCTCTATGCCTAACATCCGCATAGGAACTTTGGCGACTTTGGGCGGCCGTAAGCCTACCCGAATCACCTTTACCTTCTCCATAGCTTGATAAACCAAATTAGGATCAAACATATCTGCCTCACCAAGATCAAACAAACCAATAAGAGATCTATACCTCCTAACATAAAATGCCTCAAAAAGGGTCATACTAATACTAAAAAGGGTCATACCAATACTAAAATAATAACTATTATTGTAAGAAAACTCTACCAGAGGTAGATACTCAAACCAATTGCCTCCATAATTAATCAAGAATGTTCGAAGCATATCTTACAAAGTCTAAATGATCTTCTTTGCTTTCCTATCGATCTGCAAATGAAAAATAGTCTTAGACTAACCTTGGTCCCCAACCCTTTCTGGAAAGACCGAAAGAAGTGAGATGTAAACTGCATACCATGATCATAAATAATGGAAATAGGTACCCCATAAATCTTCACAATCTCCTGAAGATAAAACTTCAAATAATTCTCCGTCGAAAAGGTAGTCCTCTCTGGAAAAAAGTGAGCAGACTTCGTCATTCTATCCACGATGACCCAAATCAAATCAAATTGGTCCAAAATTGAGGAAGATTGGTAATGAAATTCATATTGATCACCTCCCATTTATATTTGAGTAACTCAATCTCTAGATACAACCCACCAGGTCTCATGTGCTCAACTTAACTTATTGACACTAGGTAGAAGATTAGAGGTCGAGAGACCATGATCATACTATGAACCCTGCAAATCAATAACTCGATAATCAACTAGACTACAATTAGAATAAAGATCAATAATATTGTTAAAAGTGCCTCAACCCTGGAATTCTCATCATTTTGTTTACATCTTCTGCTTATTTTGTTGTTATCGCATATTGTTATTTTTTATTTATTTATATTTTTTATTTGAAACTTCACAGTCATCTTGAAACCTTTAAATGCTTAATTCATTGTTGTCAAGAACTAAAGTTGATTGAATTGCTATTTGCATAGTCCTCGTGGGTACGATATCCAACTATTCTAGTCACTATATTACTTGTACGATCGCGTGCACTTGCGTGTGTGTTAGACTACAACAATACCATTTTTATTTTTTGTTACTTAGTTATAATTCCAAGGCTTATACTCTTATTACAAACTCACACTTATTTAATATCATTCGTAACACTAGAATAGGTTTTCTTGCTAAAATTCAAGTCTCTGTGGGATCGATATTTGGCGAAAAAAGGTTAATTTATTACTTGCACAACTACGTACACCTGCATTTGTAGTAGGATACAACTGGTAGTATTTCCCACGTTGATGAGAAAAAGAGGGGTTAAGTGAAGGACATCTATCTACTTACTAATCTAGGAGTCCAACTTTTAGTCTTTAAGGATGAAGGATTGATTATTCATGCAGTGTATAAATCCTTCTTATGTTCTGAAGTTAAAGAGAAGTAGACAAATGATCCAATATTGATGCAAATCAGGAAGGATTTTGGCCAATAGAAGGTATCAAATTTTGAAATTTGGGGAGATGGTATATTGGGTATCAAGGGAGACTGTGTGTTCTTGATGTTAATGGGTTGCAAAAGAGGATCTTGATTGAGGATGATGTCTTCAGGTATGTTATTCATCCCGGCTCTACTAAAATGTATCATGACTTAAAGGAGGTGTATTGGTGGAATAACATGAAAAAAGATATTTCAAATTTTGTTGCTAAGTGTTTAAATTCTCAAAAAGTTAATATTAAACATTAGAGGCTGGATGGCATGCCCCAAGATATATCTATACCCATATGGAAGTGGGAGATAATTAACATTAACTTTGTTACAGGTCTTCCATATTTTGAAACTAGTATGATTTTATTTGGGTCATTATTGATGGGATAACCAAGTTCTCTCACTTTTTGCCTGCAAATATTAATTACTCTAGAGAATATTATGCAAAGTTTTACATTTAGGAAATTATTAGATTGCATGGGCTCCTATTTCTATCATTCTGATAGAGGTACACAATTTTCTTATCAATTTTGGCGATCTTTTCAGAAAGGTTTGGGTACACAGGTGAATATTAGTACCATTTTCCATCCTCAAATAGATGGGAGTGTAGAACGTATTTCCAAACTTAAGAGGATATACTAAGATCCTGTGTTATTGAGTTTAAAGGTAGTTAGGTGGATCACTTGTCTCTTATAAGTTTTCCTACAATAATAGTTATCATTTTAGCATCCAAATGGCTCTTTTTGATGCCCTTTATGATGGGAGGTGTAGATCACCGATTGGATAGTATGAGATAGGTGAAACTAGATTGTTTAAAACTGATCTTGTATATCAAGTACTGTAGAAAGTTAAGTCTATTAGAGAGAGACTTAAGACTGCTCAAAGTTTCCAAAAGTCTTATGCTGATATGAGATAACAATAGTAAGAGTTTGAGGTTAATGATTGGATATTCTTGAAAGTTTCCTATGAAAGGAGTTGTGTGGTTCGGAAAAAAGGAGAAGATCAGTCCTTACTTTATAGGTACTTATCATATTTTGAGAAGGTTGAGGGTGTTGTGTATGAGTTGGATTTGCCAATAAGTTTGGCATCCGTTTACCCTATCTTCCACGTATCTATGCTTAAGAAGTGTGGGGGTGATCATTCTCTTGTTGTCCCTAGGAAGGATATTGGTGTGAAGAATTCCTTGTCGTACAAAGATGGACCTATAAAAATCATAGATAGGCAAGTTCAATAATAGAAAACCAAATAAATAGCTTCAGTTAAAGTCCTGCAGAGGAATCAAAAGGTATAAAAAGCTATTTGGGAGTCGAAAGATAATACGAGAGCTAGATATCCATCGTTGTTCATTCCTTTGGACGAAGATATACAAGGTACTACTCCTAAGCTCACTCTTATCCTTTATTATATTCCTTTATAGTGCTAGTTGTATTCTTAATCATTATTTGGGGGAAGAATGATTCCAAGGTGAGATAACGTAATACCCTGGGTATTTTTATGCCCCTTTAAAGCTTAGAAATAAATCTATATGACCCTTATATTGAGTAGAAATCATTTGTGATAATTTTGAGTACATCATGGGAAGCTTCACCATTGAAATTTGCCCATGCATCGCGCTAGGGAAGTCCAGGACCTAGCCCCCACGCCATGCGTCTACATGGAAAAGCTCACTAGAATGATCCCTGTTGTAGGCCCATGCTGTGCAGATCCTACGATGCTATGAGGATGTATCGTGCAGCCCCTTGTCCGACTAGATTTAATTATTGTTTCATATTTTAAGGGAATTTTGGTCCTTTTCTCAATTTAAACCATCTCCAATCTACATTAAACGACCCTTAACCCTTAATTTAGTATTTCTTTTCCCCCAAAACTTATTATAATCTTCCCCAAAACACTAAGAGGAGAATTAATTATGGTTCAATCTCCAAAACAAAAAGGTTCAAATTTTCTTAAGTTTCTTTAATGTAGAGTGATCTTACTTCTATTGAGTTTAAAAACTATGATTCTCTAAACTCATAATCATGTATAAATTATGGGTGTCAATATAATTTCAAGAACATGTCCCCAAATTCCCAATTAGGCCAAAATCCATATAGTCATACTTATGAAAAAGGATTTTTAAGAGTAGTATTTCTATTATAAATTGCTCTTGTTTTTATGGTGACTATCTGAATATATGAAAGGGATGACTTCATCTTAAAGCTTTCGAAAAATCTTGAATGGGAAACATCTTTTCATAAACCCTTATATTGGTTTTGTTGAGAAGACTTATTTGATTCTTACAATTACATTACGAACATCAATAAATTATTGCAAGAACGAGATAAGATAAGAGATGGCTTATGTGACTTACAAGTCTTGGTATGACAATACAAAACTAGAAATTGTCATTTAGAAGTAGAAATGATTTTTTTGCAAGAAATAATGTTTTGAAAATGTAAAATAAAGGCTTAAAGAGAGATAGGTAGTTAACCAAGAAGGCGTGAGTTTAAAAGGCTTATTGATCGAAATCATGTTATGTCGATGCGGGATTGATTTATTCCTGAAATACGGATAATAATTGTATACTTGGTTTGTGCTTTGTGTATTAGAATATAGAGACTCCACCTCTTAAGACAATCTTAGATTAGGAGCTTAGCCAACGAGTGAAAGTCAAACCCACATGACATGTGGTGTTGTACAAATATCGGGAGTAATATCTAGCTTAGAATTAAAGAAATCATACTAGAGTCTAAGTATACAGATTTAATTGAAGTTTTTTTCTCTGTATCTTGATGATTTGAGTTATACTATCATAATATATTTATTCAAAATTTATTTTATTATTATTACTATTGGCCGCTCTAAATGCCAATATATTCCACGTATTGACCGTCCTCAGACGGTTGCATCATTTTATGGTGTAGATTCGGAGGCATATTTTCGTGGTCTAATGAAGCACTAGAATTATCCAAACAACCTCAGGTTTGGTGAGCCCTCCATCTTTTGGAAGGCCATTTGTGATATAGATTCTGTATTTCAGTTTATGGCATCATCGGGGCCTTGTGTCGTCTTAAAAAGTTTTGTTATAGTTAGAGGCTTTGTAGTCTGGCTATGATGGATGCTTTTTTATTATGTTCTTTCGAGTCTTGGACTTATCAGCAATTTTAACTAGAAAAACTTCATTAAATTTTATTCTACTTCCACACATTTTTATTGATTATGCTTATGATATTATGCTAAGGGGTCTTATCAGGCCTTCCTTGGTCAGAGATGCCTGTCGTGGACAGGGCCTTGGCTCAATCTATGACCAAAATAGATGGATTATTTACTCATATTGTCTTGTAAACGATAGACCTTTGATAAGGTATTGAAGGACGGCATTGAATATATGATAAAAGTTGAGATTACTTCTCTCAAAAAATAGTAAATCATTTGCAAAGCATAAGTGAGACACAATTAGTTTAGATTATTTAGGATGATAACAATAGTTTTTATTGTCTTTAAGGGAACTGAGTGATCTAATTAGGCACTTCATAGTCACAGTAAACAAGAATGGAGATATAGGATCTACATGCATAAGACCTTTTGCAACATTGAAACAAAGCAGAAGACTCTCCATTAATTATCATAGTTTATTTCACAGTTTGGACACACTCCATTGTCTATTGAAAAAAATAGGTTGGAAAGCATTGTTACAACATAACTTGCTTTAAATAAATTCTCTCTAGTGAATTAGATGCCATTTTCAATTCTATTTTCATCATATATTTTGGATAATTATGCATTCTATTGTAAGCTTTCACCAGCTCAGTTGATAGGATGATGTTGTTTGTAATTTCTTTTGTCTGGGGTGAATCCTAATTGTAATTTATAATCCTAGAACTTTGTGATAGCTGATACGATATTGACTAAAATTTTGTAAAGCATAGTGAAACAAGCAATTGGTTTGTATTCTTTCATATAAGTGGAATTAGCATTCTTAGGGACCATGGTGATATATGTGCAATTAATATCTTTTTGCATGATACTAGTAGTAATAAAACTCTTAAAGGGTGTTTGGTGTGAGGTATAAGTTATAATAATTTCAGGATAAACTATGAGATTATTTTATCCCATGTTTGATTGATGGAATAAGTTAGTCAAGGGATTATTTATCCCACTATTTGTGTCTTAGTGATGGGATAAGTTATCCCATACATATGGTGAGATAACTAATCCCGGAATAATTAATCCCAGGATTAATTATTCCGGAATAACTTGTTCCCAGCCAAACGAAAACTTACAGACTATAGGACATCTTCTTTAATTAACAAAAGAAAGGCCTAGTATACCCTTCAAGTATTGAAAATATTACACAAATGCCCTCCTTCCACTTTTAGGCTATAAAATATACTTTCATTCACCTGTATAGATCTAAAATACTCTTTCACTTATTAAACAAGTGATTAGGCTTCTAACGTAATACGAGGAAGAATATTATTGAGTCAAAGTTTAATCAATTAAAAACTAAATATTCCTCAAAACCCCCACTTAATTCCCCAAAACATATCAGAGGCTTTAGTTGCAATTTCAGATACTACAACAATTCTTATCATCTCCAAAAGTCATCCAACATGTCAATTTCCAAAGAGAAATTTTGTTGCACAGCTTCTATAAGTTGTTGCTTCAGAACTATAACGCCAAACACATCGTCAACCCCTAAATTTGATACAAACTTTTACTCTGACACCTCTAGTGAACGTTATTCATTTAAGCACCTTAACTAATGTTTCGGTGTTAGTTTGACAATTTTTACGCAATCAGAATCAACAAAAATATATGATATGTGTGTATTACACTCGCTCATGATGTGTAAACTGACGAATAATATGAGGACAGTTGTCATTTTTTTCCTAAATAATTCTTAGATAATTAATTTGAATAAAATAAAAATATTATCAATGAATAAATGACATTTGGCACACACACAAACACACACCTAAATCGTATTCTCAAACATCCTCCCCTCTTTTTTCCTAAATCATCTTCTCCAACACCTTTCCACCCCTCCTTTTTCCTAAATCATCTTCTCCAACATTCCATCCCCCAAATTTGTTTTCTACAACATCCAATCTACCCTATGCCCATTTCAACTGTAAAATATGATTATGGTTTTCTTTTTTAAATCTAAAACTGAAAGAGGAAAGCTTGAAACTCCTTTTTTAAGCTTGAAACTCAATTTTGTTGATCAAAACAAACGAGTTGAATTTATAGAGATTTGATATTACGAACAAGGGATATGATTTCCTTAAGTGAACTTGATCATATCATTGGTACAAAATTTAGCATCAGATTATATTTAATCCACATAGAGATGTGTATTCAATTCTTACATCTCTCTTAATAATTTTCACCATTAAGTGAAGATATAAATTAATGGAAATGAGTTAATATAATATTATTGGCCAACTTTGAAGCCACATCAGCCAAAAAAGGCCATCAATGCACCTTCAATAAGTAAAATATACGCAACATGCCAAATGTGCAAAATGTCCCAAAATGACATACTAAGACACTAATTGAGGTTCTTAAAATGAATAACATCACTTTAGGTGTTAAAATGAATTTTGTGCCAAGTATAGGAGACTGACGATGTGTTTGGTTGAGCTGTAACCTCATTTTCTGCTTTTTCCCGACCTATCAAGTATTACAATAAGAACATGAAACTAATTAAGAGAAAAGAAATGCATGATTGATCAGAATAAGTTCTAAAAAATTATTTCTACATGTAATTCATGGCTTCTTCTACCAATTGAGCATATTGTTTTACCAAGTTTCTTTAGCTGGAATATTAACTAGAGCAGTTGATAGTTTTTCTATCAACTTTTTTGGACTTTCCTTGGCTTCATGATCAATGGTTGCAACTTTTGATGAGGTTATGTTGGTGTAATACACCATAATAATTAAATTACAGTTGAAAATACAAAAAAAGTGAAGAAAATAAATAATCTTCTTCTTGGATGAGGAGCGGATATCTCACTCTCTTTAAAGAGATTCAAGTCCACTGCTACATAATTTACACCGATCCAGTAGTATATCTCTCGACTTGTCCCCTACTAGATACAACAATCCATCAACGATGTACAATTCACACAACTACGAATTAGTTGAAGAGTTCAAAACTCCACCATAAGAACACCTTCCTTCAACATGTAAAGCTCTCTATATTATGGTGAATACAGTTAAAGACTTAGAATATTTTCTTTGTCTCAACTCTATCTTTCACTAGTATAGTTATTCTCTTTTATATAGTGAATATAGTTGAAGATATTTTCTTAGTATCAACTCTCTCTTTCACTACTTAGCCTCAATAATATAAACTCTATATGTATTTCTCTCTTATATCCACAATATACAAGACCATCACTATTTATAGATGATAAATTCTTGCTTGTAGTGAATTAAAGAAATAGTGAAAGATAAATAGAAAAGAGGTTACAAGAGTTACAATAATAATGAGGTGAAATAATGGTAGAAGTTACAAGAAACTTATGTCTATATTCTTACCACTAACTATGAAGTCAAAATAAGCATAAATCCACAAATGTCTATATTCTTACCACTAACTATGAAGTCAAAATAAGCATAAATCCACAAATGAATAGGGAGTTAACTGCTGCACTTTATAACAATACAACAGTAGAAGTAATGGGTATATCGTGCCTGCAACGGAAGGAGCAATGCAACAAATATTTAAGTGCTTAATGCTTAATAAAAGTGACACTTAAGACACTTAACTTCCCTAATCAAACAATTCAGCTTAATGAAACTTAATACATAGGAGACAAATATAATATAATAATATTAAATACTCCAATGAACCATCAATTCACCACTAATTTTAATATTGATAAGAGAGTACCACACCAATTACGTTGAAGGGAGACTACTATGCATAATGAAGGTGTGCTCTGCATTGAACCTTCACTTAGTAAAACAGTAACCTTTACTCCAGAGTCAGTAATTGTATTAGACTTGAACTATGACAGCTTAAGGGAAATAAAGAATCACTACTTACACACAATAATCAAGGTATTTCCATAAGCTTTAATAGCCAGCACGTTACGACCATGTGTTATCCCAGTTTTTCATGAGAGCTTTTGAGAATAAGCCCAATGCTCATAGAAAGCGGCCTACTTCGACACTCACATAGGTGAAATTTGTTAAGAGTGGTCCTATAATTTTAACACCCCACTCATACGAGATAAATAATTATATTAAGTGTTCTTTGACTCAACCTTCACAAATCATCACAAGAACAAAATGCACTCTCACCATAGGAAGGATTAAACAATAGTGCAACCCACACCAAGTCATCATATGATTCGTTCATCCTATTGAACCTGGTTATAGGATCTCTAGTCCCCAGGTTAGGTTTCCTCATTTATCACTATGTATTTTTATAGGCTTCATTCCTCCCCCTCGATGTGGTTTATACCCTTTATCTTGCCAAGACCTTGATTAGTTCATCTGTAAGATTATCATAAAATTAACACAATTAATATTGGTATATCATTGATCAATATGATCTCATAATATTGTGTTTTCCTCCTTATGTTATGAATTTATTATTATAATAATGATTTATACTCTATCAATAAATTTTGGTGCTATCACAATAACTCAAAATTAGAGAAATTACTTTCTCAAAATGAAGTGATTGATTAATTCACTTTTTTCACTAGTTAAAACTAAAAAATTAGTTCAACATGCATGATAGAGTTAACAAATAATAATTTACTTTTTCATTTCAACAAATAGCACCAAATTTTTTTTTTCTCATTTGCATCATGAAGTACTTCTAAGTAAAGCAGGAACTTTTTTTAAAAATAGAACAAGCTACCAATTTTTGTATCAAGTAAATATACCCAATTTTCTTGTATTTACTTGCAAAAATATGTCTATTGCATACAAATATCAAGCCAAGTGCCATTTGCGATATATCTCACTTTTCTTTTATTAGGCTGGCAAATTTCTTTTTCTTCATACCATTTTTATATATTTGAATCAAAAAAAGTTTAATGACTCACACAATCAACAAAATGTACTTCACAGTTTTTATAATTCATTATAATGTGACATGTCAAGGAAAATTTTATCAGATATGTTAGGATATTTCTTTCCTTCCAAGAATGAAATTTATCTCACCCATTTTTTCATATCAAAATGGCTACTAATTTTTTCATTTCTTTGATGACATGCATGCTAGAGCCAAGGATATCAACTCATATAGAAATAGTAATAAGTGATTTGTTCCAAGACTAATATATGCACTTGTAACACCTTTTTTTTTCAAATTACTCTGAAAAAGAAAAAATCACATTTTTCATGGTGATTTTTTTTCATTTCATTAGCTCCTACTATTTTGAGACTTTAAAAAATAAACTTTCATGAAAAGTAACATTTTATTCATGAACCTCCACAATAAGTAGAAAAGTTTGTACGTTTCCTCCGCTTGAGTTGAGGAGTAGAAAGATACTTTACTCTTCATCTCTTCCCTTCTATCTCTTCAAGAGTCTAATGACATGTTGAGATCTCTCATCTTGATATCCACGATTTTTCAAACTATAACAAAACATGAATCTACTTAAAAATTTTGGTGTAATACACCACAATAATTAAATTATAGTGTAAAGAAAATAAATAATCTTTTTCTTGGCCGAGGCTCAGATCTCTCTCTCTCTTTAAGGAGATTCAAGCAGTTGTGGCATAATTTACACCAATCCAGTAGTATATCTCTTGACTTGTCCCCTCCAAGGCACAACAGCCCATCAACGATGTACAACTCAAGCAACTGCGGATTAGTTGAAGAGTTTAAAACTCCACCATAAGAACACCTTCCTTCAACAAATAAAACTCACTATTTTATGGTGAATATAGTTAAAGACTTAGAATATTTTTTTTATTTCAACTATATATTTCTCTAATATAGTTACTCTCTTTTGTATAGTGAATATAGTTGAAGACTTAAAATATTTTCTTAGTCTCAAATATCTCTTTCACTACTTAGCCTCAAAAATATAAACTCTATATGTATTTCTCTCTTACATACACAACATACACGACCATCACTATTTATAGATGATAAGTTCTTCTTTATAGTGAATTGAAGAAATAGTGAAAAGATAAATGGAATAGAGGTTACAAAACTTATAATAATAATAGGATGAAATAATGATAGAAGTTACATGAAACTTATGTCTATATTCTTACCACTAACTATGAAATCAATAAACATAAATTCACAAATGAATAGGGAGTTAACTGCTGCACGTTACAACAATGCAACGGTAGAAGTAATAGGTATATAGTGCCTTCAACGGACCGATCAATGGAACAAACAAGCAAAACCACTAACTGCCAAATATTGAAGTACTTAATGCTTAATAAAAATGCAATTTAAGTCACTAACTTCCCCAATCAAAGAATTCATCTTAATGACACTTAATACATAGGAGACAAATATAATATAATAATATTAAAATGCTCCAATGAACCGCCAGGTTACTTCGGGTGACAGGTTGTCAATTTCTGAAGCTTCTTTTAACAGATCCTACTTCAAATGGGAATCGGGTTGTGTTGAATAATTTAAGTGGGAATCATCTTGGGTTTTGGAGAATATTTAGTTTTTACTTAATTAAACAAACTTTGAGCCAATAACAAACTGTCATGTATTATGTTAGATGTCTAATCACTTGTCTGTTAAATTAGAAGGTATTTTAGAGCCATATAGGTGGATAAAAGGTTATTTTAGAGTCTAAAGGTGAAAGAAAGGTATTTGTATATTATTTTCATTACTTGAAGGGTATATTAGGCCATTTTCTGCTTAAGTAACGACACTGACTCTTTGTAAACTAAGGAATTAAAGTCATCCACTAATGGAGCCTTGTCATCCCCTATAGGGAAGAGAGTTGAGTAGATTACATCATTAATAATTGCCTTACATAGATGTATTTCTTGTTGATGGCTAAGAACATGCCTTCTTCTCATGATAACTCTATTAACAACAAGAATGGTGCAAATAGTTGAGCCCATTAAAGATTTGTAAAATGTAATGATCTATTCGTTAATATCGTTCTGGTTAGTTAGTGTAGCGACAGAGAGGGAAATAAATTCAAAATTGGTGAAAAGAACTCGTTATTTACATCCTCTAGTTGCATTTATTTAGATCTAGATTTTTCCTGAGAACATTGTTCCTCTATGCTAGGCCACTTTTCTAGTTCTTGTATAGTTTCTTTTTCATCACTATCAAGCTAAGGTGCCTGAGAAATTTCTAGTTAGTTGGTCTTGTACTTCTTTTATTTCAAAATAATTGATTTTTATTGATTTGACACTCTCCTTAAGAAAAAAAATTTTAGGCCTTTATTTACCAAATTAGCCTTAAAAATTATCCTTTTAAAATATAAGTTTGAGAATATATACACTTTGTTTAGTCATTTAATGATGAGAGTGGTATGGAAAGAACTAATAATATTCTCTTGATTTCATAAAAGGGACAACTAAATTAAAACAAATCTATATCTATATCTATAATCTATATTTATATTTATAATTAATCAATAATCAATAATATATTAAAAGTGTGAAGACCATTAGAAAAGTGATTTGAACTTTTTGTACCCTTCTTTAGACAAAATTATTTTTTCACTATTTTATTCAATTTATTATTTAATTATTTTTATTATATGAACTATATTCCTAAAATATGTGGAAGGAGAATCAATTAATATTTTTCTTTGTACAGATAAACTAGAGAAGAAACTGATTTACTTATTGAAAAAATATGATTGATGCTCATCTGACTTGATTCAGTTGCATATGATTGATGCTCATCTAACTTGATTCGGTTGCATGTCTAGATTGGTAGATACTTAATTTTCTAGCCTCCAACTTCTTCACTGTTTTTATCAACATAATAAAATTCAACGTGTGTGTGTATATATATATATATATTTTTTTTTTATTTTCATTCAAGTCATTCTTTATGATTAAAATTTTTGCCTAGATAAAAAATATTTTTCGTCAAAACTAAATCATTGTAATCACTATTGTATTATTTTATAGTAATTTACAGGTCGTACATGAATTTACAGGTGAAGATGAATGTCGGTCGGCTTTGAGAATTTTTTAGATAAATGTTAGGTTTAATTGTATTGTATTTATATCTCTGTTTTGAGAATTTTTTGTATTAAGGTTAAGTTTAATTATATTATTTTGATATTTATATTATCGCATTATTTTGTTATACTTTACAGGTGGTAGATGAGTGTCAGACGACTTTGAGAAATTTTTTGTGTAAAGGTTAAATTTAATTATATTGTTTTGATGTCTCTATCATCGTATTGTTTTGTTGCAGTTTACAGGTGGTAACTGAATGTCGATCAACTTTGACAAATTTTTTTGGTAAAAGTTAGGTTTAATTAAATAAATTCTCCAAAAGATGTTGAATTTAATTATTGTATTCATCTTTATTATTTAAACAAATATCTTATTGAGTGTAACATTTTAACTCAATAAAGTGAGGTACACGCGCGAGGCGCGGAACCTAAACTACTATTTTTAAAAAGAGGATCAACTATTTTGAAACGGACAAAGTATTTGGAGCAGATCCGATCTTGCTTTAGATATTTTCATTTTTATTCCTCAACTACTCCTTGTTTTAAGCTTTGAATAATGGTCATAATGCCTTCAATATCCTCCAGGTGTTTTACATTGGATCGGCGGCCAGTTGAGTAATCCAGATGGCTTCAATTATATTTTTAAATAGGAAGTAGTTTGCCTAGATGTTGAAGAATATGAAAGGGACACTATTGATCTAGTGTACTATTTTCGTAGTAAGAAGAATGGGAAAATGATTTGACATAGGGGAAGATCATAGACATATTGAAAGGGAAAATTTAAACATAAGTGAGACACAACAAACAGTAATTGTGTGGGACACCTTTTATATATTGACAAGTGCATTTGTGGGCCTGTTGTGTAAAAATGTATCCCTTCCCCTCATATCCTCATATATCTTTCCGTTAATTTTCTTCACTATTTTGGCTCTCTTTTTTTTTTAATTACTTTACTTCTCTATTTTATATCCAAACTTTCTCTATCTCCTTTTTTTTTTGCTTGGTTAAATAGTTTTCCTAGTTAGTTTTTTTTCCACATTTTTGTTTTTTATCTATTTAAAAAACAACTGTCTTTTTTTTTACTTGGTTAAATAGTTTTTTTTCCACATATTTGTTTTTTATCTATTTAAAAACCAATTTTGTTACTCTCTTTATTTTTTTTATTTGGTCCACTAAAATATTTTTTATTTTTATTTGTGTATTTTAACAAATAAAAAGTTAATGTTAATTTATTAGTGTTTATCATTGAAAAATTATATAAAATATTAGTAATCAAATTTAAATTTTCAAATCATAATTGATAAGATTAGTTTGGAACAATGAACTTCTAATACAAACACAATTTAATTTATGTCTAAAAATGAACTTATAAAAAAATAGTGAAACGGCGTTATGTGTTATTGAATTATACAAATATTTAAAGTTTATGAACAAAGCATGAGTTTCTTTTTTTTAAAGTATCATTTAGCTAAATCTATTGACTGGAGTCACGATTTTTTTGAATTTCATTTTTGTTCATTTAATTTTTTTTTCTGAAAATGTAATGTTGAAAGTTTTCTAAGAAAAATAAAAACAAATGGTCAACATGACACTACGAAAGATCCTCATATGAAAGTTTAAGATTTGAGCAATGTTAATATTCCTGAAGGAATTAATGAGCCTAAGACTCAAGAAAATGAGGAACTATCCATAAATTCAAGTGATGTGGAAACTAATATGAATCGATCTGAAATAGTAGTCAATTATGTCTTTGCATATAATGTTGCAACAAAAATCATGCAAGATAGTGAGGATCTTGAACCTCGATCTATCACAGAATGTCGACAAAGAATCGACTGGCTAAAATGGCAAGAAGCAATTCAATTTAAATTGAATTCACTTGCCAAACGTGAAGTTTTTGGACCTATAGCTCAAACACCTAATGGTGTTAAGCCTGTTGGCTATAAACGGGTCTTTGTGTGAAAAAGAAATGAGAAAAATGAAATATAAAGATATAAGGCATGCCTTGTTGGACAGGGATTTTTACAGCGGTTTGGTGTCGATTATGACGAGACATATCCACCAATTATGGACACAATAACATTGCGTTATCTTATTAGTTTCACTGTCCGCGAGAAACATAAAATGCATTTGATAGATGTGGTAACAACCTATCTATATGGATCACTTGATAGTGAGATATACATGAAAATTCTCAAAGGATTTAAAATGCCGAAAACATATAGTTCAAAACCTCGGGAAATGTATTCCATTAGATTGCAAAGATCATTATATGGTTTAAATCAATCTGGACACATGTGGTATAACCGTCTTAGTGAATATTTATCTAGGGAAGGTTATATGAATGATGAAATTTGCCCATATGCTTTTATAAAGAAAACAATGCTGGAGTTTGTTATACTTGTTGTCTATGTCGATGACATAAACCTTATTGGAACTCCAAAAGAGCTTCAAAATGCAATTGATTACAAAAAGAAAGAATTTGAGATGAAAGATCTCGGAAAGATAAAAATATGCCTTGGTTTGCAAATTGAGCATTTGACAAACGGTATCTTTGTCCATCAATCTGCCTACACAGAAAAGGTATTGAAAAGATTTTATATAAATGGAGCACATCCATTAAGTACGCCGATGGTTGTTCGATCACTTGATGTGAATATGGATCTATTCCGACCTCAATAAAAGAATGAGAAACTCCTTGGTCCTGAAATACTAAATCTTAGTGCAATTGGTGCACTAATGTATCTTACAAATATTACAAGGCCTAATATAACCTTTTCAGTTAATTGGTTAGCAAGGTATAGTTCTGCTCTCACTAGGAGACATTAGAATGGGATCAAACACATATTACGGTATCTAAAAGGGACTACTGATATGGGCTTATTTTATTCTAAAGATTGTAGTTTTGATCTTGTTGGTTATGCTGATGCTGGGTACTTATCTGAACCGTATAAAACTCGACCTCAAATAGGTTATTAGTTCATAGGTGGGGGTATTGCCATATCTTGGAGATCAACAAAGCAGTCTATCGTAGTCACTTCATCAAATCATGCTGAGATTTTAGCTATTCATGAAGCTAATCGAGAGTGTGTGCGGTTGAGATCCACAATATATATCATTCGAGAAAAATGTGGTTGAAATGTGACAAAGTACCCACAATTTTATATGAAGATAATGTTGTATGCATAGCACAACTTAAATGAGAATTCATAAAAGGAGATAGAACGAAGCACATTTCACCAAAACTCTTCTATACACATGAGCTCCAAAAGAATGGTGTTAATAATGTACAATAGATTCGTTCAAGTGATAATGTGGCTAGTATATTTACCAAGTCTCTTCTAACTGCAACTTTCAAGAAGATAGTGCACAAGATTAAAAAGAAAAGATTCAAGGATGTTCTTATTATGGGGAGTTAATACGCGTTGTGCTCTTTTTTTCTTATGAGGTTTTGTCCCACTAGGTTTTTCTTGTAAGGTTTTTAATGAGGCAGCCTATATGCGTATTTATAGACATTTAAGGGGGAGTGTTATGATATTAATGTATAACAATTATAGTGAATGTCTATCAAGATCTATCAAGATATACTTGATGTCTATTAGGATTTGAAGTATCTTTCTTTTACTTAGAAACTAGGAGTAAATTTTTCCTATAAATAGAAGGGCTTCCTTCATTGTAAATCATCCCTCAAGAGAAATAAGAATTACTATCTATTCTCTCTCTACTCTTCTTTATTCTTAGTTATTCATAACTTTTTTATTTTTCTTTATTTTTTTTCATTTTCTTAGTTTTTTCCTTTCTCATATTTTTTTCATTTCCTATTTTCGTTTTCTTCTTCTTTTTTATATTTTTATTTTTTATTTCTTTTTTTATTTTTATTTTTACACTTCTATTTCTCTTTCTTCTGTTTTTCTCCCTTTCACTTTTTTTTGGATGCTTTATTTGAAATTTAATCAAAATTATGGAGGAAAAAAATAGTAATGATGCTTTATTTTAAAATTTTGAAGATATTTGTATTGTTATGTAATGCCCCGAAAAAGGGTTTCGGAGCGTCACACGGTGCTTGAGGCTACGAGTAGCCCCAAGCTAACCCTTTGAGCCATTTTCATTTAGTTCAACACGAATCAACGGGGTTTCCATAAATAATCCTCAAATATCAACAGAGTAATCATCATCCAAGAATAAAATAATTTCTTAAAGATAACAAAATACAACTTATTAGTCAACTCCCAACATCTATACTAGTCTGACAAGCCTCTAAGAAAATCAATAAAATCAGCAAGCCATTGAGACATGCCCCAACTGACTCATACTCAGTTATCAAATGTAAATAATTCTGTGAAACCAACATCAGACATCACGTCCTCGGAAAATGAGGACTCACCACAAAATATGATGTAGAACATCGTTCCTGAAGAATCACTGTTGAACCTGAAACTGAGAACCTGAACCTATATTCTGAGAAAATGCAGCCCACATCCGAAGATGTGGGTCAATACCATGGAAAGAAACCGAGTATATGGGGGTGTATACAGTTTTATAAACATTATCATCATAAATATTTATAAGAAATATGCAGGATGTATGAAAGACTAACATAGCCTGAAGAAAATCATCATAATCATGAGAGAATGAAATAAGTATAATAACACGTGTGAGTCATCATATAATTTGTCAATCACTTTCAGTTCATCAAGAATATCAATTCTCATAATGTAAATATCATTTAAATCTTTCGAAAGAGTAACTTTCACAATTCCAATTTCAAATCACTTCACCGTTTACCATAGACACAAGGAAACACACACACACTGGGAGATCCTATAACCGACATAAACCATGTGAGCTACATGGAGTCCAACGTACAACCCACGATGGGGAGAACCATCCTATCCTTGCCATCAGAGTAGGACTATCGATATCAAATCCACACAAACTAGTGATCACTATATAAATCAGCCTCAGGCTCACTCATACAGGGGCACACAGTTCTAGGGAAGTAAGGTCGCTTTACACCTCCCACTCTATGCTAAATGTTTATCCTGGACTTAGCTCAGATCATTTCAAAGACAATCCACAACAAAACAATTTTAGTAATACATAAATATATATCGGGAGCCATCATGCTTCCCATCTATCAAAATTAACCAGTTGTGGATTTCTCTCACACTCGAGTTCAAAACAACTCCATTAAGATCAAAAGGTCAAATCATTCAAAATATCTCAAATATTTAACATAAACGTGCTTATAACACACGCTTTCTAAAAAACACAATTTCCAATGGGGATTCACGACCCAAATATCAAAATCATGATAAATATCATTCAAGATTCATGCTTTATATCTCCACATATGTAAATTCATCTTTCAAAATCATAAACATCAAGATTTCATAATAATCATCATAAGATATGGGTTCATGCTTCAAATTCATAAAAGTTAAATAAAAATCATGCCTTTGTAAAGAAATTACTTTTGGGCACTAGAACAAAAGAGAGTTCTTGTTGAAAAACCCCACATACCTTGAATGATGAACTTTAGATCGATACTCATTTTTGAGATGTTAATCGTGTCTTTGAATGATGGTTCTTGGAGTTCTTGAACTAGGAACTTGGAATGTTGAATAAATTTGCAGAATTAATGGTGAACTTTGGAGGTTCTTGAAGTTCTTGAACTAGGAACTTGGAACTTGAATAAATTTGCAGAATTAATGGTGAACTTTGGAGGTTCTTAAAGTTGGATGTAGGAGCTTAGAGTTTTCTTTTTGAGGGAATTTGATGAAACATAATATATAATGCTTCTAATAGGCTTTAATATAGGGTTTGGACAGATTTTGGGTAAGGGGGAATGACCAAAACGCCCCTAAAAATCAAATAACTCTCGAATCTGTCTTTTGGTATACTATTTTGATAGTCTGAAGTAGATCAACCATAAT
Organism: Capsicum baccatum var. pendulum; assembly: GCA_030864225.1. Lineage (NCBI taxonomy): Eukaryota > Viridiplantae > Streptophyta > Magnoliopsida > Solanales > Solanaceae > Capsicum > Capsicum baccatum. The sequence goes on along the minus strand of CM061554.1, from coordinate 27,728,023 downwards.
GTTTTACTCTGATATCCAAATTGGATGAAACCAATTTTATTAGAAAGAGGACTCTCATATCTTTCCGTTGATATAAATTATCTCACCCAAATCATTGTTTACGAGGAGTTATGATTGTTTGAAGTTGACCCAAAAATTTGCTTTTGATAGGCTGAAGTAGATTGACTATAACTTTTTGCTCCGATAGACAAATTGAATGAAACCAATTTCATTTGAAAGAGGACTCGCAGATCTTTCCATTGATATATAGTAGATCACCCATATCATTATGTACAAGGAATTATGATTATTTAAAGTTGGAGCAAAAATACGCTAGGCCTCAGTACTTTTTCCTGCACGTTTTACTGTTAACTACTATTCACGGTTCGATCGGAATGTTCATAACTCGTCGCTCAGGTGTCCGGTTTGAATGATCCACATATCGATGGAAATCCTATTCGATACTCTATGCAATGGTGGGTCATAATCTAAGACATTTCGCACGGAAAAATTTATAATTCATTCTAGAAGATAGAACCCAACACATTTACGCACAAAATTTCAACAAAAAATTTTCCGGGGTATTACATATTATTAGCTTATAGTTCATGTGAAGTATATGTATTTTTTATACACTATGGCTATGTTGATATATTTTTTTGAGGGTAACATATATATTTTTGTAGTATTTTTTAATGTTCATGATATGTATTATGTATTTTTTGATTTAGTTATATGTAAATGTATATAGTTATAGTTGTTACTGTTTAAGATGTGCATTTGTATTATATGAGTCACATTTGTATTTTGCGAATACATATGAAGATAGATATTATAGTTATGTTTGTTAATGTTTGATATGAATCTAATATGTATTTCGTAAATATAAATCAGAGTCATATTTTTATTTTTTTGTATAGTAATATACATATGGATCAGACATATATTATGTAAATACATAGAGATATAAAAGTAAAACAATGAAAAAAAATCAAAAATAGAAAAAGAAAAATCCATAAAAAGAAGTGAAAAAAATAAGAAAGAGAAATAGAAGTGTAAAAATAAGATTTTAAAAAAACATAAAAAATAAAGATAGAAACAAAGAAGGAAAAAACTAAAATAGGAAAATAAAAAAAATATGAGCAAGGAAAAAAAAAATTAGAAAACGAAAAAAAAATAAAGGAAAAAAAAGTGAGAAAATAAAGTGGAATGAAAAAAATGAAAAAGAAAAAGAAATCAAAATAAAAAAAATAAAGCGATAAAAAAAAGAAGATGAAAAAAAAACTAACAAGAAAAAAAACTTAGATATATAAGAGAGTGAAAGAGAGAAAAAAATAGTAATGATATTTTATTTTAAAATTTTGAATATCATGAAGATAATGATCTTTAGATTTGAGTTTATTTGGAAAAGATATCTACTAATTTAAATAAAATTAATTAATGGAAAAAAATCTACTAGTTTAAATAATAGTAATTTTTGAAAAAGGAATTTATTGTTGTAAATACATGGTATAATTGTTTCTTATTTAACTCAATTGATTTGAGTAAAAGAATGACAGTAAATCTTATTGTATATGTATTTTAATAACAATATTTTTATAAAATATAAAATACAAGTTACTATTTCAGATAATTATGAAACAGTTATTATGAAACTCCTAATTATGAGCTTAAATTTAAACTTTATAAAATTTTTTCTAAAAAAAATCCCTCACACGTCGCCTATGTTAAAATTTTTCATATTGAACGTGTCCCTACTTTATCATTCAGTCATGGTTATCAAATGTCCTATCAATCTTGTTATATATTCTGTCTGCTTCTAATTGCTTGTTAGCCCATTAATAGTATCCACCTTTCCATGCAAGTTCATTTAATGAATTCAATGTTTGTATTATTGTGTCCATTTGTTTCTATTTCAATGATATATCCAATTCATTTTTTTGTTCAGTTTTTTCTATTTCTGTGTAATATCTACTTCAGTATTATGACCATTTGTTTTTTTTCCATGTGATATCACATTCTTTCCTTTTCACTGGTCATTTAAAATAGTTTAACTTTTTTTTGTGCCTTTCTTTCTATGAGATATCAAATTAAATTTTGTGCCTATCTGTTTCTATTTCAATGTTATTTCAAATTAAGTGATGTGTCAACTTATTTCTATTTCTATGTTATAACTTTTAGCTGATTCAATACCAAATCAATGTCACAAGCCCACAACATATATTCTCGGTTATCATCATCCTACTCATTTCTCCAAACTAGAATTGTGAAGTAGAAAACTAACACTTGATTTTGCACCATCAAATGGGATGAAACTGAATATTTCAGCTAGATATGCTGGTCAAATGTGAATTATTTGACAAATAAGAAAAATTCCTTTTTCCCCTCAAAATAAAGGAAAAACTACACAAATAGACATCGGAGTGTATTTAATTATCTATTTTTGATCAGATAGAATTGATTATGATAACTATCTATGTGGATAATTTTTCTTTACTGTATGCGGTTTCTCACACGCATAAATACCTTGAATTACGGCATAAAAGTGCTTGAATTGAGTTTTCCTTTGTCTTTTGTCCGGCCTTAAAAAAGAAAAAAAAATTCTTTTGTCCTTTCCTAGTTTTGTATTCTTTTCTTTACTTGTCCTTTTTATCTCATAATTTTCTTTTCCCTTAGCTGGCCCATTTTTTGTAATTTTGTTTTCTTTTTTCTTTTTATCCATCTTCTCTTAATTTCCTTTTCCTTTTTGGTTAGTTTACCTTTTTTTGGGTCCCTTTCTTGATTTTTTTAGATACAAATATATTTAATTATTTTTAGAATAATAAGATATACATAAATCAAATAATTAGAATGTAATAAGAAATAATTAAAAAATTACTAAAACCAATTAGATTATAATAAGAAATAATTTTAACAAAATACTAAAGTTACTGACTTATTTATTAAAATTTAAATTGACAAAATAATAGATTTTAATAAAAAAATTCATTTGCAATTGAAAATAAAATTTATATTTAAAATATTTCTTTATTTGTATCTTATTTTACAAACAAAATTTGATAAAATATTATTATAAAAATTAAAATATCAAAATTAGTCTTAAACTCAAAACGACGAGTTGAAAATTTCAGTGGTGAAGGCTCTACTCAACATGGCAGAGAGGATTGGAATGTTGTGGCACGAAAAAAATTTGTAGCTATTTCGACAAATAATTTGTTCACTTCTAGTGAGTAAATATGTGTTACAAGTGAGCTCGTCAATGGGAGAACGTGGTGGAAGAAGGGGATGAACATGTCACATCTCATAGTAAATTTGTTGAAAATACTCTTGATTCATCCCATTTCCGACGAACTGTTGTTCACCAATTCTGATAAATCATTATTCATTTTAGAAAGAGCAGAAGAAGATGAAAGGGAGGAAACAAGTTCAATGTTAGAGGAAAATGAAACAAATATCTAATGATAGTGTTTCCCCCTTCCACTAGAGCCACACACATGTCCAATAGAAGGCCACAAATTTATGTGTATTGGAATTTATCTTAGCCGTGTGATTCTTTTAATCACAAAGAATCACATCTTTCCATCAATGACCTAGGATCAATTGAAGTTGGTTAGAAGAGAACAAATGAGAAAATAACACATGTACAAAAATTACATTGTCTTTTTTATTATTGTATTTATTTGTAAATACTTGTATAAATATGGAAATAGTAATCAATGAGAATCATCAGCGATTTTTTTTCAATCTTTTGTGTTTGTTTTAATTTAAAGTTTCTTTAATTTTTCACTCTTCAGATTTATTAATTTTCTTTATGGTATTAGAGTAGTAGGTTGAATTCCTAGATCAACGAGAACAACTTCTGCTTTGGCCTCAGAGGCTGCTGGATCCAGATCAACGGATTCAATTAGTCTCTATTTTCTTCATCCTTCAAATGCTCCTGAGATATCTCTTATGAATTCTATCTTTGAAGGTAAAGGGTATGAAGGTTAAAGGAGATTCATCTTCATTGTCCTATTATCTAAGAATAAGCTGGGCTTCATTGATGGAACTTGTAAAGCACCAGGATCTGATTCACCAGACTTCATGTTCTGGGATAGAAGCAACAATATGGTAACCTCATGGTTACTCAACTCCCTTTTAAAAGAGATTGCTGATAGTGTCATCTATTAAAAAATAATAGAAGATCTTTGGAAAGATCTTGAGGATCATTTTTGCATGCCTAATAGGGAAAAACTCTATTACCTGCGAAAAGAATTAAGTGATTCAGTTCAAAGGTCAAGTGATATTGTAGGATATTATACTAAAATGAAAGGTTTATAGGATGAGCTAGACCTTTTAAACACTAAAAATTGCCTGCTCTTATACATGTACTTACAGAGGAAAGGTTTCTTCGACCAAATACTTACAGGATGAAAGGCTTATTGAATTCCCATAGGATTGAATGATGCATACTCATCTGCAAAATCTAATATCTTGATGATCAACCCTCTCCCTTATGTCAGTTTAGCTTATTCACTTACTATGCAAGATGAGCAACAAACGGAGGTGGCTATTCACTCATATTTTCCGGTAAAGTCTATTTCCTACTTAGCCACTAGTAGTACATTTGTTGGAGCTAGTGATCCAAGGGCTAAGAAATCTAACTTGATATGCTCCTACTGTAAGAAATCTGAACATACAGTAGATAAGTGTTATAGAATTATTGGGTTTCCCTCAGATTTTAAGTTCACTAAATCTAAGAGGATTTCAGGAAATATGAGAAGCAATGTTGTTGTTGGATTTGGAGAGAGGACAAATGATAGGAAAATAATTCACAGCTTAATCAATTAAGCAAAAAATAGTTTTCTCAGCTCATTCAATTACTTCATTGAGTTAAAATTAGTTAAGCTAAACCTATAGTTTCAGATGTCAGTACCTATTTTGCTGGTAAAAATTCTTCTATCTCTTATCTCATTTCTATATAATCTAATCATTGGATATTAGACTTAGGAGCCACAAAGAATCTATCCTCTAATCTAAAATTATTTACTAATCTTGAACCCTTAGCTAACTCTATTTATGTTAATTTTCCTGACTCAACTAGGGTACAAACAACTCATATAAGAAGTGTTACCCTACTTCCTGATTTGATCATTCATAGAGTTCTCTTTGTTCCTTTCTTTAACATTAATCTCTTGTCTATTCACAAGCTTTGTGTTCAACTACAATGCCTTATCATTTTCTCCTCTATTAATTATGTGTTACAGGTCCCTTAAATGAAAAGGTCACTGAATGTTGATGATATGAGGGATGGGCTTTATCAACTAGATTGTTCAAATTTACTTTCCAAGAAAAGAATTCAGCTTAGTAATTTGTCTACTAGAAATCTCGTTTAGTTTCTGTTTTCGTTTCTGTAGTAATCAAAGAAAGTTCTAATGTAAATCTTTAGCAAATTAAGGCATTTGCCCATTCATGGAATAAAACATATCAGATCTTTTAGTTTTAAGTCTATACCAAATTGTTATTGTGATATTTTTCATCTTGCTAGATAGTCTAAACTACTTCCCTACTAGTGAAATCAAAACAAAGTCTATTTTTAAACTCATTCACATTGACATATGGGGACCATATAAAATGCAGCCTATAATGGTTTTAATTATTTTTTAACTATCATGGATGATTTCAGTAAGGCTACATGGACCTGCCTTCTCAAAACCAAGAAAAATGTTATCTTCATGCTTAAATATTTCTTATCAATGGTAGAAAGGCAATTTTATTGTCAAGTTAAAACTATAAGGTTTGATAATGCCTTAGAGTTAGGAAAAAGCATCATTGCAAGTGAATTTTTTATATCCAAGATAATCCTGCACCAAACTTCTTGTCCTACCACCCCACAACAAAGTGAGGTAGTGGAAAGAAAACACAAAAATCTTTTGGAAATTTTTAGGTCATTACTCTTTCAATTAGGGCTTCCTATTTCTTTTTGGGGAGATTGTGTGCTGATTGCGACTTATCCGATAAAAGGATTTCCATCTAGAGTTTTAAATTCTCTATGGAAATCCTACCAGTTATACTAGATAAAAATTTTTTGGATGTCTTTACTTTGTCTCAACTATGTCACAATCTAGGTCTAAATTCCAACCAAGAGCTTTAGCTTGTGTGTTCCTAGGTTATCCCATCGGGAAAAAAGGATACAAAGTCATGAGTATAGAGTCAAGGAATATTATCAGTTCCTGTGAAATTTGTTGAGTCTGTTTTCCCTTTTAAAAATACTCCTGGTAGTCATTCTATTCCTAAAAGAATATTTCTAGTAGCTTCTTCTCTGGGAGATCCTATCCCCGATGATCCATTTATTCCTACAGAATAATCAGTTCATCAGGTTGATGAGGATCATACAACAACACCAACTTCAGATTCTCCACCTTGTACTAATTTACCCTCCAATTCTAATATCATACCCACTAGGCAGTCATTTAGAAGTCATAAAAGGCCTAGTTATTTATCATAATATATTTGCAATGCAATCTATTTAACTAATTATATCCAGTCCTATTTTGATTCTCCCATCAGTCCACCAATCTTTCCTTTTATTGTACTCTCTTCCAAAAATCAGAATATCCTTAACACTACTTAACTATCAGTGAGTTAACTAGTTTTACACAAGATTCTATGTACCCTAGTTTGCAAGAAGAAATGGCATATGAACTTGCAGCTTTGGAGGATAATAAAACTTGGGAAGAATTTGTTTTACCTAAAGGAGAAAAGCCTCTACCTTGTAAATGGGTGTATAAGGTCAAGCAAAGTTCCGATGAAACTCTAAAAAGGCTAAAGGATAGATTGATGGTTAGAGTGATATTAAAAAAGAAGGGGTAGATTTCAATAAAACCTTCTTCCCAATTGTAAAGATGACAACTATTAGATATATTTTAACTATTGCAGTAAAAAAGGGCTGGACTACTGTAATGCCTTATGTTTTTGGTCCTTGAAAATTTTCTAAAATTATATCCTCACTATCTCTACTACGACTCCTCTGGTGAGTCGTAGAATGTCTTAAAGAGTCATAGGAACTCGGTCGTAACTTAATCAAAACAAGTGGCTTAGTATTCTACTTTGAGTACGAGTGGCTCTCAAGTAGTCGTCAAGACTTCTAATGGGTCGTAAGGACTAAGTCGTAAGGTGTCCAATAAGTTTTTCCCAAGACACTTTCTTCACTATTACTTGAGGCCATGAGTCATAAAGACTCATGATAAGTTGTTATGTCCCAATCGTGGGGTGTCCAGTGTGTCATCCCAAATTATTATTGTCGTGAGTATGAGAAGTGGTTACAAGCCATAATGATTAGTTATGAGTTGGTGGTATGACTCGAAGATAGACTAGTAAGGGGCTTTGGTGGTTATGTCTTAGCTGTGACTCCTTGTGATGAGTCATAATGTGTCCTTATAATTCGTATATTGACCTATAGTCACTTGTAACAATTTTTAGACTTTTTATTAAGGGCACTTTGGACATTTTCCCTCTACCCTATTTGTTACCCATGACTTAAAACCCTATTGGGAACCCCTTAAAGATTGTTAACTTACTCAAAACAACTCCCAAAGCTCTCGCTAATTCTCTCAAGCAGCCATACTCAGGGTTTTTAAGAAGTTGGTCATCGAAGGTCTCAAAGATTGAATTCTCTTCGTAATCTTGGATATTTCAGGCATGTTACTCTTTGCTCATTATTAATTTGTTAAAAATACATTTTTTAAAGTATTGTTCATCAGATATTCATGTTTGTTTAATAACAAGGGTTGAGGGTCTTGAATGCTTATTGTGGAACAATGTTTTCCCATGGTTTACATATGATTATTCATGATTTAGTAATAGTTTTAGACTTGTGGGTGCATAGGTATGGTGAATGTACTAGGGATTGGTGATTTTCACAAACTTTTGACTTTTGAGGTGGTTATGACCCCAATCCCATATTGTGAAATTGGCTTTTAATTATGAGAAAGTAGGAATTTATAAAATTAAAACAAAGGGGTTGTGAATTCACCCAAGTGATGTAATTATTTTAGAATGTTATTGTTTTGCAAGTTTAGTTGGTATGACATACCAACAATGTATGCCTTAATCTGAAATATGGTTCAAGGAATGAGAATGTGTGATACTTATTTTAAATTTGGCTTAAAAGAAGGTTGTGTAGCCGAGTCATGAAAGCGAAGGTTCGGGTGAACAATACTGAAAATCGCAGTTACTGATGGGGGGTTGAAATAACCAGGGATATTCTAGTCCTCCTTAACATTATTATCATATGAATAGGAGGTTCAAGTCCCCCATATCTTATTACATGATTTGGTGCTTGCGTCACCTTGATATTCTAGGAGGTTTGAGTCCTCCATAGTGCATATGTATACCCTCTGGTTTTTGCGAACACATGTACTGGGGCCCTACCAGCTGGGAGAAAGGTGGGCCCATATAGCCCGCGGATGCCTTCGTATGTTATGACGGTTGAGCTACACAATCCAAGCTAAAGTTTTAGAGAGCATTTTAAGCCTTATTCCCTATCCCGGCATGTGATATATATATATATATATATATGCATGTGTGTGTATATACATTTGATTATGTGCATTAGTTTTGAATGATTTTGAAATATTAATCATGGCATTATGTTATCCTTACCCCTAAGTTTCATGCAAACGCTCTAACCGCTAATTGTCTTTGGATGTTGTATGCTATGCAATATAGAAACTGTCATACTTCTATTCTCTTTTCTCAGTTATTAGGTTTCGAGATTAGCTCATGAGATGACATTAAAGCGGTGAGCTTCCATACATCAAAAGTTTATATTTTATGTTTTGATCTCTTATGTCTCAAACTATTTAAACTTATTTTTGGCTATAGTCGGGGGTATGTACAAACACTTTATTGATATTTAGTTTTGGTTCTTGGTTTAGATTGCTTTATTTGGATTATTGTGGATGTTGGGTAACATTGGTTGGTTATTTGTCTGGTCATTGGTTATCGGTCATGGACATATTTTGATTTTCCTTAAGTTTTCTACATGCTATCTTGTTATATGTTTGGAATTTATCTGATATTGGGGGCTATTGTGTTTAGTTTAGTGAGCTGCAAGGGGTGATCTCCCGTTCATGTGGGACTTTAGATATCCATTATGACAAGGGCATGGTTCGGTCCATGATAAAAATGGTATCAGAGCCTAGGTTTCGTGTCATTGGGTGTCCAAGAAAGTCATATCAAGTAGATTCTCATTTATGGTTATGTAGCGCACCAAACTTATAAGGAAGAGGCTACGAGGCATTTAGGAATGGTTTCCTTTCTTGTTGTTCTATTTCAAGCTATAGAGTCTAAGTTCATGAATCTCCTCTAATTCATGGATGTTCACTTTCAAAATCATGCCTCCCAAAAGGTTATGATACTCATGGAAACCCTTCTATCCCAATTGAGGATAATGTGGTTGGATCTCGTCCAACTCCAGAAGTTTAGACCCGGTCTAGGGTCGTTGCTTCTGATTGCCATGATAAAACTCCACTAGTTCCCCCTATTCCTCTTTAGTCACCCAAAGTTGGCGTGTCTAATGCTAAGTTTTGTCAGTCAATTCATTTGCTTACCCAGTTGGTAGCCTCCCAAACTGAGCGTGTTACTTTTGTTGCTCTATCATCTGAGGCTACTAGGGTTGGCCAATTCATGAGGTTGTGTTGTCCTATTTTTACTAAATCTAAAGTTGAGGAAGATCCTTAAATTTTCATCAATGAGATAGAGAAGATTTTTAATGTGATGCATGCTACTGATATGGAGAGTTAAAGGATATGGCATATCAGTTGTATAAGCAGTGGGACCAATCGAGGGGAGAAAATGTTGAGTCTGCTTTGTGGAATAATTTCTCTAATTATTTCCTCGATCACTTCTTTCCTCAGGAGTTGAGGAAGGTAAAGACCGAGGAATTTGGGTATTTGAAGTAAGGCAGAATGAGTAAATAAGTATGCCTTAAAATTTCATCAGTTGTCGCATTATGCTCCTGTGTTAGTGTCTAACATGAGGACTAGAATGAGGAAGTTTGCCTCTGGGTTTTCCCATGAGCTGGTCTTGGAGAGCAAGGCTGCCTTTTTGAAAAAGGGTATGGACATCTCTAGACTTGTGGTATATATAAAGAAAGTGGAAGAAGTAAGTAAAGATGAGTGAAAGGCAGAATAAAAAATTTTGCTACTGAGATCAGGGTGGAGGTCAGCAACAAAGTGGTAGAGATGGTGAAAAGTATTCTAAGAAGAAGTGGGTCAATTCTGGTTCCTACTCTATGGCTAGTGCTCCTTATCCAAAGTTGTCGGGTGATCGTTATTCTCAGCATGATAGTAGGTTTAGAGCACTAGGAGTCTATCTATAGGCTAGTGGGGCGTAGTTATCTCCATCTTATCCTTCTTATAGATTTTGTGGTCAAGTACACCGTGGTATTTGTGAAGAAGGGAGAAACAAGTGCTTTAAATGTTGTAGATTGGTCATATGTAGAGGGATTGGCCTTCTAAGTTTGATTCTAGGGCAAAGATTCCTGTTGCTACTTCATCCGCTCCTGTACCAAAGGGTGCTACTTCTGCTACTAGCTCCAGCACTGGTCGGAATCATCTGTACGGTCTTTCCATCCACCAAGAGTCTGAGGCATCCCTTGATGTGGTTATTAGTAGAATCAAACTCTTATCTCATGATGTATATTGTCTATTAGATCCTGGGTCTACTCTCTCTTATGTGATCACTTATGTGGCAATCCATTTTTTTTATCATAACTATATTTTGGACCCCTTCTCTGTGTCCACCCCGGGGGGTGAATTTATTGTGTCTAGAGGGATCTATAAGGGTTTCTTGATGTCATCCCATGGTAGTGATACCTTGGTGGATCTAATAGAGTTGGAAATGCTATACTTTGATGTGATTTTGTGGATGAATTGGTTACATTCGTGCTATGCGTCTCTTGATTGTCGAATCCGAAGGGTCAGTTCCCATTTCCCAAATGAGCCAGTAATTGAATAGGAAGGTAGTTCCCTAATACTTAAGGGAAGGTTTATTTCATATCTTAGAGCCCAAAAATTGGTTTCTAAAGGGTTGTTCTATCACTTAACGCATGTTAAGGATTCATCCGAAGGTCTTTCGTTGCAGACTGTCCTTGTGATCTGTAAATATCCTAAAGTGTTCCTGATGATCTTCCTAGTATTCCTCCCGATAAGGAAATTAATTTTAGGATTGATCTTTTTCTAAACACTCATCCTATTTCTATCCCTTCTTATAGGATGGCTTTGGTTGAGTTGAAGGAACTCCAGGAGCAGTTGAAAGACCTTCTGGACAAGGGTTTTATATACCCTAGTGTGTCTCCATGGGGTGCACCTATTTTTTTGTGTAATAGGGATGGTTTCCTTCAAATATGTATTGACTACCGTCAATTGAATAAGGTGTCAATGAAGAATAAGTATCCACTTCCGAGGATTGATGATCTGTTTGTTCAGCTTCAGGGTGCTAATTCTTTTCCAAGATTGATCTTCGGTCTGGGTATTACCAATTGAAGATTGGGGAGGTGCATATCTCTAAGACTACTTTGCAAATGCGGTTTGGTCATTTTGAGTTTTTGGTGATGTCCTTTGGTTTGACCAATACCCAGTAGCATTTATGGATCTTATGAATCGAGTTTTCCATTAGTTCTTGGATTTGATTGTGATTGTCTTATTGATGATATTTTGGTGTATTCTAAGAGCGAGCGGATTATACCGGTCACCTCCGCGTGGTGATGTCACCCAAAACTAGCCTCCAAAGAAGTATGTTGAGGTCAAAGACAAATATAGTAACCTAAACCAGGTTGGGGTCGAACCCACAAGGAAAATGTTGAATGATATCTCAAACTTTAAAAAAACCATGAGCAATGCAAAAATGTAATTGTGGGGGATTTTGAAGTCAAAAGTTACAAGTAACAGAACTTGAATGCCTCAGTGTGTAAACAATAGAAGACGAACATCAGGACTGTGTTCCCCCTGGCTTCTCAACTCCGTAAACTTCTCGTGTTCAACTCATCTATTCTACTGTGTTGCATGTAAAGTTGACAAGCTATGCATTATAAACCGTCTTGTGAACGTATTGATAAATCTCACCTTTTACCTTGTGAATCTCAGGGTGTTGCCTTATTGCCCCATGACTATAACCTCAGTTCAACTTTTACCTTTTGAGTCTCAAGTTAATTAGATGACATGGCAGATTTATAAGATGGACATGAATCTCAAATTACTATCTTAATCCCCTTTTCCTAATCTCAAACTCCCTTGTGAGAATGTTCTCGAATACAGGAAATCCTCAAGCTTCTCAGTAGCTTTGAGGTCAATTAACATGAAAAAGATTAAGATACACACAACTACAATAAAATAGATGCATCTCCTACTTTCTCTACATAGCAAAGCTGCCAGGGTTCCCACAACCCTAGTAAAGGAGATTATCCTCTCATGCTCATGCAACAATTCATGATAATCAATAAAGAACATATGTAATTAATTGCACGATAATGAAAGAGAGAAAATCCAAAGTCTCCAATTGACTAAAACCCAAAATCTCCAGAACAAAATCTCAATGATCAAAGTATGCTAAAGTATCAAAAGTAATGTAAAGGTGCATCCCCTAATAAAGGTAAAACCCTAAGGTATTTATAGTATCTCAAAATAATAAAGAAGTCATAATAAAAATAGAATAGGAAAAGTATGTCAGCACTCATTACGACTCGCGTGGTCTACTCGTGACTGATCTCCAGTGACTGATCTTTAGGGCTTCAAGATTTTGTTGTCCTTTTGATTCATCACCATGATTCGTAGTCGATCCTTACGACTCGTGGTCTTCACTTGTCACCACCTGAGCCTTAGACTTTCATGGCTTTAGACACCGATCTCTTTACGACTTCTTATTACAAGTTGTAATCAGATCTTACAACTCGTGGACTTCTATGAATTCACCAATGAAGTTAGCCTTAGCTTCTTCTCTTTTTACAAATTCTCTTCACGACTCTTAGTCACTTCATACGAGTCGTAGTCACCAGTCGTAGTCAATCTTCACTTGGCTTCTTAGCTCTACTCTTGTTTTGATATCCTGACAAGTATGGCTACAAGTCGTAGTGTCTTAATGACTCATAGTCTGACCAATTTATTAGTTTTATCAGGCTTTTCTTTAATATTTTTAGTCTAACACTAATGCTAACCTGTTTGACCTATAACAACCACAAAAACCACATCATATCTACCAAAATTACCTATGTCCAAGCATAAATCCCTTGTTTTAAGCATCGAATATGCCATGTTTCCAAGACACATCAACACCTTTAAATTAGAATGTTTATGTTTTCTCAGGCAAAAAAAAACTCAAAAACACATAAATACGATGCTTAAACTGAAAGATCCTAAGATACCTTTGACAGTAATTTTCAACTTTTAGTTCACAACATATTACTCTCCTTCATATTCTTAACTTTTCAAGAACCCAACTGTGTCTATTGATTTGGTGCACCGAAATGAAAAAATGGATTCCAATGATGGCATTACATTAGCAACGGACAACTAGGCATAGATACGAATTACACTATCTAACAATACAACCTTTATACCCTCACGATCAAAGAGGTCATATTCACTCAGAAAGATCAACATATTTATTTAGGGATAGTCAAGAGACACTCGCATTTATAATGATGTTCCTGTCAGTGTAAACAGAATGCCATAGGCTTGTGATGTTTGGTGTATTTATGCACTTTAGTATTGTTATCCTAGCTAATTTAGCCTTGCTTAGAGGACAATTAGTGAGCTTTATGTGTTAATAATGATAAAAATAAGCATATAAGTGTTTAAGTATGTAATCCATGTACACTCTCCATCCTATAACTGGCCTTATTAGCACTAGGTCATTCTTATCATTAGGCACTACAGTAATACAACCCTTTTTCGAAACACATTGTATCGGACTGACCCATTTGCTATCAACAATGGGATACACTACACCTGCATCTAACCACTTGATTATTTCTTTCTTCGCTACCTCCTGCATAAGAGCATTAGTCCAATATTAATGTTTTATACTTTGAACACAATTCGGTTCAAGTTGGAGCTTGTGAGTATAAAGACCAGGGGAATACCCATATTATCTGCAATGGACCAACCAATGGCCATCTTAAATCTCTGTAGCATTAATAATAAAGATTCCACTTCTTTTTGCATAAAGTCAGCTGCAATGATTAATGGTAAAGTATTGTTGGATCCCAAAAATACATATCGCAAATGGGAAGGGAAGGCATTCAACTCTATGAAGGGTGGCTCCTCAATAGACGATGAGCAAGTGGAGTGGTTCTATATTTTGATCTAAGTCATGATTCTTTGGTGCATAACTAAAAGGAAACATTCCCATAAAGTGTACATACCATCTTATCATAGTCGTCAATACCATCTCCATCGAAGTTCATAATTACTACTACAAAGGTTTCAACACCCAACCTTTCTTTAATAAGAACAGTCATTATACCCAGATCTGCATCATCAATGGTGTCTATCACAGACACAATTCTCATATTATCCAATTTTTTCATTCAGTGGCATATATTGAAGACTACCTATTCATCCTTGAGTCTGAACCTCATCTATACCAATTCCATATCAACCAATGTGCTACCCGTAACTTGTAAGTCCACCTCATAATCAAGTATTACAAATTTTTTTAGGAAGATGAAATATTCCACCTTTACCAACACATCACATTGAATACCAACCGACTTTTTCATCGATTGGACAACTATCAATAATCTCATTGATGTTGGTTTGGGTGATCCTAACCCCAACTGCTTAAACACAACCAGCAGCATGAGATTAATGCTTACTCCCAGATCACATTAAACCCGAACAAAGTTGAAAGAACCAATAGTGCATGGAATGGTGAAGGCTCCAGGGTTTTCCTTCTTCTCTACTAATGATCTAGAGGCCATAACACTACAATGATGAACATTGTTCGTGGGCTCATAGCTCATAGTCTGCTTTTTAGTGGCCAAATATCTCATGAATTTTGCATATCCTGGCATTTGATCCCATGCCTCAACCAATGGAATATTTAATGATAGCTCCTTCAATACAGATAGAAACTTATAATATTTACTCTCCTCCTACTTTTTTTTCAATCTCTGAGGAAAAGGTGGTCGTGGTCTTGGAATGGTTTTTAGAACAGGCTCCTCAACCTTACCCTTACCTTTGTAATCCATACTATTATCCTTAACATCGAGTGACTTCTCTTCTTCTAGATTAGGTGCTCCATCAATAACAACAAGAACAACATCATTCTTTGGCTAATTCAAGGTGGAAACAGGCGGATCTATCGTGTTTTTGCCACTTCGAGTAGTAATTACATGGAAATGACTATCATTCTATAAGTTCTAAATTGTATTACAAGGAAGAGTGCTAGACTACCTTTGATTCAATGTGTCCGATATCTGGATGAACTACTGCTCTAGTTGTTTGATCTCAGTAGCATGCAACTCAATCTTCTGATTCATCCTTGACAAATCTGCCTTAATCTTCTTACGGTAGCTTTCTTGACATTCTTGGAATTTTACTAATTTTGACAATATTGCTTTAAGTTTAGACTTAGTTTCTTGACTCCCTAGTGGGACATTTCTGTTATTTTTCTCTCTGTAGTCATCCTTGTGCCTCCAATCACCATATCATTTTCTACTCCTATCTTGGTACCTAACACCATCATAGTTATGTCCTTTATATCCTTTCCCTTTGGCTAAAAAATCAGCCACTCCACAATCTAAATACTTTGCTTCCTCATCTGCATCAGACTTATACATTCTAGAAGTAGGACCCTACACTCTTACTGCATTCACCTTCTTATCCATCATTGCTACAAATTTCTTTGAAAGTAGCCCAATATCAGTTCTAAGTTGTTCAACTTTTTTTGCTACCTTAACATCACAAGATTGGTAGTCACTTATAACCCCAATAACATATTTACTAGCTCCTCTATCAGTCTCCCAAGTATACCATCTTGGTTAGTGACAAAAATCTCATCTAACATCTCTTGGGCCATCTCCTAATGTAGATGCATAAGTGCACCTCCAGATATTGTGTCTTCCATTACCTTAGAGATAATATTCAAGGATTTATAGAATATCTCCAATAAATTTGATCCTGTAATTCTGTGATGAGGTACCATTCTCAATTTCTTATTGACTCTAAACCACGCTTCATACATAGACTCAATAGGTAACTACCTGAAATTATAGATCACATCTTTCAATTGTAGCATCTTGTTTGGAGGGAAAACTAATTCAAAAAATATCTTTGCAACTCATGCCAAGTTATGATTGAGCCTCTAGGAAGTTCTCCCAGCCTTAATTATGCTACACCAGTCAGTGAAAAAGGGAACAATCATAATCTCAACGCTTCCTGATCCACCCAAGGAATTGTATATGAGGTGCATATCCCCATAAAATTGGCTAGGTGCATATTCCTATCATCTGTTTCTACCCCTTAGAATACACCCTTAAAATTCAATAGTTGAATTATTGTGCTGGTAATATCAAACTTTATATTTGAGGTTAAGACAGGTAGAAAAATAGCTCGAGTATCTACGGGCTCAACATACCTTATATTTTCATCTTCATCATATGGATGGAGGTACTAATACATAGGAATCACTGGATTATACCTTTTTAAACTCTATCTCAATGCTCAACCACCTATCTTGGACTGACTAGCTCTCCCTGCTTTGCTAACCTGGCCTTCTCAGCTAACCAAGCCTTATCATCTGCCTCTACTAGAAATTGCTCTGTTTGTCTATCTATAACATTTTGTGTATCTACAGGTAGGAGAGGAGGTATATTCTGAGGATCTTAAACCCCAGCAGGAACACCATTATGAACTTACTCTAACATCCGTTGTGGTGTTTGTAGAATTCTTTCAGGGTTTGGATCTAATGGGAGTAAGGGATTGCCTTTACTCTTAGTGTTTGGCATACAATGGTGTATACTAAATCAAGAATAAAAAATAAAACTTGTGATATTTACCAACTTCAATCAATAATTCACACCGTCTTCCCAAACAACGACACCAAAACTTGATATTACCCAAAACTAACCTCTAAAGAAGTATCCTACAGTCGATGCCAAATATATTAACCCAAACCAGGTTTGGTTCAAACTCATAGGGAAAACGTTTAATAGTATCTCAAACTTGACAAAATCCATGAGCAATGAAGAATAGTAAATAGGGGAATTTTGAATTCAAATGTAACAAGTAATAGAACTTGAATGCTTGAGTGTGTAAACAATAGAAGACAAACACTAGGACTGGGTTTCCCCTGGCTTCTCAACTCTATAAACTTCTCATATTTAGCTCACCTATTCTACTGCTCTACATGTAAAGTTGACAATCTATGTGTTATCAACTATCTTATGAATGTATTGATAAATCTCACCATTTACCTTATGAGTCTCAAGGTGTTGCCTTATTGCCCCTTTCTTATAACCTAAGTTCAACTTTCATATTTTGAGTTTAAAGTTGATTAGATAAGATGGAAGATTTATAAAATGGACGTGAATCTCAAATTACTATCTTAATCCTATTTTTCTAATCTCAAACTTCTTTGTGAGGATGTTCTCAAATAGTGGCAATCCTCAAGCTTCTGCAGTAACTCTGAGGTTAATTAATATGAAGAAGATTAAGATACATGGAACTATAATAGAATAGATGAATATCCCACTTCCTATACATAGCTAAGTTGTTAGGGTTCCCACAACCCAATTCAAGGATATTAGCCATTCGTTTTTATAAAGCAATCTATGATAATCAATAAATAACATATGTAATTAATTACATGATAATAAAAGAGAGAAAATCTAAAGTCTCTAGTTGACTAAAACCCAAAATCTCTAAAATACAATCTTAATGATCAAAGTATGTTAAAGTATCAAAAGTAATCTAAAGGTGCATCCTTTAATAAAGGAATAACCCTAAGGTGTTTATATTATATCAAAATAATAAAGAAGTCCTAACAAAAATAGAATAGGAAAATTATGTTGGAACTCGTTACAACTTGCGTGGTCTACTTGTAAGGTCTCCTTATGAGTCATAAGATGCTAATCATAAGCATTTGAATGATTGATCTTCAGGGCTTCTAGCTTTTATTGTCCTTATGATTCATCACCATGAGTTGTAGTTGGTCCATATAACTCGTGGTATTCACTCATCATCACTTGATCCTTAGACTTTCAGGGGTTTAGACACTAGTTTCCTTAGGGCTTCTCATTATGAGTCATAATTAGATCGTATGGCTCGTGGTCTTTTATGACTTTACATCTGAATGTTAGCCTTGTCTTATGTTCTCTTTACGATTTCTCCTCGACTCAATGTCATTTCTTATGAGTCATAGTGACTTCTTACGAGTCATAATCACTAGTCATAGTAACTTTTCACTTAGTTTCACATCTTTACCATTTCTCTAGTATCCTGACAAGTATGGATATAAGTCGTATAGTGCTTTCACAACTTGTATCCTGAACAGTTTATCATCTTTATTAGGCTTTTATTCTATCTTTTTAGTCCAACATCAATGTTAACCTGTTTCACCTGTAACAACTATAAAAACCATATCATATCTACCAAATAACCTAAGTCTAAGAATAAATTCATTATTTTAAGCATCGAATATGCCATGTTTCCACAACACATCACCTGGTGTTGTAAACCTTAAAAGATTAGTGGTTTATGCAAAGTTTTCAAAGTATGAGTTTTGGTTGAATGTTGTGACATATATGGGTTATGTTTTTTCTAGTGAAGGGGTCATGGTGGATCCACACAATGTTATGAGGGTTAAGAAGTGGACTAGGCCCATGACCCCAATCAAAATTCGAAGCTTCTTGGGTTTAGCCAGTTATTATAGAAGGTTTGTAAAGAGTTTCTCTTCATTTGATGCCCATTGACTAAGTTGACGCAAAAGAAGTTGAAATTCTTATAGTCTGATGCTTGTGAGGATAGTTTTGAGAAGGTTAAAAATAATTTGAAATCAGCTTTAGTCTTGACTTTGCCTAAAGGAACTGATGGTTTTGTTTTCTATTATGATGCATCTTGGGTGGGATTGGGCTATGAGTTGATGCTACATAGAAAGATGGTTGCTTATGCTTCTAGATAGTTGAAAGTTTATAAGAAGAATTATCTAACATATGATTTAGAGTTGTTAGCTGTGGTATTTGCACTAAAGATGTGGCAATATTATTTGTATAGGGTTCATGTTAATATTTATTTTGATCATAAGAGCCTAAAATACATGTTCACCTACAATGAATTGATCTCAGGCAAAAAAGGTGGCGAGTTTTAAAAATACTATGACATAAGTCTCTACTATCATCCAGGTAAAGCTAACATGGTTGCTGATGCTCTTAAAAGGTTGTCCATAGGAAACTTATCTCATATGGATGAAGAGAAGGGGGATTTAGTGAAGTATATTCATTATTTGGCTAATCTTGGAGTCTGTTTTTTTGATTTTGAGGATGGTGGTGTGATTTTTCAAGAAGTGGCAAGGTCATCTCTTGGTGCTAAGGTGAAGGAGAAGTAGATATTGGATCCTATCTTGATGAAAATCAAGAATGATGTAGGTAGGTAAAATATGTTAATTTTTGAGATTAGTGATGATGGTATCCAATGATACCAAGATAGATTATGTGTTCCTGACACTGATAGGTTGTGAGGAAGAATTTTGGCTGAAGCTCATACACCATGTTATACTATTCATCCTGATTTGATAAAAATATATCATGATCATAAGAAGATTTATTGGTGGAATAACATGAAGCGGGATGTGTTCAATTTTATAGCTAAGTGCATGATATGTCAACAAGTGAATGTTGAGCACTAGAGGCATGGTGGGTTGACTTAGGGGATTGAACTGCCGGTGTGGAAATAGGAAATAATTAATATGGATTTACTTACTGGTCTTTTAGGTTCTCGCTAATAGTTTGATTCAATTTGGTTCATAGTGGATAGGATGACTAAGTTTGCTCACTTTTTTGCTAGTGAGGACTAATTTCTAATTGGAGAATTATGTTAAGTTGTTCATTGAGGAGATTGTGAAGTTGTACGGGCATTCTAATTTCCATCATATCTGATCGGGGTACTCAGTTCTCATTTCACCTTTAGAGGTTGTTCAAGCGAGGTTTGGGGACTAAGGTAACCCTTAGTACCACTTTTCATCCACAGATGGATGGGCAAGTAGAAAGGACAATTCAGGTCTTAGAAGATATGCTTCGGGCTTATGTGTTTGATTTTAGTGGTAGTTGAGTTTACCAATTTCCTCTCATAGAATTTACCTACAATAATAGTTATTATTCTAGCATTGGTATAGCTCCATTTGAGGATGTAGATAGCAGGAGGTATAGGTCTCCTATTGGGTGATTTGAGGTTGATTATAATTAGTTGTTTGGTCCTAATTTTGTTCACCAAGACATGAAGAAGGTGAAGGTGATTTGGGATAGTCTTAAGGACACCTAAAGTTGACAAAAGTCTTATATAAATGTGACAAAAAGGGAGTTGGAGTTCAGTGTTGGTGATTGGATGTTTCTGAAGGTATCCCCCATGAAAGAAGTGATGTGGTTTAGTAAGAAGGGGAAACTTAGTCACCATTATGTTGGTCCGTACTTGGTTTTAAAGAGGGTTTGTAATGTTGCATACGAATTGGAGTTGTGGAAAAAGGGTTTATGAAGAGGTGTTCACGCATTTTCCAGCTGGTATGGTGTCTCCTAGAAGTAATCATTTTACTAAGATCACTAAGTCTCTATATGGGCTTATGCAGGCATCACGATAATGGTATTCTCGACTCACATTAGCTTTAAAATATAAAGGTTTCATCCTCTCTTTGAACGATTACTCATTGTTTGTTATAAAAATGGTGAGTTAATTTCCGTTGTCGTAGTTTATGTCGATGATATTATATTAACTGTAAATGATCACAATGATGTTGAACAACTCAAGTCATTTTTATATGAGGAATTCAAGATAAAGGATCTTGGAAACATAAATTATTTCTTAGGTCTTGAAATCCGCCGAGTAGTTCATAGGATGATCTTCACTCAAAAAACATACACTATAAAGCTATTGTCTGAATATGATTGTTCTCATCTTCCAGTCATCACTTCACCCTTAGACCCTGCAACAAAGTTATCTACTTTTTCAGGAGAATTTTTAAATAATGCTACCACTTACGGACGTCTGCTAGGTAAATTGAATTACCTCACTCACAGCTGGCCTGACATATGTTTTTCGTCAAACATCTCTTTTATTTTATGCAAGAGCCATGCACTGGTCATTTTTTTGCTACTCTGCATATTCTTTAATATCTTTGTATCAATCCAAGTCATGGATTATTTCTATTAAGAGACACTTCTCTGAAATTAGTTGCATTTTGCAATCAGATTAGGGTTCTTGTATTGATACTCATAGATCAATAAGTGAATTCTTTGTAACTCGTAGAGGGTCACCCATCTCATGGAAATCAAAGAGGCAACTTTTTATTTCATTGTCATCGATAGAGGCCGAATATCAATTAATCAGACAAGTGGTAGAAGAGTTGACTTGGATCAATTGTCTTCTTCTAGACCTTGGAAATCCACCAAATCTTCCTTTTCCCACTTTAAAATACCCTAAACTTTGACCCTTGCAAAATGTTTTGAGTTTTGGACACTTTGGGCAAGGTACGACTCAAGGGTACCGATGGTACCCTAGGATACAATTTGGTTTCCCCATTCTCGTATGTTGGTCTATAATTTTTAGTTGGGTTTTGTCCAAGGTACGACTCAACATCATACTAGTCGTATGGTAGGATATGAGGCATATGATGCCTTAGGTTTGGTCTTGATAAATCTTTCCAAGGTACGATTTATGGGTACTTTCCATACCCTAAGGTACGAATTAGACCTAGGTGGCCGTATGATGGTTAGTATAGGGGACCATAGTGGAGTCTAGGGTACGACTAAGGAGGTTTTGGGTCGTACCCTCCTGAGACTTGGCTTTTAGCTATTAAGCAGTGGGTATTTTGAACATTTCCCACCATAAAACCCTTATGTAGCCATGTTATATAAACTTTGGTGGCCTCTCATAGCACTAATTAGAAGATCAAAACACTCTAAATATCCTCTCTAACACTCTCTTGAAGATTGGAGTCTAGGGTTTCTTCAAGTATTCTTCAAAGTTTTTAAGAGTCAAGTTTCCTTCCATGAATATTCTTGTATAATGCATGTAATCCTCCTAAAACACCTTGATTTCTGGACCTTATAAAATTTTCTAAAATTTTTCTCTCTGGACCTAATATGACTCAAGGGTATGAGTCGTATGTTAGGGTATGGATGGTATGGTCCTATCGTACACTGACCAGTGTTGGTTGGTGGGATTAGATTGGATACAACTTGGGGTGGTATGAGTTGCATGGTTGGATATAGATTGTTTGGGTTGGGTTTTTACTTAGACTTGGTAACTTAAGTTGGGTTTGAGTAGGAGTGGTTCACCATGAGTTGTAAGTGAGGGTACAAATCATACTGGGGACTCATATGGTAGATAGTATTCAAGTCTCTTGGTGTTCTATTCTTCCAGGGGTATGGGTTGATGGTATGGATTGTATGCTGTGGATACGACTTGGTTTGGATGAGTCTTATACTGGACAGTGTTGGGTCCAAGGTTGAGGCTTAGGATACAAAAGACGGGTACCATTCGTATAGGTTGGGTATGACTCAAAAGGGTTAGTAGTATCCCTGTGATGGGATTTTTGTGCAACTTAAGTGGGGATATTCTGGACATTTCCCCACTTAACCTAATATGGTCCCACAACTTTTAACTCTCTTAAAAGGTTATTTTCCTTATTAGTCTATTCATTAACACTTAGAAACTCTCTCATAGCACTTCATAATTCTCTTAAGAGCTTTTGGGGTAAGAAAGCTAGGGTTTCAACTACAGGGATAATTTGGGGATCTTGTTGGTGATTTCCCTCCATCTACCTTGTCAATTAAGGTATGTTCTCTTATCTCATTATTAGTTCCAATTAAAGCCATGGTTTTATGTAATGTTTTCTTGGCTTAATTATTGTATGATTTGGTTTTCAATTATGATTTGGGGGTTTTATTATAAATACTTGGTTGTGGATTCCCATGGTTTTAATTATGCTTTTATGTGCATTAATTGTGGTCTTGGATACTAGGTTGTATGGGAATGGTTTAAAGGTAATTGGAATTGGTTTTGGTTATGTTATGACCCCCAAGGGGTTTAACAAAATATCTATGAGAATGTTTTTATTACATTAATGTATTTTTAATGGAACTCTTGCTTGTTTGGTAAATAAACTCAAATGGTTTAAATGTTTTTGAAAGGTTAAAGAATACTTGTGGGGTACATGGTAGTCCCCCCAAGTGGTTTAATATGGTAAATGGAAGGGTACATGAAAGTCCCTTAATCTATATATAGTTGGCTATGGATAATACTTATAAGTTATTGGTCGGTATAATGATACCACTACTAATGTCCTTGGTTAATAAATGGATAATGGTTTGGTTGGTTGAAAATGGTTTTAATTGGGCTTAAAGGGGGAGGTGTAGCAAATATATGGAAGGTGGAGGTCCCGGGGGGACTAAAATAGGAAACTCATATTTATCGATGTGAGGTTTGGTTTTAATAACGGTGTGCATAATGTCACAATTTATATTGGAGGATGTACTAGTCATCCAAGGTTTTTCTTCCTTGGTCGTGCGGCTTCACACACTGGGGTTCTTTCATCTGGAGAAGCTGAACCCATATTGCCGGTAGGTGGTTTAGGAAGACAAAGCTACATAGCCCAGGTAACGGTTTTAAGTGCATGCTAAACACAGTTCCCTTTCCCAGCATGGTTATATATATGTATAGTTGTATGCATTATTGATGGTTTTACTTGGCTTTTATTAATGACATTATTTTATCCCTATTCTGAGTTCATGCTAGAGATCACTCTCTAACCCATCTTCAGGGGCTGTATACCCACACACGTAGGAACCGACCATTCCACTCTTTTTATTTAGCATTCAAACTTTGGTATCAGCACTTAGATTGAAGTGGTGAGCTTTCATCTTTCTGAAAGACTCCATTTCATTATATGGATAGTCCTACACACTTTGATTATATTTTGGATATTGGTTTTACCTATGGTTAAAGGCTTTGTGGTACTACTATAGCTTAATATGGGCTGGATCATTAGTGGTGTTAGCCTTTATAATGACATTGGTATTGGGGCTAATATCATTAGACATAATTTCTCACTGTTCCATTATATTTCTTTTTGGATTAATCATATTATATTTTATTTCCTATTTGGATATGTCTGGTTTATGGTCTTTGATTTTGGCATTAGTTGGTATGGTCAGACGGTTGGACTTGATTGGGTCGAGCACGGTTGAACCCTATCCCAGATTTTGACTTAGAAATAATGCTATCTTGTTTAATATTTGGAATTCAACCAATTCAGGGCAGGTGGCTCGAGGTTAGAGTTGGGTAACGGGGGTGGTCTCCGGTCTCGGTTGGACATGGGATGCCTATTATGACAAGGCCCTCGGTCGGGTCAGGTCAAGTCTGTATCAGAGCTTTAGGTTCATAGTCAATTAGGAGTTTACAAAGTATGTCTAGTAGAGTCTCTTTTAGGGGTGTTTAGCATGCAACACTCATAAAAGGGAGTTTATAAGTCATTTAGGAATATTTTCCTTTCTTGGTATTCTATTTTCAAGCTTGGAGTCTAAGTCCTGGAATCTTCTTTAATCCTTGTTTGTTTGTCTTTCAGATCATGCCTCATAGATCTGGAACATTAAAAAAAACTCTTTTTTCCTATGCAGGACAATGTTAATGGGGTACATCCTATGTCTGGAGTTCATCTTTTCTCCATGGTTCCTATCCTCGATAGTTCTGGAGTTTTGTTGTTTGCTACTAGTCCTCCTCATGGTGAGGTAAATAATGTAGAATTTCACAAATGATTCATGCCATTACCCAATTGGTTTATTTTTAGGTCGAGCGGGATATATCTGGTGTGCTGTCTGTTGAGGCCACAAGGGTTGGCTGGTTTATGAAGATGAGTCCTCCTACTTTCATTGGAGTGAATGTAGAGGAGGATCCTTAGGCTTTCTTGGATGAAATAGAAAAGATATTTCTAGTGATACAGACTACTAAAATGAAAAGTATGAACTTTGAGGCTTATCTGCTCAAAGATGTTTCATACCAATGGTACGAAGAGTGGGATAGGTATAGAGGTGATATGGAGGAATCAATTTTGTGGGAGGCTTTTTATAATGCCTTCTTGGATCGTTTCTTTTCTCAAGTGTTGAGGGAAGCAAAGATGGAGGAGTTTGTGAATCTCAAGAAGGGGAGAATGACTGTGAATGAGTATGTCTTTAAGTTCCATCACTGTCAAGGTATGCTCCTAATTTGGTGGATGACACGAGGGCGAGAATGAGAAAGTTCACTTCATGGTCGAATCAGGATTTAATCTTTGAAAGATAAACTACTTTACTGATTAAGAATATAGATATTTTCAGGTTGACTATTCATATTCAATAAGTGAAGGATAAAAAGAGGAGGTAGGCTGAGTTTGGAGATAGGTAGAGTAAGAGGATCAAGTTTTCTGATATGAGAGGTGCTCAATTGCAAGGTGATTGGGATTGTGGCAAGTAGTAAAAGAAGAAGTGGGGAATTTCTAGTTCTTTCTCCAAAGTTAAGTGCTCCTTACTTAAAGTAGTTGGGCAACAGGAAACTGTAATGTGGTGATAATATTTGGGCACAAAGTACCCAATCTCAGGCTAGTGGGGGTTAGTCTATTTCTTCTTGACCTCTTTGGCGATTCTGTGGTTGTCCTCACAGAGGTTATTGTGACGAAGGGAGGGATAAATATTTTTTAGTATGGCCATCCAGGCTATCTACTCAAGAATTGTCTGATTAATAAAGTGGTGGCTAGAGCAAATAAAATTTTGGTGGCTTCATCTTCTACTACTGTACCTAGTGGTGCCGCATCTACGTTTGTTACAGCTCCTGGTTCTAGTGTTGGCCGAAATAGGTTGTATGCTCTTGCATCTTAATAGGAATTGGAGGCATCACCCCATGTCGTTACTGATATGTTACAACTCTTTTTTTGGTGACGTGTATTGTTTTCTTGATTTGGGGTCTACTTTCTCTTATATGACCCCATATGTGGCTATGTGTATTGATTTTAGTCCGGAGGTTGTTTTAGATCCTTCCTCTATTTCTACCCAGCAGGTGACTCAGTTATTGCTAAGAGAGTCTATAGGGGGTGTGGTATCTGTTGGTTGCAAGCAGACCTTGGTGGATCTATTTGATCTGGATATGATGGATTTTGATGTTATTTTTGTGATGAATTAGTTGCACTCTTGTTACCAGTTCTTAGATTGTCAAACCCATAAGGTTATCTTTAGGTTCCCTAGTGAACCAGTTATAGAATAGGAGGATGGTTCCATAGCTCCCAGGGGAGATTTATTTCTATCTTAGAGCTCAGAGATTGATCTCTAAATGTTGTCTCTATCATTTGGTTTGAGTTAAAGATTCTACCTCGGAAGGTCCTTCCTTGCAATTAGCTCTAATGGTTAATGTGTTTGTCGAGGTCTTTTCATATGATCTTCCTGGTGTTCCTCCAGATAGGGAAATATAGTTTGGTATTGATTTACTTTTGGACACTAGTCCAATATCTATTCCTCCTTATAGAATGGCTCCGGCAGAGTTGAGGGCACTCATGGAGCAACTTAAGGATCTTTTAGATAAGGGGTTTATCCATTCTAGTGTATCTCCGTGGGGTGCACCAGTGTTGTTTGCGGAAAAAGAATGGTTCCTTTCGAATGTCCATTGACTACAGGCAGTTAAAAAAGGTGATGATCAAGAACAAATACTTTTTTCCAAGGATTAATGATTTGTTCAATCAGTTTCAAGGTGCTAAGTTCTTTTCTACGATAGATCTTCGGTCTAGGTATGATCATCTTAAGATTAGGGAGGTGGATATCCCTAAGATGTTTTTTTGTGCTCGATATAGGAATTTGGAATTCTTGGTGATGTCATTTGGTTTGACTAATTCCCCAGCGACATTTATGGATCTGATGAATAGGGTTTTCAAGAAATTCTAGATCTCTTTGTCATTGTATTTATTGATAATATTCTGGTTTATTCGAAGAGTGAGTTGGATTATGGTAATCACCTCCATGTGGTGCTGCAGACCTTAAAAGAACAACAGTTGTATGCCAAGTTCTCTAAGTGTGAGTTTTGGTTGAACGCTGCAACTTTCTTGGGTCATATTATTTATAGTGAGGGGATAATGGTTGATCCTCAAAAGGTTGTAGTGGTTAAAAGGTGGCCTAGACCCATGACTCTATCTAACATCTGGAGCTTCTTGGGCTTAGCTGGCTATTATAGGCAGTTTGTGGAAAGTTTCTCAAGTATAGCTGCTCCTTTGACTAAGTTGACTCAGAAAAAGGTCAAGTTCTCTAGGTCGGATATTTGTGAAGAGAGTTTTGAGAAGTCAAAAATAAAGCTAACTTTGACTCCAATTCTGACTTTTCAAGAAGTTAATAATGGGTTTGTGGTTTATTACGACTTATCTAGGGTGGGCCTTAGTTGTGTGTTGATGCATCATGGGAAGGTGATTGTTTATGCATCTTGGTAGTTGAAAATTCATGAGAAGAATTATCCTATTCATGAAATAAAGTTGTTGGCAGTTGTGTTTGCTTTAAAAATATGGTAGCGTTATTTGTATGGTGTGCTTGTGGATATTTTGTCTGATCATAAGAGTCTATAGTATGTGTTCACTCAGAAAGAGCTAAATCTCAGGTAGAGAAGATAGTGGGAGCTTCTCAAAGATTATTATATTAGTCTTCACTATCACCCAGGTAAAGCTAACGTGGTTGATGATACACTTAGTAGGTTATCTATGGGGAGTTTAACTCATGTGGAAGAATGAAAGTAGGAATTAGTGAAGGTTATCCATTATTTGGCTAATCTTGGAGTTCATCTCTTGGACTTAAAGGATGGTGATGTGATGGTATAGGAAGTGGTTTGAGCATCTCTTGGTACAGAGATCAAGGAGAAGCAAGTGTTAGATCCTATCATGATAAAAATCAAGAGTGATGTTAGTGGGAAAAAGGTGATGGTATTTGAAATCAGTGGTGATGGTACATTACGGTACAAAGGGGGTTGTGCATCCCTGATGTCAATAGGTTGCGAGAAAGAGTTTTGGCTAAGGCACACAATTTGCATTATGTTATACATCCCGACTTGATGAAAATGTATCATGATCTGAAGGAGATCTAATGGTGGAATGGTATGAAGAGGGATGTGATTGATTTTATGTCCAAGTGTGTGGTGTGTCAATAAGTTAAGTTGAGCACATGAGACCGAGTGGGTTGTATCTAGAGATTGAGTTATCCGAATGTAAATGGGAGGTGATCAACATAAATTTTGTTACTGATCTTCCTCGGTCTCAAAGTAATTTGATTCAATTTGGGTCATCATCGATAGATTGACGAAGTCTTCTCACTTTTTTCCAGGGAGGACTACCTTTTCGGTGGAGAATTATGTAAAGTTTTATCTTCAGGAGATTGTAAAGATGCATGCGGTACCTATTTCAATTATTTATGATCATGGTATGCAGTTTACATCTCATTTCCGTCGGTCTTTCCAGAAAGGGTTGGGGACCAAGGTTAGTCTGAGTAGTGTTTTTCATTTGTAGATGGATGAGCAAGCAGAGAGGACCATTTAGACTTTGGAAGATATGCTTCGGGCGAGCGTGATTGATTATGGTGGCAACTGGGTTGAGTATCTACCTCTGGTAGAGTTTGTTTTACAACAATAGCTATTATTTTAGTATTGGTATGACCCTTTTTGAGGCGTTGTATGTTAAGAGGTATAGATCTCTTATTGGTTGGTTTGATCTTGATGAGGCAGATCTTTTTGGTCCTGATTTGTTTTATCAAGCTATGGAGAAGGTAAAGGTAATTTGGGATAGACTTAAGGCCACCAAAGTTGCCAAAAGTCCTATACGGATGTTAGGTGTAGAGACTTAGAATTTTAGGTTAGAGATAAGGTCTTTCTCAAAGTATCTCTCATGAAGGAAGTAATGCGGTTTGGATATAAAAGAAAGCTCGACCCTCGATTTGTTGGTCCTTATGAGATCATGCGGAAGGTTGGTAATGTTGCTTATGAATTGAAGTTTCCTTCTAGCATGAAATCCATTCACCCTGTATTCCATGTTTTAATGTTTAAGATGTGCGTTGGTGATCCTTCTTTGATGGTTCCTTTATAGGGATTGGGTATCTCAAATTTTCTGTCTTATGAAGAGGGCCTAGTTAAGATATTGGATAGGCAGGTTCGTTGGTTGCGAACCAGGATGTGGCTTTGGTTAAGGTACTATGGAGAAATCACAAGGTGGAAGAGGCTATGTGGGAAGCGGAGGACATGAAGTCCAAGTATCCCTTCTTGTTTTCTGTTCCTGGGATTCATACGGAAGGTATGTGTTCTTGAACACATCTTTATTTTCTGAGTTTGTGAAAAGGTTGGATCTCTTGCATCTTTGTTTTCTATCTTAAAGGTAAGAGTAGCGATATCTAAGGTTTGGATTAATGTTTGATAATGCAAATGAATCGTGTTTGCGTCCAACCTACCTTGTTCGTCAATTTCGGACAAATGTTCCTAGTGGGGTAGACTAAAACACCCTAGTTTCTGAACCTTACAAAACTTCCTGAAATTCTATTCTCTGGACCCGGTATGACTCTAGGGTATGAGTCGTATGTTAGGGTACGGATGGTATGGTCCTATCGTACATTGACTAGTGTTGGTTGGTGGGATTGGATAGATTATTGGAGTGAAATTAAATTGGGGTGGTACGAGTCGTATGGTTTGGATATAGAGCTCTTGAAGTGGATTTTCCCTTAGACTTGGTAACATAAGTTTAGTCTGAGTACGAGTAGCTCACCATGAGCCATAAGTCAGGGTACAAATCATACTGGACACTCGTATGGAGGACAATGTTCAAGCCTCTTGGTGTTTTATTCTGATAGAGGTACGGGTTGATAGTATGCATTGTATATTATGGATACAACTTGGTTTTGATGAGTCATATACTGGATAGTGTTGGGTCCAAGGGTTGAGGCTTAGGATGTGAGAGACAGGTACCACTCGTATAGGTTGGGTATGACTCATAAGGGTCAGTCGTATCCGTGTGATGGAATTTTTGTGCAACTTAAGTGGGGGTATTCTAGATATTTCCCCATTTAACCCAATAAGGACCCATGACTTTTAACACTCTTCAAAGGTTATTTGCCCTATTATTATATTCATTAACACTTAGAAAGTTTCTTAAAACACTCCATAATTCTCTCAAAAGCTTTTGGGGAAAGCAAGCTAGGGTTTTAACTAGAGGGATAATTTGGGGATCTTGTTGGTGATTTCCATCCATCTACTTTGTCAATTAAGGCATGTTCTCTTCCCCCATTGTTAGATCCAACTAAAGGCATGATTTTATGTAATGTTTTCATGGTTTTATTATTGTATGATTTGGTTTTCAAATATGATTTAGGGGTTTTATTTATAAATACTTGGTTATGGTTTTCCACGATTTCAGTTATGATTTTATATGCATTAATGGTTCTTTTGGATACCTGGTTGTATGGGAATGGTTTAATGGTAATTGGAATTTATTTTTGTTATGTTATAACCCCCAAGGTGTTTGACAAAATGCTTATGAGAATGTTTTCATTGCATTAATGTTTTTTCAATGGAATTTTTGCTTGTTTTAACTTGGTAAATGAACTCAAATGGTTTAAATATTTTTGAAAGGTTAAAGGATGCTTGTGGGGTACATGGTAATCCCCCAAGAGGTTTAATATGGTAAATGAAAGGGTGCATAGAAGTCCTTTAATCTATATATTGTTGGCTATGGACAGTACTTGAAAGTTATTGGTCGGTATGATGATAGCACTACTAATGTCCTTGGTTAAAAATGGATAATGGTTTGGTTGGTTGAAAATGGTTTTAATTGGGCTTAAAGAGGGAGGTGTAGTAAAGATGTGGAAGGTGAAGGACCTGGGGGCACTAAAGTTGGAAACTCATATTTGCCTATGTGAGGTTTGGTCTTAATGACCGTGTTCATAATGTCACACTTTATGTTAGGGGATGTAGTAGTCATCCCAGGTTTTTCTTCCCTGGTCATGTCGCTTCACACACTGGGGCCCTTTCAGCAGGGGGAGCTGAACCCATATTTCCAGTGGGTGGTTTAGGACGACAAAGATGCATAGCCCAGGTAATGGTTTTAAGTGCATTATAAACACAGTTCCCTCTCCCGGCATGGTTATATATACGTATGGTTGTATGCATTATTGATGGTTTTACTCGGCATTTATTAATGACATTATTTTATCCTTATTATGAGTTCATGCTAGCGATCACTCGCTAATCCATCTTCAGGGGACTGTATACCCACGTATGTAGGAACTGGCCATTCTACTCCTCCTATTTAGCATTCAAACATTGGTATCAACACTTAGATTGAAGTGGTGAGCTTTCATCTTTCTCGAAGGCTCCATTTCATGATATGGATACTCCTACACACTTTGACTATATTTTGGCTATTAGTTTTTCCTATGGTTGGGGGCATATCCCAACTGGATATCCTTACTCTTTTGGTTAGAGGCTTTGTGGTACTACTATGGGTTTATCGGTAGTTGTATCAACTTTAGTATTGACATTGGTATTAGGGCTGACATCATTGGGCATAATTTCTTACCGTTCCATCTTATTTTATTTTGGGATTAATCATATTTCATTTCGGTTCCTATTTGTTTGTGGCCTGGTTTATGACCTTTGATTTTGGCATTGGTTGGTTTGGTTGGTATGGTCGGACGGTTGGACTTGGTTGGGCCGATCATGATTGTGACTTATCCCAGAGTCTTGACTTTGAAAATAACACTATCTTTATAAATGTTTGGAATTCAGCTAACTCAGGGCAGGCGGCTGGAGGTTGGGGTTGGGTAACGGGGGTGGTCTCCGATCCCGATCAAACCTGGGATGGCCATTACGATAAGGCCCTTAGTCGGGTCAGGTCACCTTCACTTATTGTTAGTTCCAACTAAAGGCATGATTTAATGTGTTTTAAATATTGATTTATGAATTATAAATGGTGGCTTTGGAAACCAAAGTCAAAGGTCTTGATGCATATTTTAGGGTCTTGGTTTAAATTATGTCTTCACGTATTTTTGGTGATGGTTTGCATATGTGGGTCCTTTTTGATTATGGTGTAACAAATGAGTCATGAGTAACCCTAAACTTGATAGTTTATGATTTGGTTTTGGTCTTTGTAAAGGTATGCCCTCAACATGTTTGATAAAATGCCTAAGAGAATGTTTTTACTTTATTATGGGACTTTTATTGAAACTATCTCATGTGATGGTTTGGTAATGGAACCCTAAATGGATTTGGATGGTTTTATATTGGTTTAAATGTTTTGAATGGTATAAATGGTTTAAATGTTTGGAATGGTTTTAAATGGTACTAAAGGTGTCAATGGTTTGGGAAGGTTAAATAGTAAAGCCTTGGTGGCTATGAAATTGATTTGCATCAAAACCTTGCTGGGTACATAGGATTCCCCCAAGTGAATTAAATTATCAAATTGGTTTTGAATGTTGAATTACTTGTGGGGTTCAAAGGAATCCCCAAAGCAAAGATTAATAATAAAATACTTGTGGGGTACACAGAAATCCCTCAAGTGAGCCTAATAATGATGCACTTGCGGAGTACATGGGAAACCCCTAAGAAAACTAAATAATGTAACCTATAGGGTACATGGGAATCTCTTAAGGTTTGCTAAGGACGTTGTTTGCAAGCTATAGTTCGTATGATGATACCACTTGTAATAGCCTTGATTGATAATAAATGAAATTAGTGATTTGATTGTGTGGTAATGGTTTTAATTGGGCAATAATAGTGGGGTGTGATAGATAACCATGAAGGTGGGAGTCTATTGGAAAAACACTAGAAACTCATATTTGCTGATATGAGGATAGGTCATGACGACCTCATAAATGATACTTATGGGGTACACGGTATAGGTGGCTATATGCATCATCGCTCGTTTAGGGGTTTACACTAAATCGATATTGACCATGGGCAATTCTAGGACGGTTAAGCTACACATACCTAGGTTAATGGTTTTAAATGCATGCTAAACCCGATTTCCTTCCCTAGCATGGTTATATATGTATATATATGTATGTATGGTTGTGAATACATATAGTTGGTTTACTTGATTTAAAGGTTATCATTATTTTATCCTTATCTTGTGTGCATGCTAGCATTTACCCGCTAACTCATCTTTGGGTGACTGTATCCCCACACAATGCAGGAGCTGACCTTACTACTCTTCTTGCTTATTGATTGAATTCAGGAACAGTCAGTGTTGGATTAAAGTAGTGAGCTTTCATAGCTTAGAAGACATTTATTTCATGTCATGGATTACTTTATATACTTTTGTTTTTAGCTACGGTCGGAGGGATGTCCCGACTAGGTACTTTTTGGTTTGGTCTAGAGGCTTTGTATGGACAACTGTGGACTTAGGTATAGATTTTTTTATGTTATATACGTACGTTGGATCATTGTCTTGGTTTTAGCTTTTGGTTTTGGCTTGGTTATTGATTGGATATTATGTGGTAGAACTTGCT
The DNA here is from genome assembly GCA_030864225.1 of Capsicum baccatum var. pendulum. Taxonomy (NCBI): domain Eukaryota; kingdom Viridiplantae; phylum Streptophyta; class Magnoliopsida; order Solanales; family Solanaceae; genus Capsicum; species Capsicum baccatum. Next base: position 27,694,311 of record CM061554.1, on the reverse strand, counting down.
TGGGTTGGTCATGGTTATAAACCTATCCCAAAGTCTTAGATCGTGCATACACTAACTTGTTATATATTTCTAGTTCATCTAACTCAAGGTACATAATGGTTCGTTGGGTTGGGTATCAGGGTTGTCTCCGGTCCTGGTTGGACTTGAGATTGCCCATTAGGACAAGGCCTTAGTTTGAGTCGTGTCAAGTTGGTATCATAGCTTAGGTTTCCGTGTCATAGGGTATCCACAAAGTCATGTCGATTAGAGTGTTGCTTATGGATGTATTGTTCACCACACTTATAATCAGGAGGCTACAAGGAATTTAGGTATGTTTCACTTTCTTGTTGTTCTACTTTTTGGTTATGAAGTCCAAGGTCTTGAACTCTTCCTTAATTCTTCTTTAGGTTCATATTTCATATCATGCCTTCTCAACGATCTAAAGTTTATAGAAACTCACCTGTCCCATTCAAGGACAACATGGATGGACCTAGTCCAGCTAATGGGGCACAGACCCAGTCAAGGGTCACAGTCTTTTATTTTCCCTTTGGAGTTACACCGGTCTCCACAAACCCTAGTGGTATAGGAAAGAATTAGGCAATGTTAATAAAAAGACAAAGTAAGAAGTCTTAATGTTCAGACCGGGGAGTGGTCAGATAATTTATGGTAGGAATGGTGGACAGTGGTTTAACCAAGGGAATCCGGGGAGTTCCCATGTTATTGTCAGTGTTCCTTATCCCCAATCTTCTTGTGAGTATTATTTTCAGGCAAGTAGAGTTCAGTCAGCCCCATGCTACTCTTTCTGCCGACTTTACAGTCGGTTGTACCGCGGTTATTACTATAAAGGGAGGAATTGGTGTTTTTATTATGGTCAGTTGGTCACATACAATGGATGTTTCCCATAATGATTTCCGTTTGGGAAAATACGGTACCGGTTACCAATTCTCTAGCTCCTACACCAGGGGGTGTTGCTTTTATCTTCAACATTGGTCGAGATCATCTTAATGGTCTTACTATTTCTCAAGAGTCTGAGACATCTTCAGATCTTGACACTGGTATATTGAAAACTCTTTTCTCGTGGTGTGTATGATTTACTTGGTTTGGGGATCCCTCTCTCTTTTGTGACCCCATGTGTTGTTGTGTGTTTTTGTGCCAAGGTTATTTCAAACTATTTTCTTTCTTTATTTCTACCCGATAGGTGACTCTGTGATTACCAAGAGGGTCTATATAGGGTGTGTGGTATCTGTTGGTAGTAAAAAGGCTTTGGTGGATTTGTATAACCGGATTTGGTGGATTTCTATGATATTCTTTGGATGGATTGGTTACACTCGTGCTATGCATCATTAGACTGGTGAATCTATAAAAGGTTTTCTTTAGGCTCCTTAGTGAGTCGGTTATAGGATAGGAAGATTGTTTCCTTGTTATTAAGGGAAAGCTTATATCATACCTTAGAGCTCGAAGCTCGATCTCCATGGAGTGTCTCTAATTTTGTTTGGTCCGGGTTAAAAATTCTAACTCGGAAGGTCCTTCTTTGTATTTGGTTTTGGCAGTGAATAAATTTACTAAGGTCTTCTTGATGACCCTCATGGTGTGTTTCTAATGAGGAGATTGATTTTGGATTGGACTTGTTTGGGGCACTTGTCCAATTTCTATTCTTTCTTTATAAAATGGTTCTAGTTGAGTTAAAGGGGATTGAAGGGAAATTAAGAGATCTCTTAGATTAAGGTTTCATCCATTCTAATATTTCTCTGTGGAGTGTTTTCATCCTTGCACGTATAAGGGGATTGGTTTCCTTGAAAATATATAGGTTGTTGGTTGGTGAATAAGGAATTTAAGGTGTCCTCCTTGTGGCGTGGACCATGTATGTGCATTTTCTCCATGGTTTACTTTGTTAGTAGTGCATGGTGGTTGATAGATACTAAGTTTGAACCTAGATGTTTGATTTTGGTAAAGAGAGTATGTTAGCTTAGGATTAGAGTGGAGTGTTGTGCTTATAGGTTTCATGGGATGAAGGTTGAGGGTTAATCTAAAATTTTCTTCTAGCACTGGACTTCAAGGAAAGGCCGGGTTGCATATTGTAGTGATTCTCTCCTATCTCGGTTAAGAGAGTACTCTACTAGTATTGTATACATTCTATTAACACTTATGCCTAAGGTTACCATTTTGCATTCACCTTATTCCATGGATATGCATGTTGAGTTTGCATTACATTACCTATGGTAGATATGGTTATGTTTCTTTCGGTGTCCTGTCTAAAAACTCCTATTATGGTATGGTTATGTCGGGATGGTTCTTCATTATGGTCTAGGCAGTCTCTATGAAGTACTTAGTGTGTATGGTGCCGTGACTTGTCTCGAGGATCTCGCTTTGAGTGGCATGTGAAACTCTTATAGTTTGGTTCCTTAAATGACTCTTCTTATGTTAGGATAGTAATGGCTTGGGGAGCATGGTGATATTCTTAAACAAGGGATGTAGGAGTCCCTAAGTAGGGGAGATCCTAGGGGGCCTACAAGGACTAGGGTTTTGGAGGCTGAGGTAAGGTTGTTATCATAAAGAATAGCTAGGAGGGGAGTAGGTGGTGAAAACATTTATGAAAATAACAGAGGGTGCTAGACCTTCGGAAGGATAGATCATACCACGGGTATATAAGCAGTAGCCTTGAATATTGTGATTGATAGATATACCAATAGTTGTGTTGGGTACTTAAGAGGCTTGGTGAGGCATGATGCTTGGCTATAGTGATGGAAGTGAAGTGGTATTTTGGGTGAATGTAAGGGATAGAGCCCGGTGGCCTAAGTTAACTCCTTTTTAGCTTTGGATAGGCTTGAACATGAAAGTGGTGTATACCTTGACTTAAGCTCTCGTAGTGATGTGTCTTAGTAGAATTGTAAGTAAATTGGACTTGTTCTCTAGCATGAGCTTCATTCATCCGGTATTCCATATATTGGTAATGAGGTAAGGCATGGGTGGTCCTTTGAGTGGTATTGGTATCTCGAATTCTTTGTTCCTTAAGGAAGTCTCGGTCAGTATTTGGATTGGCAAGTTCACCGGTTGTGTACAATAGGTGTGGCTTAGATAAAGGTTCTATGGTGGAGCCAAAAGTCCAAGGAAGCCATTTGGGATGCGGAAGGGGACCTGGAGTCCAAATATCCGTGTTGGTTCTTCCTTCCGGAAACACATGCATAAGGTATGTGTTTTTCAACACATCTATGTTTTTCTAACTTGGTTAAGGGAAGGTTGGATATCCTTGTGTCTTTGTTAGCTTACTTGGTAAAGGGTCGGAATGGAGGTGTTGAGGCGTAAATTGTGTTTGGGGTATGTGGTAATTTTCTCTTTCTGTTGTATGCCTTCTTTTCTAATTTAGTTGGAGGAAAGTTTGATCTTTTTTACTGTGCTATCTCGTGCTTGTTCTTTCCCTTACCCGTCATTCGGGGATGAATGATCCTAGTGGGGGAGTATGAAACAACAAAAACTTTGACTCTTGCAAATTTTATTGAGTTTTGGACACTCTTGGTAAGGTAAAACTCAAGGGTACCAATGGTACCCTAGGATACATTTTAGTTTCCCCTTTCTCGTATATTGGTCAGTAAGTTTTGGTTAGGTTCTGTCCAAGGTACGACTCAACATCATACTAGTCGTATGGTAGGATACGAGGTGTATGATGCCAAGTCATATGATGCCTTAGGTTTGGTCTTGATGATTCTATCCAAGGTACAGTTTATGGGTACTTTTTGTTCCCTAAGGTATGACTTAGACCTAGGTTATCATATGATGGTCAGTATTGGGGACCATGGTGGGGTCTAGGGTACAAGTTAGGGTACCACTTGTACACTAGGGTATGACTAAGGAGGGTTTGGGTCGTACCCTCCTGGGACTTGATTTTCAGCTTTTAAGCTGAGGGTATTCCAGATATTTCCAACCCCTAAACCCTTATGTTCCCATGTTATATAACCTTTGGTGTTCTCTCATAGAACTCATTATAAGATCAAAACAATCCAAATATCATGTCTAAACACTCTCTTGAAGATTGAAGGTTGGGGTTTCTTCAAGTGTTCTTCGAAGGGATCAAGAGTCAATTTTCCTTCCGTGAATCTTCTTGAATAAGGTATGTACTCCTTCGTTCATTGTTAGTTCCAACTTAAGGAATGATTTTATGTGTTTTAAACATTGATTTATGAATCATAAATAGTGGCTTTGGAAACCAATGTTGAAGGTCTTGATGCATATTGATGGGTCTTGGTTTAAAATATGTTTTCATATATTACTAGTGATGGTTTGCATATGTGGGTGCTTGTTAATTATGGTGTAACAAATGGGTCATGAGTAACCCTAAACTTGATAGTTTATGCTTTGGTTTTGGACTTGGTAAATGTATTCCCTCAATATGTTTGATAAAATGCCTAGGAGAATGTTTATGTGACTTTTATTGAAACTATTGCATGGTATGATTTGGTAATGGAACCTTAAATGGATTTGGATGGTTTTGCATTGGTTTAAATGTTTTGAGTGGTATAAATGGTTTGGAAAGGTTAAATAATAAAGCCTTGGTGGCTGTGAAATTGATTTGTATGAAAACCTTGCTGGGTACATGGGAATCTGCTAAGTTAATAAAATGATGAAATTGGTTTGAATGTTGAATAACTTGTGGGGTACAAGGAAATCCCCCACGCAAATCTTAATAATAAAATACTTGTGGGGTATACGAGAATCCCCCAAGTGAGCCTAATAATAATGAACTTGCGGAGTATATGAGAATCCCCCAAGAAAACTAAATAATGTAACCTATGGGGCACATGGGAATCCCCTAAGGTTTGCCGACATGAGGATAGGTCCTGACGACCTCATATATGATATTTATGGGGTACACGGGAATACCCTAAGTACACTTGTACATATGTATCATGGAGAGTGAAGGGTACTCTGGAATCCCCTATTCCTTTGGTATCTCCGGTTCATGCAGCTACATGCATTTGGGCTTATTTAAGGGGTTACACTGAACCCATATAGCCTATGGGCGGTTCTAGGACAGTTAAGCTACACATACCCAATTTAATGGTTTTAAATACATACTAAACCCGGTTCCCTTACTCGGCATGGTTACATATGTATATGATATATATATATATATATATATATATATATATATATATATATATATGGTTGTGACTGCATATGGTTGGTTTACTTTGTTTTAAAGGTTGGAATTATTTTATCCTTATCTTGAGTGAATGCCAGCGTTCACCCCTAACCCGTCTTTGGGCGTTTGTATCCTTAAACGATGCAGGAACCGATAATACTACTCTTCCTTCTCATTGATCAAATTTGGGAACAATCGGTGTTGGATTGAAGTAGTGAGCTTCCATAGTTCGGAAGTGTAGTGTCCCGAGTTTTCATGACATAAACCTCTCAATCTTTTCTTATGAAATCACATCCAGCCTAAAGTAATGGTTAGTCAAAAGTTAATGCTCTCATTTCGATCTAAAGCATATAGCTATTCTCATGAAAGTTTATGCACTCACAGATCAGTTCAGTAGCCCATTACATTGGGATTCAGTCATACAATTTATTTCAGTTGTGCATGATAGCTTATAGCCTCAGATTCCTCAGTGATTTCAGCCTAATTAGCCACATTCGAAGATGAATGTTCCCAAGGGGGAGATATTATAATACCCCAAACTTTTCTAGCTTAAATTCATTCCTAGAATATTCAGAGATAGCTTCCAAAATGAATAATATTTATTCCATATGGAATTTTCAAGATTTCAACTTTTCATTGTGTGGGAAATTGAATAAACGTTCCATCGATACTAAATTCTCCCAAATCCGACACTCGATGAAGGAGTTATGGAATTTTTAGGTTGACAGTGTGTCACCTAGACTTCCAGCGCATCGCAGAGCTAAGTAAATTGGTAGTTGTCAAATTCTAGTTAGACTCCGTGATTCCACCTCATCGCGGAGGAGTCCCATTTCACATTTATCAATTTCCAGCAAGCCTACGAGATAGTGGCACGTCGCTCCAGTGGCCAAATTGGCAAAACGATAGGGCACTGCGATAGCTCCACGTCGCAGAGAAAGGCCAGTTCCCACTCATCCTTTTCCAGTGAGCCACCACGATTGTGGTGTGTCGCGGTGGCCAGCCAAATCGAGATTTTTGCTGCTTTTCCAGTATCTTTTAAAAGTTCAAGAGGGGTGTTTTGGTCAATTCCCAAGCCCCCAAATCCATCCAAACATACTATTTAATCCTATTACAAGCCTTCTATGCCTATGTTTATCAAAATTTATCTCAACCAAAACCCTAAGCTTCATCATTCAACTTCAAGAATCCCCAATATTCCACCATTCTTTCCCCAAATCAGTTCAAGATTTAAAGTTCCTAGTTCAAAAATACCAAGAATCATCATTCAATAGTACAAATAGAATCTCAAAGGCAAACTTGTTCATCTAGTTCATCATCCAAGGTATGTGCGGTGTAAACAAGGATAATTCTTTCATCCTTGTGCCCAAAACTTTATTTTCATTATAAATTTAATGATATTTATGAGATTTCCCATGAAATTTAAGTTAGGGTTTATACCTATTATCACTATTTGTAAGATTATGGGATTTCCTATGATTTAGAAGTTGAATTACATGATTATATTTATATTTCTATGCATTGTGCATTAATTTCCAGATTTTATGACAAATTATGAGTATTTATATCATCAAGCATGAATTTTAATATGTTTTTAATATGAGATTGATGCATGGGGTCATTAATCCCTAATTTAAGATTGTTATTTCAAGATTATTTATGCTATGAGCATCCTCAGATAAGATTACTCACAAATTTTGACAAAGATTTGACCTTTTGGTCCTAAGCTAAGATAAGAATCCACTTTGTTCAGATAACTTGAGATTTAAAGAAAGAAAAGCATAACTGGTTTTCTTGTAAACCTTTGTGCTAGTTTTGAAGTGAATTTCTTACGATTTTGAGCATAAGAATGGGAGTAGTATTTAGCATCGAGTTGAGTATGATTCCAAGGTTTCATACCCCAGAACTACGTGACACCATAGGATTCAGATTATTCCCACTTCTATGTCGATGACTCAGATTGTGATCACATTAGATTGTAGTTCTATTCTGATGGCAAGGGTAGAACAACCCTACCTAACGGGGGCCAGATGTGGGACTCCATGATGCTCACACGGTGTATGTTGGTTAGAAGAACCTCTCAAAAAATATCTCCTACTCATAAAACATTCTATTGGTTTAAAGCCTTAAGAGAAAGTGTTTTTCCTTACATCTTAATGGTAAAGATTTTTAGAATAATTCCTCAGAAAAGAATAACAGAAAGCTTTTATAAAACTAAGTGTAAAGGCTCACAAAGCTTACTCAGATTATGCTTTACAGAAAAATATTAGTTTCAGATTTTATATTTAAAGAGTGAATCCTTTCTACACTTAGACAGTATGATTTAAAGAGAGAATGCAAGTACAACTTTTAGAACTAAATATTATGACTCACTAGATTTATAAAGTATGATTTGTTACTCATGATATTCAGTATTTTAGATATTCCAGCTTATGTGAGTCATTTAAAATTAGCATGCATTGTCTTACAAATTATGATGATTGATATTATGTTTTACTTATGCATTCACCCTCATATACTCAGTAGATCCTCAAAGTACTGATCCATATATACTTCTATGTGCTACATTATCTCATAATGTAGGTATCAGTTCAGTTATAGCACGCATACCATATTCAAATAGATTGCAGCTTCCAGTCAGCAGATAATGAGTTCTTTTGATTCAAAGGCTAGAGTCAGTCATATAGTTTGAGTAGTAATTTTATTTTATTTATTTAGTCATATTTATTTGGGATAGTTGGGGGTCATGTCTCAACTATCTATACTCAGTATAATAGAGTCTTCACAGATGTTAGTTATAGTCAGTTATGTAATTTAGTCCCTCTTTTCAAATTTTATCAGAATGTAAAAGTGTACCAGTATTGTATTTTTCTCAGATTCCATCATGGTTTTGTTTTCGTACAAGAAACTCTGTCATTTTATATATGTTTAATTATTTTAATCAGTTCCAATTATTTTATCGTATAAGAATAAGGGCGACATTTAGGATTGGAGCAATTATATAGGTATCAAGTTGTTGAGTCACACTACAAAGGTTTGGGAGAGGGTGGTAGAGTTGAGGTTGAGGAAGATTATTACTATTTTAGAAAATCAATTAGGATTTATGCCAAGGTGCTCTGCTACAGAAGCCATCCATCTCATCAACTGACTGGCGAAGCAGTATAGGGAAATAAAGAAGGATTTGCACATGGTGTTTATCGACGTAAAGAAGGCCTATGATATAGTTTCTAGGGAGGTTATTTGGAAGTTTTTGGAGGCTATAGGGGTACCTATAGTATACGTTAGGGCGATTAAGGATATGTACAATGGAGCCAAGACTCAGGTTCGGATTGAGTGGGGGGTCTTCGAGAACATTCCTATCTTGATGGGGTTATATCAAGGATCGTTGCTTAGTCCATTTCTTTTTGTCTTGGTGATGGATATTTTGATGAGGCACATTCAGGATGAGGTGCCTTATTGTTTTCTTTTTGTGGATGATGTAGTCTTAATTGATGAGACTCCTAGTGGAGTTAATGCTAAGTTTAGGGTTTGGAGGAAAACTCTTGAGTCTAAAAGGTTTAGGTTGAGTAGGTCTAAGATGAAATATTTGGAGTGTAAGTTCAATGAGGTATCTCATGAGTCTTATATGGTTGTTAAGCTTAACACTTATTGTATCAATAAAAGAGATAGTTTAAAGTATCTGGGGTCGATGATTTAGGAGAATGGAGAGATTGGCGATGATGTCACTCATCGAATCGGGGTAGGGTGGATAAAATAGAGGCTCTCCTCTGGTATCTTGTGTGACAAAAAAGTACCTCCCAAACTTAAAATGCAAGTTCTACAGAGTGGTGGTTAGATTGTATGGGGCAGAGTGTTGGCCTATTAAAAGGACCCATATCTAGAAGATGAAGGTGGAATATATGAGAATGCTTTGGTGGATGTATGGGTATACTAGAAAAGATAGGATTAGAAATGAGGTTATTTGAAATAAGGTGGGAGTAGCTTTGGTGAAAGCCAAGATGAGGGAAGCGAGGTTAAGATGGTTCTATCATGTGATATGAAAGAGTACAGATGCCCCAGTGCAGAGGTGTGAGAGGTTGGGTAGGGATGGTTTCAAGTGAGGTAGAGGTACACGGAAGAAATATTGGAGGAAGCTGATTATACATAACATAAAGTAGCTTTAGCTTGTCGAGAACATGACTCTAGATATGAAGTTGTGGAGGAGGCGAATTAGGGTAGAAGGTTAGTCTGAGTTAGGATGTTGTATGATTTGGTATATACGTGGAGTATCTTTCTTTTGGTATTATTGAATATGTTAATTTCAATTGTATCTTATTCTATTACTATTCATTATTTTATCTTAGATTACTTTATTTTGAGTCGGCAGTCTATCGAAAACAACCTCTCTATCTAACATTTGAGGTAGTGGTATGGACTGCGTACACTTATCCTCCCTAGACCCCACTTGGTGGGAATACACTAGTTACGTTGTTGTTGTTGTTTTTGTTGTTATTATTACCATAGGAAAGTCCATTTTGTTATAAATAACACCTTTTGGGGAAAAATGCTAAGAGAGTATCAAATTAAAAATATCTTATTAATTAAGAAAAGTTAGAATTTCAAGAAAATTTAGATTCTTAGGTTTGAAGAAAATTGCGTTAATCGAAACAAACTATTAGTCATATGAACAAAATGAATGACATCTTAGAATAAAATATTCACTTTTAGAAGACTCTCTTTAAGGACAAAATCGAAGGAACTAATTTAATCCATTTTAGATATGATAAATTAGGTGAAAATAAGTAAATTAATTAAGTGAAAGAAAACTAAGATAAAGTAAAATGACAATGCCTTAGGGAATTTTGTTTAGATTAATTGATTAAAGTGCAAGTTAATACAAATAAATAAGGATAAATTACAAACTATAAGGAATGAAAGAGAAGAACTAAAGTTGGGTCCCTCTTTGGCACATCAATTAGCTGCCCAACTTTTGGGCTTTGAATTATGGACTTTGGGTCCTCGTTCCTATTTCTATGCCAGTTGTATATCAAAAGCTTCAATATCTACGTTTTTACAGTATATTGGATGTATATCTATCCAATGTGAAAACATACTCGGGTTTCTTGACCCATTTTCCATCTCTGCAGCCTCTATATCAATATTTCTCCCATATATCTTATGTCTATCGCCACAGATCAATCCTGTTTTGGGACTTTGGCATGAGGTTTTGACTCGGAGAAATGGGACTTGGTCCCATATATGCAAAGGAGAGTTTGGTGGACTCATAAGATGGAGTTCATGCATAAAAAAATAAAATAAGAATCAGAATTTATTAGATTAAAAGCAAATTATCGCATGTAATCAAACGTTGGATCAAATTGCGTTGAAACAAGAATTGATCTCCGCTTAGGAAAAATACATGTTTATTGGTAACTTCTTTACAAAAAGAAAAGTTACTTATTTTAATATCATCTTTATCTTAAATTCATATGCATAACCAAAGGAATTTAAAAGAGGCAAAAGCAAACTTTGAACTGAACCTTGGCGAAAGATAATTTTTAAAAGAAAAAGGGATCCTTTTTGTTAACATCCCCAAGAGGGATGATGAATTATAGAATTTCTATGTGCCGACCTATGCCATTAGAGTAGTGGAGTGTATTGCAAACAAAATCAAGTTTAGGAAGCAAACAATAAAACTTTTTTATGACAAGCCAGTACAAAATATTGATGAAAAAAATACCAAGAGATAAATATATTTAACAGGGCCAACTACTTATCTATCATTACCACTGTGTGGATGTAGAATAGATCCATTTACTTATTCAAAATCCAACAATAAGATTACGCTAAACGTCAGCAAAAACAAAATGAGTGTGACACCAAATGAATGAACGACGGAACATAACGATGACCAAACCAATGACTGAAATGAAACTAACATAAATGAAGTAAGGTGAAAAACTGATGAGTACTTTTTTTAAAGAAGGAGCGGCGATAAACGATCTTATAACAATGAAGCTTTCACTATCGTACTTTCGATTTTGACTCATAGGAGTATAATTTTTATCAAAATTGAGTTTTTTGAATCAGTTTCTTCTAGAATTATTGATTACATGGAATTAGAAGAATGCTCCTCCGAAAGTTTCAATTTTCTCCAAAAAATTCCTTCTTTGGGAAAGTGAAGGCTTGGGCTATTTATAGATCAAAGCCAAATTTGAAAATATGGATTTGAAGTGAGAATTTTTTTCAAAAACATGTGGATGGAGTTTGAATTCAAATTCAGCAAACAATCTTCTCCCTTTCTTGAATTAATGATGAATTCAAAGAAATTTTTTGTTGTATCACCTTTTGGGGACTGTTTCCCTGATATTGTTGGTTTCAACGAGCTGAAATAGCTAAAAATGGATGGTGATGAGGCTAGGGTTTTAATGGGTTGATATCTTTTATTGCTATTTGTCGTTGGTGTTGAGACGGTTATTGGGTGAGGTGTGAATGTTGTTGTTTGTACTGGCAGCATATCTGTACGTTGTTGAAGTTGTTGTGTTTATACGTTGCTTAGGGTAAAGGGAGAGGGAATTATAGGGGTGTGGGTCGGGTCAGGTGGTTGTTATTGGGCCTGTCGGGGTGGTGTATTTGGTTGCTGGTGCAGCTGATGATTAATTAAACAGGGGGATGGGTAGATTAGGATTTTGGGGTTATTTTAAATATAACCCCAATTAGATTAGGATTTAACCAATTTTTTTAAATCTTGATCACATTAAAAATCAGTTGGCCAATTACATTGTAATTGATGTCAATTTGATTTTCAATTACGATCTAAATTTGATAATTTTGGCTAATTTAGATTGCAATCTGACATGAATTAATAATCAATTTAATCTCGAGCTTTTTGATTAAATAAAATTAAATAAAGATTTTCTAAATAAATTATTTTTGAGAACAAATTATTCTAAAATCAAACTTTTACCCATTTAAATTCATTCAAGATAGTTCTTCATTAAGAATCAATTTTTGAAGTGATAATTATTTAAGCAAACAAAATTATATGATCTTGTATACGTGAGTAAAGAAATATATAATTTATTACTTAATTAAAAAAATTCACTCAAATGAATATTTCATAAAGAATTTATTCGGATAAAATAAATATTTTAATTTTATTTAAAATCAAAAAAATGAAAAGCAAACCTATTTGTCGAGGGAAAAAATTAGGTGTCAGTAAGAAGCAAGTGACAGCCAAAAAGGCTAAAAAATTAAGGAAAATTTGAAAACTGATAAGTAAAGACAACTGAACATACACCTGAGAGACCACCACCACCATTTCTTCGGAGGCTTAAAAATACTAAAGATGTTTCTTGATTTAATAAGTTCTTGGACATACTTAGAGAATTTCACATTAATCTTCCTTGGTTAGATGTTTGGTAGGAAATGCCAAATTGTAATAAGAACTTGAAGGATGTGGTGACCAACAAGACCAAACTGGGTGACATTGAGATAGTAACACTTACTGAGGAGTGTAGTTCAGTGGTGATGATCAAGATGCTCAAGAATATCAAGGACCCTAGGAGTTTGACCCTCCCTACATAAATTGGTAAAAGTGATGTGGTTTGTGCTTTGAGTGATTTGGGGGAAGTATAAATTTGATGCCCCTTTCAGTTTTTAATGCTCTTGGTTTGGGAAAACCAACGCCATGTTCAGTAGGGCTCTAAATAACGGACATAACAAGAGTGGTTCCCGAAGAAATCATAAAGAATTCTCTCATTAAGGTTTTCAAGTTCATTATTACCGTAGATTTTATTGGTCTTAATTATGACACAGATGACATGGTGTCAATCATCTTGGTACATCCATTCTTGGAAATTGGAAGAGCACTGATATATGTGAGAAAAAGTATTAAAATGAGAGTGAATAATGAAGAAGTGGTCCTCAAAGTGTACAAAGAACTCAATGCACCCTCACACTACAAAGATTTGTGCATGACCATAATGATGGAAGAAGATAAGTATGGGGTGGAGGAGTGAAAATAGTGACCTCTTTGCACACTCTCATGGAGTTAGCCAAAGCAACAATTAAGTATGAAGTTGAGAAACTTGAGGAGGAACCTGAAAAAAAGGTGTAGAAAGAGCATCAGACCTAGAGAGTAAGCACTCAAAAGGTCATAAAAAAATAAGAATATGGGCTCTGAGTAGGAGAAAAATGATGAGAGATTAGGGTTGAGGGTTGTCAGTTGTGTCATGCCACAATAATAAATGAGGCTTTCCTTTGGAGGCAACCCAAGTTAAGGTAGTTATTTTTACTTTTTCTTTAGTATCATATTATGTTTTTTTTGGTTTTGTGTCAACATGTTGAAGGAAAGTTTAAGTAAATGGGATCTTAGCTATGGATCATAGAAAATACTGAGTGTGAGGTCTTTCAGATCTTTTTGATGATCATGATGCGACTAGCTAGGCCTAAAGACCTTAGGGATTATCTATATCCTTACTTTTAATTTAACTTTGGGGACAAAGTGTGATTTTAAGTGTGGGGTGGGAAATCTTCTGATTGTTTAGGGTGAAGTGGTATTATAGGATTTCCATATCCATTATTTTATCGTTTTTGACTAAATTTAAAAAAAAAAGTACAAAAAGATTTTCTCTTTGCATATTTTATGTTTTGGGGGGGTGTCTGCCTAGTAGATGGACACTTTACCCACCCCTTCATTTTTTTATTCTTTTCTAAAGGGTAGCTCTTTGAACTCAGTATCTCTTTTTTATTTTTAGTAGTAATTTTAGAATTCTTGTTATTAGTAATAAATGAGATATTCTTACCAAGTGTTATGTATGATTACATGATGAGAGTTGGTTTTGAATATGAAAACATGTGTAGTGAGTTGAATGACTATTTCTGAGACACCTAGGATCATTTGTATGACTCTTGTACAATGTTGGATTAATTTTGAATTCTGACTATTGCTTAGTTGAGAGTCTACAGATGTCAATCTTGATTTGAGCATGTGCCATATGTGAGTGAGGGTTTTGTTGCATTTCTTGTTTCATATTGATGTTTAGAACTTTCCTAGTGTGTTTGTAAAGTGAAAAAAAGAATATTGGGTTTAGGAGATGATATAGGCATTTCTTTGATAGACATGTTTTGTACCTTCTGTATCTACCCGTTCTATATGACCTTAGTTAGGTCTATTGAGACTTTAGCCTATTCTTTCGTAGCATCACGTGTAGCCTATTCACTTTCTTTCAATTAACCGTACTTTGATCCAAAACTCCAAAGCACTTTAGTTGAAAGATTGAGAGGTTAATGAGTGAAAAATTATAGAAGGAAAAGTGAAAGTGAAGCCATAAGAAAATAGTTGTTGGTGTGTTGAAAAAGTTTATATGCTCTATTTAAGAGGAATGTGAGGAAAAACTGATCAAAAGTAAATCATATAATAATACCAAATACTCCTTACTTAAGATGTTTGAACTAGCTTAAAAAGATAGGGGAAAACAAAATAGAAGTAGAAAAATAAAAGTGGTGAAAAGTTTTGTTGGTTAGAGAGGAGTTTGATGTAAAGTGTGATGTATTAAAGTTCTTAGTGAAGATAGTCACTATTACTGGCCAGAATAATTTCTACCCATCCTTTAGCCAACATTACAACCTTTAAATTCCTACTTGATCTTGAGCCTTGACATTTTGATATTAGTAGATTACTACACTAAGGGTAAGCTTATAGTTTATCTTATGTGACATGTTAATTCCTTGTGAGAGTGAATGAAATTTGATTCTTACACCCATTCTTATGACATATTGCATATTAGTGAGTGTAATTGGTTGAGTCTTTTATGGTGAGGGCGCATGTTTAATGATTGATAAATGACTTATATGATCTCTTGGTTGAGTAATGTGCATGTTTTTCTATCTTGGGAGAGTCAATTCGTGAGGTTAGGAAGTTTTGAAGTAGCATAAATGAGTTTTCACTTGTAATACAACATTCTTAATGTGGAACTAGTTGTTCATGTTGTCATTGTAGTTCTAGATTGAGTGTCTTAGTTTGAGTGGTGCTATTAGAGTCTTCTTTAATGGTGCCTAATGTAAGGAGTTGTTTAAGGAAAAATGAGGCTTCAAGTGTGGGGTGATAATCTTAGGTGTATTTATACTCCTAAATGTCATCATCTATGCACATTTAGCTTTATTTTAAGGGCTTCTTAATGTGCCTAATAAGTTATTAAGGTGAAATTGTGTATTTTTATGTTAAGTGACATGTTTATAGTGTTTAAGGTGCATTTGAAACAAGTTAAGAATTAAAATGATCAAATAGAGTTTAGAAGAGAAAACTAGTTATCCTAGCTTGAGCTATGCTTGGTTCTAGTGCACTTTGATGAGCTCTAATGTATTGTATGAACTAATTCTTGTTGCATGATGTTGTAGGATACTACTGGAGGTTTTTTTCAAGATATTTGTATCCTTCAAATAATTCATAAGAAGTGAAAAAATAAGGATTAAACATTAGAGAAGATATGAGCAAAAATAAGTCGAATTCCTACCTTGTTGGAGGTGCCTTGCGCCGCACCCCACAAAGAATTGGACGGGGTGTGAGGTTCACCCCTTATGGACATCCCAAACTGCCTCACCTATTCTTTGGTCGGTTCTGCACCCCTAAGTCCATCCTTTGTCCTTGCGGTGCGAGGCTTCTCCCGAGGTGTCCAAAAATCGATATTTACATCTTTTAAGTGAGGAGCAATGTGGTAAATGAATATATTTTGTGTTGGAATGACCATGAAATACCTAAAGTACTATAAAAGGAGCATCTAGACACAATTACACCTAATATATGGAACACCAGACAATTGGAAAAAAGAGAAGGCATCAAAGGGGCTCTACGCTTGGGTTCTTCTTTAACTTAGTTTCTTTGTAGTTTTACTTATGAATTCCATTATTTTGATTCATTCTGAGACTATAAGCGGAAAAACACCCTCTTTCTAGGGTTTTGTCTACAAAAATGATTGTGTAATTATGGTTTGATTATGGATTTATATGTTTATCAAGTCATCTGATTATTCTTACACTCTTGTTATACTAATCTATGCATCATAAACTTTAGGATAAATATAAGTCCCAAAATTAATAGGCCATAGGAATGGTAGGATGCAATGAAGAATGTAAGGAGTGTAGATTTGTTAGTGTGTGGTGTATATCCTCCCAAAGCTACCAATCAATAGAGAAAGAAGTTGTTACATAATTCTCGTGTATACATATGGGATGAGCCTTATCTCTTTAAACATTGCCTTAGTAAAATTATGCACAGATCTATTTCTGAAGATGAATCTAAACAACTGCTACAAAAGTGCCATTCATCTCCTTATGGTTGTCATCATGGGGGTGAACGAATAGCTAGAAAAGTGTTACAATCAGGCTTCTTTTGGCCAACATTGTTTAAAGATGTGGTTTCCTTTGTAAGGAGGTGTGATCAATGTCAACAACTAAGTACAATATCAAGGCTTCATGAGTTTCCCCTGAACAACATTCTTGAGGTTAAAGTCTTTGATGTGTGGGGGATAGATTTTATGGGACCATTTCCACCATCTCATAGAAATTTGTTTATCTTAGTAGCAGTCAACTACAAATCTAAGTGGGTAGAAGTTTCATCTTTACGTATGAATGATGAGATAGTTGTAATGAAGTTTGTGAAAAAACATATCTTTTCTCATTTTGGCACACCCAGAGCAATTATCAGTGATGAAGGTAGGCATTTTGTTAACACATGGTTTAAAAATTGGTTGGCTAGATATGGTGTTAGGCACAAGGTGGCCACTACATATCAAACACAAATGAGTTTCCAAGTAGAGGTATCTAATCGGGAGATCAAGCAGATTTTGCAAAAGACGATCAATGTTCAGCGTAAGGATTGGTCTGAAAAGTTGGATGATGCACTATGGGTATATAGGACAGCTATAAAATACCCTTTGGCACCTCTCCTTATCGATTGGTATATGGGAAGGCTTGTAACTTGCCTTTGGATCTTGAGCATCAAGCTTATTGGGCTGTAAAGAAACTGAATCTCGATATGAAAGTTGCTGGTGAGAAAAGATTATTGTAATTGCATGAACTTAATGAGTTTTGCTTATATGCTAATAAGAATGCAAAGTTGTACACAGAAAAGACCAAGAAATTGCATGATAAGCATATTCTGCATCGTATTTTTGAGCCTAGACAACTGGTGTTGTTATTCAATTCAAGATTAAAGGTTTTTCTAGGTAAGCTGCGATCTAAGTGGTGTAGCCATTTGAAGTGGTGCGAGTGACGTCTCATGAAGCTGTTGAGCTATAGAACAAGGAGAAGACTAAATTTTTTTTGTGAATGGACAGAGATTGAAGCATTATTGGGCGGATCATAGAGATCAAAACAATGTGTCCATCACCTTAGCGGATGAATAAAATTGAGTTGAGTCGTGCCACAGCATAAACTAAGACTCTGTGTGGGATACAACCCACGAATGTAATATAATAGTATAGTTTATTTCTTAGTTGTAGAAAGAAAAAGGAAAAAAGCAAAAAATACAAAAAGATAAGTCGTGTCACGACCAAAACTAAGGTGCTGAGTGGGAGCAACCCATTTTTCCTTATGTTATTTCTGTTTAGTGTGCAGGGATGAGATACTTTGAGGTGAAAAGGAGATAACTACAGGCAGACAAATTTCACGTTAAAGGAAGAAATCAGGTTTGTAGAATATGTGTGCAAGTGAGGTATTAAAGAAGGTAAGAAAAAGGGGATAGAATGCACCTAAGAGGGAATTTCTAGTAGCTTGTCGCGATTAGACCGCATCACAATAAAGGAAAATTCTCCAATGTTGAATTTCCAGTAGCTTGCCGCAATTAGACCGCGTCGCAGCAAAGTGAATTTCTCCAATGTTGAATTTTCAGTAGCTTACCACGATAACACCATGTTGCGAAGCTAGATGTGGAAAACTATCCCCATGTCGCGATAAGGGTCATTTTAAGGAGAACTTTAATAAATTTTCGGGTTTTAACCCAACCCACCACTAATTAATTAGCCTCTTTTATAAATACCCCCTCCCCCCAATTCCCCCCATTCTTTCTCACTTTCAATCTAGTGTGCCGCCCCCTTTCAATAAACTAATCCTCTTAATTCTTGGTTTTTACAAGGGGTAAACTTCAAGATCCTTTCACTCTTTCAATTCACATCAGGTCAGTACTAGTCTTCTTGTGTATTCTCTTTATTTTGATGGCTATTTCAAAAATCATTATCATAATTGGGTTGTGATTATGTGGATCTATTGATATATACTGAGATATTTCAAAGATATGTGTCTAGTGTGTTTCTTATTATTAGTCCTTAATTTATGTATATGCTTAACTACTTTACCAATGGGTGAACTTGGTTATTAAGTAGACTTTAGGGTGAATGTTGAATTATCATCTAATGTTGAAATAGAATTGATTTAAAGTAGCAATTGTGCGTACATTGATCGAACTTGCTTAGCATAGGGGGTGTGCTTCACCAAGAAGGGAAGTCTGAGTACCTTACTTAGAAATGTGTGAGGTGTTCCAGACATTTGATTTTGAAGTGCTTGCTGACTCTCCTGTGTAATTTGGGTGAATCTTTACTTATATGCATTATGGGTTAAATTTTCGTAACCCGGGTGTTAATTGTATTGCTATACCAAGTGAGATTTTGATAGGAAATACAGTTTGCTTCATGTATGAAATTGATAGTGATAAAAATTGTTGCATTGTTTCTAGTAGATGAGTACGTAAAGCCCTATTATAGTCACATGTCTGTGGTTTATTATCGCTGTGGGGTGCTTAAACAGTTATGATGTAAACGTGAACAAGGGGAACTCTGAGTACCCTATTCTTAAATTTGTGCACCTATGCTAGAGACTCAGTGTGAGTTTCTTTACACCTTGTCCACACTTAGTATAAGCTAGTACATTCTGAGATTATGTCTTTCTAGTTTGGTGTATTTTTTGACTGACAAGTACTATGGATCATCGCCAATAAAAAGAAAAGATAAGGCTAGGATATCTGAGCCCTCAAAGAAAAGAAACAGGCAGTCTAACAGGGTACCAAGAGCTCTGGCAGTCCCTCGTGGTTGGTACGAAGATATGGGTATAGATAGGTCACTGAAGTTGGAAAAAAATGGTAATCTAAACACATTGTAACCAAGTACATCCCGAAAGTGTTTATAGATAAGGAAAGCTTACAGGGTGAGTATCTGATCATGGTTCACTTGTTGGAGAAATTGCACATGACCTTTGTGATCAAGCAGCCCATGGAGTGCAAAAAACACCTTGTAAGTGAATTTTATGCTAAATAGGACCCCAGGGACTCAGACCATAAGGTGAAGATTTGCAGGCAAGAGGTCACCTTTACACCTAAGGACTTGAATAAATTATTGGGTATTCTCGAGGCTGATGCGAAGCTATTGAGGCAGCTGAACATTACCCCTCTATACACCCACCTCTGACACCTCTTGTATGGAAGTACATCTATAGCTAGATGGTCTCAGCAATGTGTCATTGGCCTCTATTCAACTTTTACTTATGCTCAAATGAATAGAGAAGCGCGTATATAGGGGGAAGATGGTCAACCATTGCCTCATTAAAGGAAAGCATATGACTGACGTCTCATGTGATAGGGTATGTTTAATTTATGCTCTTATACGTGATGACATTAATATCAATGTAGGTGCTTTCATTTTTTTTCTACAATGAAGAAGGCGAGATACCATGAGGGATGCTGATATGGGTTTGGAGGATTGCTGACCAAATTCTTGAGGAAGGAAAGGGTTGAGAAAAAGGACCTGGATTATAAACAGGTGGCTTTTATGCACCTGATTAATGTGATGAGATTTAGAAGCTTAGTTGTGGCTCACGGGCCGATACTCACTATGCCCAAACGCCAGGCTTGGAATGATGAGATTATAGTAAAGATGTTTGAACTGCAGATGCTACAATTGTAAGTAGGGAAAACCAGCAACCAATGAAGAAATTCATGTTGTTAAGTTGGGTTACCCTCTCAGTCACTAAGCTAGGACTTTACTATGGATAGGTCTAGAGTTTATTAACCCTATTGATGATAATGTACCTACTGATAGGAGAGGCAGCGATTCAGACATTGTTTCAAAAGACAAAGAACATCCTGATATGGGAGCTAAGGAACATGGTCCAGATAATAATGCAGATGATGCTGCAAATAATGATGAAGTTGATGATGAAATGGATAAGGCCTAATTAAGGCATAGTATGCCACCTCAGTACTTGAGCTTATTTGTAAGCACTGGGACAGTGCTTCATTTTAGGTATGGGGTGGTGGTATCTCATATCTCATTCTCATTCCTTGCACTTTGTTTTATGTTGTTGGATGCTTTTATTTTTGGTGGATGTTTTTAGTTTCTGTTTTTAGGTGTTGGACTTAGTTATTCTAACTATTTGGAAAGATACAGTCTGTAATAATTAGTATCTAGTAGTAATTTTCTTTAACTTTTTAATGGTGTTATTTAATATGTTTGGCCCTCAAGGAAATTCTAGTTTTCTCCCTCAAGGAAATTCTCAATAAGTCATCATAGTTAGTTGCCCTCCCCTATGATAGATGTATGATGACCATCTTAAGGGGAGTTAGTCATAGGATATTAATGAATGATGAGAACCGAATCACAACTTAAGCAGAAATGCTTAGTGTTAGGCCATTGGGACAACGACTTGGAACATATTGGTCTTGAAATAAAATCATGTCTTAAACTAAGAAAAGAATCTAATTTTAGAAACTTAATCTCAATAGGAGTAATTCAGTTTGTTGGCTTAAAGTTGAATCTGACGAAGTGTGAGATCGGAAACCATAAGGATCCGACTTGAATCTAACATACACCAAGAGTGAGAGAGTTTTTGTTTTTGTTCTACGTATATAGTAATGTCTAGAACTTGCCTAGTGTGTTTACAAAGAGAAATAAAGGATGTTGGGTGTATGACATGATTTAGGCATTTTTTTTATACCCAAATCTTTAGACCTTATTTTCCTACCCTTGTGCATATCCCTAGGTATCCCCATTGAGTCTATAGCTTGATTTCTTTAGTATCCTCATATGTAGCCTAATCCCTTCTTTGATAAACCTTAATTTGATCGAAAGCTCCTAAGCACTTTAATTTAAAATTAATTGAGTTAGGAGTGTGAAAAAATAATAAGAGGAGAAAAGGTGAAAGTGAAGTCCCCAAGTAGTGGTTATTGGTGTGAAAAATTGATGTGTTGTGGTTGGGATTAATCAAAGAAAATTTGTTCTCAAAATTAAATCTTTAATTAATAGAAAATACTCCCACTATATTTTATGTTAATGAGCTTAATGAGATAGGGTAAAAAAAATGATGATTGAAGGTAGTAAAGGTGAAAGTGGGTTGCTACAGACTGATCTTAATTGTACAATGCGATGTATTAAAGCTCTTATAGAGATTAGCCACTATTTCCTAAAGAATTCCTACCCATTCCTTAGCCTACATTACAACCATGAAAGACCTAGTTGATCCTTTATCCCAACATCCGACTATTAGTGGAGTAGTACACTAAGGGAAAGCTTATGGTTCATTATCTTTCATATATGAATTCTTTGTTGAGAGTGACTTATTTAAGTCTTATATTCCCATTACGTTGTATACTATAAGATGGTGAGTAAATGTGGGAAACTTTTTTATTGCGATGATGTATGTAGATGATAGTAAGTGACTTATCATGTTTTTTCTAAATTGAGTGATTTGATTAAGTTTTCCAACAAATTGGAAGTTCACCGTTGAGGTAAAGAGGTTTGAAAAGATTTATCCCATGTTATAGAAGTGAATTTACATGTTTTGAGCGGAAAAGTCATTGTTAGAATGGTGAGTGCCAGCACAAACATTTCACATAGGTTATGATGTTAAGCATAATTGAGTAGAGTGTTCATTGATATTGTTTGACGACGAACAAGGTTTGAAATATGGGGTGGTGATCTTGGGCTTATTTATATGTCCAATCACTAATATTCACCCATATTTGGACTTTTTCTATGATCTAAAATGTGATATTCTTATTGTATTTGAGCTTTAATTGTATTCCTTATCTAATGGACGTGATTAGTTTATGCAGGGCTAAATTGTGATGGAATTGAATGCGATTGTATGCATGAACGAGAAGTTAACGATGAATGGAGAAATAAGTTTAATTTGTTGAGATAAGGATACTGGAAATTGGCTTGGAAAGAAGAGAATGAAGCAAGGAAGAAAATGTTGAGAAAGTAAAATCCAGTGACCCATCACAATTAGACCACATCGCAGTGAATGATAATTCTCAAAATTTTGAAGTTCCAGTAGTTCATCACGATAACACTGCATCACGGTGAAGGAAAAATCTCAAAGGTTGAATTCCATCAGCTCATCGCGATAATACCATGTTGTGGTGAGGGGTAATTCTTGAGTGGCACAATTTAGTATCTCACTGCGATAAGGCCGTATCGCGGAGAAAGACATGGAAAACTATCCCCGTGTTGCAGTGAGATGCGAAAATCAAGAAATTAACCCCAACTATAAAAGGAAAAATCAAGTCAACTGGAAACACTTTGGAAACGTGAGTAGCTGCAGAAAAATAATACAATCTCTCTCTTAGGGTTTTTTGAACTTCATTATTTCAAGATTACTACTTGGTATGATTAATTATTTATTTTTGATGTTGAATTCAAACATGAGTGGCTAAACACCCTTGCTCTGGCGTTGGTGCCAAGAACATGATTACACTTTGATATTCTTTATCATAGTTTATTATTGGATTATCGTATGGGTTGTTCTTAATTTCTTGTGCTTACTAGTTTGTTGAATGGCCACCATTAGAATAAACCTATATTCTTATGTGAATCCGGGAGGAGAAACATAGGATAAAATGAAGAGGTTATGGAAACCATGTTCATACAATAAACCCTTCGAATCAATAACCCATTAATCAACTAGACAACGATAAGAATAGAGATCTATAATATTGTTAAAAGTGCCTTAACCCTGAAATTCTCATCATTATTGTTTACAACCTCTTCTTACTTTTCTATTGTCGCATATTTTTATTTATTATTTATTTATATTTTTTATTTGAAACTTCACAATCATCTTGACACCTTTAAACACTTAATTCATTCTTGTCAAGAACTAAAGTTGATTGAATTTCTAGTTGCATAGTCCTCGTGGGTATGATATCCAACTATTCTAGCCACTAGATTACTTGTA
Organism: Capsicum baccatum var. pendulum; assembly: GCA_030864225.1. Taxonomy (NCBI): domain Eukaryota; kingdom Viridiplantae; phylum Streptophyta; class Magnoliopsida; order Solanales; family Solanaceae; genus Capsicum; species Capsicum baccatum. The sequence continues at coordinate 27,670,994 of CM061554.1, read as the reverse complement.
TGATCGCGTGCATTTGCATGTGCATTAGACCCCAACAAGTTTTTGGTGTCATTGCTGGGGACTAATATAATTAGTAATTTTCTAAATCTTTGGTTTTTGATAATATGTTTAAGTGTTAATGACTTAATCTTAGTGGCTCACTTTTGCAGGATTGGATGAATAAAGGAATGGTGAGAGATAGAGAGTTGGTATAACCTTATGTAGAACCAGAACTGGTATTTCAACAGAGGTGAAGAGCTCATTATCCAATTCAGCAGGTTTAAATGGCGGAACAAAGAGATCCTAATCTTGTTGATCCAATTGATCCAGTTGATCAAAATACCGGATGTGCTCTAAATCTGGTGATTCCAGTTTCTCCTACTCAAGAAGTTACCAGACCTATTTGTGAGGTGGCAATCCCACTCACAAACCATGCTACTAATAGCATCCGCAAGCCAGAGCTAGGTGGTCGATTCAAATTAAATCAAAATATGGTGTAGTTGCTGAATTCGGCTGATCAATTTGTTGGATTTTCACATGAAGACCCACAAAAACACATACAGACCTTCCTAGAAATTAGCGATACCTACATTCCTGCAGGGGTGTCTACTGATTATGTCATACTAACTCTCTTCTCCATTTCTTTAATTAGGGAAGCAAAAAGGTATTTACATACTGAACCACCACACTTCATCACTTCCTGGGATGATCTAGCTCGGAAGTTCCTAATTTGATTCTTTCCATCAGGGAAGACTACACATTTAAGAAGTGAGATTCTGAGTTTCAGGAAGAAAAAGGGAGAAAATCACTACCAATCTTGGGAAAGATTTAAGGGGATACTAAAAAATTACCCTCACCATCATCAGTCTAATGATGTTCTTGTTCATACTTTCATAGATGGGTTGGAGCCAAATACCAAGATTTTCTTTGATTCAGCAGCTGGGGGGAAAGCTCTTGAGAAAACATATGATGAATTATATTCACTGCTGAATCAGATTTCACACAGGAATCCTAAATGGTATGCTAACTTAAGGAGTGCTCCTAAGAAGGTTGCAGGTGTATTAGAAGTAGATCAGTTTACTGTGATATCAGCTCAACTTATTGTACTACAATACCAGATTACTAATCCATTTAGCAGCATGAAGTTAGGGGTTGCACATCCAGCAGCAATAATAAATGCAGGTAAGTGCGTGGTGTGAAATTTATGGTAGTAGTGATCATGTAGCAGATTCATGTGCCATTAATCCAGATTCTATTAAATATATGGGGAATGCTAATCGTTAGGGAAAAACTTTGGTAATACCTATAATCTAAACTGGAGGAACCATCCTAATTTCTCATAGGTTGGAAATCAGGGACAGAACAACAATCAGTATAAGGGGCTAGAACAAAAGAATCAATGATAAGTTTAGTAATTCGACCACAACTCAAACGAGAAATTTAGAGGAGATAATGAAGTAACTTCTAACTTCTCATGCATAGTTGGCAGCAGATATGATGAATCAACAGTTGATTACAAAGAATTTGGAGCTATAAATTGGTCAGATTATGGGGCACAAAACACTAAACCTCAAAGAGGATTACCTAGTGATAATAAGGCAAATCCAAAGTAGGTAAATGCAGTCATAATGAGGAGTGGTTTGTAGTTAAAGAAAGTAGAATCGAAGCATGTTAGTCCTGCAGCTACTGATGATGAATCTAAAAAGAATGAGGAGAAAGTGGTCAAAGAAAATGTACAAGTAATGAAATCGAAGAGGAGAAGAAGACTCTACCTTTACCCTTCTCTCAAAGGCATCGAAATGACCAAAAGGTGACAAGTTACAAAAAGTTTTTGGAGCTTTTAAAGTAGGTTCATGTTAATCTTCCTCTTGTTGATATTCTGCAGAGTGTGTCGAAGTATGCAAAGTATCTAAAAGATATAGTGGCAAATAAAAATCAATTGATAGAGTATGCTACAGTATCACTTACTAAGGAGTGAAAATCTAAGATACAGAATAAATTTCCCACAAATTTGAAAGATCCAAGTAGTTTTACTTTGTAGATCACCATCGGTAAGGCCACCAGTGCTCATGGATTATGTGACTTAGGGGCGAGCATCAATACTATGCCCACATCTTTATTCCGAAAGATGGGTCTTAGGAGTCCCAAACCCACAACTATTATTTTGCAGTTAGTTGTTAGGTCCCTTGCTAGGCCTACCAGAATCATTGAAGACGTATTGGTGCAAGTGGGGCCACTGATTTTCCAATAGACTTTGTTATTCTAGATTTTGAAGTTGATTTGATTGTTCTATTTATTTTGGGATGCCCGTTCCTAGCAATAGGGCAGTCACTTATTGATGTAGCTACAGGAAAGATGACTATGAGAGTGCATGACAATATGAAGGTTTTTTATGCATACAAGGGACTGACATTTCATGTTATTTATTAAGAATTGTCTTCTATATTAGTTATAGACCTTGAGTCTGAGCTCCATTAGTTATTGTCTGATGATCTACTAGAGAGACCTTTGAAGGGTCATGATCTTTGAGGTGGTGTATAGGTGCTTGAATTGGTTCAAGTTATGGATTTGGCAGTTATTAACACAAGAAAAATTTATTTTGAGTCATTGAACAGACCAATCATCCCATCTCCTAAGGCTTTCATTGATGAACCACTAAAATTAGAGCTCAAGGCTCTTCCTCCTCCCTTGAAATATTTTTTCTTTGGTTACGATGATACCTATCCTATTATTTTATATGTAGGCTTATCTGACGTGCAGTGAGAGAAGCAATGGCAGTTTTGAAAAGAAGAAAGAAAACACTTTGATTGCAGATGTCGGACATCACATAAATCAATCCAGCTTTTTGTATACATAATATATATATATATATGGAAGAAGGTTACAAAGAAAGTGTACAGTAAGAACAAAGATTGAATCCAGTGATGAAGAAAGTTGTACGAAAGAAGTCATTAAGTGGATTGATGTTGGGATTGTCTATCCCACATCTGACCAACCCTATGCACTGTGTCCCAAAAAAGGGTGGGATGACTGTGGTTACAAGTAAAACTAATGAGTTGATTCCCACTCTCATGGTAACTTGTTTGAGAATATGGATTGACTATCGAAAGATGAATGAAGCCACCAGAAAGGATCATTATCCTATCCCATTTATTGATCATATATCGGATAGGTTGGTAGGGAAAAAATAATATTTCTTTTTGGATGGATACTCAGGGTATAATCAGATCATAATAGCGCCAAAAAATTAGGAAAATACCACCTTTACCTGTCCATATGACACATATGCATTTAGACGTATGCGTTTTGGCCTTTCCAATGCACTCGTAATGTTTCAGAGATACACGATGGCAATTTTCTATAAAATGGTTGAAGAATTTATCCAAGTATTTATGGATGAAATCTCTGTTTATGGTAACTCATTTGATGTGTGCTTGTAGAATCTAGATCGAGTCTTAGCTCATTGTAAGGACACAAACCTGGTACTGAACTGGGAAGATGCCACTCTTTGGTTAAGGAAGGAATAGTCTTTGGTCATAAGGTGTCATGTAGAGGAATTGAAGTAGACAGATTCAAATTTAAATTCATTGAAAAGCTACCATATCATGTGACAGTGAAGGGAGTGAGAAGTTTTCTTAGGCACGCAGGATTTTACAAGCGGTTTATCTGAGATTTTTTAAGATCATAAGTCATATATGTAAGCTATTAGAAAAAAGCTAAGTTTGATTTTGGGGTTGAGTGTCAGGAATCATTTGAGAGGCTGGAGAAGAAGCTTACAAAAGCACCCATCTTGATTTCTCTAAACGGGTATTACCATTCGAGTTGATAAGTGGTGCTAGTGATGTAGATGTTAGAGCAGTTTTAAGGTAGCAAAAATAAAAGATATTTCATTCTATTTATTATGGAAGTAAAGTCTTAAATGATGCCTAGATGAATTACACAATCATAGAAAAAGAGATTCTAGAGCTCGTCTATGCATTCGACAAATTCAAATCATACTTTGTGGGCACCAAGGTAGTTATTAACATAGATCATGCTTCCATCAAGTATTTGTTCAACAAAAAGTATTCAAATCCATAGTTGATCAAGTGTATTATATTGATCTAGAAGTGCATGACAACAAAAAACTGAGTATCAAGTGGCGTATCATGTATCAAGGCTAAAGAATCGTGATCACATTGTTGATGATACACTTTGCATTAGAGAAGAGGTTCTAGATGAGAAATTATTGTCACTCGATATGTGTGAGTTTCCTTGGTATGCATACATTGTTAATTTGTTAGTTTGTGGTGTATATCCTCGTAAAGCTACCAATCAATAGAGAAAGAAGCTGTTACATGATTCTTGCACATACATATGGGATAAGCCTTATCTCTTTAAACAGAGTCATAATGGAATTATGTGCAGATGTATTTACGAAGCTGAATCTAAACAAGTTCTACAAAAGTGACATTCATCTCCTTATGGTGGCCATCATGTAGGTGAACGAATAGCTAGAAAGGTGTTACAGTCAGGCTTCTTTTAGGCAACATTGTTTAATGATGTGGTTGCCTTTGTAAGGGGGTGTGATCAATGTCAGCAACTAGGTACAATATCAAGGGGCCATGAGATGCCCCTGAACAACATTCTTGAGGTTGAGATCTTTGATATGTGGGGGATAGATTTTATAGGACCATTTCCACCATCTCATGGAAATCTGTATATCTTAGTGGAAGTCGACTACGTGTCTAAGTGGGTAGAAGCTATAGCTTTACCTATGAATAATGCGAGAGTTGTAATGAAGTTTGTGAAGAAGTATATCTTTTCTCATTTTGGCACACCCAGAGCTATTATCATTGATAGAGGTATGCATTTTTTAACACGGTTTAAAAATTGGTTGGCTAAGTATGGTGTTAGGCATAAGGTGCCCGATGCGTATCACCCATAAATGAGTGGCCAAGTAGAGGTATATAATCGAGAGATCAAGAAAATTTTATAAAAGATAGTCAATGGTTAGCGTAAGGGTTGGTCGGAAAAGCTAGATGATGTACTATAGGCATATCGGATGGCCTATAAAATGCCTATTGGTACCTTTCCTTATCGATTGGTATATGGAAATTCTTGTTACTTGCCTTTGGATCATGAGCATCAAGCTTATTAGGCTATGAAGAAACTAAATCTCGATATGAAAGCTATTGGTTAGAAAATATTATTGTAATTGCCTAAACTTGATGAGTTTTGCTTACATGCCTATGAGAATGCAAAGTTGTACAAATAAAAGAACAAGAAATGGCATGATAAGCATATTTTTCATCGTGTTTTTAACCTGCACAACTGGTGTTGTTATTCAATTTAAGATTGATGTTATTTCTAGGTAAGCTGCGATCTAAATAGTCTGGGTCATTTGATGTGGTGTGAGTAACGTCTCATGAAGAATTTGAACTATGGAACAAGAAGAAGACTAAACAATTTTTGGAGAATGGACAGAGATTAAAGCATTAATGGGTGGATCATGGAGATCAGAACAATGTGTCCATAACCTTTGCGGATGAATAAAATTGAGTTGAGTCTTGCCACAATGCAAACTAAGGTGTTGCATGGGAGAAAACCCACAAATGTAATGTAATAGTGTATTTTATTTCTTAGTTGTTGAAATAAAAAGAAAAAAATAGGAAAAAAAGCAACAAGTACAAAAAGACGAGTTGTGCCACAACCAAAAGTAAGGCGCTAAGTGGGAGGCAATCCACTTTTCCTTATGTTATTTTTGTTTAGTGTGTAGGGATGGGAGACTTTGAGGTGAAAAGGTGATAAATAAAGGCAGGTGAATTTGACGTTAAAGAAAGTAATCAGGTTTGTAGAAGATGTGTGCAAGTGAGGTATAAAAGAAGGTAAGTAAAAGGGGATAGAATGCACCTAAGAGGGAATTTCCAGTAGGTTGCTGCGATTAGACCGCATTACAATAAAGGAAAATTCTCCAATGTTGAATTTCCAGTAGCTTGCCGCGATTAGACCGCATAGCGGTGAAGTGAATTTCTCCAATGTTAAATTTCCAGTAGCTTACCATGATAATACCACGTTGCAAAGGTAGATGCAGAAAACTAGCCCCATGTCATGATAAGGGTTATTTCTAGGAGAATTTCATTAAATTTTCGGGTTTTAATCCGACCCACCCCTAATTAATTAGCCTTCTTTATAAACCCCCCCCCCCTCATTCTTTCTCACTCTAAATCTAGTGTCGCCCCTTTTCCATAAACTACTCCTCTTACTTCTTGGTTTTTCCAAGGGTTGAACTTCAAAGTCCTTTCACTCTTTCAATTCACATTAGGTAAGTACTAGTCTTCTTGTTTATTCTCTTTATTTTGATGGAAAATTCAAAAATCATTATTACGATTAGGTTGTGATTATGTAGATCTATTGATATATATTGAGATGTTTCAAAGATATGTGTCTAGTGTGTTTTTTCATTATTAGGCCTTACTCTATGTATGTGCTTGACTACTTTACCAATGGGTGAACTTGGTTATTGAGTATACTTTAGGGTAAATGTTGAATTTTAATCTAATGTTGAAATAGAATTGATTTAAAGTAGCAATTGTGCATACATTTCTCTAACTTGCTTATCATAGAGGGTGTGCTTTACCAAGAAGGAACGTATGAGTACCTTACTTGGAAATGTGTGGGGTGTTCCCGACCTTTTATTTTGAAGTGCTTGCATACTCCCCTGTATAATTGTGAGGTAAATTTTTACTTATGTGCATTATGGGTTGAATCTTTGTAACTCAGGTGTTAACTGTAATGTTATACCAAGTAAGCTTTTGATAGGAAATACATTGTGCTTCATTTATGAAATTGATAGTGATAAACATTATTGCACTTATTTCAAGTAGATTAGTAAAGCCCTATCTCAGTCACATGTCTATGGTTTATTGTCGTTGTGAGGTGCTTAAACAATTAAGATGTAAATGTGAACAAGGGGAAGTCTGAGTACCCTGTTCTTATATTTGTGCGCCTGTAATAGAAACTTAGTGTGGAATGTCTTTACGCCTTGTTCGCTCTTAGTATAAGCTAGCACATTCCGAGATTATGTCTTACTAGTTTTATGTATTTTCTAATTGATAGGTACTACCGATCATCACCAACAGAAAGGGAAAGCTAGGGCTAGGCCATCTGAGCCCTCAAATAAAAAAAGAGGCAGTCTGGCAAGGTACCAAGAGCTCCAACAGTCCCTGGTGGTCGATACGAAGATATGGGTATAGATGGGTCACTGAAGCTAGAAAAAAATGGTACTCTAAACACATTGAAACCAAGTACATTCCAAAAGTGTTTATTAACAAGGAAAGCTTACAGCGCTAGTATCTGAGTGTGGTTCGCCAGTTGGAGAAATGGCACATGATCTTTGTGTTCGAACAGTCCACGAAGTGCAAACAACACCTTGTAAGGGAATTTTATGCTAAATGGAACCTCAGGGACCCAGACCATGAGGTAAAGATTTTTGGGCAAGTGTTCACCTTTACAACCAAGGACTTGAATGAATTATTAGATATTCTCAAGGATGATACAGAGCTATTAAGGTAGCTGAACATTACCCCTCCTTACGCCCACTTTCGACACCTCTTATGTGGAGCCACATCTTCAGCTAGATGGTCTCAGTAATGAGTCAATGACCTTCATTCAACTTTTCCTTATGCTCAAATTAATAGGGAGGTGCGTATGTAGAGGAGGATTATCTACCATTGATTAATTCAAGGCAAACATATGACTGACGTCAGACGTGATAGGGCATGTTTAATTTATGATCTTATGAATGATGACATTGATACCAATGTAGGTGCTATCATTTTTATACAATGAAGAAGGAGAGATACCATGAGGGACGCTAATATAGGTTTAGAGGATTGGTGACCAAATTCTTGAGGAAGTACAGGTTTGAGGAAGAGGACCTGGATTACAAACTCGTGGCAGATACATGCCGGATTGATGTGACAAAAGTTAGGAGCTTAGTTGTGGCTCACGAGCCAATACTCACTATACCCGAGTACCAAGCTCGACATGATGATATTACAACGAGAATGTATGGACTACAGATGCTATAGATGCGAGTAGCAGGGAAACCAATAACCAATATAGAAATTCATAAGGTTAAGCTAGATTACCTTCTCAGTCACTATGCCAGGACTTTACTGTGGATAGTTCCGGAGTTTGTTTACCCTATTGACGATGACGTGCCTACTGATGAGGAGAGGCAGTGATTTAGACATTGAGTCAGAGGATGAAGAATTTCCTGATATGGGAGCTGAGGAACATGGTCCAGATGATGATACATATGATGATTCAGTTGATGATGACATGGACGAGGCCTAATCAAAAGTAGTATGCCACCTCATTACTTGATTTTATCTTTAAGCATTGGTATAGTGCTTCATTTTAAGCATGGGGCAGTGGTATCTCATAGCTCAGTCTCATTCCCTACACTTTGTTTTATGTTGTTGGATGCTTTTATTTTTGGTGGATATTTTTACTTTCTATTTTTGGGTGTTGGTCTTAGTAATTCTAACAATTCAGCATGATACAGTCTGTAATAGTTAGTATGTAGAATTAATTTTCTTTTGCTTTTTAATTGTGTTACTTAATATGTTTGGCCCTCAAAGAAATTCTCATTTTTTCCCTCAAGGAAATTCTCAATAAGTCATCATAGTTAGTTACCCTCCCCTATGATGGATGGATGATGACCGTCTTAAGGGGAGTTAGTCACAGGAAATTAAGGAGTGATGAGAACCGAAGCACAACTTATGGAGAAATGCTTGGTGTTGGTCCATTGGGACAGTGACTTGGAACATATTGGTCTCGAAACAAAATCATGTCTAAAACTAAAAAGGGAGCTAATTTTAGATACTTAATCTCAATAGGTGTAATTCGGTTTGTTGGCTTAAAGTTTTATTTGACAAAGTGCGAGATCGAAAACCATAAGGATCTGACTTGAATATAGTATGCACCAAGAGTGAGAGAGTTTTTGTTTTTTTTCTACATGTATAGTAATGTCTAGAACGTGCCCGTTGTGTTTACAAAGATAAATAAAGGATGTTGGGTGTAGGAAATGATGTAGGCATTTTTGTTAATAGCTAAATTTTTAGACCTTATTTACCTACCCTTGTGCATATCCCTAGATAGCCTCATTGAGCCTATTTCTTAATTTATTTGATATCCTCATATGTGGCCTAATCCCTTCTTTGATAGACCTTAATTTGATCCATAGCTCCAATGCGGTTTAATGTAAAATATATTGAGTTGAGAGTGTGAAAAAAATAATAAGAGGAGAAAAGGTGAAAGTGAAGCCCCCAAGTAGTGGTTATTGGTGCGAAAATTTGATGTGTTGTTGTTGGAAATGATCAAAGAAAATTTGTTCTCAAAATTGAATCTTGAATTAATAGAAAATACTCCCACAACATTTTATGTTAATGAACGTAATGAGATAGGGTAAAACAAATGATGTGCGAAAGTAAAGGTGAAAGTGGGTAGCTAGAGACAGATCCTAATTGAACAATATGATGTATTAAAGTGCTTAGGGAGATTAGCCACTATTTTCCTAAACAATTCCTACCCTTCCCCTTGCCTACATTGCAACTATGAAAGATCAAGTTAATCATTTATCTCAACATCTGATTATTAGTGAAGTAGTACACTAAGGACAAGCTTATGGTTCATTATCTTTCATGTATGAATTCTTTGTTAAGAGCGACTGATTTAATTTTTATATTCCCATTACGTTGTATACTGTAAGATGGTGAGTGAATGTGGGAAACTTTTTTTTGTGAAGGTGCATGTGGATGATAGTTAGGTGACTTATCATGTCTTTTTAGATTGAGTGATTTGATTAAGTTTTCCACTAAATTCGAAGTTCACCGTTGAGGTAAAGAAGTTTAAAAATATTTATCCTATGTTTATAGAAGTAAATTGACATGTTTTGAGCGGAAAAGTCATTGTTAAAATGGTGAGTGCCAACACAAGCATTTTGCCTAGGTTATGGTGTTAAGCTTAATTGAGTAGAGTATTGATTGAGATTCTTTGAGGACAAACAAGGTTTTAAATGTGGGGTGGTGATCTTGGGCGTATTTATATTTCTAATCACGTACATTCACCTATATTTAGACTCGTTCTGTGAGCTAAAATGTGTTATTCTTATTGTATTTGAGCTTTAATTGTGTTTCTTATCTAATGGACATGATTAGTTTATGTAGGGCTAAATTTTGATAGAATTAAATGTGATTGGATGCATGAATGAGAAGTTAATGATGAATAGAGCAATGAGGTTAATTTGTTGAGATAAGGATACTGGAACTTGGCTTGGAAAGAAGAGAATGAAGTAAAAAGTTGACAAAGAAAAATCCACTGACCCATCGCGATTAGACCACGTCGCAGTGGATAATAATTCTTAAAATATTGAATTTCCAGTAGTTCATCACCATAACACCACATTGTGGTGAAGGAAAAATCTCAAAGGTTGAATTCTAGTAGCTCATCGTGATAACACCACGTTGTGGTGAGGGGTAATTATCTAGTGGCACAATCCAATTGCTCATCGCGATAAGTCCGCATCGTAGATCTAGATGCAAAAAAATAGCCCCGCATCGTGGTGAGATGCGAAAATTGGGAAATTAAACCCAGCTATAGAAGGAACAAATCGAGTCAATTGGAAATACTTTAGAAACATGATAAGTGCAATCTCTCTCTTAGGGTTCTTTGAACTTCATTATTTTAAGATTACTACTTGGTATGATTAATTATTCGTTTTTGATGTTGAATTCAAACATGAGTGGTTAAACACCCTTGTTCTGGGGTTGGAGCCAAGAACATGATTACACTTTGATATTCTTTAATCATAGTTTATTGTTGGATTATCGTATGGGTTGTTTTTAATATCTTGTTCTTACTATTTTGATAAATGGCCACCATTAGAATAAACCTATATTCCTATGTGAATCCGGGAGGAGAATCATGGGATAAAATGTAGAGATTAAGGAGCAAGGTTCTCATCCACTGATAAAATAAGGGATTTGATTTAGCATCTAGGATACGGATATACCTAGAAGCCTTGTTGGGTTCACTAGGAGGAAGATAACTTTATGCATCTATATGAATTATTGCATCCTCGCTCAATGATGTAGTTGCAATGTTCAGATAGGTAGAATATTAGAGGCCAGGAGACCATGATCATACTATGAACCCTGCGAACCAGTAACCCGATAATCAACTAGACTACAATTAGAATAAAGATCTATAATATTGTTAAAAGCCTCAACCCTGGAATTCTCATCATTATTGTTTACAAACTCTGCTTACTTTGCTATTGTCGCATATTGTTATTTCTTATTTATTTAGATTTTTTATTCAAAACTTCACAATCATCTTGATACCTTTAAATGCTTAATCCACTCTTGTCAAGAACTAAAGTTGATTGAATTGCTAGTTGCATAGTCCTCGTGTGTACGATATCCAACTATTCTAGTCACTATATTACTTGTATGATCGCGTGCACTTGCTTGTGCATTAGACTGTAACAATGCAATTTTTATTTTTTGTTCGTTATAATTCCAAGGCTTATACTCTTAGTACAAACTCACACTTATTTAATATCATTTGTGACACTAGAATAGGTCTGCTTGCTAAAATCCAAGTCTTTGTGGGATCGATATTTGGCGCAAAAAGGTCACTTTACTACTTGCACAACTAAGTACACCTGCATTTACGGTAGGATGCAACCAGTAGTATTTCCCATGTCGATGAGTAAAAGATGGGTTAAGTGAAGGACATCCATCTACTTACTAATCTAGGAGTCCAATTTTTAGTCTTTGAGGATGGAAGAGTGACTATTCATGAAGTGTATAAATCCTTCTTATGTGCCGAAGTTAAAGAGAAGTAGATAAATGATCCAATATTGATGCAAATTAGGAAGGATTTTGGCCAACAGAAGGTATCAACTTTTGAAATTTGGGGAGATGGTATATTGGGGAATCAAGGGAGACTGTGTGTTCTTGATATTAATGGGTTGGGAAAGAGGATCTTGATTGAGGTCGATGTCTCCAGGTATGTTGTTCATCCCAGCTCTACTAAAATGTATCATAACTTGAAGGAGGTGTATTGGTGGAATAACATGAAAAGATACATTTTAAAGTTTGTTGCTAAGTGTTTAATTTCTCAACAAGTTAACATTAAACATTAGAGGTTGGATGACATATCCCAAGATATAGCTATACCCATACGGAAGTGGGAGATAATTAACATTAACTTTGTTATTGGTCTTCCACATTTTGAAACTAGTATGATTTCATTTGGATCATTATTGATGGGATGACCAAGTTCGCTCACTTTCTTCCTACAAGGATTAAATACTCGAGAGAGAGGATTATGCAAAGTTGTACATTTTAGAAAATTATTAGATTGCATGGGCTTCTATTTCTATCATTCTGATAGAGGTACACAATTTTCTTATCAATTTTGGCTATCTTTTCAGAAAGGTTTGGGTACACTGGTGACTATTAGCACCACTTTCCATCCTCAAACGGATGGGCAAGTAGAGCGTACAATAATTTTGCCTACAACAATAGTTATCATTCTAGCATCCAAAAGGCCCTTTCGAGGCCTGATTAGATAGTATGAGGTAGGTGAAACTAGATTTTTTGAAACTGATCTTGTACATCAAGTATTTTAGAAAGTTAAGGCTATTAGAGAGAGACTTAAGATTGCTCAAAGTTTTCAAAAGTCTTATGATGATATGAGATGAAAAGAGTAAGATTTTGAGGTTAACGATTGGGTATTCTTAAAAGTCTCCTATGAAAGGAATTATATGGTTCAGAAAAAAAAGGAGAAGATCAGCCCTCGCTTTATAGGTACTTATCAGACATTTATAAGGTTGAGGGTGTTGTGCATGAGTTGGATTTGCCAATAAGTTTGGCATCTGCTTACCCCATCTTCCACGTATCTATACTTAAGAAGTGTGTGGGTGATCATTCTCTCGTTGTCCCTATAATGGATATTGGTTTGAAGAATATTTTGTCGTACAAATAAGTACCTATAAAAATATTAGATAGGCAAATTCAAAAGTAGAAAACCAAATAAATAGCTTTAGCTAATGTCCTGCAGAGGAATCAAAAGGTAGAAAAAGCTATTTGGGAGTCGAAAGATAATATGAGAGCTAGATATCCCTCGTTGTTCATTCCTTTGGACGAAGATATACAAGGTACTACTCCTAAGCTCTCTCTTATCCTTTATTATGTTCCTTTATCATGCTAGTTGTATTCTTAATCATTATTTGCAGAAGAATGATTCCAAGGTGAGATAACGTAATACCTCGGGTATTTTTCTGCCTTTTTAGATCTTAGAAACGAATCTATATGACCTTTATATTGAGTAGAAATCATTTGTGATAGTTTTGAGTACGTTATGGGAAGCTTCACCATTGAAATTAGGCCATGCATCGCGTCGGGGAAGGCCAAGACCTAGCCCCCACATTGTGCATCTACATGGAAGAGCTCACTGGAATGACCCCCGTTGTAGTCCCCATGCTGTGCAGCTCCTACGATGCTATGGGGGTGCATCGTGCAACCCCCCATCTGACTGGATTTAATTATTGTTTTGTATTTTAAGGGAATTTTGGTCCTTTTCTCAATTGAAAACCATCTCCAATCTACACTAAATGACCCTAACCCTTAATTTAGTATTTCTTTCCCCAAAAAACTCATTATAATCTTCCCCAAAATACTAAGAGGAGAATTAATTAGGGTTCAAGCTCCAAAACAAAAAGGTTCAAATTTTCTTAAGTTTCTTTAATGTAGATCGATCTTACTTCTATTGAGTTTAAAAACTACGATTCTCTAAACTCATAATCATGTATAAATTAAGGGTTTCAATATAATTTCAAGAACATGTCCCCAAATTTCCATTTAGACCAAAATCCATGGATTTAGTAAGAAAGTGAGTTATTTTGGGATTAAAAAAAAGATTGATATTGTTGATGTTTTTCCTTTACCAAATCAGTCATACTTGTGAAAAAGGATTTTGAAGAGTAGTATTTCTATTATAAATTGCTCTTGTTTTCATGGTGACTATTTGAATATATGAAAGGGATGACTTCATCTTAAAGCTTTAGAAAAATCTTGAATGAGAAACATCTTTGCCTAAACCCTTATATTGGTTTGGACGAGAAGACTTATTTGATTCTTAAAATTACATTACGAACATCAATAAATTATTGCAAGAACGAGATAATATAAGAGATGGCTTATGTGACTTACAAGTCTTGGTATGAAGATACCAAATTAGAAATTGCCATTTAGAAGTTGAAATGATTTTTTTGCAAGAAATGATGTTTGTAAAATGTAAAATATAGGCTTAAAGAGAGATAGGTAGTTAACCAAGAAGGCGTAAGTTTAAAAGGCTCATTGCTCGAAATCATGTTTTGTCGATGCGGGATTGATTTATTCCTGAAATACGGATAATCATTGTATACTTGCTTTGTGCTTTGTATATTAGAATATAGAGACTCCATCCCTTGAGACAAGCTTAGATTGGGGGCTTAGCCAACGTGTGAAAGTCAAACCCACATAGCACGTGCTGTTGTACAAATGTCGGGAGTAATATCTAGCTTAAAATTAAGGAAATCATTCTAGAGTCTAAGTATACACATTTAATTGGAGTTTTTTTCTCGGTATCTTGATGATTCGATTTATACTATCATAATATATTCATTCAAAATTTATTTTATTATTATTACTGTTGGCCGCTCTAAATGCCAACATATTCCACGTATTGACCGTCCTCAGACGGCTGCATCATTTTATGGTGTAGGTTCGGAGGCATATTTTTGTGGTCCAATGAAGCACTAGAATTATTCAAAAAACCTTGGGATTGGTGAGCCCTCCATCTTTTGGAAGGCCATTTGTGATATAGATTCTGTATTTTCAGTTTGTGGTATCATCGGCGCCTTGTGCCGGATTAAAAATTTTCGTTATAGTTAGAGGCTTTTTTATTATGTTCTTCCGAGTCTTGGACTTATCAGTAATTTTAACTAAAAAGAATTCATTAAATTTTATTCTACTTCCACACATTTTTATTGATTATGCTTATGATGTTATTCTAAGGGGTCTTATCAGGCCTTTCTTGGTCAGAGATGTCTGTCGTGGACAGGGCGTTGGCTCAATTTGTGACCAAAATAGATGGATTATTTACTCATATTGGTTTGTAAACCAGACGCCTTTGAGAAAGTATTGAAGGACGCCATTGAATATATGATAACATTCAGATTACTTCTCACAAAACATAGTAAATCATTTGCAAAGCATAAGTGAGGCACACTTAGTTTAGCATATTTAGGATGATAACAATAGTCTTTATTGTCT
This sequence comes from Capsicum baccatum var. pendulum, assembly GCA_030864225.1. Taxonomy (NCBI): domain Eukaryota; kingdom Viridiplantae; phylum Streptophyta; class Magnoliopsida; order Solanales; family Solanaceae; genus Capsicum; species Capsicum baccatum. The sequence goes on along the minus strand of CM061554.1, from coordinate 27,655,644 downwards.
TTAAGAGAACTGAGTGATCTACTTTGGCACTTCATAGTCACAGTAAAGAAGAATGGAGAGATAGGATATACATGCATAAAATCCTTTGCAGCATTGATACAAAGCAGAAGACTCTCCATTAATTATCATAGTATAGTTCACAGTTTGGACACACTCCATTGTCTATTGAAAAAAATAGGTTGAAAAGCATTGTTATATCATTAATTGCTTTAAAGTAATTCTCTCTAGTGAATTAGATGCCATTTTTAATCCTATTTTCACCATATATTTTGGGTAATTGTGCGTTCTATTGTAAGCTTTCACCAACTCAGTTGATAGGATGATGTTGTCTGTATTTTCTTTCTGTATTTTCTTTTGTCTAGGGTGAAGCCTGATTGTAATTTATAATCCAAGCACTTTGTGATAGTTGTTAGGATATTGGCTATAATTTTGTAAAGCATAGTGAAACATGCAATTGGTTGGTATTCTTTCATATAAGTGGAATTAGCATTCTTAGGGACCATAGTGATATATGTGCAATAAATATCTTCGTGCATGATACTAGTAGTAATAAAACTCTTAAAGGGCGTTTGGTGTAACGTATAAGTTATAAAAATTTTGGGATAAACTATGGGATTATTTTATCCCATGTTTGATTGATGTGATAAGTTAGTCAAGGAATTATTTATCTCACTATTTGTGTCTTAGTGATGGAATAAGTTATCCCATACATATGATGGGATAACTAATCCAGAAATAATTAATCCCAGGAATTAATTATCCCGGAATAACTTGTTCCCAACCAAATGACCCCTTACAGACTATACGACATCTTTAATTAATAAAAAAAAGTACTAGTAAACCCTTCAAGTATTGAAAAGAGTACACAAATGCCCTCCTTCCACTTTTAGGCTGTAAAATATACTTTCATTCACCTGTAGAGCTCCAAAATACTCTTTCACTTAACAGACAAGTGATTAGGCTTCTAACGTAATATGAGGAAGAATATTATTGATTCAAAGTTTAATTAATTAAAACCTAAATATTCCTCAAAACCCAATACGGTTCCCACTTAATTCCCCAAAACATATCAGAGGCTTTATTTGCAATTTCAGATACTACAGCAAATCTTATCATCTTCAAAAGTCATCCAACATGTCAATTTCCAAAGAGAAATTTTGCTACACAGCTGCCATAAGTTGTTGCATTAGAACTATAAGGCCAAACACATCGTCAACCCCTAAATTTGACACAAACTTTTACTTTGACACCTCAAGTGAACGTTATTCATTTAAGCACCTTAAATAGTGTTCCGGTGTTACTTTGACACTTTTTGCACAATCAGAATCAACAAAAAAATATGATGTGTGTATTACACTCGCTCATGATGTGTAAACTAACGAATCATATGAGGACTGTTTTTTCCCTAAATAATTCTTACATGATTAATTTGAATAAAATAAAAAAATTGTCAATGAATAAATGACATTTGGCACATACACAAACACACACCCAAATCGTATTCTCAAACATCCTCCCCTCCTCCCTCTCCTCCTCAAATTGCCTGTTGCAACACCTTTCAACCCTCATCTTTCCTAAATCATCTTCTCCAATATTCCATCCACCAAGTTTGTTTTCTGCAACAGCCAATCAGCCCGATGCTCGTTTCAACTGTATAATGTGATTATGTTTTTTTTAAATCTAAAACTGAAAGAGGAAAGCTTGAAACTCCCTTTTTAAGCTTGAAACTCAATTTTGTTGATCAAAATAAATGAGTTGAATTTATGGAGATTTGATATTACGAGCAAGGGATGTGATTTCCTCAAGTGAACTTAACCATATCATTAGTACAAAATTTAGCATCAAATTATATTTAATCGACATAGAGATGTATATTCAATTCTTAAATATCTCTCATAATTTTCACCATTAAGTAAAGTAAGATTAAGAAAAATAGTGGCTAAAAATAAGAAAGAAGATATAAATTAATGGGGGTGAGTTAATATAATGTTGTGGGCCAACTTGGATGCCACATCAGCCGAAAAAGGCCATCTATGCACCTTCAATAAGTAAAATATACGCAACATGCCAAATGTGCAAAACATCCCAAAATGACATACTAAGACACTAATTGAGCTGCTTAAAATGAATAACATCACTTTAGGTGTTAAAATGAAATTTTGTGCCAAGTATAGGAGACTGACGATGTGTTTGGTCGAGCTGTGACCTCATTTTCTGCCTTTTCCCAACTTACATGTATTACAATAAGAACATGAAACAAATTAAGAGAAAAAAATGCATGATTGATCAGAACAACTTCTAAAAAATTATTTCTACATGTAATTCATGGCTTCTTCTACCAATTCAGCATATTGTTTTACTAAGTTTCTTTAGCTCGAATATTTACTAGAGCAGTTGATAGTTTTTCTATCAACTTCTTTGAACTTTCCTTGACTTCAGGACCAATGGTTGCAGCTTTTGATCAGGTTATGTTGGTGTAATACACCACAATAATTAAATTACAGTTGAAAATACAAAAAAATAGTGAAGAAAATAAATAATCTTCTTCTTGGGTGAGGCGCAAATATCTCACTCTTTTTAAAGAGATTCAAGTCTACTGCGATATAATTTACACCGATCCAGCAATATATCTCCTGACTTGTCCACTCCTGGATATAATAATCCATCGACGATGTACAATTCAAGTAACTCCGAATTAGTTGAAGAGTTCAAAGCTCCATCATAAGAACACCTTCCTTCAATGTAAAACTCCCTATATTGTAGTGAATATAGTTAGACTTAGAATATTTTCTTTGTCTCAATTCTATCTTTCACTAGTATAGTTACTCTCTTTTGTATAGTGAATATAGTTGAAGACATTTTCTTAGTATCAACTCTCTCTTTCACTACTTAGCCTCAATAATATGAACTCTATATGTATTTCTCTTTTATATCCACAACATACAAGACCATCACTATTTATAGATGATAAATTCTTTCTTGTAGTGAATTAAAGAAATAGTGAAAGATAAATAAAATAGAGGTTACAAGAGTTACAATAATAATGAGGTGAAATAATGGTAGAAGTTACAAGAAACTTATGTCTATATTCTTATCACTAACTATGAAGTCAAAATAAGCATAAATCCACAAATGAATATGGAGTTAACTGCTGCACTTTACAACAATGCAACAGAAGAAGTAATGGGTATATCGTGCCTGCAACGGAAGGAGCAATGCAGCAAACCAGCAAACCCACTAACTGCCAAATATTGAAGTACTTAATGCTTAATAAAAGTGACACTTAAGACAACTTCCCTAATCAAGCAATTCAGCTTAATAACACTTAATACATAGGAGACAAATATAATATAATAGTATTAAATGCTCCAATGAATCATCAATTTCCCACTTATTTTAATATTAATAAGAGAGTACTTCACCAATTAAGTTGAAGGGAGACTACTATGCATAATGAAGGTGTGCTCTGCATTGAACCTTCACTTAGTAAAACAGTAACCTTTACTCTAGTGTCATTAATTGTATTAGACTTGAACTATGACTGCTTAAGGGAAATAAAGAATCACTACTTATACACAATAATCAAGGTATTGACATAAGCTTTAATAGCCATCACGTTACGATCATGTGCTATCCCAGTTTTTCATGAGCATTTTTTAGAATAACCCCAATTCTCATAAGAAGCGGCCTACTTCCACACTCACATAGGTGAAATCTGTCAAGGGTGGTTCTGTAATTTCGACACCTCACTCATACAAGATACAAAATTTTATTAAGTGTTCTTTGACACAACCTTCACAAATCATCATAGGAACAAAATGCACTCTCTCCATAGGAAGGATTAAACAATAGTGTATCCCACACCAAGTCATCATATGATTCGTTCTTTCTATTGAACCTGATTATAGGATATCTAGTCCCTAGGTTAGGTTTCCTCATTTATCTCTATATATTTTTACAGGCTTCATTCCTCCCCCTTGATGTGTTTTATACTCTTTATCTTGCCAAGACCTTGATTAGTTCATCTGTAAGATTATCATAAAACTAACACAATTAATATTGGTATACCATTGATCAATATGATCTCGTAATAATGTGTTTTCCTCCTTATGGTATGAGTTTATCATTATAATAATAATTTATACTCTATTAATAAATTTTCATGTTATCACAATCACTCAAAATTAGAGAAATTAATTTCTCAAAATGAAGTGATTGATTAATTCACTTTTTCACTAGTTAAAACTAAATAATTAGTTCAACCTCCATGATAGAGTTAACAAATAATAATTTACTTTTTCATTTCAACAAATAGCACCAAATTTTTTTCTCATTTGCATCATGAAGTATTTCAAAGTAAAGCAGGAATTTTTTAAAAAAATAGAAGCGACAAATTTTTGTATCAAGTAAATATACCCAATTTTCTTGTATATACCTGTAAAAATACGTTTATTGCATTTATAATATCAAGACAAGTGCTATTTGCGATATATCTCACTTTTCTTTTATTAGGCTAGCGAACTCCTTTTTCTTCATACCATTTTTATATATTTTAATCAAAAGGAGTTTAATGGCTCACATAATCAACAAAATGTACTTCACAATTTTTATTTTTCACTATAATGTGATATGTCAAGGAAATATTTTATCAGATGTGTTAGGGTATTTCTTTCCTTCCAAGAATGAAATTTATCTCACCCATTTTTTTATATCAAAATGGCTACTCAATTTTTTCATTTCTTTGATGACATACATGCTAGAGCCAAAGATATCAACTCATATAGATATAGTAACAAGTGATTTATTTCAAGACTAATATATGCACTCGTAACACCTTTTTTTTAAAGCATTCTCAAAAAGAAAAAAATCACATTTTTCATGGTGATTTTTTCCATTTCATTATCCCCTACTATTTTGAGACTTTAAAAAAATAAAATTTCATGAAAAAGTAACATTTTATTCATGAACCTCTGTAATAAGTAGAAAATTTTTTACGTTTCCTCCGCTTAAGTTGAGGAGTAGAAAGATACTTTACTCTTCATCTCTTCCCTTCTATCTCTTGAAGAATCTAATAACATGTTGAGATCTCTCATCTTGATATCCACGATTTTTCGAACTGTAACAAAACATGAATCTACTTAAAATTTTTGGTGTAATATACCACAATAATTAAATTACAATTAAAAATATAAAAAAAATGAAGAAAATAAATAATCTTATTCTTGGCTGAAGCTCGGATATCTGTCTCACTTTAAGGAGATTCAAGCCGTTGTGGCATAATTTACACCGATCCAATAGTATATCTCTTGACTTGTCCCCTCCAAGTACAATAGCCCATCAACGATGTACAACTCAAGCAACTGCGGATTAGTTGAAGAGTTCAAAGCTCCACCATAAGAACACCTTCGTTCAACATATAAAACTCTCTATTTTATGGTGAATATAGTTAAAGACTTAGAATATTTTTTTTATTTCAACTATATCTTTCTCTAATATAGTTACTCTCTTTTGTACAGTGAATATAGTTGAAGACTTAAAATATTTTCTTAGTCTCAACTATCTCTTTCACTACTTAGCCTCAATAATATAAACTCTATATGTATTTATCTCTTATATACACAACATACACGACCATCACTATTTATAGATGATAAATTCTTCCTTATAGTGAATTAAAAAATAGTGGAAAGATAATTGGAATAGAGGTTACAAAAGTTACAATAATAATAAGATGAAATAATGATAGAAGTTACAGAAAACTTATGTCTATATTCTTACCACTAACTATGAAATCAATAAACATAAATTCACAAATGAATATGGAGTTAACTGGTGCACTTTACACAATGCAACTGTAGAAGTAATAGGTATATAGTGCCTGCAACGGAAGGATCAATGGAACAAACTAGCAAAGCCACTAACTGCCAAATATTGAAGTACTTAATGCCTAATAAAAGTGCAATTCAAGTCATTAACTTCCCCAATCAAAGAATTCATCTTAATGACACTTAATACATAGGAGACAAATATAATATAATAATATTAAAATGCTCCTACTCCAAATGGGAATCGGGCTGTTTTGAATAATTTAAGTGGGAATCATCTTGGGTTTTGGAGAATACTTAGTTTTTACTTAATTAAACAAACTTTGAGCCAATAACAAACTTTGAGCCAATAACAAGTTGTCATGTATTACGTTAGATGTCTAATCACTTGTCTGTTAAATGGAAGGGTATGTTAGTAATAGACTACATATATAATTATTAAATACATCTGGGTTATTATGTAATTAGTTATTCTTCCGTTCTCTATATATACAGCTGTAACCCCTTCAATATCAATAAGATCAATTATTATTAAATTATATCATGGTATCAAAGCTAGGGTTTCTTCTTCCGCCCAAACCCTAATCTCTCCTCTTTTCTGACGTGTGTGCGCCGCCGCCACCGTCTACACCACGCCGCACGGCCTCCCTCCTCCGCCGTAGGTCGGCGCCATGGACAAGGTTGTTGATCCTCTGTCAAATTTACCGTCTGGAGTAAAATTACTGCTCAGGAATCTCCACAATCTCATCCCTGAAAAATTATCTGACAACAACTACCCGGCCTGGGCACTTAACGTCCGCACCGCCCTCGCAGCCAACTTGCTGCTCGGATGGATTGACGGTGCGGAGAAGCCGCCGCCCGAGACAGCCGAGGAGGACGGCGTCATGCTCCCAAATCCCGACTACCTTCCGTGGATGATCGTAGACACTCAGATCCGAGCCTGTCTTCTCGCCGTTATTAGCCCCTCTGTGCACAAACACGCCCAGGGTTTTCTCACATCGGCTTCACTTTGGGACGCACTAGCCACAAGGTACAACTCTGTGTCCACGGCTCATATTTTTCAGTTGCGTGACAGATTGCATACTCTTCGGAAGGGAACGAAGACGGTGACTCAATACCTTGATGATGTGGCCTCTATTCTGTCTGACCTAGATGCTGTGAACGAGATTATTCCTGAACGAGACATGGTGAATGCCGTGATACGTGGTCTTCCGTCTGGCTATTCCTCTCTCAAACAGCATATTCGCCTCTCACCTGTCGAAATCACTCTGAATCAATTGTCTGGATGGCTTAATGCAGAAGAATTGAATCTAGACATAGAACACAAATTACTGCTCGGAGAAGCCAGTACCACCCCTGGCGTCACGGCTCTTTACTCGGCTGGCAGCGGGGGCTCGGCCAGGGGCCGCGGTGACGATCGCCGTAACCAAGGGCCAGGCAGCGGCGGCGGTGACCGTCGGAATGCCGGGCAGCAAGGCAGAGGCGGGCCTCCACCGAGGGACGGCTTCCAGTCAGGACGCGGACAGGGATGAGGAAACCAGCGGGGGCCCACACGAGATCTTCCGACGTGCCAAATTTATGCTAAACGGGGCCATTCTGCGGCTAATTGCTGGTATCGTTATGATGACTCGCAGAATGTAAATCGCCAGTCCGGCAGATCAAGGGCGATGCATGCGTCCACAAACGCTCAATCTGGCGATTGGTATCTAGACACAGGTGCTAACACCCATGTGACGTCGGATTATTCACAACTTCAAGCTCCTCATCCGTATCATGGCTCAGAAACTATTACAGTAGGCAATGGTCAATCCCTTCCCATCACAAACACCGGCTCTGGGTATGTCTATACCCCAAATGGTAAATTTCATCTCTCCACCCTTCACCACGTCCCTTCCCTAACATCCAATCTTTTATCTGTTTATCGCTTTACTAAAGAAAATAACTGCACCCTCATTTTTAATGACACCAATTTCCAGATAGTGGACAATACCACGCACCGGGTGCGGTACACGGGCCGCTGTGAGCATGGGCTATACACTTTTCCATCCAGGTCTCCGTCTGTTGTGAGTCAAGCCATTCTCTCGTCCACCTGGCATCGCCGGCTTGGGCACCCATCATCCGCCATCACCAAATCCATTTTATCTTCCTTAGGTTTTAATTTTTCAGGGAAATTACATTGCGAGTCCTGTTCAGTGTCTAAATCTTGTCGTTTACCTTTTTCACTGTCTGAACACAAGGCCACTGCGCCATTTCAATTAATTCATTCTGATGTTTGGGGTCCAACCTCAGTTCCTTCTGTTCAAGGTTTTCGTTATTATATCTGTTTTGTTGATGATTACAGTAAATTCACTTGGCTTTATCCTCTGAAATTTAAATCCGAAGCTTATACTGTTTTTGTCAACTTTGACCGAATGGTTCAAAATCAATTTAATGCCAAAATCAAAATTTTTCGAAGTGACAATGGCAAAGAATTTGTCAACAATGGATTTGGTGTTTTTCTTCAAAGTCTAGGGGCTCTTCATCACACTTCATGTCCATATACCCCTGAACAAAATGGCGTTGCTGAGCGCAAACACCGTCACCTAATAGAAACAGTTGTTGCGCTCCTCCATGATTCCACCTTACCTGTTTCCTTTTGGGTTGATGCCCTTGCTACTGCCAACTACCTCATCAATCGCATGCCCACTCACACTCTCTCCAACTCCACTCCATATGCCCGTCTCTACAATCATCCAGCCGACTACATCCATCTCCGCCCGTTTGGGTGTCTGGTTTATCCCTGGTTGCGTCCACACACTCAACATAAACTTCAACCTCGGTCCACCCCTTGTGTCTTTCTAGGCTATCATCCCACTATCAAAGGTTACAAATGTTTCGATCCTGTATCTCAGAAAACATATGTTTCCCGTCATGTTCGTTTTGTGGAGGAACAATTTCCTTACACAAGTCTTTCCTCTACTCCATACTCCCCAAATCCACTTGGCATTGTGCCATTATTTCCGTCCTTTTCACACGCTCATGCTCCGGCTCACTCGGCACCTAACCCGGTACCCCACTACGCCACTACCCACTCGAACCAACCACCCACCCACCCGAACCCCCAAACCCCCCACCCGAACACCCAGCCGACTGCCACACAACCCACCACTTCCCTACATCATACTCCTAACACACATACAGCCACCCCATCCATCGCTGCACATCCCAGCTCTCACGGCAGCCCCACCCAACCCCCGTCCACACATCATACAACTCCACCACCCCTTCCTAATCACCCTCCACTCAACACTCACCCTATGACAACCCGAGCCAAGGCCGGTATCTTCAATCCCAAAGTCTACCACACTCAAATACCCTTTGATGCACATCCCACAACTGAGCCTACTACCTACAACCAAGCCTCCAAAAATAGTTTCTGGTGCCAAGCTATGGATGAGGAATTTCAGGCTCTGAATGAACAACGTACATGGGATTTGGTCCCTCTGCCTAGTAACAGAAAGTCTATTGGGTGCAAATGGGTGTTTCGCATCAAACGAAATTCAGATGGATCTCTTTCTCGCTATAAAGCACGTCTGGTTGCAAAAGGATATCATCAGGAGTATGGTGTGGATTATAAGGAGACCTTCAGCCCTGTTGTTAAGCAACAGACTATTCGTCTGGTCTTGTCTCTTGCTCTTCACTATGATTGGCCGCTTCATCAGTTAGACGTCAGCAATGCCTTTCTTCATGGTCATCTTGAGGAAGACATCTATATGGTTCAGCCACCGGGATATGTTAATCCCAACCGTCCTCACTATGTTTGCAAGCTTCGCAAATCACTGTATGGCCTGAAACAGGCCCCACATGCCTGGTACACACGCCTCTCTACTTTTCTGCAGGGTCTTGGTTTTCGCACCTACCATCATGACAACAGCCTCTTCACCCTTCACTGTTCTCGAGGGACAGTCATCATTCTTATCTATGTGGATGATATTGTTATTACAGGCAGCTCGTCATCACTCATCACTGAAATTACTGAGGCTATGCATCGTGACTTCAAACTTAAGGACCTCGGTCCTCTGGAGTTCTTTCTTGGCCTCGAACTCATCCGCAAATCGGGAACCATATTGATGCATCAGACAAAATATACCCTTGAACTTCTAAATCGAGCTGGAATGACAGACTGCGAACCCGCGATCACTCCCATGGCAGTCCGCCAATCCCCAGGGCCGAATACTCCCTTTGCCGATCCTACACTATATCGGAGCCTCGTCGGTGGACTTCATTATCTTGCTGTTACTCGTCCGGACAACCAATATGCAGTCAATCGAGTCTCCCAATCAATGCATGCTCCCACAGAACTACACTTTCAGGCCTTGAAATGCATTCTGCGCTATCTTAAAGGTACTTTTCAATGTGGAATTTTATTTCAAAAGGGCTCGTTTGATATATCTGTTTTTTCTGATTCGGATTGGGCTAACGACAAATATGATCAGAAGTCCACTACTGGATATATTGTTATGATGGGACCGAATCTGATTTCCTGGTGCACCAAGAAGCAAACGCGAGTGTCCCGTTCCTCCACAGAAGCAGAATATCGTGCCATGGCTGCGGGTGTTGCTGAAGCCATGTGGTTACGATACCTTACAGATGCACTTGGCATTTCCCCGACGAAACCACAGATTTATTGTGACAATCAGTCCACTATTTGTGTTACCAAAAATCCAGTCCTTCATGATCGTATGAAGCATGTTGGGTCCGACTGTCACTTTGTTCGCGATGAGGTACTTGCAGGAACGATGGCCACGCACTATGTCCCATCTACTGACCAGCTTGCTGATATTCTCACCAAGCCTCTTCCGTTACAGCCTTTTCAGTATCTCTGCTCCAAGCTGCCCCTCGTTGCTGCTGATCAGCTTGCGGGGGTATAATAGACTACATATATAATTATTAAATACATCTGGGTTATTCTGTAATTAGTTATTCTTCCGTTCTCTATATATACAGTTGTAACCCCTTCAATATCAATAAGATCAATTATTATTAAATTATATCAGTTAGATTCATGTAGGTGGATAAAAGATTATTTTAGAGTCTAAAGGTGAAAGAAAGGTATTTGTATATCAATTTCAATACTTGAAGGGTATATTAGGCCATTTTCTGCTTAAGTAACGACACCGACTCTTTCTAAACTAAGGAATTAAAGTCATCCACTATTGGAGCCTTGTCATCCCCTAAAGGGAAGAGAGTTGAGTTGATTACATTACTAATAATTGCCTTACATAGATGTATTTCTTATTGATGGCTAAGAACATGCCTTCTTCTCATGATAACTCTATTAACAGCAAGAATGGTGCAAATATTTGAGCCCATTAAAGATTTGTAAAATGTAATGATCTATTCTTTAATATCGTTCTGGTTAGTTAGTGTAGCGACAGAGAGGGAAATAAATTCAAAATTGGTGAAAAGAACTCGTTATTTACATCCTCTAGTTGCATTTATTTAGATCTAGATTTTGCCTGAGAACATTGTTCCTCTATGCTAGGCCACTTTTCTAGTTCTTGTATAGTTTCTTTTTCATCACTATCAAGCAAAGGCGCCTGAGAAATTTCTAGTTAGTTGGTCTTGTACTCCTTTTATTTTAAAATAATTGATTTTTATTGACTTGACACTTTCCTTGAGAAAAAATTTATTAGCCCTTTATTTACCAAATTAGCCTTAAAAATTATCCTTTTAAATATAAATTTGAGAATATATACACTTTGTTTAGTCATTTAATGATGAGAGTGGTATGGAAAGAACTAATAATATTCTCTTGATTTCATAAAAGGGACAACTAAATTAAAACAAATCTATATCTATATCTATAATCTATATTTATATCTATAATTAATCAATAATCAATAATATATTAAAAGTGTGAAGACCATTAGAAAAGTGATTTGAACTTTTTGTACCCTTATTTAAACAAAACTGTTTTTTCACCATTTTATTCAATTTATTATTTAATTATTTGTATTATATTAACTATATTCCTAAAATATATGGAAGGAGAATCAATTAACATTTTTTTTGTACATATAAACTAGAGAAGAAACCGATTTACTTATTGAAAAAATATGATTGATGCTCATCTAACTTGATTCAGTTTCATATGGTTGATGCTCATCTAACTTGATTCGCTTGTATGTCTAGATTGGTAGATACTTAATTTTCTAACCTCCAACTTCTTCACTGTTTTTATCAACATAATAAAATTCAATATGTTTGTATATATATATCTTTTTTATTTCCATTCAAGTCATTCTTTATGATCAAAATTTTTTCCCAGATAAAAATTATTTTTTGTCAAAACTGAATCTTTATAATCACTATTCTATTATGTTATAGTAATTTACAGGTCGTAGATGAATTTACAGGTGAAGATGAATGTCGGTCTGCTTTGAGAAGTTTTTAGATAAAAGTTAGGTTTAATTGTATTGTATTTATATCTCCGTATAGAGAATTTTTTGTATAAAGGTTAAGTTTAATTGTATTATTTTGATAATTATGTTATCGCATTATTTTGTTATAGTTTACAGATGGTAGATGAGTGTCAAACGACTTTGAGAAATTTTTTGTGTAAAGGTTAAATTTAATTATATTGTTTTAATGTCTCTATCATCGTATTGTTTTGTTGCAGTTTACAGGTGATAAATGAATGTCGATCGACTTTGACAAATTTTTTTGGTAAAAGTTAGGTTTAATTAAATAAATTCTCCAAAAGATGTTGAATTTAATTATTGTATTCATCTTTATTATTTAAACAAATATCTTATTGAGTGTAATGTTTTAACTCAATAAAGTGAGGTACACGCGCGAGACGCGCACACCTAAACTACTATTTTTAAAAAGAGGATCAACTATTTTGAAACGGGCAAAGTATTTGGAGAAGATCCGATCTTGCTTTATATATTTTCATTTCTATTCCTCAACTACTCCTTGTTTAAAGCTTTGAGTGATGGTCATAATGCCTTTAATATCCTCCAGGTGTTTTACATTGGATTGGTGGCCAGTTGAGTAATCCAGATGACTTTAATTATATTTTTAAATAGGAAGTAGTTTGCCCAGATGTTGAAGAATATGAAAGGGACGCTAATGATCTAGTGTGCTATTTTCGTAGAAAGAAGCATGGGAAAATGATCTGACATAAGGGAAGATCATAGACATATTGAACGGGAAAATTTTAACATGAGTGAGACACAACTAACAATAATTGTGTGAGACGCCTTTTATATATTGACAAGTGTATTTATGGGCCTGTTGTGTGAAAATGTATCCCTTCCCCTCATATCCTCATATATCTTTCCGTTAATTTTCTTCACTATTTTGGCTCTTTTTTTATTTTAAATTACTTCTCTATTTTGTATCCAAACTTTCTCTGTTTCTTTTTTGTTTGCTTGGTTAAATAGTTTTCCTAGTTAGTTTTTTTTTTCCACATATTTGTTTTTTATCTATTTAAAAAACAACTGTCTTTTTTTTTTTGCTTGGTTAAATAGTTTTTTTTTCCACATATTTATTTTTTATCTATTTAAAAACCAATTTTGTTACCCTCTTTATTTTTTTATTTGGTCCACTAAAATATTTTTTATTTTTATTTGTGTATTTTAACAAATAAAAAGTTAATGTTAATTTATTAGTGTTTATCACTGAAAAATTATGTAAAATATTAGTAATCAAATTTAAATTTTCAAATCATAATTGATAAGATTAGTTTGGTACAATAAACTTCTAATACAAACACAATTTAATTTATGTCTAAAAATGAACTTATAAAAAAACAGCGAAACAGAGTTATGTGTTATTGAATTATACAAATATTTAAAGTTTATGAACAAAGCATGAGTTTTTTTAAAAAAAAAATTATCATTTAGCTAAATCTATTGACTGGAGTTGCAATTTTTTTAATTTAATTTTTGTTCATTTTTTTTTCTGAAAATGTTATATTGAAAGTTTTTTAAGAAAAATAAAAATAAATGGTCAAGATGACACTACGAAAGATCCTCATATGGAAGTTTAAGATTTGAGCAATGTTAATATTTCTGAAGGAATTAATGAGCCTAAGACTCAAGAAAATGAGGAACTATCCATAAATTCAAGTGATGTTGAAACTAATATGAATCGATCTGAAATAGTAGTGAATTATGTCTTTGCATATAATGTTACAATGAAAATCATGCAAGATAGTGAGGATCTTGAACCTCGATCTATCACAGAATGTTGACAAAGAATCGACTGGCTAAAATGGCAAGAAGCAATTCAATTTAAATTGAATTCACTTACTAAACGTGAAGTTTTTGGACCTATAGCTCAAACACCTAACGGTGTTAAGCCTGTTGGCTATAAAAGGGTCTTTGTATGAAAAAGAAATAAGAAAAATGAAATACAAAGAGATAAAGCATGCCTTGTTGCACAAGGATTTTCACAACGCCCTGGTGTGGATTATGATGAGACATATCCACCAGTCATGGACACAATAATATTGCGTTATGTTATTAGTTTCACTGTCCGCGAGAGACTTAAAATACATTTGATGGATATGGTAACAACCTAGCTATATGGATCACTTGATAATGAGATATACATGAAAATTCTCGAAGGATTTAAAATGCCGAAAACATATAGCTCAAAACCTCGAAAAATGTATTCCATTAGATTGTAAAGATCATTGTATGGTTTGAAGCAATCTGGAGGCATGTGGTATAACCGTCTTAGTGAATATTTATCTAAGGAAGGTTATACGATTGATGAAATTTGCCCATGTGCTTTTATAAAGAAAACAACACTGGAGTTTGTTATACTTGTTATCTATGTCGATGACATAAACCTTATTGGAACTCCAAAAGAGATTCAAAAGGCAATTGATTACCTAAAGAAAGAATTTGAGATGAAAGATCTCGAAAAGACAAAAATATGTCTTGGTTTGTAAATTGAGCATTTGACAAACGGTATCTTTGTCCATCAATCTGCCTACAAAGAAAAGGTATTGAAAAGATTTTATATGAATGGAGCACATCCATTAAGTACGTCGATGTTTGTTCGATCACTTGATGTGAAAAAGGATCCATTCCGACCTCAAGAAAAGAATAAGAAACTCCTTGGTCCTGAAATACTAAATCTTAGAGCAATTGGTGCACTAATGTATCTTGCAAATACTACAAGGCCTAATATATCCTTTTCAGTTAATTGGTTAGAAAGGTATAGTTCTTCTCCTACTAGGAGTGTAATGGGATCAAACACATATTACGGTATCTAAAAGGGACTACCGATATGGGCTTATTTTATTCTAAAGATTGTAGTTTTGATCTTGTTGGTTATGCTGATGCTGGGTACTTATCTGACCCGTATAAAGTTCAGTATCAAACAGGCTATGAGTTCATATGTGGGGGTATTTTCATAACTTAGAGATCAACAAAGCAGTCTATCATAGTCATTTCATCGAATCATGCTAAGATTATAGCTATTCATAAAGCTAATCGAGAGTGTGTGTGGTTGAGATCCACAATATATCTCATTCGAGAAAAATATGATTTGAAATGTGACAAAGTACCCACAATTTTATATGAAGATAATGTTGTATACATAGCATAACTTAAATGAGAATTCATCAAAGGAGATAGAACGAAGCACATTTCGCCAAAACTCTTCTATACATATGAGCTCCAAAAGAATGGTGTTAATAATGTAAACAATAGATTCGTTCAAGTGATAATGTGACTAGTTTATTTACCAAGTCTCTTCTAACTGCAACTTTTAAGAAGATGGTGCACAAGATTGAAATGCAAAGATTCAAGGATGTTCTTATTAGGGGGAGTTAATACGTTTTGTACTCGTTTTTCTTACGAGGTTTTGTCCCACTAGATTTTTCTTGTAAGGTTTTTAATGAGGCAGCCTATATATGTATTTCTAGACATTTAAGGGGGAGTGTTTTTATATTAATGTATAACAATTATAGTGAATGTCTATCAAGATCTATCAAGATCTACTTGATGTCTATTATGATTTGAAGTATCTGTCTTTTACTTAGAAACTAGGAGTAAATTTTTTCTATAAATAGAAGGGCTCCCTTCATTGTAAATCATCCCTCAAGAAAAATAAGAATTACTATCTATTCTCTCTCTACTCTTCTTTATTCTTAGTTATTTCATAACACTTTTTTATTTTTTCTTTATTTTTTTTAGTTTTCTTAGTTTTTTCCTTTCTCATATTTTTTTCTTTTCCTATTTTCGTTTTCTTCTTCTTTGTTTTCTATTTTTATTTTTATTTCTTTTTTTTCATTTTTATTTTTACACTTTTATTTCTCTTTCTTCTGTTTTTCTCCCTTTTCACTTTTTTTTCGAATGCTTTATTTGAAATTTAATCAAAATTATGGAGAGAAAAAAAAGTAATGATTCTTTATTTTAAAATTTTAAATATATTTGTATTGTTATTAGCTTATAGTTCATGTGCAATATATGTATTTCTTATACACTATGGTTATGTTGATATATTGTTTAGAGGGTAACATATACATTTTTTTAGTATTTTTTATTGTTCATGATATGTGTTATGTATTTTTTGATTTAGTTATATGTAAATGTATATAGTTATAGTTGTTACTGTTTAAGATGTGCATTTGTATTATATGAGTCACATTTGTATTTCGCAAATACATATGAAGATATATATTATAGTTATATTTGTTAATGTTTGATATGAATCTGATAAGTATTTCATAAATATATAGCAGAGTCATATTTTTATTTTTTTGTATAGTAATATACATATAGATCAGACATATATTCTGTAAATACATATGCAGAGCTATATGTATTTTTTGTAATGTAATATGTATTATGTAAAAGAAAACATATACATACTATGTATCTCGTGTTTTTTTTTTTTTTTGAAAAATACATGTAATATAGATTTATGTCATTATTTTGTTCTATGGGTATCGCATGATCACATATTCATGGAAAGAGTATTTTCAAGGTTTGCACAACATATAGGATGTCACGCAGTCAATGATATTGAAGAATGTATTAAGGCGATGTTATCAAAGGAGCAGTACAAGAATTTTTTGTCATAAGAATATTTGTGGTGTCTACACAAAGAATAAGAAATATGTAGTTCAAGCGCAACTAGATAGATGTATTATGTCACAAATGTATTATAAATTTGGGGGCATGTGCATGTATTTGTATTTTATAAATACAAATGCATATTCATATGTATTTTTGTACGGTATTGGGTTGGTTTTTGGACTGTTCTATGTCATTTTAGAGGGTAACATATATACTTATTTGTATTTTTTACTGCTTAATAAATGTATCGTGTATTTTTTGATTAATTATATGCATATGTATATAGTTGTCTTTTTTGTTATAGAGATTTCGTGTCCTATATGTTTATATATAATATGAGTCAGATATGTATTACTATAAATACATATGCATATATATATGTGTGTGTGTGTATGTATTTTGTACTGTAAATACATATGCAGGTTTGTATGTCTATTTATTTTGTACATATTTTTGAATATGTATATGTGATATAGATATTCGTCTTTTAAAAATAAAAGATAGAGATATAAAATTAAAAAACTGAAGAAAAAAAATAGAAAAAGAAAAATCCAAAAAAAAAAAAGAAAGAGAAATGGAAGTTAGAAATAGAAGTGTAAAAATAAAGGTGAAAAAAATAAAAATAGAAACAAAGAAGGAAAAAACCAAAATAGGAAAAGAAAAAAACTATGAGAAAGGAAAAAAAATTAGAAAAAGAAAAAGAGAAAAATAAAGAAAAAAAACAGAGAAATAAAAGTTAAAAAATAAAGTGGAATGAAAAAAATGAAAAAGAAAAAGAAATCAAAATAAAAAAAATAAAGCAATGGAAAAAAAGAAGATGAAAAAAAAAAACTAACAAGAAAAAAAAACTAGATATATAAGAGAGTGAAAGAGACAAAAAAAACAGTAATGATATTTTATTTTAAAATTTTGAATATCATGAAGATAATGATCTTCAGGTTTGAGTTTATTTGGAAATGATATCTGCTAATTTAAATAAAATTAATTAATGGAAAAAAAAACTACTGGTTTAAATAATAGTAATTTATGAAAAAGAAATTTACTATTTTAAATACACGGTATAATTATTTCTTATTTAATTCAATTTATTTGAGTAAAAAAAGAATAATAAATTTTGTTGTATATGTATTTTAATAGCAATACTTTTATAAAATATAAAATATAAGTTACTATTTCAAATAATTATGAAACAGTTACTATGAAACTCCTAATTATGAGCTTAAATTTGAAATTTAAGAATTTTTTCCTAAAAAAAATCCCTCACACGTCGCCCATGTTAAAAATTTCCATATTGAACGTGTCCCCACTTTATCATTCAGTCATGGTTATCATGTCTTATCAATCTTGTTATATATTCTGTCTGCTTCTAGTTGCTTGGTAGCCCATGACTAGTATCCACCTTTCCATGCAAGTTCATTCAATGAATTCAATGTTGTATTGTTGTGTCCACTTGTTTCTATTTCAATGTTATATCTAATTCATTTTTTTGTTCATTTTTTTCTATTTCTGTGTAATATCTAATTCAATATTATGACCATTTGTTTTTATTTCCATGTGATATCACATACTTTCCTTTTCACTGATCATTTAAAATAGATTAACTTTTTTTGTGCCTTTCTTTCTATGAGATATCAAATTCAATTTTGCGCCTATCTGTTTCTATTTCAATGTTATTTCAAATTCAGTAATGTGTCAACTTATTTCTATTTCTATGTTACAACTTTTAGCTAATTCAATACCAAATCAATGCCACAAGCCCACAACATATATTCTCGGTTATCATCATCCTACTCATTTCTCCAAATTAGAATTGTGAAGTAGAAAACTAACACTTGATTTTACACCATCAAATGGGATGAAACTGAATATTTAAGCTAGATGTGCTGGTCAAATGTGAATTATTCGACAAATAAGAAAAATCCCTTTTTCCCCTCAAAATAAAGGAAAAACTACACAAATAGCCATCGGAGTTTATTGAATTATCCATTTTTTGATCAGATAGAATTGATTATGATAACTATCTATGTGAATAATTTTTCTTTACTGTATGTGGTTTCTCACACGCATAAATACCTTGAATTACGGTGTAAAAGTGCTTGAATTGAGTTTTCCTTTATCTTTTGTCCGGCCTTAAAAAAGAAAAGAAAAATTCTTTTGTCCTTTCCTAGTTTTTGTTTTCTTTTCTTTACTTGTCCTTTTTTTCTCTTAATTTTTTTCCCTTAGCTGGCCCCATTTTTTGTAATTTTATTTTCTTTTTTCTTTTTATCCATTTTCTCTTAATTTCCTATTCCTTTTTGGTTAGTTTACCTTTTTCTGGGTCCCTTTCTTGATTTTTTAGATACAAATATATTTTATTATTTTTAGAATAATAAGATATAAATAAATCAAATAATTAGAATGTAATAAGAAATAATTAAAAAATTACTTAAACCAATTAGATTATAATAAGAAATAATTTTAACAAAATACTAACGTTACTAACTTTTTATTAAAATTTAAATCGACAAAATAATAGATTTTAATAAAAAAATTCATTTGCAATTGAAAATAAAATTTATATATAAAATATTTCTTTATTTGTATCTTATTTTACAATTAAAATTTGATAAAATATTATTATAAAAATTAAAATATCAAAATTAGTCCTAACTCAACACGACGAGTTGAAAATTCCAGTGGTGAAGGCTCTACTCAACATGGGAGAGAGGATTGAAATGTGGTGGCATGAAAAAAACTTATAGCTATTTCGACGAATAATTTGATCACTTCTGGTGGGCAAAAATGTGTTACAAATGAGCTCGTCAATGGGCGAACATGGTGGAAGAAGAGGATGAACATGTCACATCTCATAGCAAATTTGTTAAAAATACTCTTGATTCACCCCATTTACGACGAACAGTTGTTTGCCAATTTTGATAAACCATTATTCATTTTAGAAAGAGCAGAAGTAGATGAAAGGGAGGGAACAAGTTCAAGGTTAGAGGAAAATGAAAGAAATATCTAATGATAGTGTTTCCCCCCTTCCACTAGAGCCACACACATGTCCAATAGAAGGCCACAAATTTATGTGTATTGGAATTTATCTTAGCCATGTGATTCTTTTAATCACAGAGAATCACATCTGTCCATCAAGGACCTAGGATCCCTTGAAGTTGGTTAGAAGAGAACAAATGATAAAATAACACCTGTATAAAAATTATGTTGTCTTTTTTATTATTGTATTTATTTGTAAATACTTGTATAAATATGGAAATGCTAATCAATGAGAATCATCAGAGAATTTTTTTTTCAATCTTTTGTGTTTGTTTTAATTTCAAGTTTCTTTAATTTTTCACTCTTCAGATTTCTTATTTTTCTTTATGGTATCAGAGCAGTAGGTTGAATTCCTAGATCAACGGGAACAACTTCTGCTTTGGCCTCAGAGACTGCTGGATCCAGATCAATGGATTCAAGCAGTCCCTATTTTCTTCATCCTTCAAATGCTCCTAAGATGTCTTTTATGAATTCTATCTTTGAAGGTAAAGGGTATAGGGGTTGAAAGAGATTCATCTTCATTGCTCTATCATCTAAGAATAAGCTGGGCTTCATTGATGTAACTTGTAAAGCACCAGGATTTGATTCACCAGACTTCAAGTTCTGAGACAGAAGCAACAACATAGTAACCTCATGGTTACTCAACTCCCTTTTAAAAGAGATTGTTGATAGTGTCATCTATTCAAAAACAATAAAATCTCTTTGGAAAGATCTTGAGGATCATTTTGGCAAGCCTAATAGGGAAAAAGTCTATCACTTGCAAAAAGAATTAAGTGATTCAATTCAAAGGTCAAGTGATATTGCAGGATATTATACTAAAATGAAAGGTTTATAGGATGAACTAGATCTTTTAAACACTAAAAATTGTCTTCTTTTATACATGTACTTACAGAGGAAAAGTTGCTTCGAGAAAATACTTACAAGATGAAAGGCTTATTGAATTCCTCATGGGATTGAATGATGCATACTCATCTACAAAATCTAATATCTTGATGATCAACCCTCTCCCTTATGTTAGTTTAGCTTATTTACTTACTATGCAAGATGAGCAACAAACATAGGTAGCAATTCACTCACATTTTCCAGCAATGTTTTCTTCCTACTTAGCCACTAGTAATACATTTGCTGGAGCCAGTGATCCAAGGGCTAAGAAATCTAACTTGATATGCTCTTACTGTAAGAAACCTGAACATACAGTAGATAAGTTTTATAGAATTATTGGGTTTCCCTCAGATTTTAAGTTCACTAAATCTAAGAGGATTTCAGGAAATATGAGAAGCAATGTTGTTGTTGGATTTGGAGAGAGGACAAATAATAGGAAAATAATTCACAGCTTAATCAATTAAGCAAAAAATAGTTTTCTCAGCTCATTCAATTGCTTTATTAAGTTAAAATTAGTCAAGATTAACCTATAGTTTCAAATGTCAGTGCCAATTCTGCTGGCAAAAATGCTTATATCTCTTATCTCATTTTTCTATAATCTAATCATTGGATATTAGACTCAGGAGCCATAAAAAATCTATCCTCTAATTTAAAATTATTTACTAATCTTGAACCCTTAGCTAACTCTATTTATGTTAATTTTCCTGACTCAACCAGGGTACAAACAACTCATATAGAAAGTGTTACCCTACTTTCTGATTTGATCATTCATAGAGTTTTCTTTGTTCCTTTCTTTAACATTAATCTCTTATCTATTTACAAGATTTGTGTTCAACTACAATGCCTTATCATTTTCTCCTCTATTAATTGTGTGTTGTAGGTCCCTTAAATAAAGAGGTCACTGACTCTTGGTGATGTGAGGGAGGAGCTTTATCAACTAGATTGTTCAAGTTTGCTTTCCAAGAAAAGAATTCAGCTGAGTAATTTGTCTACTAGATATCCTTGTTTAGTTTTTGTTTTCGGTTCTGTAGTAATCAAAGAAAGTTCTAATGTAAAGCTTTAGCAAAAAAAATTAAGGTATTTTCCCATTCATTGAATAAAACATATCAGATCTTTTGGTTTTAAGTCTGTGCCAAATTGTTATTGTGATATTTGTCGTCTTGCTAGATAGTCTAAACTACCTTTCCCTACTAGTGAAATCAAAACAAAGTCTATTTTTAAACTCATTCACATTGACATATGGGGACCATATAAAATGCAACCTATAATAGTTTTAATTATTTTTTAACTATCGTGGATGATTTCAGTAAGGCTACATGGACCTACCTTCTCAAAACCAAGAAAAGTGCTTTCTTCATGCTCAAATATTTCTTAGCAATGGTAGAAAGGCAATATGATTGTCAAGTCAAAACTATAAGGTCTGATAATGCCTTAGGAAAAAGCATCATTTAAATCCAAGATAATTCTGCACCAACTTCTTGTCCTGCTACCCCACAACAAAATAAGGTAGTGGAAGAAAACACAAACATCTTTTGGAAATTTCTAGGTCATTACTCTTTCAATTAGGGCTTCCTATTTCTTTTTGGGGAAATTGTGTTCTGATTACTTTGTCTCAACTATGTCACAATCTTGGTCTAAATTCCAACCAAGAGCTTTAGATTTTGTGTTCCTAGGTTATCCCACTGGGCAAAAAGGATACAACGTCATGAGTATAGAGTCAAGGAATATTATCATTTCCTGTGAAATTCATTGAGTCTATTTTCCCTTTTAAAAATACTCCTGGTAGTCATTCTATTCCTACAAGAATGTTTCCAGTAGCTTTTTCTCTGGGAGATCCTATCCCTGATGATCCATTTATTCCTGCAGAATCATCAGTTCATCAGGTTGAGGAGGATCATACAACAACACCAACTTCTGATTCTCCATCTTGTACTAATTTACCCTCCAAATCTAATATCATACCCACTAGGCAGTCATTTAGAAGTCATAAAAGTCCTAGTTATTTATCAGAATATGTTTGCAATGCAATCTATTTATCTAATCATAGCCACTCCTATTTTGATTCTCCCATCAGTCCACCAATCTTTCCTTTTACTGTACTCTCTTTCAAAAATTAGAATATCCTTAATAGTACTTAACTATCAGTGAGCCAACTAGTTTTACACAAGATTCTATGCACCCTAGTTTGTAAGAAGCAATGGCATATGAACCTGCAGCTTTGGAGGCTAATAAGACTTGGAAAGTAGTTATTTTGCCTAAAGGAGAAAAGGCTCTACCTTGTAAATAGGTGTATAAGGTCAAGCAAAGTTCAGATGGAACTCTAAAAAGGCTGAAGGATAGATTAGTGGTTAGAGTGATATTCAAAAAGAAGGGGTAGATTTCAATAAAACCTTCTTCCCAATTGTGAAGATGACAACTATTAGATGCATTTTAACTATTGCGATAAAAAGGGATAGACTACTGTAACGCCTCAAGTTTTTGGTCCTTGAAAAATTTCTTAAATTATATCCTCACTATCCCTACTACGACTCCTCTGACGAGTCGTAAGGTGTCTTAATGAGTCGTAGGAACTCTATCATAACTTAATCAAAACAAGAGGCTTAGTTTTCTGCTTTGAGTATGAGTGGCTCTCAAGTAGTTGTCAAGACTTCTAACGGATCGTACGGACTAAGTGGTAAGGTGTCCAATAAGTTTGGTCCAAGACACTGTCTTCACTATGACTTGAGGCCACCAGTTATAAAAACTCATGATAAGTGGTTATGTCCCAATCGTGGGGTGTCCAGTGTGTCATCCCAAATTATTATTGTCTTGAGTATGAGAAGTGGTTACAAGCCGTAATGATTAGTTATGAGTTGGTGGTGTGACTCGTATCCAGACTAGTATGGGGCTTTGGTGGTTATGTCTTAGATATGATTCATTGTGATGAGTCGTAATGTGTCCTTATAAGTCGTATAGTGACCTATAGTCACTTGTAGCAATTTTCAGTCTTTTTATTAAGGGCACTTTGGACATTTCCCCTCTATCCCAATCGTAACCCATGACTTAAAACCATATTGGTAACACCTTTAAGATTGTTAACTTACTCAAAATAACTCTCAAAGCTCTCCCTAATTCTCCCAGGCATCCATACTCAGGGTTTCTAAGAAGTAGGTCATCGAAGGTCTCAAGGGTTGAATTCTCTCAGTAATCTTCGTTATTTCAGGAATGTTACTCTTTGATCATTATTAATTTGTTAAAAATACATGTTTTAAAGTATTG
The DNA here is from genome assembly GCA_030864225.1 of Capsicum baccatum var. pendulum. Lineage (NCBI taxonomy): Eukaryota > Viridiplantae > Streptophyta > Magnoliopsida > Solanales > Solanaceae > Capsicum > Capsicum baccatum. The sequence continues at coordinate 27,631,562 of CM061554.1, read as the reverse complement.
TTCATCAGATATTCATGTTTGTTTAATAATAAGGGTTGAGGGTTTTGAATGCTTGTTGTGGCATAATGTTTTCCCATGGTTTACATATGATTATTCATTATTTAATTATAGTTTTAAACTTGTGGGTGCATGGGTATGGTGAATGAACTAGGGATTTGTGATTTTCACAAACTTGTGAATTTTGAGGTGGTTATGACCCCAACCCCATATTGCAAAATTGGCTTTTAATTATGAGAAATATGGGAATTTGTAAAATTAAAGCAAGGAGGTTGTGAATTCACCCAAGTGATGTAATTGTTTTAGCATGTTATTGTTTTACAAGTTTAGTTGGTATGACATACCAACAATGTATGCCTTATTATGAAATATGGTTCAAGGAATGGGAATGTACGATACTTGTTTTAAATTTGGCTTAAAAGAAGGTTGTGTAGCTGAGTCATGAAAGTGAAGGTTTGAGTAACCAATACTGAAAATCGTGGTTGCTGATGAGGGGTTGAAATAACCAGGGATATTCCAGTCCCCCATAATAGTATTATCATATGACTAGGAAGTTCAAGTCCTCCAAATCTTATTACATGATTTGGTGCCCGCGTCACCTTATATTGCAGGAGGTTCGAGTCCTCTATAGTATATATGTATACCCTCTGGTTTTTGCGAATACATGCACTGGGGACCTACCAGCTGGGGGAGAGCTGGGGCCATATAGCCCATGGATGCCTTTGTATATACGACGGTTGAGCTACATAATCCAAGCTAAAGTTTTAAAGAGAATTTTAAGCCTTATTCCCTATACCGGCATGTGATATATATATGTATGCGTGTGTGTGTGTATATATACATTTGATTATGTGCATTAGTTTTGAATGATTTTGAAATATTAATCAGGCTGTTATGTTATCCTTACCCCTAAGTTTCATGCAAACACTCCAACCGCTAATTATCTTTAGATGTTGTATCGCTATGCAATAAAGAAACTATTATACTTCTACTCTCTTTGATCAGTGATTAGGTTTCAAGATTAGCTCATGAGATGACATTGAAGTGGTGAGCTTCCATACATCGAAAGTCTATATTTTATGTTTTGATCTTTTATGTCTCAAACTGTTTAAACTTATTTTTGGCTATAGTCGGGGGTATGTACCAACACTTTATTGATATTTAGTTTTGGTTATTGGTTTAGATGGCTTTATTTGGATTACTTTAGATGTTGGGTAACATTGGTCGGTTATTTGGCCGGTCATTGGTTATCGGTTATGGACATATTTTGATTTTCCTTAAGTTTTCTACACGCTATCTTGTTATATGTTTGAAATATATCTAATATTGGGGGTTGTTGATTTTAGTTTGGTGAGGTGCAAGGGGTGATCTCCGGTTCACGTGGGATTTAAGATATCCATCATGACCAGGCCGTGGTTTGGTCTGTGACAAAAATGGTATCAGAGCCTAGGTTTCGTGTCATTGGGTGTCCAAGAAATCCATGTCAAGTAGATTCTTATTTATGGTTGTGTAGCGCACCACACTTATAAGGAAGAGGCTACGAGGCATTTAGGAATGTTTTCCTTTCTTGTTGTTCTATTTCAAACTATAGAGTCTAAGTTTTTGAATCTCCTCTAATTCTCGTATGTTTACTTTTCAAATCATCTCTACAAGAATATATGATACTCATGGAAACCTTTCTGTCCTAATTGAGGACAATGTGGTTCGTTCTCATCCAACTTCAGAAGTTCAGACCCGGTGTAGGGTCGCTGCTTCTAATTGCCTGATAGTACTCCACTAGCTCCCCCTATTCCTCTTCAGTCACCCAAATTGGCATGTCTAATGCTGAGTTTTGTTAGTCGATTCATTTGCTTACCCAGTTGGTAGCCTCTCATACTAAGCGTGTTACTTTTGTTACTGATGTTAGGCGTATTTACACGCCTAAAGCACCTTAATTGACCCATATTTTAGCTAAGTTTTGAGGACAAAATATATAAGTTTTCTGTTAGTTCTTGGATTTGATTGTGATTGTCTTTATTGATGATATTTTGGTGTATTCTAATAACGAGATGCATTATACCGGTCATCTCCGCCTAGTGATGTCACCCAAAACTAGCCTCCAAAGAAATATGTTGCGGTCGATGCCAAATATAGTAAGCCAAACCAGGTTGGGGTCGAACCCACAATGAAAATGTTGAATAATATCTCATACTTTAAAAAACCCACAAGCAATGAAAAAAAGTAATTGGGGGAATTTTGAAGTCAAAAGTAACAAGTAACAGAACTTGAATGCTTGAGTGTGTAAACAATAGAAGACAAACATTAGGACTATGTTCCCCCTAGCTTCTCAACTCTGTAAACTTCTCGTGTTCAACTCACCTATTCTACTGTGTTGCATGTAAATTTGACAAGCTATGCATTATCAACCGTCTTGTGAACGTACTGATAAACCGCACCTTTTACCTTGTGAGTCTTAGGGTGTTGCCTTATTTCCCCTTGACTATAACCTCAGTTCAACTTTCACCTTTTGAGTCTCAAGTTGATTAGATGATGTGGCAGATTTATAAGATGGACGTGAGTCTCAAAATACTATCTTAATCCCCTTTTCCTAATATCAAACTCCTTTGTGAGGATGTTCTCGAATACAGGAAATCATCAAGCTTCTGCAGTAGCTCTGAGATCAATTAATATGAAAAAGATTAAGATACACACAACTACAATAAAATAGATGCATCTCTTACTTCCTCTACATAGCAAAGCTGCCAGGGTTCCCACAACCCTAGTCAAGGATATTAGCCTCTCATGTTCATGCAACAATCCATGATAATCAATAAAGAACATATGTAATTAATTGCACGATAATGAAAGAGAGAAAATCCAAAGTCTCCAACTGACTAAAACCCAAAATCTCCAGAACAAAATCTCAATGATCCAAGTATGCTAAAGTATCAAAAGTAATGTAAAGGTGCATCCCCTAATAAAGGAAAAACCCTAAGGTATTTATAGTATCTCAAAATAATAAATAAGTCATAATAAAAACAGAATAGGAAAAGTATGTCGGCACTCATTACGACTTGCATAGTCTACTCGTGACTGATCTCCAGTGACTAATCTTTATGGCTTGAAGCTTTTGTTGTCCTTATCATTCATCACCATGAGTCGTAGTCGATCCTTACGACTCGTGGTATTCACTTGTCATCACTTGAGCCTTAGACTTTCAGGGCTTTAGACACCAATCTCCTTACGACTTCTCATTACGAGTTGTAATCAGATCTTACAACTTGTGGTATTCTATGAATTCAACTATGAATATTAGACTTAGCTTCTTCTCACCTTACGAATTCTCTTCACAACTCTTAGTCACTTCTTACGAGTCGTAGTCACCAGTTGTAGTCAATCTTTACTTGGTTTCTCAGCTTTACTCTTATTCTGATATCCTGACAAGTAAGACTACGAGTCGTATAGTGTCTTAATGACTCATAGTCTGACCAGTTTATTAGTTTTATCAGACTTTTCTTTAATATTCTTAGTCTAATACTAATTCTAACCTATTTCACCTATAACAACCACAAAAACCACATCATATCTACCAAAATAACCTAAGTCCAAGCATAAATCCCTTGTTTTAAGCATCGAATATGCCATGTTTCCAAGACACATCAACACCCTTAACTTAGAATGTTTATGTGTCCTCAGGCAAAACAAAACTCAAAAATACATAAACACGATGCTTAAATAGGAAGATCCTAAGATACCTTCGACAGTAATTTTCAACTTTTAGTTCACAACATATTACGCTCTCTCCTATTCTTAACTTTTCAAGATCCCAACTGTGTATATTGATTTAGTGCACCAAAATAACAAAATGGATTCCAATGATGGCATTACATTAGCAACAGACAACTAGGCATAGATACGAGTTACACTATCCAAATAGTCTAGTAATCTAACAATACAACCCTTATACCCTCACGATCAAAGAGGTCCTATTCACTCAGAAAGATCAACATATTTATTTAGGGATAGTCAATAGACGCTCGTATTTACAACGATGTTCCTGTCGGTGTAAACAGAATGCCATAGGCTTGTAATGCTGGGTGTATTTTTGCACTTTGGCGTTGTTATCCTAGCTTATTTAGCCTTGTTTAGAGGACAATTAGTGAGCTTTATGTGTTAATAATGATATAAATAAGCATATAAGTGTTTAAGTATGTAATCCATGTACACTCTCCATCCTATAACTGGCCTTATTGGCATTAGGTCATTCTTATCATTAGGCACTACAGTAATACAACACTTCTTCGAAACACATTGTATCGGACTGACCTATTTGCTATCAGCAATGGGATAGACTACACCTGCATCTAAATTTTTGATTATTTCTTTCTTCGCTACCTCCTGCATAGGAGGATTAGTCCAATATTGATGTTCTATACTTTGAACACAATTCGGTTCAAGTTGGATCTTGTGAGTACAAAGACTAGGGGAGTACCTACATTTCTGTGATGGACTAACCAATGGCCATCTTGAATCTCCGTAGCATTAATAATAAAGATTTCATTTTTTTCTGCATAAAGTCAGCTACAATATTACTAGTAATGTATTGTCGGATCCCAAAAATCTATATCGCAAATGGAAGGGAGGGCCTTCAACTCTTTGACGGGTGGCTCCTCAATAGACAACAAGCAGGTGGAGTGGTTCTATTATTTCAATCTAGGTCAAGCTTTTTTGGTGCAAAACTAAAAGGAAACATTCCCATAAAGTGTACATACCATCTCATCATAGTCATCAATACCATCACCATCGAAGTTCATAATCACGGCTATGAAGGTTTCAACACCCAACCTTTCTTTAATAGAAACAATCATTATACCTAGATCCACATCATCAATGGTGTCTATCACAGAAACAATTCTCATATTATCCAATTTTTGCATTGAGTGGCATATATTGAAGATTACCTATTCATCCTTGAGTCTGAACCTCATCTATCCCAATTCCATATCAACCAACGCACTACCCGTAACTTGTAAGTCCACCTCATAATCAAGTATTACAAATTTTTTTAGGAAGATGAAATATGCCACCTTTACCAACACTTCACATTGAATACCAACCGATATTTCCATCGATCGGACAACCATCAATAATCTCATTAATGTTGGTTTGGGTGATCCTAACCCCAACTGCTTAAACACAACCAGTGGCATGAGATTAATGCTTTCTCCCAGATCACATAACACCCGAAAAAAGTTGAAAGAACCAATAGTGCATAGAATGGTGAAGGCTCCATGGCTTTCCTTCTTCTCTACTAATGATCTAGAGGCCATAATACTACAATGATGAACATTGTTCTTGGGCTCATAGCTCACAGTCTGCTTTCTAGTGGCCAAATATTTCATGCTTAGCCTGGAATTTGATCTAATGCCTCAACCAATGGAATATTTATAGATAGCTCCTTCAATATAGATAGAAACTTCTAATACTTACTCTCTTCCTACTTCTTTTTCAATCTCTGAGGAAAAGGTGATTGTGGTCTTGGAATGGTTTTTAGAACAGGCTCCTCAACCTTACCCTTACCTTTGTAATCCATATTATTATCCTTAACATTGAGTGACTTCTCTGCTTCTAGATTATGTGCTTCATCAATAACAATAAGACCAACATCATTCTTTGGCTTATTTAAGGTGGACACAGGCAGATCTATGGTGTTTTTGCCATTTGAGCAGTAATTACATGGAAATGACTATCATTTTTTAGGTTCTGCATTGTATTACAAGGAAGAGTGCAAGACTACCTTTGATTCAAATGTCCGAGATCTGGCTGAACTACTGCTTCAGTTGTTTGATCGAAGTAGAATGCAACTCAATCTTTTGATTCAGCCTTGATAGATCTGTCTTAATCTTCTTCTGGTAGCTTTCTTGACTTTCTTGGAATTTTACTAATTTTGACAATATTGCTTCAATTTTAGACTCAGTTTCTCGGCTTCTTGGTGGCACATATCTGTTATTATTCTCTCTGTAGTCATCATTGTGCCTTCAATCACCATATTATTTTTTACTCCTATCTTGGTACCTATTACCATAATTGTTATGAACTTTATATCCTTTCCCTTTCGCTAAAAAATTAGCCACTCTGCAATCTAAATACTTTTCTTCCTCATCTACATCAGACTTATACGTTCTAGAAGTAGGTCCCTACACTCTTACTGCATTCACCTTCTTATCCATCATTACTGCAAATTTCTTTGAAAGTAGCCCAATATCAGTTCTAAGTTGTGCAACTTTTTCTGCTACTATAACATCACAAGCTTGGCAGTCACTTATAGCCCCAATAACATATGTACTAGCTCCTCTATCAGTCTCCTGAGTATGCTATCTTGGTTAGTGACAAAAATCTCATCTAATATCTCTTGGGCTATCTCTCAATGTAGATGCATAAGTGCATCTCCAGATATTGTGTCTTCCATTACCTTAGAGCTAATATTCAAGGATCTATAGAATATCTCCAATAAATTTGATTCTGTAATTCTATGATGAGGTACCATTCTCAATTTCTTATTGAATCTAAACCAGGCTTCATACATAGACTCAACAGGTAACTACAAGAAATTATAGATCACATCTTTCAACTGTAGCATCTTGTTTGGAGGGAAAATTGATTCAAAAATTGTCTGTGCAACTCATGCCAAGCTATGATTGAGCCTCTAGGAAGTTCTCCCAGCCTTAATGATGCTTCACCAGTCAGTAAAAAAGGGAACAATCATAATCTTAACACTTCCTAATCCACCCAAGGAATTATATATGAGGAGCATATCCCGATAAAATTGTCTAGGTGCATATTCCTATCATTGATTGCTACCCCTTAGAATACACCCTTCAAATTCAATAGTTGAATCATTGTGATGGTAATATCGAACAATAGCTCTAGTCTCTGCGGGCTCAACATACCCTATATTTTCATCTTTATCATATGGCTGGAGGTACTAATATATAGGAATCACTGGATATCTGCCTCTTTAAACTCTATCTCAATGCTCAATTACCTATCTTAGACTTACTAGCTCTGCCTGCTTTGCTAATCTGGCCTTCTCAGCTAACCAAGCCTCCTCATCTGCCTCCACTATAAATTGCTCTGTTTGTCTATCTGTAATATTTTGTGGATCTACAGGTAAGGGAGGAGGTATATTCTGATAATCTCAAACCCCAACAGTAATACCATTATGAACTCACTCTAACATCCTTTGTAGTGTTTGTAGAATTCTTTCGGGCTTTGGATCCAACGGGAGTAAAGGATTTCCTCTACTCTTAGTGGATTCTCTGTAAACTTCTCGTATTCAGCTCACCTATTATACTGCTCTACATGTAATGTTGGCAAGCTATGTATTATCAACTATCTTGTGAACGTATTGATAAATCTCACCCTTTACCTTGTGAGTCTCAAGGTGTTTCCTTATTGCCCCTTACGTATAAACTAAGTTCAACTTTCACATTTTGAGTTTCAAGTTGATTAGATAAGATGGAAGATTTATAAAATGAACGTGAATCTCAAATTACTGTCTTAGTCCCATTTTTATAATCTCAAACTTCCTTGTAAGGATATTCTCAAATAGTGGTAATCCTCAAGCTTCTGCAGTAGCTTTGAGGTCAATTAATATGAAGAAGATTAAGATACACACAACTATAATAGAATAGATGAATCTCTCACTTTCTCTACATAGCTAAGTTGCTAGGGTTCCCACAACCCTATTCAAGGATATTAGCCACTCCTGTTTATTCAACAATCTATGATAATCAATAAATAACACATGTAATTAATTACACGATAAGAAAAGAGAGAAAATCTAAAGTCTCTAGTTGACTAAAACCCAAAATCTCCAAAATACAATCTCAATGATCAAAGTATGTTAAAGTATCAAAAGTAATGTAAAGGTGCATCCTTTAATAAAGGAATAACCCTAAGGTATTTATACTACATCAAAATAATAAAGAATTCCTAAAAAAAATAGAATAGGAAAATTATGTCGACACTCATTACAACTTGCATGGTCTACATGTAAGGTCTCTTTATGAGTCATAAGATGCTAATCATAAGCATTTTAATGACTGATCTTCAGGGCTTCTAGCTTCTATTGTCCTTATGATTCATCACCATGAGTTGTGGTTGGTCCATATGACTCATGGTCTTCACTCATCATCACTTGATCGTTAGACTTTCAGGGGTTTAGACACTAGTGTCCTTACGGCTTCTCATTGTGATTCATAATTAGATCTTATGACTCGTGGTCTTTTATGACTTTACATTTGAATATTAGCCTTAGATTATGTGCTCTTTATGATTTCTCATTATGACTCATAGTCACTTCTTATGAGTCATAGTCACTAGTCATAGTCACTCTTCCCTTAGCTTCTCATCTTTACCATTTCTCTAGTATCCTAACGAGTATGGATATGAATCGTATAGTGTCTTAAAAACTTGTATCCTAACCAATTTATCATCTTTACTAGGCTTTTCTTCCATCTTTTTAGTCTAACATCAATGTTAACCTGTTTCACCTGTAACAACTATAAAAACCATATCATATCTACCAAATAACCTAAGTCAAAACATAAATTCATTATTTAAGCATCGTATGTGCTATGTTTCCACGACACATCACCTAGTGTTGTAAACCTTAAAAGATTAGCGGTTGTATTTGAAGTTTTTTAAGTGTGAGTTCTGGTTGAATGTTGTGATATATCTAGGTTATGTTTTTTCTAGTAAAGGGGTCATGGTAGATCCACACAATGTTGCGGTGGTTAAGAAGTATACTAGTCCTATGACTCCAATGTCGATGATATTACATTAACTATGAATGATCATAACGATCTTGAATAGCTCAATTCCTTTTTAAATGAGGAATTCAAGATAAAGGATCTTGGAAACTTACATTATTTCTTAGGTATTGAAATCCTCCGAGTAGTTCATGGGATGATCATCACTCAAAAAACATACACTATGGAGTTGTTTTCTGAATATGATTATTCTCATCTTCTCGTTGTCACTTCAACCTTTGAACCTACAACAAAGTTATCTACTTTTTTAGGAGTGTTATTAAATGATGTTACCACTTACAGACGTCTGATAGGTAAATTGGATTACCTAACTCATAGCTGGCCTGATATATGTTTATCATCAAACATCTCTCTTAGTTTATGCAAGAGCCATGTACTGGTGATTTTTGTGCTACTCTACGTATGCTTTGATATCTTTGTATCAATCCAAGTCAGAGATTATTTCTATCAAGAGACACTTCTCTAAAATTAATTGCATTTTGCAATGCAGATTAGGGTTCTTGTATTGATACTCGTAGATCGATAAGTAAATACTTTGTAACTCTTAGAGAGTCACCCATCTCATGGAAATCAAAGAAGCAACTCCTTATTTCATTGTCATCAGCGGAGGCCGAATATCAATTAATGAGATGAGTGGTAGCAGAGTTAACTTGGATCAATTGTCTTCTTCTACACCTTGGAAATCCACCAAATCTTACTTTTCCCATTTTAAAACACCCTAAACTTTAAACCTTGCAAAATTTTTTGAGTTTTGGACACTCTGGGCAAGGTACGATTTAAGGGTACCAATGGTACCCTAGGATACAATTTGGTTTCCCCCTTCTCGTATATTGGTCTGTAAGTTTTAGTTGGGTTTTGTCCAAGGTATGACTCAACATCATACTAGTCGTATAGGATGCCTTAAGTTTGGTCTTGATGAATCTTTCCAAGGTACGGTTTATGGATACTTTTCATACCCTAATGTACAACTTATACCTGGGTGGCCATATGATGGTCAGTATAGGGGATCATAGTAGAGTTTAGGGTACGGCTAAGGAGGGTTTGGGTCGTACCTTCCTGAGACTTGGCTTTTATCTTTTAAGTGGTGGGTATTTCGGATATTTCCCACCATAAAACCCTTATGTTCCCATGTTATATAACCTTAGGTGGCCTCTTATAGCACTAATTGGAAGACCAAAACACTCTAAATATCCTCTCTAACACTCTCTTGAAGATTGGAGGCTAGGGTTTCTTCAAGTATTCCTCAAAGAGTTTAAGAGTCAAGTTTTCTTCCGTGAATATTCTTGTATAATGCATGTAATCCTTCTAAAACACCTTGATTTCTGGACCTTATAAAATTTCCTAAAATTTCTCTCTCTAGACCTAATACGACTCAAGGGTATGATTCATATATTGGGGTATGGATGGTATGGTCCTATCATACACTAACCAGTTTTGGTTGGTAGGATTAGATGGATTACTGGAATGGATACAACTTAGGGTGGTACGAGTCGTATAGTTGGATACAGATCATTTGGGTTGGGTTTTCACTTAGGCTTGGTAACTTAAGTTGGGTCTCAGTATGAGTGGCTCACCAAAAGTTGTAAGTGAGGGTACAAATCATACTGGGGACTCATAGAGTAGACAGTGTTCAAGTCTCTTAGTGTTCTATTCTGCCAGTGGTATGGGTTGATGGTATGGATTGTATGCTATGGATACGACTTGGTTTGGATGAGTCTAATACTAAACAGTGTTGGGTCCAAGGTTAAGGCTTAGGATATGAGAGGTGGGTACCACTCGTATAGGTTGGGTACGACTCAAAAGGGTTAGCAGTATCCCTGTGATGGGATTTTTGTGCAACTTAAGTGGGGATATTCTGGACATTTCCCCACTTAACCCAATATGGTACCACGAGTTTTAACTCTCTTAAAAGGTTATTTCCTTGTTAGTCTATTCATTAACACTTAAAAACTCTCTCATAGCACTTCATAATTCTCTTAAAAGCTTTTGGGGTAAGAAAGCTAGGGTTTCAACAAGAGGGATAGTTTTGGGATCTTATTTGTGATTTCCCTCCATATACCTTGTTAATTAAGGTATGTTCTCTTCTCTCATTATTTGCTCCAATTAAAGGCGTGGTTTTATGTAATGTTTTCCTGGTTTTATTATTGTATGATTTGGTTTTCAATTATGATTTGGGGGGTTTTATTTATAAATACTTGGTTTTGGTTTCCCATGGTTTTAATTATGCTTTTATATGCATTAATGGTGGTCTTGGATACTAGGTTGCATGGGAATGGTATAATGGTAATTGGAATTGGTTTTGGTTATGTTATGACTCCCAAGGGGTTTAACAAAATGTCTATGAGAATGTTTTTATTACATTAATGTATTTTTAATGGAACTCTTGCTTGTTTTAACTTGGCAAATGAATTCAAATGGTTTAAATGTTTTTGAAAGGTTAAAGGATACTTGTGGGGTACATGGTAGTCCTCCCAAGTTGTTTAGTATGGTAAATAGAAGGGTACATAGAAGTCCCTTAATCTATATATGGTTGGCTATGGATAATACTTGTAAGTTATTGGTCGGTATGACGATACCACTACTAATGTCCTTGGTTAATAAATGGATAATGGTTTGGTTGGTTGAAAATAGTTTTAATTGGGCTTAAAGGGGGGTATAGAAAAGATGTGAAAGGTGGAGGTCCTGGGGGGACTAAAATAGGAAACTCATAGTTGTCGATGTGAGGTTTGGTCTTAATGATCGTATGCATAATGTCACAATTTATATTGGGGGATGTACTAGGCATCCAAGGTTTTTCTTCCCTGGTCGTGCGGCTTCACACACTGGGGCCCTTTCATATGGGGAAGCTGAACCCATATTGCCCGTTGGTGGTTTAGGACGACAAAGCTACATAGCCCAGGTAACGGTTTTAAGTGCATGCTAAACACAGTTCCCTTTCTCATCATGGTTATATATATGTATGGTTGTATACATTATTGATGGTTTTACTTGGCTTTTATTAATGACATTATTTTATCCTTATTCTGAGTTCATGCTAATGATCACTCACTAACCCATCTTCAGGGGCTTTATACCCACATATGTAGGAACTGACCATTCCACTCCTTCTATTTAGCATTTGAACATTGGTATCAGCACTTAGATTGAAGTGGTGAGCTTTCATCTTTCCGGAAGGATCTATTTCATTATATGGATAGTCCTATACACTTTGACTATATTTTAGATATTGGTTTTGCCTATGGTTAGGGGTATGTCCCAATCAAATATTCTTACTCTTTTGGTTAGAGGCTTTGTGGTACTACTATGGTTTAATATGGGCGGGGTCAATATTGGTGTCAGCCTTTATAATGGCATTGGTATTGGGGCTAACATCATTAGAAATAATTTCTCACTGTTCCATTGTATTTCTTTTTGGATTAATCATATTATATTTCATTTCCCATTTGGTTGTGGCCTGGTTTATGGTCTTTGATTTTGGCATTGGTTGGTTTGATCAGACAGTTGGACTTTATTGGTCCGGGCACGGTTGAACCCTATCCTAGAGTCTTGACTTATAAATAATGCTATCTTGTTAAATATTTGGAATTCAACCAATTCAGGGCAGGCGGCTGGAGGTTGGGGTTGGGTAACAGGGGTGGTCTCCAGTCTCGGTTGGACATGGGATGCCTATTATGACAAGGTCCTCGGTCGGGTTGTGTCAAGTCGGTATCAAAGCTTTAGGTTCATATTCAATTAGGAGTTTACAAAGTATGTCTGGTAGAGTCTCTTTTAGGGGTGTTCAGCATTCCACACTCATAAGAGAGAGGTTATAAGGCATTTATGAATGTTTCACTTTCTTGGTATTCTATTTTCAAGCTTGGAGTCTAAGTCCTAGAATCTTCTTTAATCCTTGTTTATTCATCTTTCAGATCATGCCTCATAGATCTAGAATATAAGAAAACTCTTTTTCGCTATCCAAGGACAATGTTAATGGGGTACTAGTGATGGAAACGATATTTCTAGTGATGCAGACTAGAAATGTGGAAAGTATGAACTTTGAGGCTTATCTGCTCAAACATATTTCATACCAATAGTATGAAGAGTGGGATAGGTATAGATATGATATGGAGGAATCAATTTTATGGGAGGCCTTTTATAATGCCTTCTTGGATCGTTTCTTTCCTCAAGAGTTAAGGGAAGCAAAGATGGAGGAGTTTGTGAATCTCAAGAAGGGAAGAATGACTGTCAATGAATATGCCTTTAAGTTCCATCACTATCAAGGTATGCTCCTGAGAAAGTTCACTTTATGGTCGAACCAAGATTTAATCTTTAAAAGAAAGACTGCTTAACTAATTAAGGATATGGATATTTTAAGGTTGACTATTCATATTCAACAAGTGGAAGATATAAAGAGGAGGAAGGCTGAGTTTGGAGATAGGTAGAGTAAGAGGAGCAGATTTTTAGATATAAGAGGTGCTCAATTGCAAGGTAGTTGGGATGGTGGCAAGTAGTAAAAAAGGAAGTGGGGAATTTCTAGTTCCTTCTCCATAGCTAGTGCTCCTTACTTGAAGTAGTTGGGCAACAGGAAACCGCAAGGTGGTGATAATTTCTGGGCACAAAGTACCCAATGTCAGGCGAGTAGGGGTTAGTCTATTTCTTCTTGACCTCTTTGGTGATTCTGTGGTTGTCCTCACCGAGGTTATTATGACGAATGGAGGGAAAAATATTTTTTAGTGTGGCCAGCCAGGCCATCTGCTCAAGAATTGTCTGATTAATAAGGTGGCAGCTAAAGCAAATAAAATTTTGGTGGTTTCATCTTCTACTAATGTACCCAGTGGTGCCGTATCTACGTCTGTTACAGCTCCTGGTTCTAGTGTTGGCCGAAATAGGTTGTATGCTCTTGCATATCAATAGGAATTTGAGGCATCACCTTATGTCATTACTGGTATGTTACAACTCTTTTTTTTGGTGATGTGTATTTTTTTTGATTTGGGGTCTACTCTCTCTTATATGACCCCATATATGGTTATGTGTATTGATTTTGGTCTTGAGGTTGTTTTAGAACCTTCTTCTATTTCTACCCAGTAGGTGACTCAATTATTACCAAGAGAGTCTATAGGGGTGTGTGGTAGCTGTTGGTGGAAAGCAGACCTTGGTGGATCTATTTGAGCTGGATATAGTGGATTTTGATGTTATTTTGGTGATGAATTAGTTGTACTCTTGTTACGCGTTCTTAGATTGTCAAACCCATAAGGTTATCTTTAGGTTCCCTAGTGAACCAGTTATAGAATAGGAGGATGGTTCCATATCTCCCAGAGGAGGTTTATATCTTATCTTAGAGCTCAGAGATTTATCTCTAAAGGTTGTCTCGATCATTTGGTTTGAGCTAAAGATTCTAACTTGGAAGGTCCTTCTTTGCAGTCAGTTGTAATGGTATATGTGTTTCTAAAGGTCTTTTCAGATGATCTTCCTGGTGTTTCTCCAGCTACGGAAATATAGTTTGGTATTGATTTGCTTTTGGACACTAGTCCAATATCTATTCCTCGGCTCTGGCAGAGTTGAGGGAACTCATGCAGCAACTTAAGGATCTTTTAGATAAGGGTTTTATCCATCCTAGTGTATCTCCGTGGGTGCACCAGTGTTATTCGTGCGAAAAAAGTACGGTTCCCTTCGAATTTCCATTGACTACAGGTAGTTGAAAAAGGTGACGATAAAAAACAAATACTTTCTTCCAAGGATTGATTATTTGTTCAATTAGTTTCAAGGTGCCAAGTTCTTTTCTAAGATAGATCTTCGGTCTAGGTATGATCATCATAAGATTAGGGAGGTGGATATCTCTAATATAGTTTTTCGTGCTCGATATAGGCATTTTGAATTCTTGGTGATGTTATTTGGTTTGACAAATTCCCCAGAGGCATTTATGGATCTAATGAATAGGGTTTTCAGGCAATTCTAGATCTCTTTATCATTGTATTAATTGATAACATTCTAGTTTATTCAAAGAGTGAGGTGGATTATGCTAATCACCTCTGTGTGGTGCTGTAGACCTTAATGGAAGAACAGTTGTATGCCAAGTTCTCTAAGTATGAGTTTTGGTTAAAATCTGCAACCTTCTTGGGTCATTTTATTTATACTGAGGGGATAATGGTTGATCCTCAAAAGGTGGTGGTGGTTAAAAGGTGACCTAGACCCATGACTCTATCTGACATCTGGAGTTTCTTGGGCTTAGCTAGGTATTATAGGAAGTTTGTGGAAATCTTCTCGAGTATAGCTGCTCCTTTGACTAAGTTGACTCAGAAAAAGGTCAAGTTCTCTTGGTCAGATATTTGTGAAGAGAGTTTTGAGAAGTTGAAAGTAAATCTAACTTCAACTCTAATTCTGACTTTGCCAGAAGTTAATAATGGATTTGTAATTTATTATGAATTATCTAGGGTAGGCCTTGGTTGTGTGTTGATGCAACATGGAAAGGTGATTGCCTATGAATCTAGGCAGTTGAAAATGCATGAGAAGAATTATCCTATTTATGACTTGAAGTTGTTCGCAGTTGTGTTTGCTTTAAAAATATGGCAGCGTTATTTGTATGGTGTGTTTGTGGATATTTTGTCTTATCATAAGAGTCTATAGTATGTGTTCACTTAGAAGGAGCTAAATATCAGGTAGAGAAGATAGTAGGAGCTTCTCAAGGATTATTATATGAGTCTTGACTATCACCCAGGTAGAGCTAACGTGGTTGTTGATGCTCTTAGCAGGAGTTTAACTCAAATGGAGGAAAGAAAGTAGGAATTGGTGAAGGTTATCCATTACTTGGCTAATCTTGGAGTTTGTCTCTTAGACTCATAGGATGATGGTGTGATGGTACAGGAAGTGGTTCGATCATCTCTTAGTACAGAGATAAAGGAGGAGCAAGTGTTAGATCCTATCTTGATAAAAATCAAGAATGATGTTAATGGGAAAAGATAATGGTGTTTGAAATTAGAGGTGATGGTACTTTACGGTACCAAGGGGTTATGCATCCCTGATGTCAATGGGTTGTGAGAAAGAATCTTGGCTAAGGCGTATGATTTGTGTTATGTTAGAAATCCTGACTCAACAAAAATGTATGATGATCTCAAGGAGATCTACTGGTGGAATAGTATTAAGAGAGATGTGGTTGATTTTGTGGCCAAATGTGCGGTATGTCAATAAGTTAAGTTGAGCACATGAGACCTAGTGGGTTGTATCTAGAGATTGAGTTACCCGAATGTAAATAGGAGGTGATCAATATAAATTTCATTACTAGTCTTCCTCGGTCTCAGACCAATTTTATTCGATTTGTGTCATCGTGGATAGATTGACGAAGTCCACTCACTTTTTCCAGCGAGGACTACCTTTTCGGTGGAGAATTATGTGAAGTTTTATCTTCAGGAGATTGTGAAGATGCATGGGGAACCTATTTCAATTATTTATGATCATGGTATGCAGTTTACATCTCACTTCTGTCGGTCTTTCCAGAAAGGGTTGGGGACCAAGGTTAGTTTGAGTACTATTTTTCATCTGCAGATGGATAAGCAAGCAGAAAGGACCATTTAGACTTTGGAAAATATGCTTCGGGCGTGCGTGATTGATTATGGTGGCAACTGGGTTGAGTATCTACCTCTGGTAGAGTTTTCTTACAATAATAGCTATTATTTTAGTATTGGTATGACCCTTTTTGAGGCATTGTATGTTAGGAGGTATAGATCTCTTATTGGTTGGTTTGAGCTTGATGAGTCAGATATATTTGGTCCTAATTTGGATTATCAAGCTATGAAAAACATAAAGGTGATTTAGGATAGGCTTGAGGCTGCCCAAAGTCGCCAAAAGTCCTATACGGATGTTAGGCCTAGAGACTTAGAGTTTTAGGTTAGAGATAAGGTCCTTCTTAAAGTGTCTCTCATGAAGGGAGTAATGCGGTTTGGATTAAAAAAAAAACTCGGCCCTTGGTTTGTTGGTCCTTATGATATTATGCAAAAGGTTGGTAATGTTGCTTATGAATTGAAGTTTTCTTTTAGATTGAACTCCATTCACCCTGTATTCCATGTTTCTATGTTTAGGATGTGCGTAGGTGATCCTTCTTCAATGGTTCCTTTAAAGGGATTGGGCATCTCAAATTTTCTATCTTATGAAGAGGGCCTAGTTGCGATATTGGATCGGCAGGTTCGTCGGTTGCAAACCAAGGATGTGGCTTTGGTTAAGGTACTATAGAGAAACCACAAGGTAGAAAAGGCTATGTGGGAAGCGGAGGAGGACATGATGTCCAAGTATCCCCTCTTGTTTTCTGCTCCTGGAATTTATAGGGAAGGTATGTGTTATTGAACACATCTTTATTTTCTGAGTTTGTGAAAAAGTTGGATCTCTTGCATCTTTGTTTTCTATCTTAAAGGTAAGAGTAGCGACATCTAAGGGTTGGATTAATGTTTGATTATGCAAATGACTCGTGTTTGTGTCTAACCTACCTTGTTCGTCATTAGGGGACAAATGTTCCTAGTGGGGGAGACTAAAACACCCTAGTTTCTGAACCTTAGAAAATTTCTTGGAATTCTATTCTCTCGACCTAGTATGACTCTAGGGTATGAGTCATATGTTGGGGTACGGATGGTATGGTCCTATCGTACACTGACCAGTGTTGGTTGGTAGGATTGGATGGATTACTGGAGTGAAACCAAATTGGGGTGGTACGACTCGTATAGTTGGATACAGATATCTTGAAGTGGATTTTCCCTTAGACTTGGTAACATAAGTTAGGTATGAGTACGAGTAGCTCACCATGAGCCATAATTCAGGGTACGAATCATACCAGATACTCATATGGCGGACAATATTCAAGCCTCTTGGTGTATTCTGATAGGGGTACGGGTTGATGGTATGGATTGTAAGTTGTGGATACAACTTGGTTTGGATCAGTCGTATAATGGATAGTGTTGGGTCCAAGGGTTGAGGCTTAGGATATGAGAGACAGGTACCACTCGTATAGGTTGGGTACGACTCGTAAGGGTCAGTCGTATCCCTGTGATGGGATTTTTGTGCAACTTAAGTGGGGGTATTCTAGATATTTCCCCACTTAACCCAATAAGGACCCACAACTTTTAACACTCTTCAAAGGTTATTTGCCTATTATTCTATTCATTAACACTTAGAAACTCTCTTAAAACACTCCACAATTCTCTCAAGAGCTTTTGGGGCGAGGAAGCTAGGGTTTCAACTGGAGGGATCATTTGGGGATCTTGTTGGTGATTTACATTCATCTACCTTGTCAATTAAGGCATGTTCTCTTCCCCCATTGTTAGTTCCAACTAAAGGCATGATTTTATGTAATGTTTTCATGATTTTATTATTGTATGATTTGGTTTTCAAATTTGATTTAGGGGTTTTATTTATAAATACTTGGTTATGGTTTCCCATGGTTTCAGATATGATTTTATATGTATTAATGGTGGTTTTGGATACCTGGTTGTATGGGAATGGTTTAATGGTAATTGAAATTTATTTTTGTTATGTTATAACCCCCAAGGTGTTTGACAAAATGCTTATGAAAATGTTTTCATTGCATTAATGTACTTTCAATGGAATTTTTACTTGTTTTAACTTGGTAAATGAACTCAAATGGTTTAAATGTTTTTGAAAGGTTAAAGGATGCTTGTGGGGTACATGGTAATCCCCCAAGTGCTTTAATATGGTAAATGAAAGGGTACATGGAAGTCCCTTAATCTATATATGGTTGGCTATGGACAATCTTGGAAGTTATTGGTCGGTATGACGATACCACTTCTAATGTCCTTGGTTAATAAATAGATAATGGTTTGGTTGGTTGAAAATGGTTTTAATTAGGCTTAAAGAGGGAGGTTTAGCAAAGATTTGGAAGGTGAAGGTCCCGGGGGGACTAAAATTTGAAACTCATATTTGCCTATGTGAGGTTTGGTCTTAATGACCGTGTTTATAATGACATTTTATGTTATGGGATGTAGTTTTATGTTAGGGGATGTAGTAGTCATCCCAGGTTTTTCTTCCATGGTCGTGTCACTTCACACACGGGGGCCCTTTCAGCAGGGGGAGTTGAACCCATATTTCCTGTGGGTGGTTTAGGACGACAAAGATACATAGCCCAGGTAATGGTTTCATGTGCATTATAAACACAGTTTTCTTTCCGCATGGTAATATATATGTATGGTTGTATGCATTATTGATGGTTTTACTTGGTATTTATTAATGACATTATTTTATCCCTATTATGAGTTCATGCTAGCGATCACTGGCTATTCCGTCTTTAGGGGACTGTATACCCACGTATGTAGGAACTGGCCATTCCACTCCTCCTGCTTAGCATTCGAACTTCGGTACCAATACTTAGATTGAAGTGGTGATCTTTCATCTTTCTCGAAGGCTCCATTTCATGATATGGATACTCCTACACACTTTGACTATATTTTGGATATTAGTTTTGCTTATTGTTAGGGGTATGTTCCCATTGGATATTCTTACTCTTTTGGTTAGAGGCTTTATGGTACTACTATGGGTTGATCGGTAGTTGTATCAACCTTAGTATTGACATTGGTATTGGGGAAGACATCATTGGGCTTAATTTCTTACCGTTCTATTTTATTTTATTTTGGGATTAATCATACTATATTTTGGTTCCTATTTGTTTGCGGCCTGGTTTATGACCTTTGATTTTAGCGTTGGTTGGTTTGGTTGTTATGGTCGGACGGTTGGACTTAGTTGGGCCGATCACAAGCATGACCTATCCCAGAGTCTAGACTTGGAAAATAATGTTATCTTTATAAATATTTGGAATTCAGCCAACTCAGGGCAGGCGGCTGGAGGTTGGGGTTGGGTAATGGGGGTGGTCTACGATCCCGGTCGGACCTAGGATGCCCATTACAATAAGGCCCATAGTAAGGTCGTGTCACCTTCCCTCATTGTAAGTTCCAACTAAAGGCATGATTTAATGTTTTTTAAATATTGGTTTATGAATCATAAATAGTGGATTTAGAAACCATGTCGAAGGTCTTGATGCATATTTTTGGGTTTAGATTAAATTATGTCTTCACGTGTTTTTGGTGATGGTTTGCATATGTGGGTGCTTGTTGATTATGGCGTAACAAATGGGTCATGAGTAACCCTAAACTTTATGGTTTATGATTTGGTTTTGGTCTTGGTAATGGTATGCCCTCAACATGTTTGATGAAATGCCTAAGAGAATGTTTTTACTTTATTATGGGACTTTTATTGAAACTATCGCATGTTATGGTTTGGTAATGGAACCCTAAATGGATTTGGATGGTTTTACATTGGTTTAAATGTTTTGAATGGTATAAATGGTTTAAAGGTTTGGAATGGTTTTAAATGGTATGAATGGTGTCAATGGTTTGGAAAGGTTAAATAGTAAAGCCTTGGTGGCTATGAAATTGATTTGCATCAAAACCTTGTGGGGTACATGGGATTTCCCCAAGTGAATAAAATTATCAAATTGGTTTTGAATGTTGAATGACTTCTGGGGTACAAGGGAATCCCCCAAGCAAAGCTTAATAATAAAATATTTGTGGGGTACACAGAAATCCCTCAAGTGGGCCTAATAATGATGCACTTGCGGAGTACATGGGAAACCCCTAAGAAAACTAAATAATGTAACCTATAGGGTACAAGGGAATCCCTTAAGGTTTGCTAAGGACGTTGTTTGCAAGCTATAGCCAGTATGATGATACCACTTGTAATAGCCTTGATTGATAATAAATGAAATTAGTGGTTTGGTTGTGTGATAATGGTTTTAATTGGCCAATGATTATGTGATAATGGTTTTAATTGGGCAATAATAGCAGGGTGTGATAGATAACCATAAAGGTGGGAGTCTATTGGACGAACGCTGGAAACTTATATTTACTGACATAAGGATAGGTCATGACGACCTCATAAATGATACTTATGGGGTACACAGGAATCCTCTAAGTACACTTGTTGATATGTATCATGGGCAGCGAAGGATATACGGGAATCCCCTACTCCTATGGTATCTTCGGTGCGGGTGGCTACATGTATCATGGCTCGTTTAGGGGGTTACACTAAATTGATATAGACCATGGGTAGTTCTAGGACGGTTAAGCTACACATACCCGGGTTAATGGTTTTAAATGCATGCTAAACCCGATTCCCTTCCCCGGCATGGTTATATATATATATGTATGGTTTTGAATGCATATAGTTGGTTTACTTGATTTTAAAGGTTATCATTATTTTACCCTTATCTTGTGTGCATGCTAGCATTCACCCGCTAACTCATTTTTGGGCGGCTGTATCCCCACACGATGCAGGAATCGGCCTTACTACTCCTCTTGCTTATTGATCAAATACAGGAACAATCAGTGTTGGATTGAAGTAGTAAGCTTCCATAGCTCGGAATATATCTATTTTATGTTATGGATTACTTTATATACTTTTGTTTTTGGCTATGGTTGAGGCATGTCCCGAACTAGGTACTCTTTGGTTTGGTCTAGAGGCTTTGTATGGACAACTGTGGACTTGGGTATATATTTATTATGCTATATACGTACGTTGGATCATTGTCTTGGTTTTAGCTTTTGGTTTTGGCTTGGTTATTGATTGGATATTAGGTGGTAGGACTTGCTTGGGTTGGTCATGGTTATGAACCTATCCCAAAGTCTTGGATCGTGCATACACTATCTTGTTATATATTTCGAGTTCATCTGACTCAAGGTACATGATGGTTGGTTGGGTTGGGTATCGGGGTGGTCTTCGATCTCGGTTGGACTTGAGATTGCCCATTAGTACAAGGCCTTAGTTTGAGTCATGTCAAGTTGGTATCATAGCCTAGGTTTCCATGTCATGGGGTATCAACAAAGCCATGTCGAGTAGAATCTTGCTTATGGGTGTGTTGTTCACCACACTTATAATTAGGAGGCTACAAGGGATTTAGGTATGTTTCACTTTCTTGTTGTTCTACTTTCGAGCTATGAAGTCCAATGTCTTGAAATCTTCCCTAATTTTTCTTTAGGTTCATCTTTTAGATCATGCCTTCTCAATGATCTAAAGTTTGTGGAAACTCACCTGTCCCACTCGAGGACAACATGGATGGATCCAGTCCAGCTAATGGGGCACAGACCCAGTCAAGGGTCATAATTTTTTATTTTCCCTATGGAGTTCCACCGGTCTCCACAAACCCTAGTGGTATGGGAAAGAATTAGGCAAGGTCAGGAAAGAGACAAAGTAAAAAGTCTTAATGTTCAGACCAGGGAAGGGGTTAGAGAATTTGTGGTAGAAATGGTGGACAGTGGTTTGAGCAAGGGAATCCAGGGAGTTCCCATGTTATTGTCAGTGTTCCTTATCCCCAGTCTTCTTGTGAGTATTATTTTTAGGCCGGTGGAGTTCATTCATCCCCATGCTACCCTTTTTGCTGACTTTACAGTCGGTTGTACGACGATTATTACTATAAAAAGAGGAATTGGTGTTTTCATTGTGGTCAGTTGGTCACATACAATGGAAGTTTCCTATAATGATTATCGTTTGGGAAAATACGATACCGGTTGCAAATTCTTTAGCTCTTGTACCAAGGGGTGTTGCTTCTAGCTTCGACATTGGTCGGGATCATCTTAATGGTCTTACTATATCTCAGGAGTCTGAGACATCTTCAGATGTTGACACTGGTATGTTGAAAACTCTTTTCCCGTGGTGTGTATGATTTACTTGGTTTAGGGTCCCTTCTCTCTTTTGTGACCCCATGTGTTGTTGTGTATTTATGTCCAAGGTTATTTCAAACTATTTTCTTTCTCTATTTCTACCCCGATAGGTGACTCTGTGATTACCAAGAGGGTCTATATAGGGTGTGTCATATCTGTTGGTGGTAAAAAGGCTTTGGTGGATTTGTATAATCGAATTTGGTAGATTTCTATGATATTCTTTGGATGGATTGGTTACACTCGTGCTATGCATCATTAGACTGGTGAATCCATTAAAGGTTGTCTTTAGGCTCCCTAGTGAGTCGATTATAGGATAGAAAGATGGTTCCCTTGTTATTAAGGGAAAGGTTATATCATACCTTAGAGCTCGGAGCTCAATCTTCGTAGAGTGTCTCTAATTTTGTTTGGTCCAGGTTAAAAATTCTAACTTGGAAGGTCCTTCTTTGTATTTGGTTTTGGTGGTGAATAAATTTGCTAAGGTCTTCATGATGACCCTCATGGTGTGTTTCTAATGAGGAGATTGATTTTGGATTGGTCTTGTTTTGGGCACTTGTCCAATTTCTATTCTTTCTTTATAGAATGGTTCTGGTTGAGTTAAAGGGGATTGAAGGGCAATTAAGAGATCTCTTAGATTAAGGTTTCATTCATTCTAGTATTAATCTATGGAGTGTTTCATTCTTACATGCATAAGGGGATTGGTTTCCCTGAAAATATATAGGTTGTTGAACGGTGAGTAAGGAATTTAAGGTGCCCTCCTTATGGCGTGGACCATGTATGTGCATATTCTCCATGGGGTACTTTTTTAGTAGTGCATGGTGGTTGATAGATACTAAGTTTGAACCTAAATGTTTGATTTTGGTAAAGAGAGTATGCTAGCTTAGGATTAGAGCGAAGTGTTGTGCTTATAGGTGTCATGGGATGAAGGTTGAGGGTTAATCTAAAATTTTCGTCTAGCACTGGACTTCAAGGAAAGGTCAGGTTGCATATTCTAGTGATTCTCTCATATCTCGGTTAAGAGAGTACTCTACTAGTATTGTATGCATTCTATTAACACTTATGCCTAAGGTTCGCACTTTGTATTCACCTTAGTCCATGGATATGCGTGTTGACTTTGCATTACATTACCTATGGTAGATGCGGTTGTGTTTTTTTTGGTGTCCTATCCTAAGGACTCCTATTATGGTATGGTTATGTCGGGATGGTTCTTCATTATGGTCTAGGTAGTTACTATGAAGTACTTAGTTCCTATGGTTTCGTGTCTAATATCGAGGATCTCGCTTTAAGTGGTATGTGAAACTCTTGTAATTTGGTTCCTTAAATGACTCTTCTTATATTAGGATGGTAGTGGCTTGGGGAGCATGGCGATATTTTGAAACTAGGGATGTAGGAGTGCCTAAGTGGGGGAGATCATAGGAGGACTACTAGGACTAGGGTTTTGGAGGGTAAGGTAAGGTTGTTGTCATAAGGAATAGATAGGAGAGGAGTAGGTGATGAAAACCTTTGTGAAAATAATAGAGGGTGCTAGACCTTCAGATGGATAGATCATACCACGGGTATATAAGCGGCAGCCTTGAATATTGTGATTAATAGATATACCAATAGTTGTGTTGGGTACTTAAGAGGCTTGGTGAGACATAATGCTTGGCTATAGTGATGGAAATGAAGCGGTGTTTTGGGTAGATGTAAGGGATAGAGACTGGTGGCCTAAGTTAACTCCTTTTTAGCTTTGGATAGGATTGAACATGAAAGTGGTGTATACCTAGACTTAAGCTCTCGTAGTGATGTGTCTTTGTGGAATTGTAGGTAAATTGGACTTACTCTCTAGCATGAGCTCCATTCATCCGGTATTCCATGTGTTGGTAATGAGGTAAGGCATGGGTGGTCCTTTGGGTGGTATTGGTATCTCAAAGAAAGGTATTGTTATCTCGAATTCTTTGTTCCTTAAGGAAGTCTCAGTCAGGATTTGGGTTGGCAAGTTCACCGGTTGTGTACAATAGGTGTGGCTTAGGTAAAGGTTCTATGGTGGAGCCAAAAGTCTGAGGAATCCATTTGGGATGCGGAAGGGGACCTGGAATCCAAGTATCTGTGTTGCTTCTTCATTCCAGAATCACATGCGTAAGGTATGTGTTTTTCAACATATCTATGTTTTTCTAACTTGTTAAAGGAAGGTCGGATTTCCTTGTGTCTTTGTTCTCTTACATGGCAAAGGGTCGAAATAGAGGTGTTGAGGTGTAAATTGTGTTTGGGGTATGTGGTGATTTTCTCATTCTGTTGCATGTCCTTCTTTTCTAATTTGGTTGGAGGGAATTTTGATCTGTGTTAATGTACTATATCATTCTTGTTCTTTCCCTTACCCGTCATTCGGCGATAAATGATCCTAGTGGGGGAGTATGAAACAACCAAAACTTTGACCCTTGCAAAGTTTCTTGAGTTTTGGACACTCCTGGTAAGGTACAACTCAAGGGTACCAATGGTACCCTAGCATACAGGTTGGTTTCCTCTTTCTCGTATATTGGTCAGTAAGTTTTGGTTGGGTTCTGTCCAAGGTACGACTCAACATCATACTAGTCATATGGTAGGATACTAGGTGTATGATGCCAAGTCGCATGATGCCTTAGGTTTGGTCTTGATGAATCAATCCAAGGTACAGTTTATGGGTACTTTTTGTACCCTAAGGTATGACTTATACCTAGGTTGTCGTATGATGGTCAGTATTGGGGACCATGGTGGGGTCTAGGGTACGAGTTAGGGTACCACTTGTACACTAGGGTACGACTAAAGAGGGTTTGGGTCGCACCCTCTTGGGACTTGGTTTTCAGCTTTTAAGATGAGGGTATTCCGAATATTTCCAACCCCTAAACCCTTATGTCCCCATGTTATATATCCTTTGGTGGTCTCTCATAGCACTCATTATAAGATCAAAACATTCCAAATATCCTGTCTAAACACTCTCTTGAAGATTGGAGGCTAGGGTTTCTTCAAGTGTTCTTCGACGGGATCAAGAGTCAAGTTTCCTTCCGTGAATTTTCTTGAATAAGGCATGTACTCCTTTCCTCATTGTTAGTTCGAACTTAAGGAATGATTTTATGTGTTTTAAACATTGATTTAGGAATCATAAATAGTGGCATTGGAAACCAATGTTGAAGGTCTTGATGCATATTGATGGGTCTTGGTTTAAAATATATTTTCATATATTACTAGTGATGGTTTGTATATGTGGGTGCTTGTTAATTATGGTGTAACAAATGGGTCTTGATTAACCCTAAACTTCATGGTTTATGCTTTGGTTTTGAACTTGGTAAATGTATGCCCTCAATATGTTTGATAAAATGCCTAGGATAATGTTTTTACTCTATTATGTGACTTTTATTGAAACTATTGCATGGTATGATTTGGTAATGGAACCCTAAATGGATTTGGATGGTTTTGCATTGGTTTAAATGTTTTGAATGGTATAAATGGTTTAAAGGTTTAGAGTGGTTTTAAATGGTATGAATGGTTTGAATGGTTTAGAAAGGTTAAATAATAAAGCCTTGGTGACTATGAAATTGATTTGCATAAAAACCTTGCAGGGTACATGGGAATCCACCAAGTTAATAAAATGATGAAATTGGTTTGAATGTTGAATGACTTGTGGGGTACAAGGGAATCCCCCAAGCAAATCTTAATAATAAAATTGTGGGGTACACGAGAATCCCCCAAGTGAGCCTAATAATGATGCACTTGTGGGGTAAATGAGAATCCCCCAAGAAAACTAAGTAATGCAACTGATGGGGCACATGGGAATCCCCTAAGTTTTGCCGACAACAGGATAGGTGATGACGACCTCATATATGATATTTATAGGGTACACGGGAATACCCTAAGTACACTTGTACTTATGTATCATGGAGAGTGAAGGGTACTCTGGAATCCCGTATTCCTTTGGTATCTCCGGTTTATGCGGCTACATGCACCGGGGCCTATTTCAGGGGTTACACTGAACCCATATAGCCCATGGGTGGTTCTACGACAGTTAAGCTACACATACCCAAGTTAATGGTTTTAAATACATACTAAACCCGGTTTCCTTCCCCGGCATGGTTATATATGTATATGTACATATATATTTATATGTATGGTTGTGAATGCATATGGTTGGTTTACTTTGTTTTAAAGGTTCGAATTATTTTATCCTTATCTTGAGTTCATGCCAGCGTTCACCCCTAACCCATATTTGGGCGGTTGTATCCTTAAACGATGCAGGAACTGGCAATACTACTCTTCCTTCTCATTGATCAAATTCGGGAACAATCGGTGTTGGATTGAAGTAGTGAGCTTCCATAGTTTGGAAGTGTAATTTCCCGAGTTTTCATGACATAAACCTCTCATTCTTCTCTTATGAAATCAGATCCAGCCTAAAGTAATGGTTAGTCATAAGTTGATGCTCTCGTTTCGATCTAAACCATATAGCTATTCTTATGAAAGTTTATGCACTCACAGATCAGTTAAGTAGCCTACTACATTGGGATTCAGTCATACAGTTTATTTCAGTTGTGAATGATAGCTTATAGCCTCAGATTCCTCAGTGATTTAATCCTAATTAGCCACATTCGAGGATGAATGTTCCCAAGGGGGAGATATTGTAATACCCCAAACTTTTCTAGCTTAAATTCATTCATAGAATGTTAAGAGATAGCTTCCAAAATGAAAAATATTTATTCCATATGGAATTTTCAAGATTTCAACTTTTCATTGTGTGGAAAATTGAATAATCTATCCATCGATACCAAATTCACCCAAATCCGACACTCGATGAAGGATTCATGGAATTTTTAGGTTGACAGTGTGTCACCTGGACTCTCAACGCATCGCAGAGCTAAGAAAATTGGTAGTTGTCAAATTCCAGTGAGACTCCGTGATTCCACCACATAGCGGAGAAGTCCCATTTCACATTTGTCAATTTCCAGCAAGCCTACGAGATAGTGGCGCATCGCACCAGTGACCAAATTATCAAAACGATAAGGCACCGCAATAGCTCCATGTCGCCGAGAAAGCCTAGTTCCCCTCATCCTTTTCAAGTGAGCTACCGCGTTTGTGACGCATCGCGGTGGCCAGAAAAATCAAGATTTTTGATGCTTTTTCAGTATCGTTTAAAAGTTCAAGAAAGGTTTTTTAATCAATTCCCAAGCCCCCAAATTCGTCCAAACATATCTATGCGTATGTTCATCAAAATTTCTCTCAACCAAAACCCTAAGCTTCATCAATTAACTTCAAGAATTCGCAAGATTCCACCATTCTTTTCCCAAATAAATTGTTCAAGAATACCAAGAATCATCATTCAAGAGCATAAATAGAATCGCAAAAGCAAACTTGTTCATCTAGTTCATCATCCAAGGTATGTGGGGTCTAAACAAGGATAATTCTTTCATCCTTGTGCCCAAAACTTTATTTTAATTACAAATTTACTGCAATTTATGACATTTTTCATGAAATTTAGGTTAGGGTTTATACCCATTACGATTATTTGTAAGATTATGAGATTTTCCATGATTTAGAAGTTGAAATACATGATAATATTTATATTTCTATGCATTTTGCAATAATTTCCAGATGTTATGACAAATCATGAGTGTTTATATCATCAAGCATGCATTTTAAAATATTTTTAATATGAGATTGATGCATGGGGTCGTTAATCCCCAATTTAAGATTGTTATTTTAAGATTATTTGTGCTATGAGCACCCTCAGATAAGATTACTCATAGATTTTGACAAATATTTGGCCTTTTGGTCCTAAGCTAAGATAAGAATCCACTTATTTCAGATAACTTGAGATTTAAAGAAAGAAAAGCATAATTGGTTTTCTTGTAAACCTTTGTGCTAGTTTTGAAGTGAATTTCTTAAGATTTTGAGCATAAGAATGGGAGTAGTATTTAGCATCGAGTTGGGTATGATTTCAAGGTTTCATACCCCAGAACTACGTGCCACCGTAGGATTCAGATTATTCCCACTTCTATGTCGATGACTCAGATTGTGATCACATTAGATAAAAGTTCTGTTCTGATGGCAAGGGTAGA
Organism: Capsicum baccatum var. pendulum; assembly: GCA_030864225.1. Taxonomy (NCBI): domain Eukaryota; kingdom Viridiplantae; phylum Streptophyta; class Magnoliopsida; order Solanales; family Solanaceae; genus Capsicum; species Capsicum baccatum. The sequence continues at coordinate 27,603,008 of CM061554.1, read as the reverse complement.
ACAGCCCTACCTAACGGGGGGCAGACGTGGGACTCCATTTTGATCACATGGTATATGTTGGTTAGAAGAACCTCCCAAAAGAAATTGGTGCACCAAGAGGTAGATTTATTTCTTATTTTAAGGCAAGAAAAATGATTTCCAAGGGATACATATATCATTTAGTTAGAGTAAGGGATACAGAAGCGGAGCCACCAACTCTTCATGCTATTCCGGTGGTAAATAAATTTTCTGATGTATTTCCTGAAGATCTTCCAAGTTTGCCTCCTGAACGAGAAGTAAAGTTTGGTATTGATGTAATACCAGGAACTCAACCAATCTCTATTCCTCCGTATAGAATGCCCTAGCAGAATTATGAGAATTGAAAGAGCAATTGAAAGATTTGCTAAAGAAGGATTCATAAGGCCTAGTATTTCCCCCTGGGGAGCACCAGTGTTATTTGTGCGCAAAAATGATGGCTCGCTGAGGATGTATATTGATTATCAGCAATTGAATAAGGTGACTATTAAGAATAAATATCCTCTACCAATAATTGATGATTTATTTGATCAGTTATAGGGCGCCAAGTGCTTTTCTAAGATTGATTTGAGATCAGGTTACCACCAAGTGAGGGTCAAAGAGAAGGATATACCCAAGACACCTTTCTAAACACGGTATGATCATTATGAGTTTCTAGTTATGTCATTTAGACTAACAAATGCACCCGCACCTTTTATGGATTTGATGAATACGGTGTTTAAGCCATTCCTGGATGTTGTGATAGTTTTTATAGACGATATTCTAGTTTATTCTAGATCAGAAGAGGACCATGCCAATCACTTATGACAGGCATTGTAGACTCTTCATGATTGTAAGCTTTATGCAAAGTTTTCTAAATCTGAGTTTTGGTTAAAGTCGGTGGCATTTTTGGGTCATATTGTATCTAGTGAAGGGATAAAGGTTGTGCTCAAAATATAGAAGCTATGAAGAACTGGCCAAGTCCCACAATGCCTATGGAGATTCGTAGTTTTCTCAGGTTGGCCGGTTGTTATAGAAGGTTTGTTGAAGGATTTTCTTCCATTTCAGCACCCTTAACCAAGATAACCCATAAAGAATTCAAATTCCAATGGAATGATGCCTGTGAGAAGAGTTTTCAAGATTTAAAGAACAAGTTGATTTCTACACCCGTGTTGGTACTTCCAGAAGTCACCGAAGGGTATACAGTGTATTGTGATTCTTCCAGAATTAGTTTAGGATGTGTATTGATGCAGCACGGTAAGGTAATAGCATATGCTTCTAGACAATTGCGGCCACATGATAAAAATTATCCTACACATAATCTTGAGCTTGCAGCAGTTATTTTTGCTTTAAAGATATGGTGCCACTACTTATATGGGGGTCATGTTGATATATATACTGACCATAAGAGCTTGCAATATATTTTTAATCAGAAGGATCTAAATTTAAGGCAGTAGAGATCTAAATTTGAAGATCTTCACCAGTTATCTAGTTTGGGAGTTTGCCTTCTTGAAACTCTAGATAAAGAGCTTATTGTACATAATGCTACGGAATCTTCATTAGTAGCTGAAGTGAAAGAGAAGCAATATACAGATCCTATTTTATTACAGCTTAAGGAGAACGTTCAGAGTGGTGCGACCAAGGTATTTGAGCTTACGCGAGAAGGAGTATTTCAGTGCCAAAACCGATTGTGTGTACCGGATGTAGATGGGCTAAGAAAGAAGATTATGATAGAGACACATTGTTCAAGGTATTCCATTCATCCAGGATCAACCAAAATGTATCAAGAGTTGAAAGATATGTATTGGTGGAATGACATGAAGAAGAGCATTGCAGAATTTGTAGTTAAATGTCCAAATTATCAAAGAGTTAAAGTTGAGCACCAAAAACTCAGAGGTTATATGCAATACATTGATCTTCCAAACTGGAAGTGGGACATGATCAACATAGATTTCATTATTGGTTTGCCTCGTACATCCCAGAAGTTTGATTCTATATGGGTGATTGTTGATAGGCTTACCAAATCCGCACATTTCCTACCAGTTAGGACCACTTACACAGTTGAAGAGTATCAGAAGCTATACATTAAAGAGATAGTCCGATTACATGGAGTGCCAATCTTTATTATATCAGATCGGGGAACCCAATTTGCCGCAAACTTTTGGAAATCTTTTCAGAGGTGTTTGGGAACACAAGTGAAGTTGAGTACAACTTTTCACCCTCAAACAGATGGACAAGCAGAACGTACCATCCAAACACTTGAAGATATGCTATGAGCTTGTGTAATAGATTTTAAGGGCAACTGGGATGATCATTTACCTCTTATTGAGTTTGCCTACAATAATAGCTATCATTCAACTATCAAAATGGCACCCTATAAAGCTTTATTTGGAAGAAAGTGTAGATCACTAATAGAATGGTTCGAAGTGGGTAAAACTCTTTTGTTCAGATTGGATCTTGTTTATCAAGCCATAAAGAAGGTTAAAGTAATTCAGAAATGACTGAAAACAGCCCAAAGTCGACACAAGTCATATGCGGATAGTAGAAGGAGAGGGCCAGAGTTTTCTTTAGGTGATTGGGTATTTTTGAAGGTATCACCAATGAAAGAGGTAATGCGACTTGGCAAGAAATGGAAGTTGATTCCATGTTATATAGGCCTATATAAGATCACTCGAAAGTTTGAACAAGTTGTATATGAATTAGAGCTACCCCAAGAGCTCTCATCAGTACATCCGGTATTTCATGTGTCAATGCTTCAAAAGTGCATCAGAGATCTATCACATATCACTTCTAATGAGGATGTGAAAGTTGCTAAAGATCTTACCTATGAAGAAGTGCCTATTGCTATTCTAGATCGCCAAGTTAAGAAGATGAGAAATAAAGAGATAGCATCTGTGAAAGTACGTTGGAGAAATCGTCAAAGGGAAGATATTACATAGGAAGTTGAGGAAGCAATGAAATCTAAGTAACCTCATTTGTTAAAAGATGAAGAGGAATTTCAAGAAACGGAGTTAGAACATTAACAAGTAAGTTTTTTCTTTATATATGCATAGTATTTATGTGATGATGTGAATATTAATGATGGACTTAAACTTGTTTCGGTTGAATAACTATGCTAACATTCTCGGACGAATGTCCAAAAGGGGGGAAGTATGTAAAACCCTGTATTCAAGTACGTGTATTGGTGTATTCAAGTACGTGTATTGGTCTTATTTATATGGAATTAATTTTTTTATTTTATTTATACCGAAATTTTCCCGTTGATGGTTTTATGCAAAGGTTATTGAATAAGCTCTCCAACAATATAAAGATTCCAAAAACGGATAGGTTTTGGATATAATCGAGCACGTTCAAAACTATAAAACGGTGGCTGGGATATTTGGGAATAGTAAATGTGCAGGAAAATTTCCTGCACACAAACTACTGAGGCTAGCCAAATTTTTGGGTCAACTTCGAATGATCATAACTCCCTTAATATAATAAACTGGGAGAGATGCGACCTATGAAAAGAAATATCTTTGAGTCTTATTTCCAATTCAATTAGTTTCATCCAAATCCAACGTCTGAGTAAGGAGTTATACTCGTTTTACTTCAGCCTATCAAAACAGAGTTTTAGGTTCAACTTAAAACGACCATAACTCCTTGTACAGGACGAACTGGGTGGCCTACTTTATATGAAATGAAATCCTTTTGAATTATCCTTCGAACGATATCAATTTCACCTAAATCCGATATCGGAGAAAAGAGTTATGGTCGATCTACTTTAGCTTATCAAAACAGTCCACCAAAGGACAAATTTGACATTATTTAAATTTTAAAGGCATTTTGGTCATTTCCTATTATATTATGGATGGGAATATGTGTATATATACATGTATATGAGTTCAAAAACTCATTTTCATCATCAATCATTGAGAAAGTTCAAACCCTAGCCAAATTTGACCTTTAAATTACTTTTAATTCAACCGTAGAAATTCCAAAGTAATCTGATAAGTATGTTTGTTATCTCGAGAGCTTCGAATGGCACCTATTATTTGTGCAAACAGGATTGCATAATGAATATGTGAATTCTAAGGTATGAATATTGTTTTTCTTTTTTCTTTTCCATATGTATATGTGTGATAGAGGATTATATGTATTGGTTGTTATTGAAAGGTGATGGAAATAGGGTTATGGACTATTTTGCATTGTTTGGATGTATTGAATTGTGGAAGGTGGATATGGTAATTGAGTTATGGAAGGTGGATATGGTAATTGAGTTATGGAAGGTGGATATGGTGATATACTATTGAATTGATGATTATTTATGTTTGTGGCTCAATTTGGTTTAATGAATTGGTTGGAAGAATAAATGAATCCAAACTTGATATTGGAGGATGTTGTATGAATATGCATGGCATATGAATGTAATTGGAGCATAAGAGGGTTAAAGTGACACCCTTTATGGTGTAATTAAGGCTTACTACTTAACCACTAGTTTGGTGAATTCAAATAATTGAAATGTGACATTTGGTCGCTAATACTAGATTGCTATATATGTTCATTGTAGATAAGTAATCCGAAAAGATTGGAAGTCCATTTAGGACTAGTATTGAAGGTTGACAGTCAGGTATGTAAAGATTAATATATACCATATCTTTGGCATGAAAGTGAACAATTGTTCTATTAAGAAAGTTTCCAAAGTTATTCAATAACATGTGATCCATAATGGTTTTGTAGGATGTCCTACGTTACCAATGAACTTATTTCCACCCTACAGATGTCAAGACATTCCAATACTTACTTGTTTTCCAAATCTTACATGTTTATTGCACTAATGAATGTCAGAAGGTATCCGGTTACTCAAACAAGAACCATGTGCTATTAATGACTCCAAAACATTTCATTGATATACCAATAAATTCCTACTTCATTATTATGGCATTGATGACTCCAAAACACTTCATTGATGTGCCAATGAGTTCTTACTTCATTGTTATTGCATTGATGGTCTATTTATATGTCTCTTATTGATGTATCATTGTTTCAAAGTATCAAAAATGCGGTGGCGACCGAAATAACAATCTCAAAGATTAATTGAACTAAGTGATGGAAGTTCTCTCTTATCGGGTGGTATCCCAGGGGCATAAGCCTATCATGTGTCGATCCCTATTTATGTGTTTATGAGTGGTATCCCAAGGGCATAAGCCTATCATGGGTCGATCCCAGTTGATATGTACTGGAGGCATCCAAATGGTCATAGTACAGTACAGTAATGATTACAAAGATGATAAGAATGAAGGTAAAGTGATTGAATAAATACAATTTACAGGTTGTCACAAGTTCTAATAACTGTGGTCCACTCCTATTATGATTTATTCACTTGTTTCTGATTTCTATTGAGCTCCTATATCATATGTGATTATCTAAAGCTTTACATACTCAGTACATATTTCGTACTGACATCCCCCATGGGGGACCTAAATTTCATGCTACAGGCATAGGTACCTCAACTCATACACTGTACAAGTAGGAGCCAGGATATCCAGCTGCTTTTGGTGAGCTCCAGTTTGCTTAGGGTCTTTTCGTGTCATATCCAGTCACTTTTGGTATTGTATAAAAGTTATTTATATGGTGGGGTGTGTCCCAACCTTAGTTAAACTCTGTGTATTATCTAGAGGCTTTGTAGACCTAATGTACAGTCAAGGTGGTGTTTTGTTAATAGACGTGATGGATCCAACGGCCAAGTATTGTATATACATATACGATATGATGTTGTCCAAATTTTGGGTTTTCATAGAGGTATGCATGGGAAGTATAAGGTTATGAGATGGTTCTCCCGGGCCTCCTCGATTATGGGTGTCATTCCTCCCTTATAGAATTTGAGGCGCGATAGAAGGCCTATGATATAGTTCCTAAGGAGGTTATTTGGAGATGTTTGGAGGCTATAGGGGTACCTATAGTATATGTTAGGACGATTAAGCATATGTACAACAGATCCAACACTCGGGTTAGGATTGAGTGAGGAGACTTAGAGAAATTTCCTATCTTGATGGGGTTATATCAAGGATCTATTCTTAGTCCATTTCTTTTTGTCTTGATGATGGATATTTTAATGAGGCACATTCAGGATGAGGTACCTTATTGTTTGCTTTTTTCAAATGATGTAGTCTTGATTGATGATCTCGTAGTAGAGTTAATGCTAAGTTTAGTGTTTGGAGAAAAACTCTTGAATCTAAAGGGCTTAGGTTGAGTAGGTCCAATACGAAATATTTAGAGTATAATTTCAATGAGTTATCTCATGAGTTTGATATGGTTGTTAAGCTTAACACTCATTGTATCAATAAAAGAGATAGTTTCAAGTATCTGGGGTCGATGATTTAGGAGAATAGAGAGATTGACGATGATGTCACTCATCGAATCGGGGTAGGATGGATAAAATAAAGGCTCTCCTATGGTATCTTGTGTGACAAAAAGGTACCTCCCAAACATAAAAGCCAAGTTCTACAGAGTGGTGGTTAGACCAGCTTTATTGTATGGGGCAGAGTGTTGGCCTATTAAAAGGACCCATATCCAGAAGATGAAGGTGACATAGCTGAGAATGATTTTGTGGATGTATGGGTGAACTATAAAAGATAGGATTAGAAATGAGGTTATTTGAAATAAGGTGAGAGTGGATTTGGTGAAAGCCAAGATGAGGGAAGCAACGTTAAGATGGTTCGATCATGTGATATAAAAGAGTAATATGCCCTAGTACAGAGGTATAGGAGGTTGGCTAGGGATGGTTTCAAGTGAGGTAGAGGCACATGGAAGAAATATTAGAGGAAGATTATTATACATAACATAAAGCAGCTTCATTTTGCCGTGAACATGACCCTAGATATTAAGTTGTGAAGGAGGCGAATTAGGGTAGAAGGTTAGTCTGAGTTAGGATGTAGTATGTTTTGGTGTATACATAGAGTATCTTGCTTTTGGTATTATTAAATATGTTAATTTCAATTGTATCTTGTTCTATTACTATTCATTATTTTATCTTAGATTACTTTATTTTGAGCCGGGAGTCTATCGAAAACAACCTCTCTATCTAACATTTGAGGTAGTGGTATGGACTGCGTACACTTACCCTCCCCAGACCCCACTTGGTGGGAATACACTAGGTACGTTGTTGTTGTTGTTATTGTTACCATTGGAAAGTTCATTTTGTTATAAATAACACCTTTTGGGAAAAAATTCTAAGAGAGTATCAAATTAAAAAATCTTATTAATTAAGAAAAGTTAGAATTTACAACAAAATTTAGATTCTTAGGTTTGAAGGAAATTGCCTTAATCGAAACAAACTATTAGTCATATGAACAAAATGAATGACATCTTAGAATAAAATACTCACTTTTAGAAGACTCGCTTTAAGGAGAAAATTGAAGGAACTAATTTAATCCATTTTAGATAAGATAAATTAGGTGAAAGAAAATAAATTAATTAAGTGAAAGAAAACTAAGATAAAGTAAAATGGCAATGCCTTAGGGGATTTTGTTTAGATTAATTGAGTAAAGTGTAAGTTAATACAAATAAATAAGGATAAATTACAAACTACAAGGAATGAAAGAGAAGAAATGAAGTTGGGTCCCTCCTTGGCACATCAATAAGCTGCCCAACTTTTGGGCTTTGAATTTTGGACTTTGGGTCCTCTTTTCTATTTGTATGCCAGCTGTATATCAACAACTTCAATATCTATGTTTTTACAATATATTGCATGTATATTGGATGTATATCTATCCAATGTGAAAACATACTTAGGTTTCTTGACCCATTTTCCATCTCTGCAGCCTGTATATCAACATTTATCCCATATATCTTCTGTCTATCGCCATAGATCAATCCCGTTTTAGGACTTTGGCATGAGGTTTTGACTCGGAGAAATGGGACTTGGTCCTGTATATGCAAAGGAGAGTTTGGTGGACTCATAAGATGGAGTTCATGCATAACAAAATAAAATAAGGATTAGAATTTATTAGATTAAAAGCAAATTATCGCATGTAATCAAAACGTTGGATCAAATTGCGTTGAAACAAGAATTGATCTCCACTTAGGAAAAATACATGTTTGTTGGTAACTTCTTTAGAAAAAGAAAAGTTACTTATTTTAATATCATCTTTATCTTAAATTCATATGCATAAGCAAAGGAATTTTAAAGAGGCAAAAACAAACTTTGAACCGAACCTTGGCGAAAGATAATTTTTAAAAGAAAAGGGGATCCTTTTTGTTAACATCCCCAAGAGAGATGATGAATTATAGAATTTCTATGTGCCAAAATATCCCATTAGAGCAGTGGAGTATATTGCAAACAAAATCAAGTTCAGGAAGAAACAACAACAACAACAACAAACCCAGTGTATTCCCACCTAGTGGGGTCTGGGGGAGGGGGGGTAAGATGTACGCAGTCCATACCTCTACCTCTAAAGAGGTAGAAAGGTTGTTTCCGATAGACCCCCGGCTCAAGACACGAGATACCGCACAAATACATAGTAAAGCACAGAACAAGATTTCATAACATAAATACGGCACCCATAAGTAATAAAAATAGAGACAAGCACACAGATTAGTAATAAAACATGGAACAAGGTACCATAACAAGACTAATACCCCCACCAAGTAATTCCCTACACTAGCGACCCAAACTGACCCTAGCCTTCTGCCCTAATTCGCGTCCTCCAGATCTTCCTATCTAGGGTCATGTCCTCGGTGAGCTGTAACTGCTCCATGTCCCGCCTAATCACCTCACCCCAGTACTTCTTCGGCCTACCCCTACCCCGCCTAAAACTATCCAACGCTAGCCTCTCACACCTACGAACCGAGGCATCCATGCCCCTCCTCATCACGTGTCCGAACCATGTCAATCGGACCTCCCACATCTTATACTCCACTGGGGTCACACCAACCTTCTCCCTGATAATCTCATTCCGAACTCTATCCTCTCTAGTCAGCCCACACATCCAACGCAACATCCGTATTTCTGCCACCTTTATTTTTTGGATGTGGGAGTTCTTAACTGGCCAACACTCCGCTCCATACAACATGGCCAGACGGACTACCGCCCTGTAGAATTTGCCTTTAAGCTTGGGCGGCACCTTTTTATAACACAACACCCCCGACGCGAGCTTCCACTTCATCCATCCCACCCCAATACGGTGCAAGACATCCTCGTCAATCTTGTCGTTACCCTGGATCACGGACCCGAGATACTTAAAACTATCCCTCTTACATACCTCTTGTGATTCCAACTTCACTACCACCTTATTCTCCAGCCTCACGTCATTAAACTTGCATTCCAAATACTCTGTCTTGCTTCTGCTCAACCTGAACTCTTTAGACTCAAGCGTTTGTCTCCACACCTCTAATTTGTCATTCACACCCCCTCGCGTCTCATCAATCAAAACTACATCATCTGCAAAAAGCATACACCAAGGCACCTCCCCTTGAATATGCCGCGTCAACACATCCATCACCAAAGCAAACAAAAAGGGACTAAGAGTAGATCCCTGATGCAATCCTGTCAAGACAGTGAAATGCTCTGAGTCTCCTCCCGCCGTCCTCACCTGAGTTTTCGCTCCATCATACATATCCTTAATTGCTCTGATATATGCCAGCGGGACTCCACTCACCTCCAATCATCTACAAAGCACCTCCCTGAGGACTTTGTCGTATGCCTTCTCCAGGTCGATAAACACCATGTGCAGGTCCTTCTTCCTTTCCCTATACTGTTCCACCAGCCTCCGTACCAGGTGAATTGCCTCCGTCGTCGAGCGGCCAGACATAAATCCAAACTGGTTTTCCGAAATAGACACTATCCGTCTCATCCTCACCTCGACCACTCTCTCCAAAATCTTCATAGAGTGACTCAATAACTTAATACCCCTATAGTTATTGCAACTCTGGATGTCACCCTTATTCTTATAGAGAGGGATCATGGTACTCCACCTCTAAGCCTCGGGCATTTTTGCCGTCTTGAAGATTTCATTAAATAATCCAGTCAACCACCTTATACCAGCCTCTCCAGCGAACTTCCAAAACTCCACCGGTATCTCATCCAGCCCCGTCGCCCTACCCCTTCGCATCCTGCGAACAGCCTCTCTAACCTCTTCTACCTTAAAACTTCTACAATAACTAAAATCCCGACACTCCTCTGAGTAATCCAGCTCCCCTAACACAATAGCTCTATCCCCTTTGTCATTCAAGAGCCTATGAAAGTACGACTGTCATCTATTCTTAATGTGGCCGTCCTCCACCAGCACTATACCGTCCTCTCCCTTAATGCACCTCACCTGGTCGAGGTCACGACCCTTCCTCTCCCTAGCCTTAGCGATTCTAAACAACTTTTTCTCCCCTCTTTTCCCCTATAATCCTGCATACAAGCTCTCAAAAGCGGCCCGTCTTAGCCGCCGTAACTGCTAACTTAGCCTCCTTCTTAGCTAGCTTGTACTCTTTCCTGTTCACCCGCTTCTCTTCTTCATCCTTACTCTCAACCAACTTATCATACGCCTCTTTCTTGGTCCCCACTTTCTTCTTACCCTCTTTATTCCACCACCAATCCCCCCGATGATGCCCAGCCCGGCCCCTAGAAACACCCAACACCTCACTTGCATTCTCCCTGATGCACCTAGCCACCCTATCCCACATACTATCCACGTCCCCCCCTACACTCTCACACCCTCATTCCCACCAACTTCTCCCCTATCTCTCACGCATTCACTGGCGTCAAGCTGCCCCACTTAATTCTAGGTCGACACTCCTCACCCCTCCTCTTTCTATTCTTCTTTATACCCAAATCCATAACCAAGAGCCTATGCTGGGTCGAAAGGCTCTCACTCGGGATGACCTTACAGTCCTTACACAATACCCTATCCCCTTTCCTAAGCAACAAAAAGTCAATCTGGGTCTTGGGTATCACGCTTTGAAAGGTGATAAGGTGGTCGTCCTTCTTCGGGAAGCCCGAGTTCACCACCACCAGCCCGAGTTCAGGAATCAAACAATAAAAAATTTTTAAGGCAAGCCAGTACAAAATATTGATGAAAAAATACCAAGAGATAAATATATTGAACAGGGCCAACTACTTGTCTATCATTACCACTGTGTGGATTTAGAATAGAGCCAACTACTTATTCAAAATCCAACAATAAGATTACGCTAAACATCAGCAAAAACAAAATGAGCGTGACACCAAATGAATGAACGGTAGATCATAACGATGAGCAAACCAATGACTGAAACAAAACTAACATAAATGAAGTAAGCTGAGAAACTGATGATTACCTTTTTTCAAGAAGGAACAGGGATAAACGAGCTTATAAAGATGAAGCTTTCACCATCGTACTTTTGATTTTGACTCGTTGGAGTTTAATTTTTATCAAAATTGAGTTTTTTGAATCAGTTTCTTCTAGAATTCTTGATTACATGGAATTAGAAAAATGCTCCTCCAAAATTCCCAACTTTTTCCAAAAAATTCATCATTTGGCAAAGTGAAGGCTTGGGCTATTTACAGATGAAATCCAAATTTGAAAATCTGGATTTGAAGTGAGGATTTTTTTCAAAAACGTGTGGATGGAGTTTGACTTCAAATTGAACAAAGAATCTTCTCCCTTTCTTGAATTAATGATGAATTTCAAAGAAATTTTTTGTTGTATCACTATTTAGGGACTGTTTCCTTGCCATTGTTGGTTTCAATGGGCTGGAAGAGCTAAAAATGGATGGTGATGTAGCTAGGGTTTTAATGGGTTGATATTCTTTATTGATTTTTGTCATTGGTGTTGAGACGGTTGTTAGGTAAGGTGTGAATGTTGTTGTTTGTACTGGCAGTATATCTGTACGTTGTTGAAGTTATTGTGTTTATACGGTGCTTGGGGTAAAGGGGGAGGGAATTATAGGGGTGCGGGTCGGGTCAGGTGGTTGTTATTTGGCCTATCGGGGCAGTGTATTACGTTGTTGGTGCAGCTGATGATTAATTAAATATGGGGATGGGTAGATTAGAATTTTAGGGTTATTTTAAATTTAACCCCAATCAGATTAGGACTTAACCAATTTTTTTTAATTCTTGATCAAATTAAAAAAGCAGTTGGCCAATTGCATTGTAATTGATGTCAATTTGATTTTTAATTATGATCTAAATTTAATAATTTTGGCTAATTTAGATTGCAATCTGACATGAATTAATAATCAATTTAATCTCATAGAAATTTGTTTATCTTATTAGCATTCGACTACCTGTCTAAGTGGGTAGAAGCTTCAGCTTTACCTATGAATGATATGATAGGTGTAATGAAGTTTGTGAAAAAACATATATTTTCTCATTTTGGCACAAAGGTACGCATTTTGTTAACACTTGGTTTAAAAATTGGTTGGCTAAATATGGTGTTACGAATAAGGTGGCCACTACATATCACCCACAAAGGATTTGCCAAGAAGAGGTATCTAATCGAGAGATCAAGCAGATTTTGCAAAAAACGATCAATGATCAGCATAAGGATTGGTCAGAAAAATTAGATGATGCACTATGGGCATATAGGACATCTATAAAATGCCCATTGGCACCTCTCCTTATCAATTGGTATATGGGAAGGCTTGTCACTTGCCTGTGGATCTTGAACATCAAGCTTATTGGGCTGTAAAGAAACTGAATCTCAATATGAAAGTTGTTGGTGAGAAAAGATTATTGTAATTGCATGAACTTAATGAGTTTTGCTTACATGCTAATGAGAATGCATAGTTGTACCAAGAAAAGACCAAGAAATGGCATGATAAGCATATTCTGCATCGTATTTTTTAGCCTGGACAACTAGTGTTGTTATTCAATTCAAGATTGAAGCTTTTTCTAGGTAAGCTGCGATCTAAGTGGTCTATCCATTTGAAGTGGTGCGATTGACATCTCATGAAGCTATTGAGCTATGGAACAAGGAGAAGAATAAAAAAATTTGGTGAATGGACAGAGATTAAAGCATTATTGGGCGGATTATGGAGATTAGAACAATGTGTCCATCACCTTAGTGGATGAATAAAATTGAGTTGAGTCATGCCACAACATAAACTAAGGCGTTGCATGGGATACAACCCACGAATGTAATATAATAGTGTAGTTTATTTCTTAGTTGTAGAAAGAAAAAGAAAAAAAGAAAAAAATACAAAAAGATAAGTCGTGCCACGACCAAAACTAAGGTGTTGAGTGGGAGCAACCCATTTTTCCTTACGTTATTTTGGTTTAGTGTGCAGGGATGAGAGACTTTGAGGTGAAAAGGTGATAACTATAGGCAAACAAATTTCACGTTAAAGGAAGCAATCAGGTTTGTAGAATATGTGTGCAAGTGAGGTATTAAAGAAGGTAAGAAAAAGGGGATAGAATAAACCTAAGAGGGAATTTCCAGTAGCTTGCCGCGATTAGACCGCATCATAATAAAGGAAAATTCTTCAATGTTGAACTTCCAGTAGCTTGCCGTGATTAGACCACATCGCGGTGAAGTGAATTTCTCCAATGTTGAATTTCCAGTAGCTTACTGCGGTAACACCATGTTGTGAAGCTAGATGCGGAAAACTAGCCTCGTGTCGTTATAAGAGTTATTTCAAGGAGAGTTTTAATAAATTTTTAGGTTTTAACCCGACCCGCCACTAATTAATTAGACTCTTTGATAAATACCCCCCTTCCCCTAATTCCCCCTCATTCTTTCTCACTTTCAATCTAGTGTGTCGCCTTTTTTCTATAAGCTAATCCTCTTACTTCTTGGTTTTTACAAAGGTTGAACTTCAAGGTCCTTTCACTCTTTTAATTCACATCAGGTAAGTACTAGTCTTCTTGTGTATTCTCCTTATTTTGATGGCGATTTCGAAAATCATTATCATAATTATGTGGTGATTATGTGGATCTATTGATATATATATTGAGATATTTCAAAGATATGTGTCTAATGTGTTTTTCATTATTAGGCCTTAATTTATGTATGTGCTTAACTACTTTAACAATGGGTCAACTTGGTTATTAAGTATACTTTAGGGTGAATGTTGAATTATCATCTAATATTGAAATAAAATTGATTTAAAGTAGCAATTATGCATACATTGCTCGAACTTGCTTAGCATAGGGGGTGTGCTTCACCAAGAAGGGAAGTCTGAGTACCTTACTTGGAAATGTGTGGGGTGTTCCCGACCTTTTATATTGAAGTGCTTGCTGACTCCCCTGTGTAATTAGGGTGAATTCTTACTTATGTGCATCATGGGTCAAATTCGCATAACCTGGGTGTTAACTGTATTGCTATACCAAGTGAGCTTTTGATAGGAAATACAGTGTTCTTCATGTATGAAATTGATAGTGATAAACATTGTTGCATTGTTTCAAGTAGATGAGTACGTAAAGCCCTAGAACAGTCACATGTCTGTGTTTTATTGTCACTATGGGGTGCTTAAACAGTTATGATGTAAACTTGAACAATGGGAAGTCTGAGTACCCTATTCTTAAATTTTTGCACCTGTGCTAGCAACTAAGTGTGAGTTTCGTTATGCCTTGTCTTCACTTTGTATAAGCTAGTACATTCTAAGATTATGTCTTACTAGTTTGGTGTATTTTCTGACTGACAAGTTCTATGGATCGTCGCCAACAGAAAGGAAAGATAAGGCTAGGCTATCTGAGCCCTCAAAGAAAAGAAACAGGCAGTCTAATAGGGTACCAAGAGCTTCGGCAGTCCCTCGTGGTTGGTACAGAGATATGGGTATAGATGGGTCACAGAAGTTGGAAACAAATGGTAATCTAAACACATTGAAACCAAGTACTTCCCCAAAGTGTTTATAGATAGGGAAAACTTACAGAGTGAGTATCTGATCAAGGTTCACCGATTGGAGAAATTGCACATGAACTTTGTGTTCGAGCAGCCCACGGAGTGCAAACAACATCTCGTAAGTGAATTTTATGCTAAATAGGACCCCAGGGACTCATACCATGAGGTAAAGATTCGCAGGCAAGAGGTCACCTTTATACCTAAGGACTTGAATGAATTATTGGGTATTCTCGAGGTTGATGCAGAGCTATTGAGGCAGCTGAACATTACCCCTCTATACACCCACCTCTGACACCACTTGTGTGGAACCACATCTATAGATAGATGGTCTTAGAAATGTGGCATTGGCCTCTATTCAACTTTTACTTATGCTCAAATGAATAGAGAGGCGCGTACATGGGGGGAAGATGGTCAACCATTGCCTCATTAAAGGAAAACATATGACTGACGTCTCACATGATAGGGTATGTTTAATTCATGCTCTTATGCATGATGACATTGATATCAATTAGCTTCTTTCATTTTTTTCTACAATTAAGAAGGCGAGATACCATGAGAGATGCCGATATAGGTTTGGAGGATTTCTGACCAAATTCTTGAGAAAGGATAGGGTTGAGAAAGAGGACCTGGATTACAAACAGGTGGTTTTTATGCACCCAATTAAAGTGATGAGAGTTAGGAGCTTAGTTGTGGCTCACGGGTCGATACTCACTATGCTCGAACGTCAGGCTTGGAATGATGAGATTACAGCAAGGATGTTTGAACTACCGATGCTACAACTGTAAGTAGGGAAAACCAGCAACCAATGAAGAAATTCATTCTGTTGAGTTGGATTACCCTCTTAGTCACCAATCCAAGACCTTACTATGGATAGGTCCAGAGTTTATTAACCCTATTGATGTAATGTGCCTACGAATAGGAGAGGCAGTGATTCAGACATTGTGTCAACGGACAAAGAACATCCTAATATAGGAGCTAAGGAACATGGTCCAAATAATGATGCAGATGATTTTACAGATAATGATAAAGTTGATGATGAAATGGCTAAGGCCTAATTTGGGCATAGTATGCCACCTCATTACTTGAGCTTATTTGTAAGCACTGGGACAGTGCTTCATTTTAGGTATGAGGTGGTGGTATCTCATATCTCATTCTCATTCCTTGCACTTTGTTTTATGTTATTAGATGCTTTTATATTTGGTGGATTTTTTTACTTTCTATTTTTATGTGTTGGACTTATTTATTCTAACTATTCGGAAAGATACAATCTGTAATAATTAGTATTTAGTAGTAATTTGCTTTATCTTTTTAATTGTGTTACTTAATATGTTTGGCCCTCAAGGCAATTCTCGTTTTTGCCCACAAGGCAATTCTCAATAAGTCGTCATAGTTAGTTGCCCTCCCCTATGATAGATGTATGATGACCATCTTAAGGGGAGTTAGTCATCGGATATTAAGGAATGATGAGAACCAAATCACAACTTAAGCAGAAATGCTAAGTGTTAGGCCATTGGGATAGCGACTTGGAACATATTGGTTTTGAAATAAAATCATGTGTTAAACTAAAAAAGAATCTAATTTTAGAAACTTAATCTCAATAGGTGTAATTCAGTTTGTTGACATAAAGTTGAATTTGACAAAGTGTGACATCGGAAACCATAAGGATCCGACTTGAATCTAGCATGCACCAAGAGTGAGAGAGTTTTTGTTTTTGTTCTACGTGTATAGAAATGCCTAGAATTTGCCCAGTGTGTTTACAAAACGAAATAAAGTATGTTGGGTGTAGGAAATGATTTAGGCATTTTTTTTGATACCCGAATCTTTAGACCTTATTTAACTACCCTTGTGCATATCCGTAGTTAGCCCCATTGAGCCTATAGCTTGATTTCTTTAGTATCCTCATATGTAGCCTAATCTATTCTTTGATAGAACTTAATTTTATCCAAAGCTCCTAAGCACTTTAATGTAAAATTAATTGAGTCAGGAGTGTGAAAAAATAATAAGAGGAGAAAAGGAGAAAGTGAAGCCCCCAAGTAGTGGTTATTGGAGTGAAAAATTGATGTGTTATGGTTGGGAATGATCAAAGAAAATTTTTTCTCAAAATTGAATCTTGAATTAATAGAAAATACTCCCACTATATTTTGTGTTGATGAGCTTAGAGATAGGGTAAAACAAATTATGTGTGATGGTAGTAAAGGTGGAAGTGGGTTGCTAGAGACTGATCTTAATTGTACAATGCGATGTATTAAAGCGCTTATAAAGATTAGCCACTATTTCCTAAAAAATTCCTACCCATTCCTTAGCCTACATTATAAATATGAAAGACCTAGTTGATCCTTTATCCCAACATCCGACCATTAGTGGAGTAGTACACTAGGGGTAAGCTTATGGTTCATTATCTTTTATGTATGAATTCTTTGTTAAGAGTGACTTATTTAAGTCTTATATTCCCATTACGTTGTATACTGTAAGATGGTGAGTGAATGTGCGAAACGTTTTTATTGCGATGGTGCATGTGGATGATAGTAAGGTGACTTATCATGTTTTTTCTTGTTTGAGTGATTTGATTAAGTTTTCCAATAAATTGGAAGTTCACCGTTGAGGTAAAGAGGTTTGAAGAGATTTATCCCATGTTTATAGAAGTGAATTTATATGTTTTGAGCGGAAAAGTCATTGTTAGAATGGTGAGTGCCAACACAAGCATTTCGCCTAGGTTATGATGTTAAGCATAATTGAGTAGAGAGTTGATTGAGATTGTTTGAGGACGAACAAGGTTTGAAATGTGGGGTAGTGATCTTGGGCTTATTTATATATCCAATCACCAATATTCACCCATATTTGGACTTTTTCTATGATCTAAAATGTGTTGTTCTTATTGTATTTGAGCTTTAATTATGTTCCTTATCTAATGGACGTGATTAGTTTATGTAGGGCTAAATTGTGATGGAATGTAATGCGATTGTATACATGAACGAGAAGTTAATGATGAATGGAGAAATGAGGTAAATTTGCTGAGATAAGGATACTGGAACTTGGCCTGGAAAGAAGAGAATGAAGCAAGGAAGAAAAAGTCGAGAAAGCAAAATCTAGTGACCCATCACGATTAGACCACGTCGCAGTGAATGATAATTCTCAAAATTTTGAAGTTCCAGTAGTTCATCACGATAACACTGTATCACGGTTAAGGAAAAATCTCTAAGGTTGAATTTCATTAGCTCATCGTGATAACACCACATTATGGTGAGGGGTAATTCTCGAGTGGTACAATTCAGTATCTCACCGCGATAAGGTCGTATCGCAAAGTTAGACATGGAAAACTAGCCTCGTGTCATGATGAGATGCGAAAATCAAGAAATTAAACCCAACTATAAAAGGAAAAATCAAGTCAACTGGAAACACTTTGGAAACGTGAGAAGCTGCAGAAAAATAATACAATCTCTCTCTTAGGGTTCTTTGAACTTTATTATTTCAAGATTACTACTTGGTATGATTAATTATTTATTTTTGATGTTAAATTCAAACATGACTGGCTAAACACCCTTGCTCTAGGGTTGGGGCCAAGAACATGATTACACTTAGATATTCTTTAGCGTAGTTTATTGTTGGATTATCATATGGGTTGTTCTTAATTTCTTGTGCTTACTAGTTTGATGAATGGCCACCATTAGAATAAACCTATATTCCTATGTTAATTTGAGAGGAGAAACATGGGATAGAATGAAGAGGTTAAGGATCAAGGTTTTCATCCATTGATAAAATAAGGGACTTAAATTAGCATCTACGATAGAGATATACCTAGAAGCCTTGTTTGGCACACTTGTAGGAAGATAGCTTTATGCATCTAAATGGATAATTGCATCCTCTCTCAATGATGTAGTTGTAATGTTTAGATAGGTAGAACATTAGAGGTTAGGAGACCATGTTCATACGATAAAACCTTCGAATCAATAACCCGATAATCAACTAGACGACGATAAGAATAGAGATCTATAAGATTGTTAAAAGTGCCTCAACCCTGGAATTCTCATCATTATTGTTTACAACCCCTGCTTACTTTGCTATTGTTGCATATTGTTATTTATTATTAATTTATATTTTTATTTGAAACTTCACAATCATCTTGACACCTTTAAACACTTAATTCATTCTTGTCAAGAACTAAAGTTGATTGAATTTCTAGTTGCATAGCCCTCGTGGGTACGATATCCGACTATTCTAGTCACTATATTACTTGTACGATCACGTGTACTTATGTGTGTGTTAGACCGCAACAAGATTTTTGGTGTCACTGCTGGGGACTAATATAATTAGTAATTTTCTAAATCTTTGGTTTTTGAAAATAAGTTTAAGTGTTAACGACTTGATCTTAGTGGCTCACTTTTGCAGGATTGGCTGAATAAAGGACTAGTGAGAGATAGAGAGTTGGTATAGACTTATGCAAAATGAGAACTGGTATTTAAATAGAGGTGAAGAGCTCATTATCCAATTTAGCAGGTTTAAATGGCGGAACAAAGAGATCCTAATCTTGTTGATCCAATTGATCCAGTTGATCAAAATACCGGACGTGCTCTAACTCTGGTGATTCCAGTTGATCCTACTCAAGAAGTTGCCAAACCTATTTGTGAGGTGGAAATCCCACTCACAAACCATGCTACTAATAGTATCCGTAAGCCAGAGCCAGGTGGTCAATTCGAATTAAGTCAAAATATGGTGTAGTTGCTGAATTCGGCCGATCAATTTGCTGGATTTTCACATGAAGCCCCACAACAACACATACAGACCTTCCTAGAAATTAGCGATACCTATATTCCTGCAGGGGTGTCTACTGATTATGTCAGACTAACTCTCTTCCCCTTTTCTTTAATTAGGGAAGCAAAAAGGCATTTGCATGCTTTGTTATTCCCATCATCCGGTAACCACAGGATGATCCACAAGAAAGGTGGCAGGATTCAAACCTATGGCCGGCCTGCCCCTGACCTGCTGGGTTGCTGAACCACCACTCTTCATCACTTCCTGGGATGATCCGGCTTGGAAGTTACTAATTTGATTCTTTCCATCAGGAAAGACTGCACATTGAGAAGTGAGATTCTGAGTTTCAGGAAGAAAAAAAGAGAAAATCACTACCAAGCTTGGGAAATATTTAAGGGGATACTAAGAAATTTCCCTTACCATCATCAGTCTAATGATGTTCTTGTTCATACTTTCATAGAGGGGTTGGAGCCAAATACCAATATTCTCTTGGATTCAGCATCTGGGGAGAAAGCTCTTGAGAAAACATATGATGAATTATATACACTGCTGAATCTGATTTCACACGGGAATCCTAAATGGCATGCTAACTCAAGAAGTGCTCCTAAGAAGGTTGCAGGTATATTAGAAGTAGATCAGTTTACTTATTAGCTCAAATTATTGTACAACTAAACTAGATTACTAATCAATTCAGCAACATGAAGTTAGGGGTTTCACAACCGGCAGCAACAATAAATGCAGGCAAATGCGTGTGTAAAATTTATGGTAGTAGTGAGCATGCAGCAGATTCACGTACGGCTAATCCAGATTCTGTTAAATATGAAAGTTGTTGGTTAGGAAATATTATTGTAATTGCATGAACTTGATGAGTTTCGCTTACATTCTTATGAGAATGCAAAGTTGTACAAATAAAAAAATAAGAAATGGCATAAAAGCATATCCTGCACCATGTTTTTGAGCTTGGATAATTGGTGTTGTTATTCAATTCAAGATTGATGTTATTTCCAGGTAAGCTATGATCTAAGTAGTCTGGGCCATTTGAAGTGGTGCGAGTGATGTCTCATGAAGTAGTTGAGCTATGGAACAAGGAGAAGACTAAACAATTTTTGGTGAATGGATAGAGATTGAAGCATTAACGAGCGGATCATGGAGATCAGAACAATGTGTCCATCAACTTTGCGGATGAATAAAATTGGGTTGAGTCTTTCCACGATGTAAACTAAGGTGTTGCGTGGGAGACAACCCATGAATTTAATGTAATAGTTTAGTTTATTTCTTAGTTGTTGAAAAAAAAAAGAAAAAAAGCGAAAAAGCAAAAAGTACAAAAAGACGAGTCATGCCACGACCAAAACTAAGGCGTTGAGTGGGAGGCAACCCACTTTTCCTTATGTTATTTTTGTTTAGTATGTAGGGATGGGAGACTTTGAGGTGAAAAGGTGATAACTAAAGGCAGGTGAATTTGACGTTAAAGGAAGTAATCAGGTTTGTAGAAGATGTGTGCA
The DNA here is from genome assembly GCA_030864225.1 of Capsicum baccatum var. pendulum. Taxonomy (NCBI): domain Eukaryota; kingdom Viridiplantae; phylum Streptophyta; class Magnoliopsida; order Solanales; family Solanaceae; genus Capsicum; species Capsicum baccatum. The sequence goes on along the minus strand of CM061554.1, from coordinate 27,581,974 downwards.
AGTGAGGTATAAAAGAAGGTAAGAAAAAAGAGATACAATGCACCCAAGAGGGAATTTCCAATAGCTTGTCGCGATTAGACCGCATTACAATAAAGGAAAATTCTCCAATGTCAAATTTCCAGTAGCTTGCCGCGATTAGACCACATAATGGTGAAGTGAATTCTCAAATGTTGAATTTCCAGTAGCTTACCGCGATAACACCACGTTGCGAAGCTATATGTATAAAACTAGCCCCATGTCGCGATAAGGCTTATTTCTAGGGGAATTTCATTAAATTGTCGGGTTTTAATCTGACCCACCCCTAAGTAATTAGCCTTCTTTATAAACCCCCTCCCCCCCTCATTCTTTCTCACTCTAAATCTAGTGTGTTACCCTTTTTTCCATAAACTACTCCTCTTACTTCTTGATTTTTACAAGGGTTAAACTTCAAGGTCCTTTCACTCTTTAAATTCACATTAGGTAAGTATCAGTCTTCTTGTTTATTCTCTTTATTTTGATGGCAATTTCAAAAATCATTATCACGATTAGGTTGTGATTATGTAGATCTATTGATATATATTGAGATATTTCAAAGATATGTGTCTAGTGTGTTTTTTCATTATTAGGCCTTACTCTATGTATGTGCTGCTCTAATATACCAATGGGTGAACTTGGTTATTGAGTATACTTTAGGGTAAATGTTGAATTGTAATCTAATGTTGAAATAGAATTGATTTAAAGTAGAAATTGTGCATACATTGCTCTAACTTGCTTAGCATAGAGGGTGCGCTTCACCACGAAGGAACGTATGAGTACCTTACTTGGAAATGTGTGGGGTGTTCCCGACCTTTGAGTTTGAAGTGCTTGCTGACTCCCCCATATAATTGTGAGGTAAATTTTTACTTAAGTTTATTATGGGTTGAATCTGTGTAACTCGGGTGTTAACTATAATGCTATACCAAGTGAGCTTTTGATAGGATATAAGTGTGCTTCATTTATGAAATTGATAGTGATAAACATTGTTGCACTTATTCAAGTAGATTAGTAAAGCCCTAGTTCAGTCACATGTCTATGGTTTATTGTCGTTGTGAGGTGCTTAAACAATTAAGATGTAAACGTGAACAAGGGGAAGTCTGAGTACCCTATTCTTATATTTGTGCACCTGTAATAGAAACTTAGTGTGGAATGTCTTTATGCCTTGTTCGCTCTTAGTATAATCTAGTACATTCTGAGATTATGTCTTACTAGTTTTATGTATTTTCTAATTGATAGGTACTATGTATCATCTCCAACAGAAAGGGAAATATAGGGCTAGGCCATCTGAGCCCTCAAATAAAAAAAAGGCAGTCTAGCAAGGTACCAAGAGCTCTGACAGTCCCTGGTGGTCGGTACGAAAATATGGGTATAGATGGGTCACAAAAGATGGAAAGAAATGGTACTCTAAACACATTGAAACCAAGTACATTCTGAAAGTGTTTATTAACAGGGAAATCTTACAGCGTGAGTATCTGAGCATGGTTTACCGATTGGAGAAATTGCACATGACTTTTGTGTTCAAACAACCCACGAAGTGCTAACAACACCTCGTAAGGGAATTTTATACTAAATGGGACCTCAGGGACCCAGACCATGAGGTAAAGATTTGCGGGCAAGTGTTCACCTTTACAGCCAAGGAATTGAATGAATTATTGGATATTCTTGAGGCTAATGCAGAGCCATTGAGGTAGCTGAACATTACCCCTCCCTACGCCCACTTTCGGCACCTCTTGTGTGGAACCACATCTTCAGCTAAATGGTCTCAACAATGAGTCAATGGCCTCCATTTGACTTTTTCTTATGCTCAAATTAATAGGGAGGCCTATATGTAGGGGAGGATTATCTAATATTGCCTCATTCAAGGCAAATATATGACTGATGTCAGACATGATAGGATTTGTTTAATTTATGATCTTATGCATGATGACATTGATACCAATGTTGGTGCTATTATTTTTTTCTACAATGAAAAAGGAGAGATACCATGAGGGACGCTAATATAGGTTTAGATGATTGGTGACCATATTCTTGAGGAAGCACAGGGTTGAGGAAGAGGACTTGGATTACAAATTGGTGGTAGATACATGCCAGATTAATGTGACATAAGTTAGGAGCTTAGTTGTGGCTCACGAGCCAGTACTCACTATGCCCGAGTGCCAAGCTCGACATAATGAGATTACAACGAGGATATATGGACTACAGATGCTACAGATGCGAGTAGCAGGAAAACCAATAACCAATGAAGAAATTCATGAGGTTGAGCTAGATTACCCTCTCAGTCACCATGCTAGGACTTTACTGTGGATAGGTCCAGAGTTTGTTGACCCTATTGATGATGACGTTCCTACTAATAAGGAGAGGTAGTGATTTAGACATTGACTCAAAGGACGAAGAACATCCTGATATGGGAGCTGAGGAACATGGTCCATATGATGATACAGATGATGAGTTAGTTGATGATGACATGGACGAGGCCTAATCAAGAGTAGTATGCCACCTCATTACTTGAGCTTACTTTTAAGCACCGGTATAGTGCTTCATTTTAAGTATGGGGTGGTGGTATCTCATAACTCATTCTCATTCCCTATAGTTTGTTTTATGTTGTTGGATACTTTTATTTTTGGTGGATTTTTTTACTTTTTATTTTTGGGTGTTGGTCTTAGTAATTCTAACTATTCAAAATGATACAGTCTGTAATAGTTAGTATATAGAAATAATTTGCTTTTGCTTTTTAATTGTGTTACTTAATATGTTTGGCCCTCAAAGAAATTCTCATTTTTTCCTCAAGGCAATTCTCAATAAGTCATCATAGTTAGTTACCCTCCCCTATGATGGATGGATGATAACCATCTTAAAGGGAGTTAGTCACAGGAAATTAAGGAGCGATGAGAACCGAATCACAACTTATGGAGAAATGCTTAGTGTTGGGCCATTGGGACAATGACTTGGAACATATTGGTCTTGAAACAAAATCATGTCTAAAACTAAAAAGGGAGCTAATTTTAGATACTTAGTCTCAATAGGTGTAATTCAGTTTGTTGGCTTAAAGTTTTATTTGACAAAGTGCGAGATCGGAAACCATAAGGATCTAACTTGAATATAGCATGCACCAAGAGTGAGAGAGTTTTTGTTTTTTTCTACATGTATAGTAATGTCTAGAATGTGCCCGTTGTGTTTACAAAGCAAAATAAAGGATGTTGGGTGTAGGAAATGATGAAGGAATTTTTGTTAATAGCCAAATTTTTAGACCTTATTTACCTACCCTTGTGCATATCCCTAGATAGCCTCATTGAGCCTATTGCTTGATTTATTTGGTATCCTCATATGTGGCCTAATCCCTTTTTTGATAGACCTTAATTTGATCCAAAGCTCCAAATCACTTTAATATAAAATATATTGAGTCGGGAGTGTGAAAAAAAATAATAAGAGGAGAAAAGGTGAAAGTGAAGCCCCCAAGTAGTGGTTATTGGTGTGAAAATTTGAAGTGTTGTGGTTGGGAATGATCAAATAAAATACTCCCACAACATTTTATGTTAATGAGCGTAGTGAGATGGGGTAAAACAAATGATGTGCGAAAGTAGTAAAGGTGAAAGTGGCTTGCTAGAGAATGATCTTAATTGTACAATGCGATGTATTAAAGTTCTTAGGGAGATTAGCCATTATTTCCTAAATAATTCGTACCCTTCCCCTTGCCTACATTGCAACCATGAAAGATCTAGTTGATCATTTATCTCAACATCCGACTATTAGTGAAGTAGTACACTAAGGACAAGCTTATGGTTCATTATCTTTCATGTATGAATTCTTTGTGAAGAGCGACTGATTTAAATTTTATAATCCCATTACGTTGTATACTGTAAGATGGTGAGTGAATGTGGGAAACTTTTTTGTTGTGAAGGTGCATGTGGATGATAGTAAGGTGACTTATCCTATTTTTTTAGATTCAGTGATTTGATTAAGTTTACCACCAAATTGGAAGTTTACCGTTGAGGTAAAGAAGTTTAAAAGGATTTATCCTATGTTTATAGAAGTAAATTGACATGTTTTGAGCGAAAAAGTCATTGTTAGAATGGTGAGTACCAACACAAGCATTTTGCCTAGGTTATGGTGTTAAGCTTAATTGAGTAGAGTGTTGATTGAGATTGTTTAAGGATGAACAAGGTTTTAAATGTGGGGTGGTGATCCTGGGCGTATTTATATTTCCAATCACAAACATTTACCCATATTTAGACTCGTTCTGTGTGCTAAAATGTGTTGTTTTTATTGTATTTGAGCTTTAATTGTGTTTTTTATCTAATGGACATGATTAGTTTATGTAGGGCTAAATTTTGATGGAATTAAATGTGATTGGATGCATGAACGAGAAGTTAATGATGAATAGAGCAATGAGGTTAATTTGCTGAGATAAGGATACTGGAACTTGGCTTGGAAAGAAAAGAATAAAGTAAAAAGTTGAGAAAGCAAAATCCAGTGACCCATCACGATCAGAACACGTCGCGGTGGATAATAATTCTTAAAATATTGAAGTTCCAGTAGTTCATCGTGATAACACCACATCGTGGTGATGGAAAAATCTCAAAGGTTGAATTCCAGTAGCTCATCGGGATAACACCACATTGCGGTGAGAGGTAATTATCTAGTGGCACAATCCAGTTGCTCATCGCGATAAGGCCACATCATAGAGCTAGATGTAGAAAACTAGCCCTGCATCGTGGTGAGATGCAAAAATTGGGAAATTAAACCCAGCTATAAAAGGAACAAATCGAGTCAATTGGAAACACTTTGGAAACATGATAGTGACAGAAAAATAATACAATCTCTCTCTTAGGATTCTTTGAACTTCATTATTTTAAGATTACTACATGATATGATTAATTATTTGTTTTTGATGTTGAATTCAAACATGAGTGGCTAAACACCCTTGTTCTGGGGTTGGGGCCAAGAACATGATTACACTTTGATATTCTTTATCGTAGTTTATTGTTGGATTATCGTATGGGTTATTTTTAATATCTTGTTCTTACTATTTTGATGAATGGCCACCATTAGAATAAACCTATATTCCTATGTGAATCCGGGAGGAGAATCATGGGATAAAATGAAGAGATTAAGGAGCAAGGTTCTCATCCACTGATAAAATAAGGGATTTGATTTAGCATCTAGGATACGGATATACCTAGAAGCCTTGTTGGGTTCACTAGGAGGAAGATAGTTTTATGCATCTATATGAATTATTGCATCCTCGCTCAATGATGTAGTTGCAATGTTAAGATAGGTAGAAGATTAGACGTCGGGAGACCATGATCATACTATGAACCCTACGAATCAGTAACCCGATAATCAACTAGACTACAATTAGAATAAAGATCTATAATATTGTTAAAAGTGCCTCAACCCTAGAATTCTCATCATTATTGTTTACAAACTCTTCTTACTTTGCTATTGTCGCATATTGTTAGTTCTTATTTATTTATATTTTTATTCAAAACTTCACAATCATCTTGATACCTTTAAATGCTTAATTCATTCTTGTCAAGAACTAAAGTTGATTGAATTGCTAGTTGCATAGTCCTCGTGGGTACGATATCCAACTATTCTAGTCACTATATTACTTGTACGATCGCGTGCACTTGCGTGTGCGTTAGACTGCAACAATGCTATTTTTATTTTTTGTTAGTTATAATTCCAAGGCTTATACTCTTATTACAAACTCACACTTATTTAATGTCATTCGTCACACTTCTAAAATCCAAGTCTCTGTGGGATCGATATTCGGTGCAAAAAGTCCACTTTATTACTTGCACAACTACGTACACCTGCATTTACAGTAGGATGCAACCGGTAGTATTTCCCACGTCGATGAGAAAAAGAGGGGTTAAGTGAAGGACATCTATCTACTTACTAATCTAGGAGTCCAATTTTTAGTCTTTGAGGATGGAGGAGTGATTATTCATGAAGTGTATAAATCCTTCTTATGTGCCAAAGTTAAAGAGAAGTAGATAAATGATCCAATATTGATGCAAATTAGGAAGGATTTTGGCCAACAGAAGGTATCAACTTTTGAAATTTGGGGAGATGGTATATTGGGGTATCAAGGGAGACTGTGTTCTTGATATTAATGGTTTGCGAAAGAGGATCTTCATTGAGGTTGATGTCTCCAAGTATGTCGTTCATCCCGGCTCTACTAAAATGTATCATGACTTGAAGGAGGTGTATTGGTGGAATAACATGAAAAGAGATATTTCAAATTTTGTTGCTAAGTGTTTAAATTCTCAACAAGTTAATATTAAACATTAGAGGTTGGATGACATGTCCCAAGATATAGCTATACCCATATGGAAGTAGGAGATAATTAACATTAACTTTGTTATCGGTCTTCCGCATTTTGAAACTAGTATGATTTCATTTAGGTCATTATTGATGGGATGACCAAGTTTGCTCACTTTCTGCCTACAAGGATTAATTAGTCGAGAGAGGATTATGCAAATTTGTACATTTAGGAAATTATTAGATTGCATGGGCTCCTATTTCTATCATTCTGATAGAGGTACACAATTTTCTTATCAATTTTGGCGATCTTTTCAGAAAAGTTTGGGTACACACGTGAATATTAGCACCACTTTCCATCCTCAAACGAATGGGCAAGTAGAGCGTACAATAAGTTTTCTGACAATAATAGTTATCATTCCAGCATCCAAATGGCTCTTTTTGAGGCCCTTTATAGTGGAACGTGTAGATCACCGATTGGATAGTATGAGGTGGGTGAAACTAGATTGTTCGATACTAATCTTGTACATCAAGTATTGTAGACAGTTAAGGCTATTAGAGAGATACTTAAGATTGCTCAAAGTTTTTAAAAGTCTTATGATGATATGAGATAAAAAGAGTAAGAGTTTGAGGTTAACGATTGGGTATTCTTGAAAGTCTCATATCAAAGGAGTTTTATGGTTCGGAAAAAAAGGAGAAGATCAGTCCTCGTTTTATAAGTACTTATCATACTTTGAGAAGGTTAAGGGTATTGTGTATGAGTTGGATTTGCCAATAAGTTTTGCATCTGTTTACCCCATCTTCCACGTATCTATGCTTAAGAAGTGTGTGGGTGATCATTCTCTTATTGTCCCTATGAAGGATATTGGTGTGAGGAATTCCTTGTCGTACAAAGAAGTGCCTATAAAAATCTTATATAGGCAAGTTCAAAAGTAGAAAACCAAGTAAATAGCTTTAGTTAAAGTCCTACAGAGGAATCAAAAGGTAGAAAAAGCTATTTGGGAGTCGAAAGATAATATGAGAGCTAGATATCCCTCGTTGTTCATTCCTTTGGACGAAGATATAGAAGGTACTACTCCTAAGCTTGCTCTTATCCTTTATTATGTTCCTTTATCGTGTTATTTGTATTCTTAATCATTATTCAGGGAAGAATGATTCCAAGGTGAGATAACGTAATACCTCGGGTATTTTCCTGCCTTTTTAGAGCTTAGAAACGAATCTATATGACCTTTAAATTGAGTAGAAATCATTTGTGATAATTTTGAGTACATCATGGTAAGCTTCACCATTGAAATTAGGCCATGCATCATGTCGGGGAAGGCCAGGACCTAGCCCCCACATTGTGCATCTACATGGAAGAGCTCACTGGAATGATCCCCGTTGTAGCCCCCATGCTACGCAGCTCCTACGATGCTATGGTGGTGCATCGTGCAACCCCTTATCTGACTGGATTTAATTATTGTTTTGTATTTTAAGGGAATTTTGGTCATTTTCTCAATTAAAAAACATCTCCAATCTACACTAAACAACCCTAACCCTTAATTTAGTATTTCATTATAATCTTCCCCAAAACACTAGGAGGAGAATTAATTAGGGTTCAAGCTCCAAAAGAAAAGGTTCAAATTTTCTTACGTTTCTTTAATGTAGATCGATCTTACTTCTATTGAGTTTAAAAACTATGATTCTCTAAACTCGTAATCATGTATAAATTAAGGGTTTCAATATAATTTCAAGAACATGTCCCCAAATTCCCATTTAGGCCAAAATCCATGGATTTTAGATAAGAAAGTGAGTTATTTTGGGATTAAAAAAGAGATTGATATTGTTGATGTTTCTCCTTTACCAAATCAGTCATACTTGTGAAAAAGGATTTTAAAGAGTAGTATTTCTATTATAAATTGTTATTGTTTTCATGGTGACTATTTGAATATATGAAAGGGATGACTTCATCTTAAAGCTTTAGAAAAATCTTGAATGAGAAGCATCTTTGCCTAAACCCTTATATTGGTTTGGACGAGAAGACTTATTTGATTCTTAAAATTACATTACGAACATCAATAAATTATTTCAAGAACAAGATAAGATAAGAGATGGCTTATGTGACTTACAAATATTGGTATGATGATACCAAATTAGAAATTGCCATTTAGAAGTTGAAATGAGTTTTTTGCAAGAAATGATGTTTTTGAAATGTAAAATGTAGTCTTAAAGAGAGATAGGTAGTTAACCAAGAAGGCGTAAGTTTAAAAGGATCATTGCTCAAAATCATGTTTTGTCGATTCCGGATTAATTTATTCCTGAAATACGGATAATCATTGTATACTTGCTTTGTGCTTTGTATATTAGAATATAGAGACTCCATCCCTTGTGAAAAGCTCAGATTGGGGGCTTAGCCAATGAGTGAAAGTCAAACCCGCATAGCACATGGTGTTGTACAAATGTCGGGAGTAATATCTAGCTTAAAATTAAGGAAATCATTCTAGAGTCTAAGTATACAGATTTAATTGATGTTTTTTTCTCTGTATCTTGATGATTTGAGTTATACTATCATAATATAGTTATTCAAAATTTATTTTATTATTATTACTATTGGCCGCTCTAAATGCCAATATATTCCACGTACTGACCGTCCTCAGACGGCTGCATCATTTTATTTTGTAGGTTTGGGGGCATATTTTTATGTTCCAATGAAGCACTAGAATTATCCAAACAACCTCAGGATTGGTGAGCCCTCCATCTTTTGGAAGGCCATTTGTGATATAGATTTTGTATTTTCAGTTTATGGTATCATCGGGGACTTGTGCCGGCTTAAAAAGTTTTCTTATAGTTAGAGGCTTTGTAGTCTGGCTGTGATGGATGCTTTTTTATTATGTTCTTTCGAGTCTTGGATTTATCAGCAATTTTAACTAGAAAGACTTCATTAAATTTTATTCAACTTCCACACATTTTTATTGATTATGCTTATGATGTTATGCTAAGGGGTCTTATCAGGCCTTTCTTGGTCAAAGATGCCTGTCGTAGACAGGACGTTGGCTCAATCTGTGACCAAAATAGATGGAGTATTTACTCATATTGGTTTGTAAACCAGAGGCCTTTGAGAAGGTATTGAAGGACGCCATTGAATATATGATAAAGTTGAGATTAATTCTAGCAAAAAATAGTAAATCATTTGCAAAGCATAAGTGAGACACACTTAGTTTAGCATATTTAGGATGATAACAATAGTCTTTATTGTCTTTAAGGGAACTGAGTGATCTACTTAGGCACTTCATAGTCACGGTAAAGAAGAATGGAGAGATAGGATCTACATGCATAAGACCCTTTGCAGCATTGAAACAAAGAAGAAGACTCTCCATTAATTATCATAGTATAGTTCACAGTTTGGACACACTCCATCGTCCATTGAAAAAAAATAGGTTGGAAAGCATTGTTATATCATAACTTGCTTTAAATAAATTCTCTCTAGTGAATTAGATGTCATTTTCAATTCTATTTTCACCATATATTTTGGATAATTGTGCGTTCTATTGTATGCTTTCACCAGCTCAGTTGATAGGATGATGTTGTCTGTAATTTCTTTTGTCTAGGGTGAAGCCTGATTGTAATTTATAATCCAAGCACTTTATGATAGTTGTTAGGATATTGGCTATAATTTTGTAAAGCATAGTGAAACATGCAATTGGTTTGTATTCTTTCATATAAGTGGAATTAGCATTCTTAGGGACCATAGTGATATATGTGTAATTAATATCTTTGTGCATGATACTAGTAGTAATAAAACTCTTAAAGAGTGTTTGGTGTAAGGTATAAGTTATAATAATTTTGGGATAAACTATGGGATTATTTTATCCCATATTTGATTGGTGTGATAAGTTAGTCAAGGGATTATTTATCCCACTATTTGTGTCTTAGTGATGGGATAAGTTATCCCATACATATGGTGGGATAATTAATCTCAGGATTAATTATCCCGGAATAATTAATCTCAGGATTAATTATCCCGGAATAACTTGTTCCCAACCAAACGACCCCTTACAGACTATAGGACATCTTCAATTAATAAAAAAATGCCTAGTATACCCTTCAAGTATTGAAAATAGTACACAAATGCCCTTCTTCCACTTTTAGGTTGTAAAATATATTTTCATTCACCTGTAGAGCACTAAATACTCTTTCACTTAACAGACAAGTGATTAGGCTTCTAACGTAATACGAGGAAGAATATTATTGATTCAAAGTTTAATTAATTAAAACCTAAATATTCCTCAATATCCAATTCGGTTCCCACTTAATTCCCCAAAACATATCAGAGGCTTTATTTGCAATTTCAGATACTACAGCAAATCTTATCATCTCTAAAAGTCATCCAATATGTCAATTTCCAAAAGGAAGTTTTGCTGCACAGCTGCCATAAGTTGTTGCATTAGAACTATAAGGACAAACACATCATCAACCCCTAAATTTGACACAAACCTTTACTTTGACACCTCAAGTGAATATTATTCATTTAAGCACCTTAAATAATGTTTCGGTGTTAGTTTGACACTTTTTGATCAATCAGAATCAACAAAAAAATATGATATGTGTGTATTACACTCGCTCATGACGTGTAAACTGACGAATCATAAGAGGAAAGTTGTCATTTTTTTCGCCAAATAATTCTTACATAATTAATTTGAATAAAATAAAAAATTGTCAATGAATAAATGACATTTGGCACATACAAAAACACACACCCAAATCGTATTCTCAAACATTCTCCCCTCCTCCCTCCCCTCCTCAAATCGCCTGGTGCAACACTTTTCAACCCCTTCTCTTTCCTAAATCATCTTCTCCAATATTCCATCCCTCAAATTTGTTTTCTGCAGCAGCCAATCAACCCGATGCTTGTTTCAACTGTAAAATATGATTATGATTTTTTTTAAATCTAAACTGAAAGAGGAAAGCTTGAAACTCCCTTTTTAAGCTTGAAACTCAATTTCGTTGACCAAAACAAACGAGTTGAATTTATGGAGATTTGATATTACGAGCAAGGGATGTGATTTCCTCAAGTGAACTTGGTCATATCATTGGTACAAAATTTAGCATCAAATTATATTTAATCTACATAGAGATGTGTATTCAATTCTTAAATATCTCTCATAATTTTCACCATTAAGTAAAGTAAGATTAAGAAAAATAGTGGCAAAAAATAAGAAAAAAGATATAAATTAATGGGGGTGAGTTAATATAATGTTGTGGGACAACTTTGATGCCACATCAGCCGAAAAAGGCCATCTATGCACCTTCAATAAGTAAAATATACGCAACATGCCAAATGTGCAAAATGTCCCAAAATGACATACTAAGACACTAATTGAGGTGCTTAAAATGAATAACATCACTTTAGGTGTTAAAATGAAATTTTGTGCCAAGTATAGGAGACTGACGATGTGTTTGGTTGAGCTATAACCTCATTTTTTGCCTTTTCCCGACCTATCAAGTATTACAATAAGAACATGAAACAAATTAAGAGAAAAGAAATGCATGATTGATCAGAAAAAGTTCTAAAAAAATTATTTCTACATGTAATGCATGGCTTCTTCTACCAATTTAGCATATTGTTGTACTAAGTTTCTTTAGCTCGAATATTAACTAGAGCAGTTGATAGTTTTTATATCAACTTCTTTGGACTTTCCTTGGCTTCATGATCAATGGTTGCAGCTTTTGATGAGGTTATGGTGGTGTAATACATCACAATAATTAAATTACAGTTGAATATATAAAAAAAGTGAAGAAAATAAATAATCTTCTTCTTGGATGAGGCGCGGATATCTCACTCTCTTTAAAGAAATTCAAGTCCACTGCGACATAATTTACACCGATCCAGCAGTATATCTCTCGACTTGTCCCCTTTGGGATGCAACAATCCATCGACGATGTACAATTCAAGTAACTCCGAATTAGTTGAAGAGTTCAAAGCTCCACCATAAGAATACCTTCCTTCAATATGTAAAACTCTCTATATTATGGTGAATATAGTTAGAATATTTTCTTTGTCTCAATTCTATCTTTCACTAGTATAGTTACTCTCTTTTGTATAGTGAATATAGTTGAAAACATTTTCTTAGTATCATCTCTCTCTTTCACTACTTATCCTCAATAATATGAACTCTATATGTCTTTCTCTCTTATATCCACAACATACAAGACCATCACTATTTATAAATGATAAATTCTTTCTTGTAGTGAAATAAAGAAATAGTGAAAGATAAATAGAATAGAGGTTACAAGAGTTACAATAATAATAAAGTGAAATAATGGTAGAAGTTACAAGAAACTTATGCCTATATTCTTACCACTAACAATGAAGTCAAAATAAGCATAAATCCATAAATGAATAGGGAGTTAACTGTTGCACTTTACAACAATGCAACAGAAGGAGCAATGCAGCAAACCAACAAACCCACTAACTGCCAAATATTAAAGTACTTAATGTTTTATAAAAGTGACACTTAAGATACTTAACTTCCCTAATCAAACAATTCAGCTTAATGACACTTAATACATAGGAGACAAATATAATATAATAGTATTAAATGCTCCAATGAATCATTAATTCCCTATTCATTTTAATATTGATAAGAGAGTACTTCACCAATTAAGTTGAAGGGAGACTACTCTGCATAATGAAGGTGTGCTCCGCATTGAACCATCATTTAGTAAAACAGTAACCTTTACTCCAAAGTCAGTAATTGTATTAGACTTGAGCTATGACTTCTTAAGGGAAATAAAGAATCACTGCTTACATACAATAATCAAGGTATTGACATATACTTTAATAACCAGCACGTTACGACCATGTGCTATCCCAGTTTTATATGAGCATTTTTTAGAATAAGCCCAATTCTCATAAGAAGCGACCTACTTCCACACTCACATAGATGAAATCTGTCAAGAGTGGTCCTATAATTTCGACACCCCACTCATACGAGATACAGAATTTCATTAAGTGTTCTTTTACTCAACCTTCACAAATCATCACAGGAACAAAATGCACTCTCTCCATAGGAAGGATTAAACAATAGTGCATCCCAAACCAAGTCATTATATGATTCGTTCTTCCTATTGAACCTTGTTATAGGATCTCTAGTCCCCAGGTTAGGTTTCCTCATTTATCACTATGTATTTTTACAGACTTCATTCCTCCCCCTTGATGTGTTTTATACCCTTTATCTTGCCAAGACCTTGATTAGTTCATCTGTAAGATTATCATAAAACTAACACAATTAATATTGGTATAGCATTGATCAATATGATCTCATAATATTGTGTTTTCCTCCTTATGGTATGAATTTATCATTATAATAATAATTTATACTCTATCGATAAATTTTGGTGCTATCACAATCACTCAAAATTAAAGAAATTAATTTCTCAAAATGAAGTGATTGATTAATTCACTTTTTCGCTAGTTAAAACTAAATAATTAGTTCAACCTCCATGATAGAGTTAACAAATAATAATTTACTTTTTCATTTCAACAAATAGCACCGAATTTTTTTTCTCATTTGCATCATGAAGTACTTCTAAGTAAAGCAGGAACTTTTTTAAAAAATAGAACAAGCGACAAATTTTTGTATCAAGCAAATATACCCGATTTGCTTGTATATACCTGTAAAAATACGTCTATTGCATTCATTATATCAAGCCAAGTGTTTTTTGTGATATATTTATCTTTTCTTTTATTAGGATAGCAAACATCTTTTTCTTCATACTATTTTTATATATTTGAATCAAAAGGAGTTTAATGTCTCACACAATCAACAAAATGTACTTGACAATTTTTATTATTCACTGTAATGTGACATGTCAAGGAAAAATTTTATCAAATGTGTTAGGGTATTTCTTTCCTTTCAAGAATGAAATTTATCTCACCCATATTTTCATATCAAAATGTCTACTCAATTTTTTCATTTATTTGATGACAAACATGCTAGAGCCAAAGATATCAACTCAAATAATAACAAGTGATTTATTCCAAGACTAATATATGCACTCGTAACACCTTTTTTTTCAAAGCATTCTTAAAAATAAAAAATTACATTTTTCATGGTGATATTTTTTCATTTCATTATCCCCTACTATTTTGAGACTTTAAAAAAATAAACATTCACGAAAAAGTAACATTTTATTCATGAACCTCCGCAATAAGTAGAAATGTTTTTACGTTTCCTCCGCTTAAGTTGAGGAGTAGAAAGATACTTTACTCTTCATCTCTCCCTTCTATCTCTTGAAGAGTCTAATGACATATTGAGATCTCTCATCTTAATATCCACGATTTTTCAAACTGTAACAAAACATGAATCTACTTAAAATTTTTGGGATAATATACCACAATAATTAAATTACAATGAAAAATATAAAAAAAAATGTAGAAAATAAATAATCTTCTTCTTGGCTGAGGCTCGAATATCTCTCTCTTTAAGGAGACTCAAGCCGCTGTGGCATAATTTACACCAATCCAGTAGTATATCTCTTGACTTGTCCCCTCCAAGGTACAACAGCCCATCAACGATGTACAACTCAAGCAACTACGGATTAGTTGAAGAGTTCAAAGCTCCACCATAAGAACACCTTCCTTCAACATATAAAACTCTCTATTTTATGGTGAATATAGTTAAAGACTTAGAATATTTCTTTTATTTCAACTATATCTTTCTCTAATATAGTTACTCTCTTTTGTATAGTGAATAGAGTTGAAGACTTAAAATATTTTCTTAGTTTCAACTATCTCTTTCACTACTTAGCCTCAATAATATAAACTCTATATGTATTTCTCTCTTATATACACAACATACACGACCATCACTATTTATAGATGATAAATTCTTCCTTATAGTGAATTAAAGAAATAGTGGAAAGATAATTAGAATAGAGGTTACAAAAGTTACAATAATAATAAGATGAAATAATAATAGAAGGTAGAAGAAACTTATGTCTATATTCTTACCACTAACTATGAAATCAATAAACATAAATTCACAAATGAATATGGAGTTAACTACTGCACTTTACAACAATGCAACTGTAGAAGTAATAGGTATATAGTGCCTGCGACGGAAGGATCAATGGAACAAACCAGCAAAGCCACTAACTGCCAAATATTGAAGTACTTAATGCTTAATAGAAGTGAAATTCAAGTCACTAACTTCTCCAATCAAAGAATTCATCTTAATGACACTTAATACATAGGAGACAAATATAATATAATAATATTAAAATGCTCCAATGAACCATCAGGTTACTTTGGGTGATTAGTTGTCAATTTTTGAAGCTTCTTTTAACAGATCCTACTCCAAATGGGAATCGGGTTGTGTTGAATAATTTAAGTGGTCATCTTAGGTTTTGGAGAATATTTAGTTTTTACTTAATTAAACAAACTTTGATCCAATAACAAGCTGTCATGTATTACGTTAGATGTCTAATCACTTGTCTGTTAAATGGAAGGGTATTTTAGAGTCATATAGGTGGATAAAAGATTATTTTAGAGTCTAAAGATGAAGAAAGGTATTTGTATATCATTTTCAATACTTAAAGGGTATATTAGGCCATTTTCTGCTTAAGTAACGACACTGACTCTTTGTAAACTAAGGAATTAAAGTCATCCACTACTGGAGCCTTGTCATCCCCTAAATGGAAGAGAGTTGAGTAGATTACATCATTAATAATTGCCTTACATAGATGTATTTCTTGTTGATGGATAAGGACATGCCTTCTTCTCATGATAACTCTATTAACAGCAAGAATGGTGCAAATAGTTGAGCCCATTAAAGATTTGTAAAATGTAATGATCTATTCTCTAATATCGTTCTGGTTAGTTAGTGTAGCGACAGAGAGGGAAATAAATTCAAAATTGGTGAAAAGAACTCGTTATTTACATCCTCTAGTTGCATTTATTTAGATTTAGATTTTTCCTGAGAACATTGTTCCTCTATGTTGGGCCACTTTTCTAGTTCTTGTATAATTTCTTTTTCATCACTATCAAGCTAAGGTGCCCCAGAAATTTCTAGTTAGTTGGTCTTGTACTCCTTTTATTTCGAAATAATTGATTTTTATTGACTTGGCACTCTCCTTAAGAAAAAATTTATTAGACCTTTATTTACCAAATTAGCCTTAATAATTATCCTTTTAAAATATAAATTTGAGAATACATACACTTTGTTTAGTCATTTAATTATGAGAGTGGTATGGGAAGAACTAATAATATTCTCTTGATTTCATAAAAGAGACAACTAAATTAAAAAAAATCTATATCTACATCTATAATCGATATTTATATCTATAATCAATCAATAATATATTAAAAGTGTGAAGACCATTAGAAAATTGATTTGAACTTTTTGTACCTTTCTTTAGACAAAACTGATTATTTTACTATTTTCTTAAATTTATTATTTAATTATTTTTATTATATTAACTATGTTCCTAAAATATAAGGGACTCCAAAAATATGTGGAAGGAAAATCAATTAATATTTTTCTTTGTACTGATAAACTAGAGAAGAAAGTGATTTACTTATTGAAAAAATATGATTGATGCTCATCTAACTTTATTCGGTTGCATATGGTTGATGTTCATCTAACTTGATTCGGTTGCATGTATAGATTGGTAGATACTTAATTTTCTAACCCCAACTTCTTCACTGTTTTTGTCATCATAATAAAATTCAACGTGTGTGTATATATATACTTTTTTATTTTCATTCAAGTCATTCTTTATGATCAAAATTTTTGCCCAGATAAGAATTATTTTTCATCAAAATTGAATCTTTGTAATCACTATTGTAATCACTATTGGTAAAATTTAGGTTTAATTAAATAAATTCTTCAAAAAATGTTGAATTTAATTATTGTATTCATCTTTATTATTTAAACAAATATCTTATTGAGTGTAATGTTTGAACTCAATAAAGTGAGGTGCACGCACGAGGCGCGTACACCTAGACTAATATTTTTTAAAAAAGGATCAACTATTTTGAAACAGACGAAGTATTTGGAGTAGATCCGATCTTGCTTTAGATATTTTCATTTCTATTCCTCATCTATCTGCACCCCCCTACAAATGGTATCAGAGCACAGTAATTTAAAAGATATGGAAGTGACATACGTATTAGAATTAGTTAGATTAATGTTAGTTAAGTTAGATTTAGTTATTTATTAAATTAATTATGAGAAGACCATTTAAAAATAGAGAAGCTTTTAGAAAAATTAAAGAATCTTTAGTTAGTAATTATTCAGAATATATAAGTCTAAATAAAATAAAAGAAAATCTACAAAGATTAGCCTATTTAATTACGATAATATCTAGTATTGAAGCAAAATTAATAATCCATTTAAAATCTAGAAGAATGAGACATATACCACCTAATTATGATAAAATTAGATTTAGATATCCACCAAAATATTATAAACATAATTCAAATGAATAAAGAGCAAAAATACAAAGAATTAAAACAATTTATCTCTGAAAAATGTAAAGAATTAAAAATAAGAAAAGAAAGATTACTTTACAATATATTTGCCGGAGTTAGCAAAAATTCAATAAATATACAAAAAGATGAAATATCAAAATTAGAATCTCAAATAGATAGTTTAGAATATATACATCAACATGAACTATTCACAATAAAATGAATAAAGAAGAATTTATAATAGATGAAAAAATATATGAAAATCACGAAGGATCAAAAATAAAAATAGTATTTTCTAATTTAGGAAGAAGATACAAGAAAATAGGAGAACATTTATATTTAATGTTAGAAAAAGAAGAATTAAAATTAGAAGATAAATTAACAGCAATGATAAGAATAGAAAAAGAAAATGAAGAAATAGATAGAAAAAAGGAAATAGAAAAAATTAAACAACAAACTACGGAAGAAATACGAAGAATAGAAGAAACTAAAAATAGTAGAATTGCTGAATTAGAAAAAGAATTACAAATGTTAAAAGATTTATACGAACAAAGACAAAAAGAAAAAGAAGAAAAAGATAAAGAACAAAAATTAATAAACGAGATAAATCAATTTAAAGAAAAATTAGAAATAAATAATATAGAGGTAGAAGAAACAGATAATTATGATTCAGAAGATAGTGAAACATATACGGAAATATTAACAAATATAAAAGATTTAGAAATTAACGAAAAACAAGAAAAAATTTATGAAGAAAACTTAGAAAATAATAATACAGAAATAAATACTCTTGACAAAAAAGAAGATGAAAATATAATACCTAAAACGACAGAAATAAGAAAACCTATATATTATAAAAATAAATTTAAAAGATATAATGAATATGACAAATGGACACCAAAACAAATAGTTAATAAAAATTATAACTTTTTAGATCTAAACTATGTAATAGATACAGAAAAAACAATACAATTATGGATAGGATATATGACAAAACAATTATTAGACAATAATGTAAACATAACAGATGCACCAGAATATATAGAAAAAACATTAATAGGATCAGTAAAATTATGGTTTACAAATTTAACTGAAAATAGTAAAAAAGTATTAAGAGCTAATAAACCTATGGAAGGAGCAGCATCAACAACAACTAAATTAACACCTATAGAATTATTGAAAAAATATGAAACAGCTATAAAAGATGAATTTGGTAGTATGACAACATTAGAAGAAGAACAAGATGAAGAAAAAGATACAAATAGGAATTTAATGATAAAATTAACAATATGTAATATGTGTTATATAGATGAATATACTTGCGCATTTAAAGAATATTATTATAAAGGAGCATATAGTATAGAAGAAAGTAAAGAAATAAGAAAATTATATTTTAATAAATTACCCGAAACATTTAGTTCAAAGATAATAAAAAGTTTGGAAGAAGCAAAAATAGTAGATACATTAGGAGCTAGAATAAAATTTTTACAACAATGGTATAGAAAATTATGTGAAAAATATAGAGAAGAATTAAAAATAGAAAAAACATTAATAAGAAATTTAGCATGTTGCAAAAATAAAATAGCACCACAATTTGGATGCGAGGAAAGATATTATAAGAAAAGAAAAAGACATAAGAAATATAAAAAATCAAAATATAAATATAAGAAACCAAGAAAAAGATATTATGTAAAAAATTACAAAAATAAAAGACCATATAGAAAGAAAAAATCTATAAAAGAATGTACATGTTATAATTGTGGAAAGTTAGGACATTTAGCTAGAGATTGTAAATTACCCAAAAATCCAAAAAACAAACAAATATCCGAAATAAAAATAGAAAATACAGAATATATGCAGATAGATTATGTAGATTATGAATTAGAAAGTGAAGATAGTATATATGAAATTTCAGAAAACGAAACAGATACTGAAACAGATAGTGAGATAGATGAATTGAATGACTGAAGAAGATATAAAAATAATAACAAAAGAAGAATATTTAAATGACGAAGGAACAGAACAAAAGATAATATTTAATAGTAATATATTTGATGAAATAAAAGGAAAAGAGTTAGATTTAAGTGTAGAAAAAATATTTAAAATACCAACAATAAAAAATATTTTTAGTAGGAAAAAAGATGAATATTATGTAGTATGTCAAAAAGAACATGTAATAGACTGTAGATATGCAAAAGGAAAAGCTAGTATACCACTAGTAACAAAAAGAATAATTAATAAAGAAATAAATGATATAAAAAGTAAAGGAGATCCAATAAAATATGTACACCTCGGAGGTACAGAAATATTAATAAAAACATGTTTTAGAGAAGGAATAGATACACCAATAGAATTATATTTAGCAGATGATAGAATTATAAAACCTATAGAAAAAAGTATAATAACTGCCGTAAAAGGAAATTTAATATACCAAAAATTTAAATTTATAATAAGTGCTAATTATTCAGTAGCAGTAACAGATAGAAATATAGATAAATCATTAGTATTATATTGGAAGATATCAGGAATAGAATTAACCCCAGGAAGTAAAATATTTACAGCGAGATGTAAAAATTTATATGTATTAACAACAAAACATAAAATAACAGGGAAAAATAAGATTAATAAAATACAAATAGATAGCCCATTTGAGCAAATTGTAAAAAAAATAGATTATAATGACTATAGCTATAGAGACATAGATATAGAAGAAAATTTAGAAATAGTAAATGATAGAATAAGTACAACAAAAAGAATAGCTAATGAAAAACCAGAGTCATCGAGCTCATCAAAAAGAACAAGTTATGAAACAAATTCAATAAGTAATTTAAACCAATATTACATAACAGGAAAAATAAATGAAAAGGAACATTTAATACTATTAAACACAGGACAAGAAGAAAATTATATAGCAAAATATCTAGTAAAAAATGAAGAAATAAAAAATGATAATGATATATGCCCGGATCTACCGAGAAGTTTAAAAAATAATAAAGATATAGCAGAAAAAGAAATAATAATAGGAGGAATTAGAAAAATAAAAATAGAATTTGAAGTAAAAGAAGAAATGCAAAAAGCAGATATAATATTTGGAATAAAATGGTTAGAACAAGTAAAACCATATAATATAGAACATACACAATTAGCCATAACATATAATAGGGAAAGATTATTTCTAAAAAGAGCCTTAACATAAAATGAAAATATATTTATTAATGAAGATAGTAGTGGAAGGATATTACAGTAGATATTATACGCCTATGATAGATACAGGAGCAGAAGCTAATTTATGTAGATATAATTGCTTACCAGAAAGTAAATGGGATAAATTAAAAATACCAATAGTAGTTAAAAGATTTAACAATGAAGGAAGCTTAATTACTTATAAAGCTAGGAATGTAAAAGCACAAATATGGGATAAGATATTGACAATAGAAGAAATTTATAATTATGAACTAACATCAAAAGATATACTTTTAGGAATGCCATTTTTAGATAAACTATACCCACATATAATAACTAGAAACGATTGGTGGTTCACAACACCATGTAAACAAAAAAGTAAGAGCAAAAAGAGTTAATAATAAAATAAGAAAGAAAACTGATTGAATAAAAGGAAGTGAAAAAATTACACAAAAGTTAGAAAATATAAAAAACGCTGAAGATACAATAGAATTAGTAGTATTCTCGATAAATAAAACAGAAATAACTATATTTTCAATAAATAAGATAGAAATAGTTAAGAAAAAACTAGAACAATTATATAGTGAAGATCCATTAAAAGGATGGGAAAAACATAAAACTACCATAAAAATTGAATTAATCGATAAAAATAGTATAATAACCCAAAAACCATTAACATACAATTTTGATGATTTAAAAGAATTTAAAATGCATATAGATGAATTATTAGAAAAACAATATATACAAAAAAGTAATAGTAAACATAATAGTCCAGCATTTATAGTAAATAAACATAGTGAACAAAAAAGAGGAAAAAGTAGAATGGTTATTGATTATAGAAATTTAAATGCAAAAACTATAACATATAATTATCCGATACCAAATAAGATATTAAAAATAAGACAAATCCAAGGATATAATTATTTTAGTAAATTCGATTGTAAATCAGGATTTTACCATCTAAAGTTAGAAGAAGAATCTAAAGAATTAACCGCATTTACGGTACCACAAGGATTTTACGAATGGAATGTATTACCATTTGGATATAAAAATGCACCAGGTAGATATCAACATTTTATGGAATTAGGTAATTGTTTAAAATAATTACCATTTGGATACACTATCTGTTTCAGTATCTGTTTCGTTTTCTGAAATTTCATATATACTATCTTCACTTTCTAATTCATAATCTACATAATCTATCTGCATATATTCTGTATTTTCTATTTTTATTTCGGATATTTGTTTGTTTTTTGGATTTTTGGGTAATTTACAATCTCTAGCTAAATGTCCTAACTTTCCACAATTATAACATGTACATTCTTTTATAGATTTTTTCTTTCTATATGGTCTTTTATTTTTGTAATTTTTTATATAATATCTTTTTCTTGGTTTCTTATATTTATATTTTGATTTTTTATATTTCTTATGCCTTTTTCTTTTCTTATAATATCTTTCCTCGCATCCAAATTGAGGTGCTATTTTATTTTTGCAACATGCTAAATTTCTTATTAATGTTTTTTCCATTTTTAATTCTTCTCTATATTTTTCACATAATTTTCTATACCATTGTTGTAAAAATTTTATTCTAGCTCCTAATGTATCTACTATTTTTGCTTCTTCCCAACTTTTTATTATCTTTGAACTAAATGGTTCGGGTAATTTATTAAAATATAATTTTCTTATTTCTTTACTTTCTTCTATACTATATGCTCCTTTATAATAATATTCTTTAAATGCGCAAGTATATTCATCTATATAACACATATTACATATTGTTAATTTTATCATTAAATTCCTATTTGTATCATTTTCTTCATCTTGTTCTTCTTCTAATGTTGTCATACTACCAAATTCATCTTTTATAGCTGTTTCATATTTTTTCAATAATTCTATAGGTGTTAATTTAGTTGTTGTTGATGCTGCTCCTTCCATAGGTTTATTAGCTCTTAATACTTTTTTACTATTTTCAGTTAAATTTGTAAACCATAATTTTACTGATCCTATTAATGTTTTTTTTATATATTCTGGTGCATCTGTTATGTTTACATTATTGTCTAATAATTGTTTTGTCATATATCCTATCCATAATTGTATTGTTTTTTCTGTATCTATTACATAGTCTAGATCTAAAAAGTTATAATTTTTATTAACTATTTGTTTTGGTGTCCATTTGTCATATTCATTATATCTTTTAAATTTATTTTTATAATATATAGGTTTTCTTATTTCTGTCGTTTTAGGTATTATATTTTCATCTTCTTTTTTGTCAAGAGTATTTATTTCTGTATTATTATTTTCTAAGTTTTCTTCATAAATTTTTTCTTGTTTTTCGTTAATTTCTAAATCTTTTATATTTGTTAATATTTCCGTATATGTTTCACTATCTTCTGAATCATAATTATCTGTTTCTTCTACCTCTATATTATTTATTTCTAATTTTTCTTTAAATTGATTTATCTCGTTTATTAATTTTTGTTCTTTATCTTTTTCTTCTTTTTCTTTTTGTCTTTGTTCGTATAAATCTTTTAACATTTGTAATTCTTTTTCTAATTCAGCAATTCTACTATTTTTAGTTTCTTCTATTCTTCGTATTTCTTCCGTAGTTTGTTGTTTAATTTTTTCTATTTCCTTTTTTCTATCTATTTCTTCATTTTCTTTTTCTATTCTTACCATTGCTGTTAATTTATCTTCTAATTTTAATTCTTCTTTTTCTAACATTAAATATAAATGTTCTCCTATTTTCTTGTATCTTCTTCCTAAATTAGAAAATACTATTTTTATTTTTGATCCTTCGTGATTTTCATATATTTTTTCATCTATTATAAATTCTTCTTTATTCATTTTATTGTGAATAGTTCATGTTGATATATATATTCTAAACTATCTATTTGGGATTCTAATTTTGATATTTCATCTTTTTGTATATTTATTGAATTTTTACTAACTCCTACAAATATATTAGAATGTAATCTTTCTTTTCTTATTTTTAATTCTTTACGTTTTTCAGAGATAAATTGTTTTAATTCTTTGTATTTTTGCTCTTTATTCATTTAAATTGTGTTATAATATTTTGGTGGATATCTAAATCTAATTTTATCATAATTAGGTGGTATATGTCTCATTCTTCTAGATTTTAAATGGATTATTAATTTTGCTTCAATACTAGATATTAATGTAATTAAATAGGCTAATCTTTGTGGATTTTCTTTTGTTTTATTTAAACTTATATATTCTGAATAATTACTAACTAAATTTTCTTTAATTTTTCTAAAAGCTTCTCTATTTTTAAATGGTCTTCTCATAATTAATTTAATAAATAACTAATTCTAACATAACTAAATTTAATTTTAACTAAATTTAAAATTCTAACATAACTAAATTTAATTTTAACTAAATTTAAAATTCTAACATAACTAAATTTAATTTTAACTAATTCCAACATAGCTATTTTAACTAAATCTTCTAACACGTATATTACTTCCGTATCTTTTAAATTACTGTGCTCTGATACCATTTGTAGGGGGGTGCGGATAACTAAGCTGATAAATAGATTTATAAATAGATTCATGATAAGGACGACAGCTGGAAAGATAAGATCAGAACAATAATGGAGATACATCAGATATGACAAAATAGACGGAAGACTTATTTGCAGATATGACAGATAGACGGAAGACTTATTTTGTACAAAGTTTACGTAAAGTTAATAAGCATTTAATATAATGTAAGACTTTAGTTTGAAAATTTGAAAACTTTAGTCTTTAGAAAGCTAAAAGTAGTTAGCATTAAATAAAAAGTAAATGTAAAGATTGAAAAGTCTTTAGTTAGGTAGACTTTTGAAGTTTTAGTTTTTAGTCTTTTTTATTATACGGATGTAAAAAACTTTCTGTACATTTCTCATTCTATAAATAAAGAGCTCAGGAGGCATTGCAGAGGCAAGCCTTCCTACATTCAGCCAAAATTCTCTCCATCAAAAATACTTTTGCCTAGTTAATTAAATATATACACTGCAATGGAAAAAGCTATGGAACAACAAACCTCAGAAATATCAAAGCTACCGGAACAGGTATATCTATTTACTATTATGAATAGCTAAATTCATAATTCCCGACAATCATGATATGATGAAATAAATTCATATTAGTTACTTTATAGTAGAATTATTCGAAAAATAATATGTTAAGAAGTTTATTAGCAAAGTGGAAATGGAGAAAAATCCCAAGGAACTATGCCATCCTAAAGGTGAAACCAATGAGGCAAGAAGCCGTGGCGGGGAGTAACCAAAGTCGAGGCGCTGTTTAAGGGAAAAGTATCTGAATTACCATGCTAGTAGTGACCGAAGAACATGTTATTTAAGAATAATCTAGTATATAGTAATCTGAGATGACTATATTTTATTATATACATGGTTGCAGGGAATATTTTGAAAAAAGCAATTTTATGATAATGAATGATAATATATCTGATGTCATGGTAGATAAATTCAAGATACTTATTTTGTATGTACTTAGAGATATAGATGTTGCAGATATAAGAAAAATTATATTAGAAAGAGCATATGGAAAAAATTATACGGATAGAATAAGTTATATACCACACATACCTAACTACTCTTATAAATATTTATTATGTTAAGATCAAGCAGAAATTTTAAAGATATACGAAATATACAGTTACTAGAAAAACAGATAAAAATAAATATAGTCAAATACATGGAAAATAAAAAGTATATAAAATCTCTTAAAAAACTACTAAGTCTAAAACAAATAGCTATGAAATATCAATTTTAAAAAATAGCCCATTTAGACTACCTTAGAGTTTTAATCTTATATATACTTAAAGATATAGAAATAATAGATATTAAGAAAATGATATTAGAAGAAGTAATAAACTACGAAATAGAAATCATAAATTCGCTAGAACGAATATACGAAGACATTTACCCAGAAGGATATTATTCAGATCAAGATTGTGGATGTTAGAATATATTAGAAAAACTAGAGAAAACCAAGATAATCTAAATAACGAAATTAATTATAGAAATCGAATTAGAAAAATAATGGAAGAACTAAAAGAAAAGTTAATTTGGATAGAAAAAACCTTAGAAAATTTAGAAAAAAGTACATGTAACAGTTTATATAATATAAAAAACTCACTACGAGAAGAACAACACAAAATAATAAATGACATAGAAAATCTAGAATTAGATATACACTACAGTACAGAAAGAATAAGTTATTACACAGAAATTTGTAACTCAGTAGTTACTACAGGATAAAATAATAAACTAAATAAATTTATGAATACAAAACAAAATCTAAGAAATAACCACGCACAAAAAAGAATAGATTCATCAGTTATAATAAATCTATTTATCAGCTTGAATCTATTTATAAATCTATTTATCAGCTTAGTTATCCGCACCCCCCACCAAATGGTCATAATGCCTTCAATATCCTCCAGGTGTTTTACATTGGATCGGTGGCCAGTTGAGTAATCCAGATGGCTTCAATTATATTTTTGAATCGAAAGTAGTTTGCCCAGATGTTGAAGAATATGAAAGGGACGCTAAAGATCCAGTATGCTATTTTCGTAGTAAGAAGCATGGGAAAATGATCTGACATAGGGGAAGATCATAGACATATTGAACGGGAAAATTTTAACATGAGTGAGACACAACTAACAATATGTGTGAGACACCTTTTATATATTGACAAGTGTATTTGTGTGCCTGTTGTGTCAAAATGTATCCCTTCCCCTCATATCTTCATATATCTTTCCGTTAATTTTCTTCACTATTTTGGCTCTTTTCTTTCTTTCTTTTTTAATCACTTTACTTCTCTATTTTATATCCAATCTTTATCTGTCTCTTTTTTTTTTGCTTGGTTAAATAGTTTTCCTAGTTAGTTTTTTTTTCTTCACATATTTTTTTTTTTATCTATCTAAAAAACAACTGTCTCTTTTTTGTTTGCTTGGTTAAATAGTTTTTCTAGTTAGTTTTTTTTCCACATATTTATTTTTTATCTATTTAAAAATAAATTTTGTTACTCTCTTTATTGTTTTATTTGGTCCACTAAAATATTTTTTATTTTTATTTGTGTATTTTAACAAATAAAAAGTTAATGTTAATTTATTAGTATTTATCACTGAAAAATTATATAAATTATTAGTAATCAAATTTAAATTTTCAAATCGTAATTGATAAGATTAGTTTGGTAGAATAAACTTCTAATACAAACACAATTTAATTTATGTTTAAAAATGAACTTATAAAAAAACAATGAAACGGCGTTATGTGTTATTGAATTATACAAATATTTAAAGTTTATGAACAAAGCATGAGTTTTTTTTTTTAAAAAAAAACATTTAGCTAAATCTATTGACTGCAGTCACTATTTTTTTGAATTTCATTTTTGTTCATTTAATTTTTTTTTTCTGAAAATTTTATATTGAAAGTTTTCTAACAAAAAAATTTCTCAGTTTTCTGATATTGAAAAATTTAAATATTAAAGTTTTATGTAGTTATTTAATTATGATAGTAGTATTAAACATATTTTTTATATATTTACATGTTAAAATAAATAAATAAATAAAAGATTATTTTCAACAAATCAAATACTCTCTCCGTTTTATTTTACTTGTCACAATTTGACTTGACATATTGATTAAGAAAAATAGTTAATAACATAGCTACTTTATCATAATACCCCTATTAAATATTATTTATATTTTAATTTGGAGAAAAAATAATTAATACTAAAGGTAGGAAAGGAAAAGAGAAATTATTTTTTCTTGATATGTAAAAAAGGATAAGTAAATATAGAAATATAATTAGAAAATTTGTGACAAGTAAAATGAAACGGATGGGCAAAACAAAACTAAGGGAGTATAAAATTGATAAAACCAAAAAATGTGAAAAAATATCAAAGGAGAAGAAAGGTAAGAGTAACAAGGAAAGACAAATAAAAAGCAAAGGAAAAAATAGGTCGGAGGAATAGGACAGGTTAAGTTGATGTGGTAGGGCCCACAGGACATTATATTATCAATTACTCCTTTCGTCTCTAATTATGTGTCGTCATTTTCTTTTTGACCTGTCCCTAAAAAAATATTGTCTTTCCTTATTTGGTAAGTTTTTAAAGACACAATTACAATTTTATCCTTAGTGGTCCCACTTGATTTTAAATACAATTACTCCTTTTTTTATTTGTCTTTTCAATTAAAAGTGATCCCATTTGATTTTAAATACTATTATTTCTTTCTTTAAGAAGGGTACTTTTGTAACTTTAACAAAGTCAATACTTATTTCATAAATATCGTGTCCGGTCATATGGTGACACATAATTTGGGACGGAGTGAGTAAAAAAAATAAAAAATTATAGAAAGTGACAAACTTAAGACCATAATTACAATACATAGCAACACTTTTTCAAAATTACATTCTATAGCAGCGGGAGTATTTTTTTGCCGATTAACTCTACACATGTGTGCTTCACTCTTTCTTTCCTATTTTCACTCCATTATTTTATCTCTCTCCAATTTACGTAAAAAACAAACTTCACAAAAATCATCTCTATTTTTTTTCCACACAAATTAGTACATTTCTAAATTAGTAGATTTATTTTCTATAAATTACTCTTATTTAAATTAGTAGATTATTTTTCCAAATCAAATTCAAATCTAAAGATTATTATCTATTTATCTTCATGGACTTCAAAATTCCAAAATAAAGCAACATTATTATTTTTTTCTCATATGTCTCTTTTAT
Source organism: Capsicum baccatum var. pendulum (assembly GCA_030864225.1). Lineage (NCBI taxonomy): Eukaryota > Viridiplantae > Streptophyta > Magnoliopsida > Solanales > Solanaceae > Capsicum > Capsicum baccatum. The sequence continues at coordinate 27,553,289 of CM061554.1, read as the reverse complement.
TTTTTTTATTTTGATTTCTTTTCTTTTTTATTTTTTTCATTCCACTTTATTTTCTATCTTCTATTTCTCTTCTTTTTTTTTCCTTTTTGTTATGATATTAATGTATAACAATTGTAGTGAATGTCTATCAAGATCAATCAAGATCTACTTGATGTCTATTAGGATTTGAAGTATCTGTCTTTTACTCAGAAATTAGGAGTAAATTTCTCCTATAAATAGAAGGGTTTCCTTAATTGTAAATCACCCCTCAAGAGAAATAAGAATTACTATCTATTCTCTCTCTACTCTTCTTCTTTATTCTTAATTATTTCATAACACGTTATTAGCACGACACTCTACCGTCTCAAATTTGAATGCTAAGGCTAAGCTATTATTATTTTTCTTCTTTTTTTATGGCTAACAATCTTATGAAGTGTGAGTTAGTTGCCCTTCAAAGTTCGGGCAAGAACTATATTTCATGGGTGCTAGATGCTGAGATCCACCTATATGCTATGGGTCTTGGAGATGCCATAAAGAAAGAAAATACAACATCTAGTCAAAATCATGCTAAGACTATGATTTTCTTGCATCATCATCTTGACGAAATTCTAAAAATTGAATACCTTACTACTAAGGATCCACTCATATTGTGGAATAGCCTAAAAGAAAGGTTTGATCACTTAAAAATGGTCATCCTCCCGAAAGCATGATATGAGTGGATGGATCTGAGGTTTCAATACTATAAATCTGTTCATGAGTACAATTCAGTCATGTTCAGAATTTCCTCTCAATTGAAACTATGAGGAGAGACGGTCAATGATGACGATATGATGGAAAAGAATCTCTCCACTTTTCAAGCCTCGAATGTGTTATTACAGAAACAATATCGAGAAAAAGGTTTCGAAAAGTATATTGAACTGAGTTCTCATCTTTTCATGGCTGAACAAAATAATGATTTGTTGACGAAAAATTACGAGAATCGACCTACTGGGGCTGCACCATTTCCTGAGGTGAATGATGTACATGCTCATCGTGCTAGGTGTGGAAAAGGACATTATTCACGTGACTGTCATGCTCTCAAGCACTTGGTTGATTTTTATGAAGCATCACTAAAGAAGAAAGAGAGAAATCTCGAGCCTAACTTTCTCTCTGAAAATAATGTTAACATCGCATGCTTGGACGTAGCAGACTTTTTGAAGCATTCTGAAGGAAAGAATGATCACTTGATTGCTGATGGTTTCGTAAACATGGAAGAATGAATGATTTTTAATTTTTATTTTAGTTTTTTGGGTAAGAGTTAGTGAATAAAAAAATAATCATGTAAAAGTAGTTGTTTGCATGAGTATTAGTTTTTTATTAAGTATTGATTAGTTTAATTATTTTAATGTAGTTTATTATTGAATTGAATTGATTTTCAATTTTATCATTATTTGTTGACCAAAAAATAGCAAAAGGAGAATGAAAAAAAAAGGCTGCATGGATTTTTGGTAGCATTAAAGTTGTACGTCATTAGTTACGGAAAAAAAATGCAAGTCACTTTTTTGTGAACAGTTAAAGTAATTAAAAGTGGTTTTAGATGTCTATTATATCTAGCTTCTATTTTAAATTGCTTAATTAAGTAGATTATTCTCTTATTATCCCACACATTTGTTTGTAGAATCAAATTCTAATGCGTATTAAGCTAAGCTACAAGCACGTACTAATTATTTAAAACTATTGACAAAAATAAAATGCATTTTCTTTCACTAAAGTATTAAGAGCATAAGGTGCCTGAAAATTGTGAGATTTTAAGTTGGACATATTTTTTTTTAATTGCTTAGTAAAGTGTGATTAATAATTCCTTATAGTATAATCTTTCACTTTGTACAAAAATTTAATATATTTTTTATTTGGTGTATGTCATTTTATTTGAAGATATGGATAATTTTTAAAGTAAGTTGTTCAATTGTGAAGATATTTGTTTTATTGATTCTAGCACCACATACGATGTTCAAAGACGCGAAATATTTCTCTCATCTAAACATAGGCAAGATTAATATTACTATAATTTCTGGTAGTGCTAATTTGATTGAAGGCTTCAGAAAAAGCCATTATAATCTCGCCCAACAGAACTAGACTCATCATAAATAATGTTATGTTTTCTTCTAAGTCTCGAAGAAACTTGATGAGTTTTAAAGATATTCAAGAAAATAGTTATCATATCAAGACATTAAATGAGATGAACATTGAATATCTTGGTATCACCAAGAATGTCTCTGGGCTGACATGTATTATAGTAAAGTTCCCTACTTTTTCTTTTGGCCTATATTGGATAATGATTTGTGCAATTGAGGCACATTCTATAGCAAACCGGAAGTTAACTAATTCCAATACTTTCGTACTTTGGCATAATCATCTGGGACATCCTGGATCTATAATGATGAGATGAATCATAGAAAATTCTAATGGGCATCCATTAAAGAACTTGAAGGTTCTTTCGAATAGTGAATTTTCATGAAATGCTTGTTATTAAGGCAAGCTGATTATGAGGCCATAGCCAACACGAGTTGGGATTGAGTCCCTCGCATTCTTAGAACACATAATGAGGATATTTGTGGATCCATTCAATCACCTAGTAGGTCGTTTAGATACTTTATGGTTCTAATAGATGCTTTGTCTATATGGTCTCATGTGTGCGTATTGTCATCTCGCAACTTGGCATTAGCAAAATTGTAGCCACAAATAATATGATTACGGGCACAATTTCTCGATAATTAAATTAAGTCTGTTCGCCTTGATAATGCTTCAAAATTTTTATCCCAAGCATTTAATGACTATTGCTTATCGATTGGGATAAGAGGGGGATATTCTGTACCCCATGTTCACACTCAAAATGGCCTTTCCAAGTCATTAATTAAACGTCTGCAGTTGATAGCAAGACCATTGCTTATGAAAACTAAGTTGCCCACTTCTGTTTGGGGGCATGCAATTTTGCATGCTGCAACACTTGTTCGTCTTAGATCGACAAATTATCATAAATTTTCTCCGTTACAATTGATTTTGGATAAAGAGCCTAATATATCTTATTTGAGAATTTTTAGGTGCGGTGTATATGTGCCTATAGCACCACAAAATCGCACCAAGATGGGCCCCCAAAAAAGGTTAGAAATTTATGTTGGGTTTGAATCACCCTCTATTATTCGCTATCTTGAACTATTAACGAGAGATCTGTCACTGCTTGATTTGCAGATTATCAGTTTGATGAGATAGTTTTCTCAAAATTAGGGAGAGAAAATAGTGACATTAAAAGAGAAATTTTATGGAAAAATTTATCACTATCTCATCTTGATCCACGTGCTTCTATTTGTGAGCAAGAAGTACAAAAGATTATTCATCTGCAGAAAATTGTAAATCAAATGCCAGACACATTTATAGATTTAAAAAGGATCACTAAATCACATATTTCTACAGAGAATTTTCTGATTCGAATTGATGTCTATAAAGTACCATCCACTAGTGTCATAGCTAATGAATCTAAAGCACACTTGAAGAGTGGTAGGCCATTAGGTTCTAAGGATCGAAATCCTAGAAAAAGAAAAACAAATGGTCAAGATGACACTACAAAAGATCCTCATATGGAAGTTCAAGATTTGAGCAATGTTAATATTCCTGAAGGAATTAATGAGCCTAAGACACAAGAAAATGAGGAACTATCCATAAATTCAAGTGATGTTGAAACTAATATGAATCGATCTGAAATAGCAGTGAATTATGTCTTTGCATATAATGCTGCAATGAAAATCATGCAAGGTAGTGAGGATCTTGAACCTAGATCTATCACAGAATGTCGACAAAGAAACGGCTGGCCAAAATGGCAAGAAGCAATTCAATTTGAATTGAATTCACTTGCCAAATGTGAAGTTTTTAGACCTATAGCTCAAACACCTAATGGTGTTAATCCTGTTGGTTATAAATGGGTCTTTGTGTGAAAAAAATGAGAAAAATAAAATACAAAGATATAAATCATGCCTTGTTGCACAAGGTTTTTCACAACAGCCTAGTGTCGATTATGACGAGACATATCCACCAGTTATGGACGCAATAACACTGCATTATCTTATTAGTTTTACTATTCATGAGAGACTTGAAATGCATTTGATGGATGTGGTAACAACCTATCTATATGGATCACTTGATAATGAGATATAAATGAAAATTCTCGAAGGATTTAAAATGCCGAAAACATATAGTTCAAAGCCTTGAGAAATGTATTCCATTAGATTGCAAAGATCATTGTATGGTTTGAAGCAATCTGGATGCATATGTATAACCGTCTTAGTGTATATTTATCTTAGGAAGGTTATATAAATGATGAAATTTTTCCATGTGCTTTTATAAAGAAAACAACATCAGAGTTTGTTATACTTGTTATCTATATCGATTACATAAACCTTATTGGGACTCCAAAAGAGCTTCAAAAGGCAATTGATTACCTAAAGAAAAAATTTGAGATGAAAGATCTCGAAAAGATAAAATTATGCCTTGGTTTGCAAATTGAGCATTTAACAAACGGTATCTTTGTCCATCAATATGCCTACACAGAAAAGGTATTGAAAAGATTTTATATGAATGGAGCACATCCATTAAGTACACCGATGGTTTTTCGATCACTTGATGTGAATAAGGATCCATTCCGACCTCAATAAAAGAATGAGGAACTCCTTGGTCTTGAAATACTAAATCTTAGTGCAATTGGTACACTAATGTATCTTACAAATACTACAAGGCCCGATATAGCCTTTTCAGTTAATTTGTTAGCAAGGTATAGTTCTTCTCCTACTAGGATACATTGGAATGGGATCAAACACATATTATGGTATCTAAAAGGGACTACCGATATGGACTTATTTTATTCTAAAGATTGTATTTCCGATCTTTTTGGTTATGCTGATGTTGGGTACTTATCTGACCCGCATAAAGCTCGGTCTCAAATAGGATATGAGTTTATATGTGGGGGTATTGCCATATCTTGAAGATCAACAAAGCAGTCTATCGTAGTCACTTCATCGAATCATGCTGAGATTATAACTATTCATGAAGCTAGTTAAGAGTGTGTGGTTGAGATCCACAATACATCTCGTTCAAGAAAAATATGGTTTGAAATATGACAAAGTACCCATGATTATATATGAAGATAATGTTGTATGCATAGTACAATTTAAATAATGATTCATAAAAGGAGATAGAACGAAGCACATTTCGCCAAAGCTCTTCTATACACATGAGCTCCAAAAGAATAGTGTTAATAATGTACAATAGATTAGTTCAAGTGATAATGTGGCTGATTTATTTACCAAGTATCTTCTAACTGCAACTTTCAAGAAAATGGTGCACAAGATCGAAATGCAAAGACTCAAGGATGTTCTTATTATGGGGAGTCAATACGTGTTGTACTCTTTTTTCCCTATGAGGTTTTGTCCCACTAGATTTTTCTTGTAAGGTTTTTAATGAGCCAGCTTATATGCATATTTCTAGACACTCAAGGTAGAGTGTTATGATATTAATGTATAACAATCGTAGTGGATGTCTATCAAGATCTATCAAGATTTACTTGATGTCTATTAGGATTTGAAGTATTTGTCTTTTACTTAGAAACTAGGAGTAAATTTTCCCTATAAATAGAAGGGCTTCCTTCATTGTAAATCATCCCTCAAGAGAAATAAGAATTACTATCTATTCTCTCTCCACTCTTCTTCTTTATTCTTAGTTATTTCATAACACTTTTTTATTTTTTCTTTATTCTTTTTCGTTTTCTTAGTTTTTTTCCTTTCTCATTTTTTTTCTTTCCCTATTTTCATTTTCTTCTTCTTTTTTCTATTTTTTTTCTATTTTTTTTTTATTTTTTTTTTACACTTCTATTTCTCTTTCTTCTTTTTTTTCTCCCTTTTCACTAATCAAAATTATGGAGAGAAAAAAATAGTAATGATGCTTTATTTTAAAATTTTGAAGATATTTGTACTGTTATTAGCTTATAGTTTATGTGCAGTATATGCATTTTTTATACACATAATTATGTTGATATATTTGTTAGAGGGTAACATATATATTTTTTTTAGTATTTTTTAATGTTCATGATATCTACTATGTATTTTTTTGGTTTAGTTATATGTAAATGTATATAGTTATAGTTGTTACTGTTTAAGATATGCATTTGTATTGTATGAGTCACATTTGTATTTCGCGAAGACATATGAAGATATATATTATAGTTATGTTCGTTAATGTTTGATATGAATCTGATATGTATTTCGTAAATATATATATCAGAGTCATATTTGTATTTTTTATACAGTAATATACATATGGATCAGACATATATTCTGTAAATACATATGCAGAGCTATATGTATTTTTTTTAATGTAATATGTATTATGTAAAAGAAAACATATAAATACTATGTATCTCGTGTTTTTTTTTAAAAGTACATATAATATAGATTTATGTCATTATTTTGTTCTATGGGTGTCGCGTGATCATATATTCATGGCAAGAATATTTTCAAGATTTGCACTACATATAGGATGTCACGCAGTCAATGATATTGAAGAACGTATTAAAGCGATGTTATCAAAGGAGCAGTACAAGAATTTTTTGTCATAAGAATATTTGTGGTGTCTACATGAAGAAGAAGAAATATGTAGTTCAAGCGCAACTATACAGATGTATTATGTCACAAATGTATTATAAATTTGGGGGCATGTGCATGTATTTATATTTTATAAATACAAATGCATATTCATATATATTTTTGTACGGTATTGGGTTTGTTTTTGAACTATTTTATGTCATTTTAGAGGGCAACATATGTACTTATTTGTATTTTTTACTGTTTATTATATGTATCATGTATTTTTTGATTACTTATATGCATATGTATATAGTTGTCATTTTTTTATAGAGATTTCGTATCCTATATGTTTATATATAATATGATTCAGATATGTATTACTATAAATACATATGCATAAATATATATATCTGTGTGTGTGTATTTTGTATTGTAAATACACATGCAGATTTGTATGTCTATTTATTTTGTACATATTTTTTAATATGTATATGTGATATAGATATTTGTCTTTTAAAAATAAAAAATAGAGATGGAAAAGTAAAAAACTGAATAAAAAATAAAAAATAAAAATCCAAAAAAAGAAGTGAAAAAAAAAAAGAGAAATAGAAGTTAGAAATAGAAGTGTAAAAATAAAAGCGAAAAAAATGAAAATAGAAACAAAGAAGGAAAAAATTAAAATAGGAAAAGAAAAAAAATATGAGAAAGGAAATAAAATTAGAAAACGAAAAAAGAAAAAAATAAAGGAAAAAAACAAAACAAAAAAAAAGAGAAATAGAAGTGAGAAAATAAAGTGGAATGAAAAAAATGTAAAAGAAAGAGAAATCAAAATAAAAAAAAATAAAGCGATAAAAAAAGAAGATGAAAAAAAACTAACAAGAAAAAAAAAGTTAAAGATATAAGAGAGTGAAAGAGAGAAAAAAACAGTAATGATATTTTATTTTAAAATTTTGAAGATAATGATCTTCAGATTTGAGTTTATTTGGAAAAGATATCTACTAATTTAAATAAGATTAATTTATGAAAAAAATCTACTGATTTAAATAATAGTAATTTATGAAAAAGGAATTTACTGCTTTAAATACATGACATAAGTGTTCCTTATTTAACTCAACTGATTTGAGTAAAAAAAGAACAGTAAATCTTATTGTATATGTATTTAAATAGCAATATTTTTATAAAATATAAAATACAAGTTAATATTTCAGATAATAATAAAACAGTTAATATGAAACTCCTAGCTTAAATTTGAAATTTATGAAATTTTCCTTAAAAAATATCCCTCACACGTCGCCCATGTTAAAATTCTCCATATTGAACGTGTCCCCACTTTATCATTCAGTCATGGTTATCAAATGTCCTATCAATCTTGTTATATATTCTGTCTACTTCTAGTTGCTTGTTAGCCCATGAATAGTATCCACCTTTCCATGCAAGTTCATTCAATGAATTCAATGTTGTATTGTTGTGTCCGTTTGTTTCTATTTCAATGTTATATCTAATTCATTTTTTTGTTTATTTTTTTCTATTTCTGTGTAATATCTAATTCAATATTTATGACCATTTGTTTTTATTTCCAAGTGATATAGCATTCTTTCCTTTTCACTGATCATTTAAAATAGATTAACTTTTTCTGGGCCTTTCTTTCTATGAGATATCAAATTCAATTTTGCGCCTATCTGTTTCTATTTCAATGTTATTTCAAATTCAGTAATGTGTCAACTTATTTCTATTTCTATTTTATAACTTTTAGCTAATTCAATACCAAATCAATGCCACAACATATATTCTCGGTTATCATCGTCCTACTCATTTCTCCAAATTAGATTTGTGAAGTAGAAAACTAACACTTGGTTTTGCACCATCAAATGGGATGAAACTGAATATTTCAGCTAGATGTGCTGGTCAAATATGAATTATTCGACAAATAAGAAAAATCCCTTTTCCCCCTCAAAATAAAAGGAAAAACTACACAATATAGCCATCCGAGTCTATTTAACTATCCATTTTTTATCAGATAGAATTGATTATGATAACTATCTATGTGAGTAATTTTTCTTTACTGTATGTGGTTACTCACACGTATAAATACCGTGAATTACGACGTAAAAGTGCTTGAATGGAGTTTTCCTTTGTCTTTTGTTCGTCCTTATAAAAGAAGAAAAAAATTCTTTTATCCTTTCCTAGTTTTGTTTTCATTTCTTTACTTGTCCTTTTTTTCTCTTAATTTTCTTTTCTCTTAGCTGGCCCCATTTTTTGTAAAAATTTTTTTTATCCATTTTCTCTTAATTTTCTTTTCCTTTTTGTTAGTTTACCTTTTTTTTTGGTCCCTTTCTCAAATTTTTAGATAGAAATATATTTAATTATTTTTAGAATAATAAGATATAAATAAATCAAATAATTATACTGTAATAAGAAATAACTAAAAAATTACTAAAACCAATTAGATTATAATAAGAAATAATTTTAACAAAATACTAAAGTTACTGACTTATTTATTAAAATTTAAATTGACAAATAATAGATTTTAATGAAAAAATTCATTTGCAATTGAAAATAAAATTTATATATAAAATATTTCTTTATTTGTATCTTATGTTACAAAAAAAAATTGTTAAAATATTATTATAAAAATTTAAATATCAAAATTTGTCTTAAACTCAACACGACAAGTTGAAAATTCTAGTGGTGAAGGCTCTACTTAACAAGGCAGAGAGGATTGGAATGTGGTGGCACGAAAAAAAGTTGTAGATATTTGACAAATAATTTGATCACTTTTAGTGTGCAAAAATGTGTTACAAGTGAGCTTGTCAATGGGCGAACGTGGTGGAAGAAGGAGATGAACGTGTCACATCTCATAGCAAATTTATTGAAAATACTCTTGATTCACCCCATTTTCGACGAACGGTTGTTCGCTAATTCTAACAAATCATTTTTCATTTTAGAAAGAACAAAAGGAGATGAAAGGGAGGGAACAAGTTCAAGGTTTGAGGAAAATGAAACAAATATCGAATGATAGTGTCCCCCCCCCCTCCCCCTTCACTAGAGCCACACATTTGTTCAGTAGAAGACCTAGGATCCTTTGAAGTTGGTTAGAAGAGAACAAATGAAAAAATAACACTTGTACAAAAAATACATTATCTTTTTTTATTATTGTATTTATTTGTAAATACTTGTATAAATATGGAAATAGTAATCTATGAGAATCATCAGAGAATTTTTTTCAATCTTTTGTGTTTGTTTTAATTTCAAGTTTCTTTAATTTTTCACTCTTCAGATTTCTTATTTTTCTTTATGGTATCAGAGCAGTAGGTTGAATTCCTAGATCAACGGGAACAACTTCTGCTTTGGCCTCAGAGACTGCTGGATCCAAATCAATGGATTCAAGCAGTCCCTATTTTCTTCATCCTTCAAATGCTCCTGAGATGTCTCTTGTGAATTCTATCTTTGAAGGTAAAGTCTATGGGGGTTGAAGAAGATTCATATTCATTGCCCTATCAACTAAGAATAAGCTGGGCTTCATTGATGGAACTTGTAAAGCACCAGGATTTGATTCACCAGACTTCAAGTTCTGGGACAGAAACAACAACATGGTAACCTCATGGTTACTCAACTCCCTATCAAAAGAGAATGCTGATAGTGTCATCTATTCAAAAACAATAGAAGCTCTCTGGATATTATACTAAAATGAAAGGTTTATAGGATGAACTAGATCTTTTAAAGATTAAAAATTGTCTGCTCTTGTACATGTACTTATGGAGAAAAGGTTGCTTTGAGCAAATACTTACAGGATGAAAGGTTTATTGAATTCGTCATGGGATTGAATAATGCATACTCATCTGCAAGATCTAATATCTTGATGATCAACCCTCTCCCTTCTGTCAGTTTAGCTGATTCACTACTATGCAAGATGAGCAACAAATGGAGGTGGCTATTCACTCACATTTTCCAGAAAACTTTGCTTCCTACTTAGCCACTAGTAATACATTTGTTGGAGCCAGTGATCCAAGGGCTAATAAATCTAACTTGATATGCTCTTACTGTAAGAAACCTCAACATACAGTAGATAAGTGTTATAGAATTATTGGGTTTCCCTCAGATTTTAAGTTCACTAAATCTAAGAGGATTTCAGGAAATATGAGAAGCAATGTTGTTGTTGGATTTGGAGAGAGGACAGATGACAAGAACATAATTCACAACTTAATTAATTAAGCAAAAAGCAGTTTTCTCAGCTCATTTAATTGCTTCATTAAGTTAAAATTAGGCAAGATGAACCTGCAGTTTCAGATGTTAGTGCCAATTCTGCTGATAAAAATACTTTTATCTCTTATCTCATTTTTATATAATCTAATCATTGGATATTAGACTTAAGAGCCACAAAGCATCTATCCTCTAATCCAAAGTTATTTACTAATCTTGAGCCCTTAACTAAATTTGTTTATGTTAATTTGCCTGACTCAACCAGGGTACAAACAACTCATATAGGAAGTGTTACCCTACTTCCCGATTTGATCATTCATAGAGTTCTATTTGTTCATTTCTTTAACATTAATCTCTTGTCTATTCACAAGCTTTGTGCTCAACTACAATGCCTTATCATTTTCTCCTCTATTAATTGTATGTTGTAGGTCCGTTAAATAAAGAGGTCACTGACTCTTAGTGATGTGAGGGATGGGCTTTATCAACTAGATTGTTCAAGTTTGCTTTCCAAGAAAAGAATTCAGCTTAGTAATTTGTGTACTAGGAATCCTTGTTTAGTTTCTATTTCTGGTTCTATAGTAAACAAAGGAAGTTCTAATGTAAAAGATTAAGGCATTTGCCCATTAAAGGAATAAAACATATCAGATTTTTTGGTTTTATGTCTGTGCCAAATTGTTATTGTGATATTTGTCGTCTTGCTAGATAGTCTAAACTACCTTTCCCTACTAGTGAAATCAAAACAAAGTCTATTTTTAAATCTTTCACATTCACATATGGGGACCATATAAAATGCAACCTATAATGGTTTTAATTATTTTTTAACTATCGTGGATGATTTCAGTAAGTCTACATGGACCTACCTTCTCAAAACAAGGAAACTTCTTTCTTCATGCTAAAATATTTCTTAGCAATGGTAGAAAGGCAATATAATTGTCAAGTCAAAACTATAAGGTCTGATAATGCCTTAGAGTTAGGAAAAAGCATCATTGCAAGTGAATTTTTTAAATCCATGAGAATCTTGCACCAAACTTCTTGTCCTACCATCCCACAACAAAATGGGGTAGTGGAAAGAAAACACAAACATCTTTTGGAAACTTCTAGGACATTACTCTTCCAATTAGGGCTTCCTATTTCTTTTTGGAGAGATTGTGTGATAATTGTGACTTATCTGATAAACAGGTTTCCATCTAGAGTTTTAAATGGTCTTACTCTAGATCAAATTCTCTATGGAAATCCTCCCAGTTATACTAGACTAAAAGTTTTTGGATGTCTTTACTTTGTCTCAACTATGTCACAATCTAGGTCTAAATTCCAACCAAGAGCTTTAGCTTGTGTGTTCCTAGGTTATCCCACTGGGCAAAAAGGATACAAAGTCATGATTATAGAGTCAAGGAATATTATCATATCCTGTGAAATTTGTTGAGTTTGTTTTCCCATTTAAAAATACTCCTGATAGTCATTCTATTCCTACATGAATATTTCCAGAAGCTACTAATGGTCTATTTGTGCCTACGGAATCATCAGTTCACTAGGTTGATGAGGATCATACAACAACACCAACTTCAGATTCTCCACCTTGTACTAATTTACCCTCAAATTCGAATATCAGACCCACTAGGCAGTTATTTAGAAGTCATAAAAGGTCTAGTTATTTATCAGAATATGTTTACAATGTAATCTATTTAACTAATCATAGCCAGTCCTATTTTGATTCTCCCATCAGTCCACCAATCTTTCCTTTTACTGCACTCTCTTCCAAAAATCAGAATATCCTTAACACTACTTAACTATCAGTGAGCCAACTAGTTTTACACAAGATTCTATGCACCCTAGTTTGCAAGAAGCAATGGCTTATGAACTTCCAGCTTTGGAGGCTAATAAGACTTGGGAAGTAGTTGTTTTGCCTAAAGGAGAAAAGGCTCTACCTTATAAATGGGTGTATAAGGTCAAGCAAAGCTTAGATGAAACTTTAAAAAGGCTGAAGGATAGATTGGTGGTTAGAATGATATTTAAAAAGAAGGGGTATATGTCAATAAAACCTTCTCCCTAATTGTGAAGATGACAACTATTAGATGCATTTTAACTATTGCAATAAAAAAAGGATGGACTACTGTAATGCCTCAAGTTTTTGGTCCTTGAAAATTTTCTAAAATTATATCTTCACTATCCCAACTACGACTCTTCTGACGAGTCATAAGGTGTCTTAACAAGTCATAGAAACTTGGTCGTAACTTAATCATAACAAGTGGCTTAGTATTCTACTCTGAGTACGAGTGGCTCTCAAGTAGTCGTCAAGACTTTTAACGGGTCGTAAGGACCAAGTCGTAAGATGTCCAATAAGTTTGGCCCAAGACACTATCTTCACTATGACTTGAGGTCCAATAAGTTTGGCCCAAGACACTATGTCCAATAAGTTTGGCCCAAGACACTATCTTCACTATGACTTGAGGTCACAAGTCATAAAGACTCATGATAAGTCCTTATGTCCTAATCATGGGGTGTTCAGTGTGTCATCCCAAATTATTATTGTCGTGATTATGAGAAGTGGTTACTAGCCGTAATGATTGGTTATGAGTTGGTGGTGTGACTCATAGCCAGACTAGTATGGGGATTTAGTGGTTATTTATTAGCTATGACTCCTTGTGATGAGTCATAATGTGTCCTTATAAGTCGTATAGTGACCTATAGTCATTTGTAACAATTTTCAGTCTTTTCATTAAGGGCACTTTGGATATTTCCCCTCTACCCCAATTGTAACCCATGACTTAAAAACCAATTAGGAACCTCTTTAATATTGTTAAATTATTCAAAACAACTCCCAAAGCTCTCCCTAATTCTCTCAAGCAACTATACTTAGTGTTTCTAAGAAGTAGGTCATTAAAGGGCTCAAGGGTTGAATTCTCTTCGTAATCTTGGTTATTTCAGGCTTGTTACTCATTTCTCATTATTAATTTGTTAAAAATACATGTTTTAAAGTATTGTTCATGAGATATTCATGTTTGTTTAATAACAAGGGTTGAGGATTTTGAATGCTTGTTGTGGTACAATGTTTTCCCATGGTTTACATATGATAATTCATGCTTTAATTATAGTTTTAAACTTGTGGGAGCATGGGTATGGTAAATGAACTAGGGATTTGTGATTTTCACAAACTTGTGACTTTTGAGGTGGTTATGACCCCAACCCCATATTGTGAAATTGGCTTTTAATTAAGAGAAATATGGGAATTTGTAAAATTAAACCAAGGGGGTTGTGAATTCACCTAAGTGATGTAATTGTTTTAGCATTTTATTGTTTTTCAAGTTTAGTTGGTATGAGGATACCAATAATGTATGCCTTAATGTGAAATATGGTTCAAGGAATGGGAATGCATGATACTTGTTTTAAATTTGGCTTAAAAGAGGGTTGTGTAGCTGAGTCATGAAAGTAAAGATTCGGGTGACCAATACTGGAAATCGCGGTCGCTGATGGGGGGTCGAAATAACTAGGGCTATTCGAGTCCCCCTTAACATTATATCATATAACTGGGAGGTTTAAGTCCCCCATATCTTATTACATGATTTGGTGCTCGTGGCACCTTGATATTTTGGGAGGTTCGAGTCCTCCATAGTGCATATGTATACCCTCTGGTTTATGCGAACACATGTACTGGGGCACTACCAGCTGGGGAATAGCTAGGCCTATATATCCCGCGGGTGCCATCATATGTTTTGATGGTTCAGCTACATAATCCAAGCTAAAGTTTTAAAGAGCATGTTAAACCTTATTCCCTATTCTGGTATGTGATGTGTGTGTATATATATATTTATATATATATATATATATATATATTCATGTGTGTGTGTATATACATTTGATTATGTACATTAGTTTTGAATGATTTTGAAATGTTAATCATGGCATTATATATATATATGCGTGTATATGTGTATATACATTTGATTATGTGCATTAGTTTTGAATGATTTTGAAATATTGATCATGGCATTATGTTATTCTTACCCCTGAGTTTCAAGCAAGCGGTCCAACTGCTAATTGTCTTTAGATATTATATCCTTATGCAATGCAGAAACTGGTCATACTTCTACTCTCATTGCTCAGTGATTAGGTTTCGAGATTAGTTCTTGAGTTGACATTGAAGTGGTGAGCTTTCATACATCAAAAGTCTATATTTTATGTTTTGATCTCTTATGTCTCAAACTATTTAGACTTATTTTTGGATATAGTTGGAGGCATGTACCAACACTTTAATGATATTTAGTTTTGGTTCTTGGTTTAGATGGTTTTATTTAGATTACTGTGGATGTTGGGTGACATTGGTCGATTATTTAGCCGGTCATTGGTTATCGGTTATTGACATATTTTGATTTTCCTTAAGTTTGTTACATGCTATCTTGTTATATGTTCGAAATTCATTCGATATTGGGGGATATTATGTTTAGTTTGGTGAGGTACAAGGGGTGATCTCTGGTTCACGTGGGACTTAAGATATCCATCATGACCAGGCCATGGTTCGGTCCGTGACAAAAATGGTATCATAGCCTAGGTTTTGTGTCATTGGGTTTCCAAGAAAGCCATGTCAAGTAGATTCTCATTTATGGTTATGTAGCGCACCACACTTATAAGGAAGAGGCTACGAGGCATTTAGGAATGTTTTTCTTTCTTGTTGTTCTATTTCAAGCTATAGAGTCTAAGTTCTTGAATCTCCTTTAATTCCCGTATGTTCACTTTTCAAATCATGCCTCCCAGAAGGTATAATACTCATGGAAAAACTTTTGTCCTGATTGAGGAAAATGTGGATAGATCTCATCCAACTCCAAGAGTTCAGACCCGTTCTAAGGTCGGTGCTTCTGATTGACCTGATAAAACTCCATTAGTTCCCCCTATTCTTCTTCAGTCACCCTAATTTGGGGTGTCTAATACTGAGTTTTATCAGTTGATTCATTTGCTTACCAATTGGTAGCCTCCCAGACTGAGCGTGTTGCTTTTGTTGCTCTATTATCTGAGGCTACTAGGGTTAGCCAATTCATGACGTTGAGTTCTCCTATTTTTACTAAATCTAAAGTTGAGGAGAAGATCCTTAAAATTTCATTAATGAGATAGAGAAGATTTTTTGTATGATGTATGCTACTGATATGGAAAGTTTAGAGTTTGCCGCATATCAACTGAAGGATGTGGCATATCAGTGGTATGAAGAGTGGGACCAGTCGAGGGGAGAAAATATTGAGTCTTTTTTGTAGGATGATTTCTCTAATACTTTTCTTGATCGCTTCTTTCTTCAAGAGTTGAGGGAGGCAAAGGTCGAGGAATTTGGGAATTTAAAGTAAGGTAGGATGACAGTAAAGGAGTATGCCTTGAAATTTCATGAGCTATCACGTTATGCTCTTATGTTAGTGTCTAACATGAGGGCTAGAATGAGAGAGTTTACCTCTGGGTTATCCCATGAGTTGATCTTGGAGAGTAAGGATGCCTTTTTTAACAAGGGTATGGACATCTCTATACTTGTGGTATATATGCAGCAAGTGGAAAAAGCAAGTAAAGATGAGTGAAAGGAAGAATAATAAGTTTTGCTACTAAGATCAGGGTAAAGGTCGGCAATAAAGTAGTTGAGATGGTGGAAAGTGGTCTAAGAAGAAGTGGGGCAATTCTGGTTTCTACTCTATGGCTAGTGCTCCTTATCCGATGCCGTCGGGTGATCATTATTCTCAGCATGATAGTAGTTTTAGAGCACCAGGAGTCCAGTTATAGGCTAGTGGGGCTTAGTCAGCTCCATCATATCCTTCCTATAGATTCTGTGGTCAAGTACACCGTGGTGTTTGTGAAGAAGGGAGAAACAAGTGCTTTAAATATTGTTAGATTGGTCAAATGCAGATGGATTAACCTTCTAAGGTTGATTCTGGGGCAAAGATTCTTTTTGTTTCTTCATCTGCTCCTACACCAAAAGGGTGCTACTTCTACTTCTAGCTCCAGCACTGGTCAGAATTGTCTGTACGCTCTTTTGATTCACCAAGATTTTGAGGCATCCCTTGATCTGGTTACTGGTAGACTCAAACTCTTCTCTCATGATGTCTATTGTGTACTAGATCTTGGGTCTACTCTCTCTTATGTGATCCCTTATGTGGCAATCCATTTTTGTTTTGATCATGACTGTATTTTGGACCCCTTTTCTGTGTCCACCCTAGGGGGTGACTCTATTATGGCTAGAGGGATCTATAGGGGTTGTGTGATGTCGGACCATGGTAGTGATACCTTGGTGGATCTAATAGAGTTGGAAATGCTAGTCTTTGATGTGATTTTGGGGATGAGTTGGTTACATTCATGCTACGCGTCTCTTGATTGTTGAATCTGAAGGGTCAGTTCCCATTTCCCAAATGAGCCGGTAATTGAACAAGAAGGTAGTTCCCTAATACTTAAGAGAAGGCTTATTTCATATCTTAGAGCCCAAAAATTATTTATAAAGGGTTCTTCTATCACTTAGTGTATGTTAAGAATTCATTCGAAGGTCCTTCCTTGCAGACTATCCCTGTGATCTGCAAATTTCCTGAAGTGTTCCTGATGATATTCCTAGTATTCCTTCCAAAAAGGAAATTGATTTTTGGATTGATCTTCTTCTGGACACTCATCCTATTTCTATCCCTCCTTATAGGATGGCTTTGACTGAGTTGAAGAAACTCAAGGAGCAGTTGAAAGATCTTCTGGACAAGGGTTTTATACACCCTAGTGTGTCTCCATGGGGTGCTACTATTCTTTTTTTCGTAATAGGGATGGTTTCCTTCAAATGCGTATTGACTACCGTCAATTGAATAAGGTGGCAGTGAAGAATAAGTATCCGCTTTCGAGGATTGATGATCTGTTTGTTCATCTTCAGGGTGCTAAGTTCTTTTCTAAGATTGATCTTCGGTCTGGGTATTATCAATTAAAGATTGGGGAGGTGTATATTCTAAGACTGCTTTTCAAACCCGGTATGGTCATTTTGAGTTTTTGGTGATGTCCTTTGGTTTGACCAATGCCCCGGTAGCATTTATGGATATTATGAATCAGGTTTTCCATTAGTTCTTGGATTTGATTGTGATTGTCTTTATTGATGATATTTTGGTGTATTCTAAGAGCGAGACGGATTATACCGGTTACCTCTTCCTGGTGATGCTGCCCAAAACTAGCCTCCAAAGAAGTATGTTGTGGTCGATGCCAAATATAGTAACCCAAACCAGGTTGGGGTCGAACCCACAAGGAAAATGTTGAATAGTATCTCAAACTTTAAAAAAACCGCGAGCAATGCAAAAAAGTAAATGGGGGGATTTTGAATTCAAAAATAACAAGTAACAGAACTTGAATGCTTGAGTGTGTAAACAAAAGAAGACGAACATTAGGACTGTGTTCCCCTTGGCTTCTCAACTCCGTAAACTTCTCGTATTCAACTCACCTATTCTACTTGTTGCATGTAAAGTTGAAAAGCTATGCATTATCAACCGTCTTGTGAACGTATTGATAAATCTCGCCTTTTACCTTGTGAGTCTCGGAGTGTTACCTTATTGCCCCTTGACTATAACCTCAGTTCAAATTTCACCTTTTGAGTCTCAAGTTGATTAGATGAAATCGCAGATTTATAAGATGGACGTGAATCTCAACTTACTGTCTTAATCCCTTTTTCCTAATCTCAAACTCCTTTGTGAGGACGTTCTCGAATACGGGAAATCCTCAAGCTTCTGCAGTAGCTCTAAGGTCAATTAATATGAAGAAGATTAAGATACACACAACTATAATAAAATAGATACATCTCTCACTTCCTCTACATAGCAAAGCTGCCAGGGTTACCACAACCCTAGTCAAGGAGATTAGCCTCTCATGTTCATGCAGCAATCCATGATAATCAATATAGAACATATGTAATTAATTGCACGATAATGAAAGAGAGAAAATCCAAAGTCTCCAATTGACTATAACCCAAAATATCCAGAACAAAATCTCAATTATCAAAGTATGCTAAAGTATCAAAAGTAATGTAAAGGTGCATCCCCTAATAAAGGAAAAACCCTAAAGTATTTATAGTATCTCAAAACAATAAAGAAGTCATAATAAAAACAGAATAGAAAAAGTATGCCGGCACTCATTATGACCCGTGTGGTCTACTCGTGACTAATCTCCAGTGACTGATCTTTAGGGCTTCAATATTTTGTTGTCCTTATAATTCATCACCACGAATCGTAGTCGATCCTTACGACCCGTGGTCTTTACTTGTCATCACCTGAGCCTTAGACTTTTAGGTATTTAGACACTGGTCTCCTTATGGCTTATCATTACGAGCTGTAATCAGATCTTACAAATCATGGTCTTCTATGAATTCACCTCTGAATGTTAGCCATAGCTTATGCTCACTTTACAAAGTCTATTCACGACTCTTAGTCACTTATTACCAATCGTAGTCACCAGTTATAGTCAATCTTCACTTGGCTTCTCAGCTTTACTCTTATTCTAATATCCTGACAAGTATGATTACGAGTCGTATAGTGTCTTAATGACTCATAGTTTGACCAGTTTATTAGTTTTATGTGATACCCCGAGTTTTCTCATTAAATATTTCTCTCCTAAATATGTCAAGTCATTAAAGTCTTTTTATCTTTCCAAGAGTCCGTTAAGATCTCGGATGAAAATATGTTGCATTGTGTTCTTTATCATGAGTAATAATTTTTCTGTGTGGAATTTTTGGATATACAACCCATCATCGCGTAGATCATCGAATAATCTTTCCAATAATATATGGATCATCCAAAACGGACACTCGAGCGATGAGTTATGATCATTCCAATCTAATCATGAATAGTGGTAAATAGTAAATGTGCAGGAAAAAAATACTGAGGCCAGGCGAATTTTAGGGTTAACTTCAAACGATCATAACTCCTTGTACATAATGATCTAGGTGAGCTACTATATATCAACAGAAATCTCTTAGAGTCCTTTTTCCAATGAAATTAGTTTCATCCAATTTGTCCATCGGAGAAAAAAGGTATGGTCGATCTACTTCAACCTATCAAATTAGTCCACCAAAGGACAAATTTGACATTATTTGATTTTTAAGGATATTTTGGTCATTCCCACTCCAATCCATCCGGGTAAACCATGGATTTAAGTCCATTAAGAGCATTCAACAGCTCATTTTTCTCCAAAATTTCCTAAGGCTCAAACCCCAACCCTACTACTCCAAATTTCATCCTTCTATGTCTCTTGATTGAACCGTAGAAATTTCAAATTGATTTGAGATTCGAGTTGATCTTGTTAAGGGCTTCGAGAAGCATCCTTTATTTTCGTGAGTAAAGTTCTAAATTCGGAAGTTCATATTCATCTTCCATTTTAGGTATGTGGGGCTTTGAACAAGAATAATTCTTCCATTCTTGTGTCCGTATCTTTGATTTTTACTATGGATTATTATGAGTTTTGCAAATGAATTTATTTCCAAGATATCCTACCATGAGATTTTGATTATGTATATATGTAAATTGTTCAAGCTTGCCAATTATGATTATTAAATGGATTCATATGGTTCTGTAAGTTGAATTATGTCTAAGTAATTCGATTATGAACTTATAAAGATTTGAATTGTAAGTTTTGAATCACATGAGTATTTGACTATTTTCGTTCTATGAATTGAGATTTAATATTGGGATTCTTGGTGTTTCTATCAAGAATTGATATATTTTGAACATGTATTCACGTTTTAATTTCAAGAATGAATTATTGGTATTTCCAAGTGTTTTCGAGTCATGTGTCAAATTTTGAGCTTACTTATGACGATTTGAGTTATTGGGTATATTGATATCGAAGTTGCAATGAGTCTTGATATTTTTCGGATGGTTTTAATGAGTTAAATTGTTGAAAATATTATGTATTGAGTCTTCATATCCTTGTCCAAATGTCGAGTCGGTTATGGTTCAATGCATTGATACCTTGTTGATGTTGAGGAAGATTAAAATGTTTTGAGCTAAAATGTGTTGAGTTAGGAATCCACAAATTGATAAGATTTGATAAATGAGAAAGAGATTTGATTTGGTCTTTATGATAGACCCTTGTGAGGTTGTGGTGGATTTCCTAACGCGTTCTGAGCTTGTTTGGGAGTAGTACTTAGTACCGAGAAGGAAATTTGGTATTTCCCTAAACCTATGTGCCACCGTAGGGTTGTTTGATGATGATATTATTGGCTAGAGAGCCCGATTGTGATTATTGCAGTTTTAAGGTCGTACTCCCTGGCAAAGAGTATGACACTCCATCCAACGGAAGTTTCAAACGTTGGTATTCCATGTAGCTCACGTGGGGTTGTCAGGTTGTAAGAAACTCCTGTGTCCATAAGATTAAGTTTCTTGAATTACCGAGTCACTCCGAGATTTGAGTCAAAGAGTTGAGATGTTTATGATGTTTTATGGTCATTTATAATGATTTATAATTACCTATGATGATTTTTGACAATATGATAATTTATGATAATTTATCATAATTTATGATTTATAATGATTTACGTGGATTACGAGATTTTATCATATGAACTGTTTATTATGAAATTATGAAAAGTATGATTTGATATAACTCAAGCCAAGTGAGTCATCATTGATCGTATGCATGTTTTCATGAAATTGATTATACTATTTATATTGTTGCATGCACCCCTACATACTCAGTATATTTCAAAGTGCTGACCCACATATTTCCATGGGCTACATTCTTACCAAAATGTAGGTACAAGCTCTAGCGCGCATATCATGTTCAGCTGGGTCGCAGCTCTCGATCGGCAAGTGATTAGTCCTTTTGATTCAGGGACTTAAGTTGTTCAGATTTGAGGTATATTGTATTTTCTGTATTCAGTCGTATTGAGTAGGGGTAGTTGGGAGTCATGACCCGGCTATCTTTGGTCAATGCTAGTAGAGGATTCATAGACAGTCACTAGTAATCAATGTATTCAGTTTTAGATTTGTATATATATGAGTAGAATTGTGATCGTGTAAATTTACTTTCTTGTTGTTCAGACTAAGTTATGGGTTGTTTCCGAATTATTCCTTCTATTTTATGTATTTTATTCAGTTGCTTTGGGTTATGCCAGATGAAGGGTTAGCTTGGGGTCACTTGTGACCTTAAGCACCGTGTGACGTCTCGGGATCTGATTTCGGGGCGTTACATTTTATTAGGCTTTTCTTTAATATTTTTAGTCTAACACCAATGCTAACCTGTTTCACCTGTAACAACCACAAAAATCATATCATATCTACCAAAAATAACCTAAGTCCAAGCATAAATCCCTGGTTTTAAGCATCGAATATGCCATGTTTCCACGACACATCAACACCCTTAACTTAGAATGTTTGTGTGTCCTCAGGCAAAACAAAACTCAAAAACACATAAACACAATGCTTAAATAAGAAGATCCTAAGATACCTTCGACAGTAATTTTCAACTTTTAGTTCACAGCATATTACTCCCCCTCCTATTCTTAACCTTTCAAGATCTCAATTATGTATATTGATTTGGTGCACTGAAATGAAAAAATGGAATCCAATGATGGCATTAAATTAGCAACGGACAACTAGGCATAGATACGAATTACACTATCCAAATAGTCAGTAATCTAACAATAAAACCCCTATACCCTCATAATCAAAGAGGTCCTATTCACTCAGAAAGATCAACATATTTATTCAGGGATAGTCAAGAGACGCTCACATTCATAATGATATTTCTATCGGTGTAAATAGAATGTCATAGGTTTGTGATGTTGGGTGTATTTATGCACTTTATTATTGTTATCCTAGCTTATTTAGCCTTGTTTAGAAGACAATTAGTGTGCTTTATGTGTTAATAATGATATAAATAATAATATAAGTGTTTAAGTATGTAATTACAATGTTTAAAGGTGTTTTCAAACAAGTTTGGATTCAAATTGATCATTTAGAGCCTAGACGAGAAAACAAGTTTTACTAGCTTGAGCTAGGTATAGTTCTAGTCTATCGTGGTGGTTTCTAATGTGTTGAATGATTTCATAATGTTTCTATTCTGTAATTATAAGTGTAAAAACTTGTTTATAATGTTCAAATTTAAATAGGATCAATCCAAGAGTAAGAACAATAAGTTAAAGATCAATGTGGGCAAGCCTAGTCTTAGCTCGTGTTTCTAGTTCACCGTTCTTTATATTGTGTTGTTCTGAGGTCTAATGATTGGGGTTTGATCATGTAGGATTCTTGATGAGTTTATTTTGAGGATATATTGAGGAAATACAAGCTGCAAATCAAGCCAAAATAATACCATAAGGCTGGGATTGAAGACGAGGCACAATACAAAGTGTAAAAGTTGAAAGTTGTATTTCCAGTGAGCCTATGTGATTAGGCCTCGTTATGTCTCTTTTTCCCATGAAATAAGTAACACCCTACTCTTTTCTCTCTACTGGACTAATCAAGGCGTTGTGTGGCTTAGTCCCTAGGCATCAACCAACACGACGCGCACCATATCGCACACACGACCAACTTCTTTGTCTATAAATAGAACACTTTGCACACTTTGTAATGACCTTTGACAACTTTTTGGATAGATCTTAGACGTTTTTGGGTCTGATAAACACTTTAATTAGTGTTTATTTCTCTTTAATTTAGCTTTTTATTATATTTAATTATGTATTCCATTATTTGAATCATGATTATGTCGATTAGTGGCTAAACACCCCTTTTCCGGGGTTAAGGACAAGAACATGTTTGCTAGCTTTATGAATTGAATTTTTTTGGATTGAGTATCATATGTGGTTGTTTGGTAATCCTTTTCTTAATTATTTTAAGGAGTATCTAACCTTAGAATACATATATTGCCGACCTTGTGATCTTGGGAGGGGGAATAAGAAGATAGAACGTGGGATGAATAGAGTAAGGTTCTTATTCTTTTATCAAATAGGGAATTTGAATTAGCATCTAGGACAGGGATATACCTAGAAGCCTTGATTGATTTGTATGTAGGATGATATCTTTAAGAACTTATTAGGATTATTACATCCCCACACAACGATGTAGTCGTAATGTCCAAGTTAGGCAGATAATTAGAGGTCGGGAGACCATGATCATGAGATAAACCCTATGAATCAACAACCAAGGTAAGAAATCTTACGAATGGAGTTCAATAGAATAGTATGATTGTTCGTAGTGCTTTATCCCTGGGCTTTCATCCATTGATTGTCTCAAGTCTTTACTTTTACGCACTGTTTACTTTAGTTTATAAATTTCAAACTCTGTTTTGGTTACTTTTGCACCAATTTAATCTTAATAGTTGAACTGAGATTTGATAGTTGTTTAACACAATTTCCTGTGGGATTGAAACTTGGCTTCTATAAGGCCACTATATTACTTGGTAGACCACGTATACTTCCGTGATCACTGGGGGATATTAAGATTTTGGCTCCATTGCCGGGGACTTGTAATTTGGCAACTATATTATTCATAATTTTGCCTTTTAGATTACTTTGTTGATTTATGCTTGGTCTTGGTTTTGTATTTCCAGGAAACAGGTTTTCTGGCTAGTAAGCTGGCAAGGGATAGGGAGTTGGTTGAACAAAGCCCCAAACCCGAGAAACGCTTCCATCAATGAAGGAGAGAAGCAATCCTTCTCCCCCATATTCTACAAATTGAAGAAAATCAAGACACTCCTTCTCTCATCGCTGAAGAAAAAGCCTGCAGGATAGCTTGTGAAATGGCAATCCCACTTCAAACTAACTTGACCTTCCCTTTTCAAAAATCGGTAGCTGGAGGTAATTTTGAGCTAAAACAGAATGTGGTGCATCTTTTGATCTACAGTGGACAGTTTACAGGGATTTCACATAAAGATCCATAGTTCACCTGTGGAACTTTCTGGAGATTAGTGACACATTCATCCTTACGGGTGTGTCAATTGATTATACAGGCAATCACTATTTCACTTTTCACTATTGGGGGAAGCGAAAAAGTGGTTGAATGTTGAGCTGACAAATTCAATCACAACATGGGACAACTTAGTCCAAAAATTCCTCATTCAATTTTTTTGTCTGGAAAGACTGTAAGACTTCACAATGAGATTATGTGCTTCAAATAGAAGCCAAATTAGAATTTATATCAGGCTTGGGAGAGATTCAAATCACTTCTTCGAGACTGTCCACATCATCAACAGTCGAATGAGGTATTAGGTCATACTTTTTTTGAGGCACTTGATCATAATACAAAAATTTTGCTAGATTCAACTTCAGGTGGTCAAGGTTTGGAGTTGACATTTGATGAGCTTTGTACTTCATTGAACCAAATTGCACAAGGGAATCTAGAGTGGCATTTAGACACAAGAAATACTACAAGGAAAGTAGCAGAGGTGTTAGAGGTAGACCAGTTTACCACAATATCTTCTTAGATTGATGCATTACATATTCAGTTGACTATGTAGCTAATGTTATAAAATTGGGTGCTACACAACTTGAAGCCATAGTTAATATTCACAAGACACCTGTTTGGTGTGGGGTTTCTGGCAATAGTGGTCATTCTGTAGATATGTGTGCTGCGAATCATGAATCTATGATATTTGTGGACAATGCTTAAAATCCTAATAATGAGAATGCCAATAATCAAAAGTGGTAGACTCAGCCACTGAATCCATCATGGAACAACCAATAACAGTAGTTTCAGCTATAGCAAACCCAAGGGAATCAGGCCACAAATAGCAATATGGAAGAGATGCTGAAATAGGTGTTATCTTATCAAAACATAATTGATATCGGATATGAAGAGACTAAAAGAAGACATAAAGAATCAACAGACAATTGCAAGGAGCTTGGAGTTGCAGATAATGCAATTACAGCAGGCACATAATGTCAGGCCTTAAGATGGTTCGCCAAGTGATACTAAAAATCCTTACAAAGTTATGGAAATCACTTTAAGGAGTAGTAAAGAGCTTCATGAAGAACCTCCAAAGAAAACTGAGGAGGCAAATACTGATGTGGTTCCTAAATAGGTAGATGACAAAGCTGCTAAAAATTTGAGAAAGTCTAAGTACTCAAAAACAAAAGTTGTTGAACAGGTCAAGGAGAGACCCCTACTACCTTTCCTAAAGAAGCATATAAAAGTGAAAGAGGATGCATGCTTCAAGAAGTTCTTTGGCATGTTCAGAAAACTTCACATTAATCTTTCTTTTCTAGATATTTTATAGAGAATGCCCAAGTATGCTAAGTACTTGAGGGATGTGGTCTTTAATAAAATTAAGCTGCAGGATATGGAGGAAGTAGAACTCATAGAGGAGTGTAGCTTTATGATAACGTAGAAGATGCCCAAAAAGTTCAAAGACCTTAGGAAGTTCACTCTCTCTATTCAAATTGGGAGTAGTGAGGTGGTCCACATACTTAGTGACTTAAGAGCAAGCATCTATTTGATTCCCATCTCTTTATTCAACACTTTCGGCTTGGGGAAGCTTAGACCGATCTCTGAGCTGCTGCATCTGGCAAACAGAACCATAACCCATCTTGAAGGAGTCATAGAAGATGTTCTCATCAAGGTTGGTAACTTTATTATTCCTGCTGACTTTATTATTTTAGATTTTCAGGTAGATGAAAAGTACCAGTCTTCTTAGGATGTCCATTCTTAGAAACGGGAGGAGCTTTGATTGATGTGAGAAAGAGCACACTTACGATGAGGATGGATGATGAAAAGGTGTTTTTTAAAGTGTACAAACTGCTTAACATACTATCCCACTACAAAGACTTATGTATGATTACTATGATTGTAGGGGATAAGTGTGGGGTAGTTGAGCCTTTTCCACAAAAGACCTCTTTGGACTACTTCATTGAGCAACCTAAGCCTCTAATACCTAAGTCTAACATGATGCTGATTGATGAGCCTAGAAAGGCTATTGTTAAGAAAGATGTTGACCTTAAGAGTTCATAATCAAGAGGTTAGAAAATAATACGAAGATAGCCTCCAAGTGTGAGGAAAAAGATAGTTTTTACTTCACTAGTTTTTGTTTTTGTTAGGTCGCAGGTTGATGAGAAGTCTGAGTACCGAAAAACCTAAGGTAAGGAGCATGTCAAAGACTAAGTTTGGGGTCCCCGGACCTTCTTGATGTGTAAAGATATTACTAGCTAGGCCTAGAGTCCTCAGAGAGTATTTCTACCTCTACTTTTAAAGTACACTTTGGAGACAAAGTAAATTTTTAAGTGTGGGGTTGGAAAATTCCCATTTTTAGGGTAAGTTTAATTTTTTTTGTGTTAGGAGTAAGTGGGATGTTCTTGTTGATACTATATTTGACTACATGATACAAGTTTTTTGGTTGTAAAAGCATGTTAATTATGTGAATTACTAATTAGACTGATAGGCTCATGTTTATGACTCTTGTAATTATTGGCTTAATATTGAATTCATGTAATTATTTGGTTAAGATTCTATGATGATCCCGCTTGATTTGAGCATGTGCCATGTGCGTGTGAGTTATTTGTATATTCCTTATTGCATGTGATATCTAGAACTTTCCTGGTGTGTGTGCGAAACAAAATAAAAAGTGTGGGTTTAGGATATGATATAGGCATTTTTTTGATAGAATTGTTTCATACTTTCTTTTACCTGCCCTTGTGCATAATCTTAGTTAAACCCCCATTGAGCCTTTAGCTTTTACTTTGGCAACCTAATATGTAGCCTAATTCCCTTTCTTGATTGACCTTAATTTGCTCCAAAGAGCACAAAATTTAACCAAGTTAAGGAAGTGAATTAAAGAAGAAAAAAGTGAAATTGAAGCCCCTAAGTAATAGCTATTGGTATTCAAAAAAATGATATGTGTTGTGGTTGGGAGCTAAATTGAATAATAAAAATTTGGTAAAATTGAATAAGTTATGCATAGAATATTACCACCATAGTGTATGTAAATGAGCTTAATAAGATGGGGTGAAAACAAAAAGAATGGGGTAGACAAAAGAGGTGTAATTTGGTTGTTGAAGGTGAACTGAATGAAAAATGTAATGAATTAAAGCTCTTAGGGAAGATAGTTACTGTTCATAGAAAAAACAGTACCTACCCATCCCTTAGCTACATTACGACCATTAAATACCTATCAGATCCTAAGCTTCAATATTCTATTATTAGTGGAGTACTACACTAAGGGCAAGACTATGGTTCATCATGTGTAACTTGTGAATTCTTTGGAGAGTGAACGTAATTTGTGTATTCCTATTATGTGATAAATTACATTTATGCGAGTGATTATGGGTAACTCTCTTGTTGTGAAGGCACATGTTTGATGATGGTTTGGTGAACTGTATGACGTCTTTGATTGAACAATGTGCATGAGTTTGCCAATTAGGTGAGTCAATTCTTAAGGCTAGGATATTTTTAAGTAGTGTTCTTGAACTATCAATTGTGTTGGTAACATGCTTAGTGTAGAAACTTGCATTTTGTATAGTCATTGTAGTACTAAATTGAGTATCTTGCTTATACTAGAAGCTTAGAGTATCCTCAGATTATGATGCTTAGTGTGAAGAGTTGTTCAAGGACGAACAAGGATTTAAGTGTGGGGTGGTGATATCGGGTGTATTTATGCACTTTAGTATTGTTATCCTAATTGTGTTGTTCTGAGATCTAATACGTGGCGTTTGATCATGGATGATGCTTGGTGAGTTTATTTTGAGTATATATTGAGGAAATACAAGCTGGAAATCAAGGGAAAATTACACCATAAGGCTGGGATTGAAGACAAGGCACAAAACAAAGTGTAAACATTGAAAGTTGCATTTCCTATGAGCCTACACAATTAGGACACGTCACATATCTTTATCCCTTGAAATAAGAAATTCTCAATGATTCTATCTCCTCTGGACTAATCAATGCATCGCATGTGTTAGTCCCTAGGAAACAGCTAACACGACGCACACCATTTCCCACACACGACCAACTTCTTTGTATATAAATAGAACACTTTGCACACTTTGTAATGATCTTGGACAACTTTTTGGATGGATCTTGGACTTTTTGGGGCTGCTAATAACTTAAATTAGGGTTTATTTCTCTATACTTTCGCTTTTTAATAGATTTGATTATGTATTCCATTATTTGGATCATGATTATATTGATTAGTGGATAAACACCTCCGTTTCAGGGTTAAGGCCAAGAACACGTTTGCTAGCATTATGAATTGAATTTTTTTGGATTGATTATCATATATGGTTGTTTGGTAATCCTTGTTTTAATTATTTTAAGGAGTATCTAACCTTATAATACATATATTGCCGACCTTGTGATCTTGAGAGGGGGAATAGGAAGATAGAACGTGGGATGAATAGAGTAAGGTTCTTATTCTTTTATAAAATAGGGAATTTGGATTACCATCAAGGACAGGGATGTACATAGAAGCCTTGCTTGGTTCATTTGTAGGATGATTTCTTTAAGCACTTAATTGGATTATTACATCCCTACTCAATGATGTAGTTGTAATGTCTAAGTTAGGTAGACGATTAGAGGTTGGGAAACCATGTTCATCGGATAAACCCTACGAATCAATAACCAAGATAAGCAATCTAACAAATGAAGTTCAATAGCATAGTATGACTATTTTTCGTGATTTAACCTTGGGCTTTCATCCATTGATTGTCTCAAGTCCTTACTTTTCCGCACTGTTTACTTTGCTTTAGTTTATAAATTTCAAACTCTTTTTTGGTTACTTTTGCACCAATTTAATCTTAATAGTTAAACTAAGATTTGATAGTTGTTTAACATAAGTCCCTGTGGGATCGATATTTGGCTTCTAAAGGGCCACTATATTACTTGGTATACCATGTACACTTTGTAAACTTGCTCTTTTTGCTGCTTTTACATTTTCATCTTTGACGCTTTGTATTTTTGTTTTCTTGTCATTCTTTCTCTTTCTACCTTCTTCTTTGATTTTGATACCCTAAATATTTTTTACCTCTTCGTCTGATTGGATCTCCTCCATAACTGGCACAGGGAAAACTAGTCTCTAATGTAACTCATTTACCAACTTTTTCAATTCATCCATTTCATCATTCATTCCTACTAGATCAGGAGTTTGAGCACCCCCAAGCTGATGAGTGAGCCTCAACTTAAAAGAATCCAACCTTCTCTGTACCCTTGTGATTTGCTCATCTACTTGATTATCTACCCAGTGTTTTATTCCTGATTCCATCAACCACACCTTTTGATCTAGGATACTCAATCTCTTCATAACTTCATTCCACACAGCCTGTGTAATGAACATGTTTCCTGCTAGAACTGATCTGGACGTGGGAGGATATGGTGACATAGTCTTTGGATGGGTAGGAGTACTAGATGTACCCATTATTTTTGAATGTTGGGGCTCAGAAGGCACACCTTCAAGCTGAGTGTCATCTTCCTCCATAAATCCAACAGTAGTGGTTCCCTGGGTATCTCTGGTCCACAGTATCTCAGCTAATATCGTTGCTCCTTGTTTAGCTTGCTTGGACATAGGGTTTGCTGCATCTCTAATCAATCCCAAATCAGTGGTAGCTTTTTGCTCAATATATTAATCAACATATTAGAGTTCTGACACCCTCGCCTTCAAGAAAATCTGTGTCAACAAACATGAAAATTATAGAATTACCTTTTCACCACCCACTACTCATTCGCGTATATCTCAAGAGATGAACTATGAAACATCAAACTTATAACCTGCCATGTGTCCTGCTATCAATGTTGTATGAACTAGACTTAACATATTGTCCCCAGTAGTAGGACAATATCTATGTTGAAGTAATGTGCACCACTCCTTGGCCTCGAAATTCAACATATGTTTTTCAATCTGTTGCGAAGTCACTCCTAGGCTACTTACCACCCAACTTACTTCTTCCCCATTTAAAGCGATTAAACTTGATATTCACCAGAAGTGCATCATCTTATCTGCCGACCCTATTTGCTTCTTTGTAAATTTCCATATTTTTTCCATGTGGTACTCAATCTCAGCTATTTTCACTGGTGGTTGAAAGTAAGGTTCATGCAAAACTCTAGAAATAGTTCTCGTGGAGATGTTTACCCAAATCCCCAAATGTTCAACGACGTAATTTGATCACCACCCCTCTATAAGTTTCCCTATGGGTATTGTATTTTCAACTCAACTTTATATGCAGTATAGAACTCCTACACTAATGCAAGACTGAATTCGCCAGGTGCTGAAGTCATCCACAGAAATCCATACTGTTGAAACCTAGCTTCAAACCCAGGCATCTCAGACATGTCTGCTATTGTCAATCTTCCTTTTAGGTATATTCTCTTTCTTGGATTTTGTATGGTTGGGTTCACCTCTAACCTATATTATATGTTTCTTGCATTTTAGGGTAACCCCACCATTCAAAAATGGGCACCAGAGTAGGTTCAATGGACAATTGCACTTGGAGTGGTGGTTGAACAATAATAGGAGTAACATAATCCTCTCTCACTTTCATTTTCTGATTCCACCTTGTAGGAGCTTGATTCTTCCACACCCGCATCATCATCATAGTTTTTATCATCATTATCATTATTATCCTTAGAAGATGATGGTGAGTATGGTAGGGAAGTACGTAGATTTTTCATTCTGGGCCACTTTGGAGGTGTGTCCTCTTCTATGACTATTTTCTTTCCCCGAGGTCATTTCTTTCGAGGGCCATCCTTCCCTTTCAATAGGTATTCTATGAGGTTATCGCTTGACTCATTGGTTTCCTCATTTCTTAGTTGAAATTCAGGCTTAGGGGCCAATTTTTTATTGGTATTCTTCTTTAGGGTTTGCTTGGATGATGATTAACCTTTAGGAGATATAAGTATCTGATTGTATCAAACCATTTAGTGAGTTTTTATGAAAAGTAAGGAAAAACAAAAGACTTTGATGTTAGGGTACATGTACTAGATTGCTTACAACTAGGGGTATGAGTTGTGACCACTGGGTACAACTCATATGAAAGAGTCGTAAGGTAAACAACATATAAGTTAGTATTTGTTGATTAGGTTACGAGTCCTCTTAACAAGTTGTAAGGTTAGTTTACGACTCATTAACAACACTCATAAGCTAACCAGAAATATGTTATACTATGCATAAGCACCCCAGTCCTTACAACTTCTATATATGAGTCGTAGGGACTGATTACAACTCATATGGTTGAGTCGTAACAATACCAGGACCCACACGCATTTAATCCTCCATGTTATCAGTGGTTACGAGTCTAGTGATGACTCGTTACTTGTTGTTATGAGTTGTTAGGAACCTCGTATCCACTGTACCATGGGGGTTTATCTTGTATTGGTTCCAATTTTCAATCCCACATGATATAACACACTTCACTACCCCTTACACTCATCCAAAAACATACTTTTAAAGCACAAAGTTTGAGTTCACTCCTATTATCACATTAAGAAGCCAAAATTTCAAGAAGTAGGGTTTGGTTACTCATGTATATTCCTATTCGACTTAAGAAATCCTAAAACCTCGAATCATTTTTGAATTTAACTTAATACATAAAGCTTTGAAACATAGAAACTTACTTGATTTGTTGAGGTTTTGGGTTTCTTGAGTTTGAGTGATTTTGGGCCCTATTTCTTGATGAATTTTCAAATTTTTGGAGGATTAACTTGCTGATTTGATAGTTTGAAGGGAATTTGGAGTTCTTAGAGTTTGAAAATCAACATCAATGAAGGGAGTATTCATTTAGAGATATTAGGTACTCGATTTGGGTGCCCTTCTTTTATTTAAAAGCCAATATAGGCCGGGTTGACCCATGACCCCTGATCTATCAAGATTGGTTATAAGTCATGCATATGACTCACAGCCAATGCTTATGGGTCTCATACTCTCTCCATAAATACTTTGAACCTTAACTTGGTCTGGAGTTGTTACGATTCAATGTGACGAGTTGTAACTGGATGTTATGATTACGAATCATTCTGAGAGGTCGTAATGACTCCAAAAACCACTTACTTGAGGTGGTTTGAGTTTTAGGTTCTTATGAATCCTTATCACGAGTTGTAATTTCTAGTCACAACTCATAAAGAGTCGGTATGACCTTATTTCTTCAACTTTTTGGCTAACTCCTTCAATCTTCAGTCCTACACACTGAACACATATATTACCCTATAATTTATTAAGTACAAAATATGGGTTGCCTCCTACATAGTGCTTTATGTAACGTCATGACATGGCTAATTTGGAGACTAAGACTTCACCAACTAGCCTCATGGATTACCTTCCATGTGGCACTTGATTTAACATTTTGGCACGACGCAATTGCCTTGGTTACTCAGTTTCACCAAGGTCCATTTCAAGAACCACTTTAACTTTATCAGTGTTACCCATGTAGTGCTTTACCCTATGCCCATTTACTTTGAATGGGGGTTCACCATCACGTTTCAATTATAAAGAACCATATGGAAACACTCTCACCATAGTGAATGGACCATACCAACTTAGACTTCAATTTACCTGGAAATAAGCAAAGTCTTGAGTTATATAGCAATTCTGGGCCACTTTGCTCAAATATTATTTTCTCAATTTTGCGATCATGATGCAACTTCATCTTCTCTGTATAAAGTACAGAACTCTCATAAGAAAGGAGTAGGAATTTATCCATCTTATTCATTCTTACCTTTGTTGTATCCTGCCACTCAAAATTCAGCTTCTTCAACGCCCACAGTGCTTTGTACTCAAGTTAAATAGGCAGGTGACATGATTTGTCATACACTACCTGATAAGGAGAAGCACCTATGGGAGTCTTGAAAGCTGTTCTGTAGACCCATAATGCATTATCTAACTTTCTCGACCAATCAATCCTATTGGCATTCACAATTTTTACCAAAATGGACTTTATCTCTCTGTTAGACAGCTCAACCTATCCACAAGTCTGTGGATAGTAAGGCATTGCCACCTTATGATTCACTCTATACTTCTCAAGTAGACTCTTAAACAGGAAAATATAGAAATGTGACCCACCATCAATAATGATTGCATGTAGTGTGCCAAATCGAGAAAAGATCTACTTCTTTAAAAAGGCAGTGAGACTTTTTCCTTCATTATTGGGGAGCGTAACCGCTTTCTCCCATTTTGACAAATAATCCACTTCTATGAGAATATACATCATCCAAAGGAGCTCACAAATGGACCCATGAAATAAATCCCCCATACAACAAACAACCCCAACTCTATAATAGGAGTCATAGAAAGTTCATGGCGTCTTGAGATATTACATTGAAGCTGACATTGGTCACTGGCTGAAGCAAAGTCATGAGCGTCCTTGTATATTGTAGGATGATAGTACCATCATTGTAAGATCTTATGGGTTGTATAGGTTCCTCTATCGTGACCCCCAACTATTGAAGAATGACAAGCCTTAAGGATTTTCATCATCTTTATTTCAGGGATACATCTACGAATAACTCCATCTGCACAGATTCGAAATAAGTAAGGTTCATCCCAAATAAATTTCCTTGACTCATGCATAAATTTCCTTCTCTACTGGAAGAATAAATCTTCTGGGACTAGATCACTTGCTAGATAATTTTCATAATCAACAAACCGTGGAATTAGATCTTGAGAAGCAACCAACACCTATTCGTCTGGAAAACTATCTTAAATTTTGAGCCCATCTTCAACTTTCTGTATCTCTTTTTTCTCAAGTCTAGACAAGTGATCTGAAACTTAAGTCTCAGTGTCTTTCCTGTCCTTGACCTCAAAATTAATTTTTTGCAACAAAAGAACCCACCTAATCAATTTAGAATTTGCATTCCTTTTTTACATCAAGTAACTCAATGATGCATGATCAATGTGCACTATTACCTTCATCCCAATCTGATAAGACCAAAATTTCTCAAAAGTAAAAATCACTGCTAACAACTCTTATTCAGTAACTTTATAGATCTTTTGATTAGTTTTTAATGCCTTACTGGCATAGTAGATAGGATGAAACATCTTTTCCCCTTTTTGGCCTAAGACAACACCTAAGGTCGCTCTGATAGCATCATAAATGATCTCAAATGTCAAGGACCAATCAGGGACAGGATGTCAGAGAAGATCAACATCATACATCTCTAAAGTGTGGTTGAAGGTTACACAACCCAAATGGTATGTTCCAGAATGTATTGGTCCCATAAGGACAAGTGAAAGTCGTCTTCTCTTAGTCTTCAGGCACAATAATGATTTGGTCGCACCCCAAATAACCATCCAAAAAACAATACCTCCCCTTACCCGTAAGTCTGTCGAGCATCTGGTCTATAAATGGCATAGGGAAGTGTTCATTCTTGGTCCATGTATTCAGTTTTCTGTAATCCATGCACACTCTCCATCCTATAACTGGCCTCATTGGCACTAGGTTATTCTTATTATTAGGTACTACAATAATAAAACCCTTCTTCAAAACATATTGTATCGGACTGACCCATTTGCTATCAGCAATGGGATACACTACACCAACATCTAACCACTTGATTATTTCTTTCTTCACTACCTCTTTCATACTATGATTAGGCCAACGTTGATGTTCTATACTTTGAACACAATTCGGTTCAAGTTGGATCTTGTGGGTACAAAGACCAGGGGAATACCTACATTATCTGCAATGGACCAACCAATGGACATCTTGAATCTCTGTAGCATTAATAATAAAGATTTCACTTCTGTCTGTATAAATTCAATTGCAATGATTACTGGCAAAGTATTATCGGACCCCAAAAATACATATCGCAAATGGGAAGGGAAGACCTTCAACTCTATGATGGGTGGATCCTCAATAGACGACGAGCAGGTGGAGTGGTTCTATTTTTCTTATCTAGGTCAAGATTCTTTGGTGCAAAACTAAAAGGAAACATTCCCATAAAGTACACATACCATCTCATCATAGTCATCAATACCATCACCATCAAAGTTCATAATCACTGCTACAAAAGTTTTAACACCCAACCTTTATTTAATAGGAACAGTCATTATACCTAGATCTGCATCATCAATTGTGTCTATCACAGACAAAATTCTTATGTTATCCAATTTTTTCATTGACTGGCATATATTAAAGATTACCTATTCATGCTTGAGTCTGAATCTCATCTATCCTAATTCCATATCAACCAACGCCCTACCCATAACTTGTAAGTCCACCTCACAATTAAGTATTACAAAATTTTTTAGGAAGATGAAAGATGCCACCTTTACCAACACATCACATAGAATACCAACCGACTTTTTCATCATTCGGTCAGCCATCAATAATCTCATTGATGTTGGTTTGGGTGCTCCTAACCCCAACTGCTCAAACACAACCAGCGGAATGAGATTAATTCTTACTCCTAGATCACATAACACCCGAACAAAGTTGAACGAACCAATAGAGCATGGAATGGTGAAGGCTCCAGGGTTTTTATTATTCTCTACTAATGATATAGAGGCCATAATACTACAATGATGAACATTGTTCACGGGCTCATAGCTCACAGTCCGCTTTCTAGTGACTAAATATTTCATAAATTTTACATAGCCTAGAATTCGATCCAATGCTTCAACCAATTGTTTATTTACAGACAGCTCCTTCAACAGAGATTGAAACTTCTAATATTTGCTCTCCTTCTACTTTTTTTCAATCTCTGAGAAAAAAGTAGTTGTGGTCTTGGAATGGTTTTCAGAACAAGCTCCTTAACCTTACCCTTACCTTTGTAATCCATACTATTATCCTCAACAACGAGTGACTTCTCTACTTCTAGATCAGGTGCTCCCTCAATAGCAACAAGACCAACATCATTCTTTGGCTCATTCAAGGTGGACACGGGCGGATCTATGGTGTTTTTACCATTTACCACTTTGTGTAGTAATTACAAGGAAATGACTATCATTCTTTAGGTTCTACATTGTATTACCAGGAAAAATGCCAGACTACCTTTGATTTAACGTGGCCGACATCTATCTAAACTACTACTCCAGTTGTTTGATCGCAGTAACATGCAACTCAACCTATTGATTCAGACTTGATAGATCTACCTTAATCTTCTTAAGGTAGCTCTCTTGACTTTCTTGGAATTTTTCTAATTTTGACAATATTGCTTCAATTTTAGAATTAGTCTCTCAACTTCTTGGTGGGACATATCTGTCATTATTCTCTCTGTATTCATCCTTGTGCCTCCAATCACCATATTATTTTCAAATCCTATCTCGGTACCTATCACCATAATAGTTATGACCTTTATATACTTTCCTTTTAGCTAAAAATTCTGCCACTTCGCAATCGAAATACTTCACTTTCTCATCTGCATAAGACTTATATGTTCTAGAAGTATGTCCTTACGCTCTTACTGCAGTCACTTTCTTATCCATCATTACTGCAAATTGCTTTGAAAATAGCCCAACATTAGTTCTAAGTTGTGCAACTTCTTGTGCTACCATAACATCACTAGCTTTGTAGTCACTTATAGCCTCAATAACATATGTACTAGCTCCTCTATCAGTCTCTCGAGTATGCCATCTTGGTTAGTGACAAAAATCTCATCTAACATCTCTTGGGCCATCTCCCAATATAGTTGCATAAGTGCACTTCCAAATATTGTGTCTTCTATTACCTTAGAGCTAACATTTAAGGATCTATAGAATATCTCCAATAAATTTGATCCTGTAATTCTGTGATGAGGTACCATTCACAATTTCTTATTGAATCTAAACCATGCTTTATACATAGACTTAACAAGTAACTACCAAAAATTATAGATCACATCTTTCAACTAAAACATCTTATTTGGAGGGAAAAATTGATTCAAAAACTGTCTGTGCAACTTATGCCAAGTTATGATTGAGCCTCTAGGAATTTCTCCCAGCCTTAATGATGCTTCTCCAGTCAGTGAAAAAGGGAACAATCATAATCTCAATGCTTCTTTATCCATCCAAGGAATTGTATATGAGGTGCATATTCCCATAAAATTGGCTAGGTGCATATTCCTATCATATGTTGCTACCCCTTAGAATACACCCTTCAAATTCAATAGTTGAATCATTGTACTGGTAATATCAAACTTTACATTCGAGGGTAAGGCAGGTGGAATAATAGCTCCAGTCTCTGTAAGATCAACATACCCTATATCTTCATCTTCATCATATTTCTGGAGGTACTAATATATAGGAATCACTGGATATCTACCTCTTTAAACACTATATCAACACTTAATCACCTATCTTGGCCTGAATAGCTCTGCCTACTTTGCTAACCTGGCCTCCTCAGCTAACCAAGCCTCCTCGTCTGCCTCCACTAGAAATTGCTCTGTTTGTTTATCTGTAATATTTTATGGATCTGTAGGTGGGGTAGGAGGTACATTCTGAGGATCTCAAACCTTAGCAGAAACATCATTATAAACTTACTCTAACATCCTTTGTGGTATTTATAGAATTCTTTTGGGCTTTGGATCCACCGGGAGTAAGGGATTGCCTTTACTCCTAGTGTTTGGCATATACTAAATCAAGAATAAAAAATAAAACCTGTGATATTTACCAAATTTAATCAATAATTCACATTGTCTTTTCCAATAACGGAAACAAAATTTAATATTGTCCAAAACTAACCTTTAAAGAAGTATCTGCAGTCGATGCCAAATATAGTAACCCAAACGAGGTTTGGTTCAAACTCACAGGGAAAATATTGAATAGTATCTCAAACTTGACAAAATCCATGAGCAATACAGAAAAGTAAATGGGGATATTTTGAATTCAAAAGTAACAAGTAATAGAACTTGAATACTTGAGTGTGTAAACAATAGAAGACGAACACTAGGACTGTGTTTCCCCTAGCTTCCTAACTCCGTAAACTTCTCGTATTCAGCTCACCTATTCTACTGCTCTACATGTAAAGTTGACAAGCTATGTATTATCAACTATCTTGTGAACATATTGATAAATCTCACCCTTTACCTTGTGAGTATCAAGGTGTTTCCTTATTGCCTCTTGCCTATAACCTAGGTTCAATTTTCACCTTTTGAGTTTCAAGTTGATTAGATAAGATAGAAGATTTATAAAATAGATGTGAATCTCAAATTACTATCTTAATCCTATTTTTCTAATCTTAAACTTCCTTGTGAGGATGTTCTCGAATAATAACAATCCTCAAGCTTCTGCAGTAGCTCTGAAGTCAATTAATATGAAGAAGATTAAGATACACACAACTATAATAGAATAGATAAATCTCTCACTTTCTCTATATAGCTAAGTTGTTAGGGTTCTCACAACCCTATTCAAGGAGATTAGCCACTCATGTTTATAAAAAAATCTATGATAATCAATACATAACATATGTAATTAATTACACGATAATAAAAGAGAGAAATTCTAAAGTCTCTGGTTGACTAAAACCCAAAATCTCCAAAACACAATCTCAATTATCAAAGTATGTTAAAGTATCAAAAGTAATGTAAAGGTGAATCCTTAAATAAATTAATAACCCTAAGGTATTTATAGTATATCAAAATAATAAAGAAGTCCTAACAAAAATAAAATAGAAAAATTATGTCGGCACTCGTTACAACTTGCGTGGTCTGCTTGTAAGGTTTCTTTATGAGTGATAAGATGCTAATCATAAGAATTTGAATGAATTATCTTTAGGTATTCAAGCTTCCATTGTCCTTATGATTCATCACCACGAGTTGTAGTTGGTCCTTATGACTCATGGTCTTCACTCATCATCACTTGAGCCTTTGACTTTCAGAGGTTTAGACACTAGTCTCCTTACGGCTTCTCATTATGAGCCATAATTAGATCTTATGACTCATGGTCTTTTATGAATTCACCTCTGAATGATAGCCTTGGCTTATGTTCTCTTTACGATTTCTCTTCATGACTCATAGTCACTTCTTACGAGTCATAGTCACTAGTCATAGTCACTCTTCACTTTGCTTCTCATATTTACCATTTCTCTAGTATCCTTATGAGTATGGAATTGAGTCGTATAGTGTCTTAATAACTTGTAGCCTAACCAGTTTATCATCTTTATTAGGATTTTTTTCTATCTTTTAAGTCCAACATCAATGTTAACCTGTTTCACCTGTAATAACTATAAAAAACAGATCATATCTACCAAATAACCTAAGTCCAAGCATAAATTCCTTGTTTTAATCATTGAATGTGCCAAGTTTCCACGACACGTCACTTGGTGTTGTAAACCTTAAAAGATCAGCGGTTGTATGCAAAGTTTTATAAGTGTGAGTTTTGGTTGAATATTGTGGCATATCTGGGTTATGTTTTTTTTCTAGTGAAGGGGTCATGGTATATCCACCCAATGTTATGGTGGTTAGGAAGTGGACTAGGCCTATGACTCCAATCAAAATTCAAAGCTTCTTGGGTTTAGCCAGTTATTATAGAAGGTTTGTGAAGAGTTTCTCTTTTTTTGATGCCCATTGACTAATTTGACTCAAAAAAAGTTGAAATTCTTATGCTTTGATGCTTGTGAGGGAAGTTTTAAAAAGTTTAAGGATAATTTAACATCAGCTTTAGTCTTGACTTTGCCTGAAGAAACTAATGGTTTTGCTGTCTATTGTGATGCATCTTGGGTGGTATTGGGCTATGTGTTGATGCAACATGGAAAGGTGGTTCCTTATACTTCTAGACAGTTAAAAGTTTATGAGAAGAATTATCCAACCTATGATTTAGAATTGTTAGCTGTGGTGTTTGCACTAAAGATGTGGAAGCATTATTTGTATGGGGTTCATGTCAATATTTATTTTTATCATAAGAGCCTAAAATACATATTCACCTAGAAAGAATTGAATCTCAGGCAAAAGAGGCGACTTGAGTTGTTAAAGTACTATGACATGAGTCTCCACTATTACCTAGGTGAAGCTAACATGGTTGTTGATGCTCTTAGAAGGTAGTCCATTGGAAACTTATCTCATGTGGATGAATAGAAGCAGGATTTGGTGAAACATATTCACTATTTCGCTAATCTAGGAGTCCATCTTTTGGATTTTGAGGATGGTAGTAGTGTGATTATTCAAGAAGTGCCAAGGTAATCTTTTGGTGCTGAGGTGAAGGAGAAGTAGATGTTGGATCCTATCTTGATACAAATCAAGAATGATGTAGAAAGGCAGAAGGTGTCAATTTTTTTAGATTAGTGGTGATGGTATCCTATGATACCAAGATAGATTATGTGTTCCTGATATTGATGGGTTGCGAGGAAAACTTTTGGATGAAGCTCATACGCCATATTATACTATTCATCCTGATTCGATGAAAATATATCATGATCTTAAGGAGATTTATTGGTGGAATAACATGAAGCAGGATGTGGCCAATTTTATAGCTAAGTGCATAATATGTCAACAAGTGAAGGTTGGGCACTTGAGGCCGGGTGGGTTGACTCAAGAGATTGAACTTCCGGTGTGGAAATGGGAAATAATTAATATAGATTTACTTATTGGTGTTTCATGGTCTCACCAATAGTTTGATTCAATTTGGGTCATAGTGGATAGGATGACTAAGTTTGCTCACTTTTTGCTAGTGAGGACTTATGTGTTTGATTTTAGTGATAGTTGGGTTGACCAATTGCCTCTTATAGAATTTGCCTACAATAATAATTATCAGTCTTGCATTAGTATAGCTCTATTTGAGGCCGTATATGGTAGGAGGTGTGGGTCTCCTATTGGGTGAGTTGAGGTTGGTAATAATAAGTTGTTTGGTCCTAATTTTGTTCACCAATACATGGAGAAAGTGAAGGTGATTCAGGATAGACTTATGGCCGCCTAAAGTCGCAAAAAGTCTTATACTGATGTGAGGCAAAAGGATTTAGAGTTCAGTATTAGTGATTGGGTGTTTCTGAAGGTTTCCCCATAAAAAATTGATACGGTTTAGTAAAAAGGGGGAAACTCAGTCACCATTATATTGGTCCTTACTTGGTTTTAAAAAGGGCTTGTAATATTGCATACGAATTGGAGTTGCGAAAAAAGGATGTGGCTTTGGTAAAGGTTCATTGGAGGAACTGAAAGGTTGAAGAATCTACTTGGGAAGTCGAGGAGGATATGAAGTCCAAGTATCTGTTCTTTTTTGTCATTCTGGATAATCGTTCTTGAGGTATGTGTATTCCTTGACATTTTTGTTTTCTGACTTTGTTAAAGGAAATGGTGATTTCCTTGGTATCTTTGTTTTCTTTCTTTGTTAAAGGTACGAGTAGTTGTATGCGGAGTCAAATCATGCAAGAAATGTTTGGTCTTGTCATTCGAGGATGAATGATCATGAGAAAGGAGTATGTAATGCCCTAGGTTTTTGGTTCTTGAAAATTTTCTAAAATTTGATCCTCACTGTCTTGACTAAGACTTCCTAGATGAGTCATAGGGTGTCTTAACAGGTTGTAGGGACTCGGTCGTAACTTAATAAAAACAAGTGGCTTAGTATTCTACTCTGAGTAGGAGTGGTTTTCAACTAGTCATCAAGACTTCCTACTGGTCGTAAGGACCTAGTCGTAAGGTATCCAGTAATTTTGGCCTAAGATAATAACTTTATTACGACTTGAGGCCGCGAGTACTAAAGACCCATGATGAGTCGTTATGTCCCAATCTTGGGGTGTCCAGTGTGTCATTCCAAATTGTTGTTGTCCTGAGTATGAGAAGTGGTTATAATCCATAATGATTGGTTACAAGTTAATGGTGTGACTTGTAGCCAAACCAATATGCGGCTTTGGTGGTTCTGTCTAGGCTACGACTTTTTTTGATGAGTCATAATGTGTCTCTATGAGTCGTATAGTGACCCGTAGTCAATTGCGATAACTTTTAGTCTTTTTCTTACGGGCACTTTGGATATTTATCCTCTACCCTAATTGTAACCCATGACATAAAACTCTATTGGGAACCCCTTTAACATTGTCAACTCACTCATCACAACTCCCAAATCTCGCTCTAATTCTCTCAAGCAGCCATATTTAGGGTTTCCAAGAAGTAGGTTATCCAAGGGCTCAAGGTTTGAATTCTCTCTGTAATCTTGGTTATTTCAGTCATGTTACTCTTCCCTCCTTTTTAATTTGTTAAAAGAACATGTTTTATAGTATTGTCCATGAGATATTCATGTTGGTTTTATTAGAAAGGTTGAGGGTTTTGAATGTCTGTTGTTGCACAATGTTTTCCTATGGTTTATATATGATTATTCATGCTTTAATTATGGTTTTGAACTTATGTGTGCATGGGTATGGTGAATGAACTAGGGGATTATGATTTTCCCAAACTTGAGACTTTTGAGATAGTTATGACCCCTAACCTTTATTGTGAAATTGACTTTTAATTATGAGAAATATGGGAATTTGTAAAATTGAACAAAGGGGGTTGTGAATTCCCCCAAGTGATGTAATTGTTTTGTCATGCTGTTGTTACCTTGTAAGCGTTGTTGGTATGACGATACCAATAATGTATACCTTAATATGAAATATGGTTCAAGGAATGAAAATGTGTGATACTTGTTTTAAATTGGTCTTAAAAGAGGGTTGTGTAGCTGAGTCATAAAAGTGAAGATGCGAGTGACTGATACTGGAACTTCTGGTTGTCGACGTGGGGTTTGAAATGACCAGGTAGGCTTGAGTCCCCCTTAACATTATTATCATAATATTAGGAGTTTTGAGTCCTACAGATCTTATTACATGATTTGGTGCTCGTGTCACCTTGATATGTCGGGAGGTTCGAGTCCCCTATAGTGCATATATATATCCTCTGGTTCATGTGGCCACAGCACTGGGGCCCTACCAACTGCGGGATATCTAGGCCCATATAGCCCGTGTGTGCCTTTGTATGTTTTGATGATTGAGCTACACAATCCAGACAAAAGTTTTAAAGAGCATGTTAAGCCTTGTTCCCTATCCCGACATGTGATATATATATATATGTATATGCATTTTATTATGTGTATTACTTTTCAATAATTTTGAACTATTGCTCACGGCATTATGTTATCCTTACCCTTGAGTTTCATGCTAGCACTCCAACCACTAACGATCTTCAGATGTTCTATCCCCATGCGATGCTAGAACTATTCATACTTCTACTCCTCCTACTCAATAATTAGGATTTGAGATCAAATCATAAGTTGACATTGGAGTGGAGAGCTTCCATACATTAGAAGTCTACATTTCATATTTTGATATCTTATTTCTCATACTATTTAGATTTATGTTTTGCTATAGTTGGGGGTATATCCCAACTCTTTATTGATATTTAGTTTTGGTTC
Source organism: Capsicum baccatum var. pendulum (assembly GCA_030864225.1). Lineage (NCBI taxonomy): Eukaryota > Viridiplantae > Streptophyta > Magnoliopsida > Solanales > Solanaceae > Capsicum > Capsicum baccatum. The sequence goes on along the minus strand of CM061554.1, from coordinate 27,509,337 downwards.
TTAGTTTAGAAGGCTTTGTTTAGATTACTATGGATATTGGGTGACATTGGTCGGTTGTTTGGCCGGTCATTAGTTGTCGGTTATGGACATGTTTTAATTTTCCTTAAGTTTGTTGCATGCTATCTTCTTATATATTTGGTATTCATCCGACATTGGAGAAGTTATGTTTGGTTTGGTTAGGTGCATGGGGTGATCTCCGATCTATGTGGAACTTGAGATACCCATCACGGCTTGGCCCTATTTTGGGTCATAAAAACTATTTCTCAATTCGATATTAACAATGCCTTTTTACATGGTGAACTGTAGAGTTTTTCATGTATTTTCCAGCTGGTATGGTGTCTCCTAGTAGTAATCATTTTTGTAAGCTCACTAAGTCCCTATATGGGATCATGCAGGCATCACGACAATGGCATTCTCCACTCACATTAGCTTTAAACTATAAAGGTCTCATTCTCTCTTTGAACGATTACTCATTGTTTGTTAAAAAATGGTGAGTTTATTTTCATTGTCGTAGTTTATGTTGACGACATTATGTTAACTATAAATGATCACAACGATCTTGAACAACTCAAGTCCTTTCTAGATGAGGAATTCAAGATAAAGGATCTTGGAAACTTACATTATTTCTTAGTCCAACAACATAAAACAAAGTGCAAGGAATGAGAATGAGATATGAGATACCAACACCCCATACCTAAAATGAAGCACTGTCCCAGTGCTTACAAATAAGCTTAAGTAATGAGGTGGCATACTATGCCCTAATTAGGCCGCAACTATTTCATCATCAACTTCATCATTATCTGCAACATCATCTGCATCATTATCTGGACCTTGTTTCTCAGCTCCCATATCAGGATGTTCTTTTTTCTTTGACTCAATCTCAGAATCACTGCCTCTCCTCATCAATAGCCACATCATCATTAATAGGGTCAATAAACTTTGGATCTATCCATAGTAAATTCCTAGCTTGGTGACTGAGAGGGTAATCCAGCTCAACAGCATGAATTCCTTCATTGGTTACAGGTTTTCCCCTACTTGCAGCTATAACATCTACAGTCCAAACATCCTTGCTATAATCTTATCATTTTGAGCTTGATGCTTGAACATAGTGAGTATTGACCCATGAGACATAGCTAAGCTCCTAACTCTCATCACATTAATCGAGCGCATAAAAACCACCAGTTTATAACCCAGGTCCTCTTCCTCAACCCTGTCCTTCCTCAAGAATTTAGTCAGCAATCCTCCAAACCCATATCGGCATCCCTCATGGTATCTCGCCTTCTTCATTGTTGAAAAAATAAAAGCACCTACATTGATATTAATGTCATCATTCATAAGATCATAAATTAAACATACCCTATCACGTTTGATTTCAGTCATGTGTTTTCCTTTAATAAGGCAATGGTTGACCATCTTCCCCCACATACGCGCCTCCCTATTCATTTGAGAATAAGTAAAAGTTGAATAGAGGCCAATGCCACATTGCTGAGACCATCTAGTTACAGATGTGGTTCCACACAAGAGGTGTCAGATATGGGCATACAGAGGGGTAATGTTAAGCTGCCTCAATGGCTCCGCATCAGCGTCGAGAATACCCAATAATTCATTCAAGTCCTTGGGTGTAAAGGTGACCTCTTTCCGGCGAATCTTCAAGTCATGGTCAGAGTCCCTGGGGTCCTATTTTGCATAAAATTCACTTACAAGGTGTTGTTTGCACTCCGTGGGCTGCTCGAACACAAAGGTCATGTGCAATTTCTCCAACCGGCAAACCATGATCAGATACTCACCCTGTAAGCTTTCCCTACCGATAAACAATTTCGGGATGTACTTGGTTTCAATGTTTTTAGAGTATAATTTTTTTTCATCTTCAGTGACCCATCTATACCCATATCTCTGTACCGACCACGAGGGACTGCCAGAGCTCTTGGTACCCTATAAGATTGCCTGTTTCTTTTCTTTGAGGGCTCAGATGGCATAGCCTTATCTTTCCTTTCTATTGCGGCGATCCAAAGTACTTGTCAGTCAAAAAATACACCAAACTAGTAAGACATAATCTCAGAATGTACTATCTTATACTAAGTGTGGACAAGGCGTAAAGAAAATCACACTTAGTTGCTAGCACAGGTGCACAAATGTAAGAACAGGATACTCAGACTTCCCCTTGTTCATGTTTACATCATAAGTGTTTAAGCAACCCATAGAGACAATAAGCCACAAACATGTGACTGTACTAGGGCTTTAAGTACTCATCTACTTGAAACAAGTGCAACAATGTTTATCACTATCAATTTCATACATGAAGCAAACTGTATTTCCTATCAAAAGCTCACTTGGTATAGCATTACAGTTAACACCCGGGTTACGTAGATTCAACCCATGATGCACATAAGTAAAAATTCACCCCATAATTACACAGGGGAGTCAGCAAGCACTTCGAAATCAAAGGTCAGGAACACCTTACACATTTCCAAGTAAGGTACTCAGACTTCCCTTATTGGTGAAGCACCCCTTCTATGCTAAGCAAGTTCGAGCAATGTACGCACAATTGCTACTTTAAATCAATTCTATTTCAACATTAGATGACAATTCAACATTAACCCTAAAGTATACTTAATAACCAAGTTCAACCATTGGTAAAGTAGTTAAGCACATATATAGAGTAAGGCCTAATAATTAAAAACACACTAGACACATATCTTCGAGACATCTCAACATATATCAATAGATCCACATAATCACAACCCAATTATGATAATGATTTTCAAAATTTCCATCAAAATAAAGAGAATACACAAGAAGACTAGTACTTACCTGATGTGAATTGAAAGAGTGAAAGGACCTTGAAGTCAACCCTTGTAAAAAACAAGAAGTAAGAGAAGTAGTTTATAGAAAGGGGGTGGTGCACTAGATTTAGAGTGAGAAAGAATAAGGTGGAAATGGGGGGAGGGGTGGTATTTATAAAAGAGGCTAATTAATTAGTAGCGGGTTCGGTTAAAACCCAAAAATTTATTAAAATTCTCCTTGAAATGACCCTTATCGCGACACAAGGTTAGTTTTCCGCATCTAGCTTTGCAACATGGTATTATCGCGGTAAGCTACTAGAAGTTCAACATTGGAGAAATTCACTTCACCGCAACGCGGTCTAATAACGGCAAGCTACTAGAAATTTGACATTGGAGAATTTTTCTTTATTACGATGCAGTCTAATAGCGGCAAGCTACTGGAAATTCCCTTTTGGGTGCATTCTATCCCCTTTTTCTTACCTTCTTTAATACCTCACTTGCACACATCTTCTACAAACCTGATTGCTTCCTTTAACATAAAATTCTCCTGCCATTAGCTGTCACCTTTTCACCTCAAACTCTGTCATCCCTGCACACCAAATAAAAATAACATAAGGAAAAGTGGGTTGCTCCCACTCAACACCTTAGTTTTGGTCGTGGCACGACTCATCTTTTTGTATTTTTTGTTTTTTTTCTTCTTCTTTCTACAACTAAGAAACAAACTACACTATTATATTACATTCTTGGGTTGTCTCCCATGCAGTGCCTTAGTTTACGTTGTGGCACGACTCAACTCAATTTTATTCATCCGCTAAAGTGATGGACACATTGTTCTGATCTCCATGAACCTCCCAATAATGCTTCAATATCTATCCATTCACCAAAAATTTTTAGTCTTCTCCTTGTTCCATAGCTCAATAGCTTCATGAGACGTCACTCGTACCACTTCAAATGGCCCAGGACACTTAGATCGTAGCTTACCTGGAAAAGTTTCAATCTTGAATTGAATAACAACACTAGTTGTCATGGCTCAAAAATACAATGCAGAATATGATTATCATGCCATTTATTGGTCTTTTCTTTGTACAACTTTGCATTCTCATAAGTATGTAAGAAAAACTCATCAAGTTCATGTAATTGCAATAATCTTTTCTCACCAATAGCTTTCATATCGAGATTCAGTTTCTTTACAGCCCAATAAGCTTGATGCTCAAGATCCACAGGCAAGTGACAAGCCTTCCCATATACCAATCGATAAGGTGAGGTGCCAATGGGCATTTTATAGCTGTCCTATATGAACGCTATCCTATATGCACATAGTGCATTATCCAGCTTTTCTGACCAATCCTTACGCTGACCATTGACCGTCATTTGCAAAATATGCTTTATCTCCCAATTAGATACCTCTACTTGGCCACTCATTTATGGGTGATATGTAGTGGCAACCTTGTGCCTAACACCATATTTAGCCAACTAATTTTTAAATTAAGTGTTAACAAAATGCGAACCTCCATCACTGATAATAGATTTGGGTGTGCCAAAATGAGAAATGCTTTTTCACAAACTTCATTACAACTATCGCATCATTTTTAGGTAAAGTTGAAGCTTCTACCCACTTAGACACGTAGTCAACTACCACTAAGATAAACAAATTTCTATGAGATGGTGGAAATAATCCCATAAAATCTATCCCCACACATCAAAGACCTCAACCTCAAGAATGTTGTTCAGGGGCATCTCATGGCACCTTGATATTGTACTTAGTTGTTGGCATTGATCACACCCCCTTACAAAGGCAACCACATCTTTAAATAATGTTGACCAAAAGAAGCCTGATTGTAACACCTTTCTATCTATTTGTTCACCCCCTTGATGGCCACCATAAGGATATGAATAGAACTTTTATAGCCGTTGTTTAGATTCATCTTCAGAAATAGATCTGCGCATAATTCCGTCAGGGACCTGTTTGAAGAGATAAGGCTCATCCCATATGTATGTACGAGAATCATGTAAAAATTTCTTTCTCTATTGATTGGTAGCTTCGGGAGGATATACACCACACAATAACAAATCCACACTCCTTACATTCTTCATTGCATCCTACCATTCCTATGGCCAATTAATTTTGGGACTTAAATTTATCCTAAAGTTTATGATGCTTTAGATTAGTATAACAAGAGTGTAAGAATAATCACATGACTTGCTAAACATATAAATCAATAATCAAACCATAATTACACAATCATGTTTGAAGACAAAACCCTAGAAAGAGGGTGTTTTTCCACTCATAGTCTTAGAAAGAATCACAATAACAGAATTCCTTAGCGTATAGCCCCTTTGATGCCTTCTCTTTTTTCCAATTGTCTGGTGTTCCAAATATGAGGTGTAGTTGTGTATGAAAGCTCTTTTTATAGTACTTTAGGTCGTAAATGGTCATCCCAACATAAAATATATTCATTTACCACATTGTTCCTTACTTAAAAGACGTAAATATCAACTTTTTGAGACCTCGGGAGAAGCCTCGCGCTGCAAGGACAAAGGATCAACTTAGGGGTGCAGAACACACCCAAAGAATAGGTGAGGCAGTGTGGGATCTCCATAAGGAGTTCACCACACACCCCATCCCATTCTTTGTGGGGTGCGGTGCAAGGCACCTCCAACAAGGTAGGAATTTGCCTCATTTTTGCTCCTATCTTCTCTAATGTTTAATCCTTGTTTTCTCACTTCTTATGAATTGTTTGAAGGATTCAAATATCTTTAAAAAAACCTCCAATAGTATCCTACAACATCATGCAACAATAATTAGTTCATACAACACATTAGAGCCCATCAAAGTACACTAGAACCAAGCATAGCTCAAGCTAGCACAACTAGTTTTCTCTTCTAAACTCTATTTGATCATTTTAATTCTTAACTTTTTTGAAATGCACCTTAAACACTATAAACATGTCACTTAACATAAAAATACACAATTTCACCTTAATAACTCATTAGGCACATTAAGAAGTCCTTAAAATAAAGCTAAACGTGCATAGATAATGACATTTAGGAGTATAAATACACCTAAGATTATCACCCCACACTTGAAGCCTCGTTTGTCCTTAAACAACTCCTTACATTAGGCACCATTAAAAAAGACTCTAACATCACTACTCAAACTAAGACACTCAATCTAGAACTACAATGACTACATGAACAACTAGGTCCACATTAAGAATGTTATATTACAAGTGAAAACTCATTTACACTACTTCAAAACTTCCTAACCTCAAGAATTGACTCTCCCAAGTTAGAAACACATTCACATTACTCAATTAAGAGATCATATAAGTCATTTATCCATCATTAAATATGCCCCCTCACCATAAGAGACTCACCCAATTTCACTCACTAATATGCAATTTGTCACAAGAATGGGTGTAAGAATTAAATTTTTTTCACTCTCACAAGGAATTAACATGTCAAATAAGATAAACCATAAGCTTGCCCTTAGTGTAGTACTCTACGAATATCAGAATGTCAAGGCTCAAGATCAAGTAGGACTTTAAAGGTTGTAATGTGGACTAAATGATAGGTAGGAATTATTCTGGCCAGTAATAATGACTATCTTCACTAAGAACTTTAATACATCACACTTTACGTCAGACTCCTCTCTAACTAACCAAAATTTTCACCACTTTTATTTTTCTAATTCTATTTTATTTTCCCTCATCTTTTTAAGCTAGTTCAAACATCTTAAGTAAGGAGTATTTGGTATTATTATATGATGTACTGTTGATCAATTTTTCCTCATATTCCTCTCAAATAGAGCATATAAACTTTTTCAACACGCCAACAACCATTTTCTTTTGGCTTCACTTTCACTTTTTTCTTCTATAATTTTTCACTCATTAGCCTCTCAATCTTTCAACTAAAGTGCTTAGGAGTTTTTGATATTAGTATAGTTAATTGAAAGAAAGTGAATAAGCTACATGTGATGCTACCAAAGAATAGGCTAAAATCTCAGCAGACTTAACTAAGGTCATATAGAATGGGTAGATACAAAAGGTACAAAACATGGCTATCAAAGAAATGCCTATATCATCTCTTAAACCCAATATTCTTTATTTCGCTTTGCAAACACACTAGGGAAGTTCTAAACATCAATATGAAATAAGGAATGCAACAAAAACCTCACTCACATATGGAACATGCTCAAAGTAAAAATGATATCTATAGACTTTCAACTAAGCAATAGCTAGAATTTAGAATTAATCCAACATCATACAAGAGTCATACAAATGATCCTAGGTGTCTCATAAATAGTCATTCAACTCACTACGCATGTTTTTATATTCAAAACCAACTCTCGTCATGTAATCATACATAACACTTAGTAAGAATATCTCATTTATTACTAATAACAAGAATTTTAAAATTACTACTAAAAATTAAAAAGAGATACTAAGTTCAAAGGGCCCCCTTTAGAAAAGAATAGAAAAAAATCAAGGGGTGGGTGAAGTGTCCTTCTACCAGATAGACACCCCCCCCCAAAAAAACATAAAATATGCAAAGAGAAAATCTTTTTGTACTTTTTTTTAAATTTAGTCAAAAACAATAAAATAATTGAAAATGGAAATCCTATAATACCACTTCACCCTAAACAATCAGAAGATTCACCACCCCACACTTAAAATCACGCTTTGTCTCCAAAGTTAAATTAAAAGTAAGGATATAGATACTCCCTAAGGCCTTTATGCCTAGCTAGTTGCATCATGATTATCAAAGAGATCCAAAGTACCCCACACTTAGTCTTTGCTATGCTCCATAGCTTAGATCCCATGTACTTAGACTTCCCTTCAACCTGTTGACACAAAACCAAAAAAAACATAATATGATACTAAAGAAAAAGTAAAAATAACTACCTTAACTTGGGTTGCCTCCCAACCAGCGCCTGATTTATTATTGTGGCATGACTCAACTCACAACCCTCAACCGCAATATCTCATCATTTTTTTCCTACTTAGAGCCCATATTCTTATTCCTTTATGACCTTTTGAGTGCTTAATCTCTAGATCTGATGCTCTTTCTACACCTTTTTTTCAGGTTCCTCCTTAAGTTTCTCAACTTCATTCTTAATTGTTGCTTTAGCTAATAACATGAGAGTGTGCGAAGAGTTCATTGTTTGCACTCCTCCCCCCCATACTTATGTTCTTCCATCATTGTGGTCATACATAAATCTTTATAGTGTAAGGGTGCATTGAGTGCTTTGTACACTCTGAGGACCATTTCTTCATCATTCACTCTCATTTTAATACCTTTTCTCACATATATCAGTGCTCTTCCAATTTCCAAGAATGGATGTCCCAAGATAATTAACACCATGCCATCTGTGTCATAATCAAGAATAATAAAATTAACAGGAATAATGAACTTGCAAACCTTAATGAGAGAATTCTTTATGGTTTCTTTGGGAACCACTCTTGTTATGTCCATCATTTAGATCCCCACTGAACATGGCCTTGGTTTGCCCAAACCAAGAGCATTAAACACTGAAAGGGGCATCAAATTTATGCTTCCCACAAATCACTCAAAGAATAGACCACGTTACTTTTACCAATTTGTGTAGGGAGGGATCTTCTTGAGCATCTTGCTCATCACCACTGAGCTACACTCTTCAGTAAGTGTTACTATCTCAATGTCACCCAGTTTGGTCTTATTGGTCACCACATCTATTAAGTTCTTAGTGCAATTAGGCATTTCCTACAAAACATCTAACCAAGGAAGGTTAATGTGAAATTATCTAAGTGTGTCCAAGAACTTATTAAAACAAGCATCCTTTTTAGCCTTTTTAAGCCTCTGAGCAAATGGTGGTGGTGGTATCTCTAGTGTATATTCAGTTGTCTTTACTTATAATTTTCCTAAATTTTTAGCCATTTTGGCTTCCACTTGCTTCTTACTGACACCTAATTTTTGCCCTCGACAAATAGGTTTGCTTTTGGGTTTTTCAATTTTAAATAAAATAGAAATATTTATTTTATCCAAATAAATGCTTTATGAAATATTCATTTGAGTGATTTTTTTTAACTAAGTAACAAATTATATATTTCTTTACTCACGTATACGAGATCATATAATTTTGTTTGCTTAAATAATTATCATTTCAAAAATTGATTCTTAATGAAGAACTATCTTGAATGAATTTAAATGGGTAAAAGCTTGATTTTAGAATAATTTATCCTCAAAAATAATTTATTTGAAAATTATTTATTTGATTTTATTTAATCAAAAAGCTCGAGATTAAATTAATTATTAATTCATGTCAAATTGCAATCTAAATTAGCCAAAATTATTATAGATCGTAATTGAAAATCTAATTGACATCAATTACAATGCAATTTGCTAACTGATTTTTAATTTGATCAAGAATTAAAAAAATTTGGTTAAATCCTAATCTAATTGGGGTTATATTTAAAATAACCCCAAAATAATCAACCCATCCCTTTGTTTAATTAATCATCAGCTGCACCAGCAGAGCAATACACCACGCTGACAGGCCCAATAACAACCACCTGACCCGACCCACACCCCTATAATTCGCTCCCCCTTTACCCCAAGCACTATATAAACACAACAACTTCAACAGCGTACAGATACGCTTCCAGTACAAACAACAACGTTCAGACCTCACCCAACAACCATCTCAAAACCGACGATAAAAATCAATAAAGGACATCAACCCATTAAAACCCTAGTCGTGTCACCATCCATTTTTAGCTCTTTCAGCCCGTTGAAACCACCAATGGCAAGGAAACAGTCCCCAAATGGTGATACAACAAAAAATTGCTTTGATATTCATTATTAATTCAAGAAAGGGAGGAGATTCTTTGTTGAATTTGAATTCAAACTCCATCTACACGTTTTTGAAAAAAATTCTTACTTCAAATATAGATTTTCAAATTCGGATTTCATCTGTAAATATCCCAAGCCTTCACTTTCCCAAAGGAGGATTTTTTGGAGATAATTGGAAATTTTGGAGGAGCATTACTCTAATTCCATGTAATAAAGAATTCTAGAAGAAATTGAGTCAAAAAACTCAATTTTGGTAAAAATTAAACTCCTACGAGTCAAAATCGAAAGTACGATGGTGAAAGATTCATCGTTATAAGCTCGTTTATCCCTGTTCCTTCTCGAAAAAAGGTAATCATCAGTTCCTCACCTTACTTCATTTATGTTAGTTTCATTTCAGTCATTGGTTTGCTCATCGTTATGATTCGTTGTTCATTCATTTGGTGTCATGCTTATTTTATTTTTGCTGATGTTTAGCGTAATCTCATTGTTGGATTTTGAATAAGTAGTTGACCCTATTCAACATCCACACAGTGGTAACGATAGATAAGTAGTTGGCCCTGCTCAATATATATATCTCTTGGTATTTTTTCTTCAATATTTTGTACTGCTTGTATTAAAAAAGTTTTGTTGTTTGCTTCCTGAACTTGATTCTATTTGCAATATACTCCACTACTCTAATGGCATATATTGGCATATAGAAATTTTGTAATTCATCATCCCTCTTGGGGATGTTAACCAAAAGGATCCCCTTTTCTTTTAAAAACTATCTTTCAGCAAGGTTCGGTTCAAAGTTTGTTTTTGCCTCTTCTAAATTCCTTTGGTTAAGCATATGAATTTAAGATAAAAATGATATTAAAATAAGTAACTTTTATTTTTCTGAAATAGTTACCAACAAACATGTATTTTTCCTAAGCGGAGATCAATTTTTGTTTCAACACAATTCGATCCAACATTTTGATTACATGCGATAATTTGCTTTTAATCTAATAAATTATAATCCTTATTTTATTTTGTTATGCATGAACTCCATCTTATGAGTCCACCAAACTCTCCTTTGCATATACGGGACCAAGTCCTATTTCTTCGAGTCAAAACCTCGCACCAAAGTCCCAAAACAGGATTGATCTGTGGCGATAGACAGAAGATGTATGGGAGAAATATTGATATCTGCAGAGATGGAAAATGGGACAAGAAACCTAAGTATGTTTTCACATTGGATAGATATGCATCCAATATACATGCAATATACTGTAAAAACGTAGAGATTGAAGTTATTGATATACAGCTGGCATACAAATAGGAAAGAGGGCCCAAAGTCCATAATTCAAAGCCCCAAAGTTGGGCAGCTTATTGATGTGCCAAAGAGGGATCCAACTTCAGTTCTTCTCTTTTATCCCTTGTTGTTTGTAATTTATCCTTATTTATTTGTATTAAATTACACTTTAATCAATTAATCTAAACAAAATCCCCTAAGGCATTGTTATTTTACTTTATCTTAGTTTTCTTTCACCTAATTTATCTTATCTAAAATGGATTAAATTAGTTCCTTTGATTTTCTCCTTAAAGCGAATCTTCTAAAAGTGAGTATTTTATTCTACGATGTCATTCATTTTGTTCATATGACTAATAGTTTGTTTCGATTAAGGCAATTTTCTTCAAACATAAGAAACTAAATTTTCTTGTAAATTCTAACTTTTCTTAATTAATAAGATATTTTTAATTTGATACTCTCTTAGCATTTTTTCCCAAAAGGTGTTATTTATAACAAAATGGACTTTCCTATGGTAATAACAACAACAACAACATACCTAGTATATTCCCACCAAGTGGGGTCTGGGGAGGGTAAGTGTACGCACTCCATACCACTACATCAAATGTTAGATAGAGAGGTTGTTTTCGATAGACCCCCGGCTCAAAATAAAGTAATATAAGATAAAATAACGAATATTAATAGAACAAGATACAATTGATATTAACATATTCAATAATACCAAAAGCAAGATACTCCAAGTATACACCAAAACATACAACATCCTAACTCAGACTAACCTTCTGCCCTAATTCGCCTCCTCCACAACTTCATATCTAGGGACATGTCCTCAGTAAGCTAAAGCTGCTTTATGTCATGTTTAATCACCTCTCTCTAATATTTATTCCGTCTACATATACCTCCCTTGAAACCATCCCTAGCCAACCTCTCACACCTCTACACTGGGGCATTTGTACTCCTCCATATCACATGATCGAACCATCTTAACCTTGCTTCCCTCATCTTGGATTCTATCAAAGCCACTCCCATATTATTTCAAATAAACTTATTTCTAATCCTATATATTCTAGTACACCCATACATCCACCAAAGTAATCTCATCTACGGCACATTCATCTTCTGGATATGGGTCTTTTTAATAGGCCAACACTCTGCCCTATACAATAAAGCCGGTCTAACCACCACTCCGTAGAACTTACCTTTTAAGTTTGGGAGGTACCTTTTTGTCACACAAGATATCAAAGGAAAGCCTTTATTTTATCCACCCTACCCCGATTCGATGATTGACATCATCGACCCCAGATATTTGAAACTATCTCTTTTATTGATACAATGAGTGTTAAGCTTAACAACCATATCAGACTTATGAGATACCTCACTGAACTTATACTCCAAATATTTCATCTTGGACCTACTCAACCTAAAACCTTTTGACTCAAGGTTTTTCTCCAAAACCTAAACTTAGCACTAAATCCACTATAAGTATCATCAATCAAGACTACATCATCCATAAAAAGCAAACAATAAGGCACCTCATCCTAAATGTGCCTCGTCAAAATATCCATCACCAAGATAAAAAGAAATGGATTAAGTATCGATCCTTGATATAACCCTATCAAGATGGGAAAGTTCCCCAAGTCCCCTCACCCAGTCCTAACCTGAGTCTTGGCTCCATTGTACATATCCTTAATCGCCCTAACATATACTATAGGTACCCCTATAGCCTCCAAACACCTCCAAATAACCTCCCTGGGAACTATATCATAGGCCTTCTTTACGTCGACTAACACCATATGAAAATCTTTATTTATTTTCCTATACTGCTCCACCAGTCTCCTGACGAGATGGATGGCTTCTGTAGTATAGCACCCTAGCATAAATCCAAATTGATTTCTAGAAATAGTAACAATTCTCCTCAACCTCAACTCTAGCACCTCTCCCAAACCTTCATAGTTTGACTCAACAACTTGATACCTATATAATTATTACAATCCTAAATGTCGCTCTTATTCTTATACAACAAAATCAGTGTACTCCACCTCTAAGCTTTAGGCATCCTCGCCGTCTTAAAAATTATGTTAAACAATCGAGTCAACTACTCCATACCTGTCCCTCTTGTGCACTTCCAAAAATCTATTGGAATCTTATCTGGCCCCATCTCTCTACCTCTTCGCATCCTATGAATATCCCCCTTAACCTCTTCAACCTTAATGAGACTACAATAGTCATAATCGTAAAACATCTTAGCATCCTCCAAATCCCCAAACACAATTCTAGTATCCCTTCCTTCGTTCATGAGCTTATAAAAGTAAGACTGTCATCTCTTTCAAATATGACCCTCATCCACGAAAACTTTGTCGTCCACATCCTTAATACACTTCACCTGAGACAGGTCTCGATTCCTCTTTTTCCTAACCTTGGTGAGCCTATACAACTTTTTATCCCCACCTTTACTATCTAATGTTGTGTATAAACTCTCAAAAGCAACATCTTTAGCCCTCGTGACCGCTAACTTTTCCTCTCGCTTAGCAATCTTATACTCTTCTCTATTCTTCTGTTTATCTTCTTCATCCTTACTCTCTACCAACTTAACATACGTTCTCTTTTTGGCCTCCACCTTCCCCTTCACCTCTTTGTTCCACCACCAGTCCCTTTAGTTTTTGCCTGAACAACCACTCGATACCCCCAACACCTCTTTAGTTGTCTCCCTGATACAGCTGGTAGTCTTGTCCCACATACTATTTATATCCCTTTCACTTCCCCAAGACTTCCTCATCATTAACTTATCTCCAATATCTAGTGCACTGGACAAAGTCAGAATGCCTCATCTAATCTTGGTTGATCCTTCATACCTCTCCCCCTCTACTTCTTTATGATCTCTAAGTCCAACACCAAAAGCTTATGCTAGGTCAAAAGACTCTCACTCGGTAAGACCTTACAATCCTTATAAATACCCCTATCTTTATTCCTAAGGAGCAAGAAGTCAATATGAGTCTTGTCCACTGAACTACAGAAGATAACCAAATGAAGCTCCTTCTCGAGAAAGTTTGAATTAACTACCACCAATCCAAATTGTCAAGAAAAATATAGAAGAGTCACTCCTTCAACATTCCCAACACCGAACCTATGTCCTCCATTAACATCATGATAACCTTTCGAAGAAGACCCTATGTGCCCATTGAAATCCCCTCCTATGAAAAGGTTTTCATTATTAGGATACTCCTCACTATCTTGTCCAAATCCTCCCAAAATCTTTTCTTTTATTTATCATCCAAGCCTACATGGGATGCATACATATTAATAATATTCCAAGAAGGCCCTATAATAATTAGCTTAATTGATATCATCCTATCGATGACCCTCTTAACCTCTACCACTTGCTTTCTGAGCTCATCATCTACTAAAATACCTACACCATTCCTATTCCTCGTGCTTCCTGAGTACCACAATTTATAACCATCTACTACTCTCGCCTTAGAAACTACCCATTCTGTTTCTTGGAGACAAGCTATATTAATTCGTCTTTTCCTAAGAATTTTCAGTAGCTCTAATGACTTCTCCGATAAAGACCCTATGTTCCATGATCCTACTCTCAATCTATAGTAATTCTTAGCTCCTTTACCCCTCCTACCTCCTACCCTTACCCTCGCCCTGGTCCACGACCCCGACCCCAACCCAAGCCTCGCTCGAAAATATGACCCAACGCCAAAACCATCAATCATAGCCACCACAGACAACACCAACCAATAATACTAAGAGTAAAAATCTTAGACAACAAACGAAAAAAGTACTACCAAGTACACACTTCAGAACTACTAAAAACAACAAAAAGGGCCAAAACACAAATAGGATTAACAAGTAAAAATCTATTATGAAATACATAAATCAACAAGCAAATCATCACCCACAATCAATATAGTCAGCCAAGACATGATGAAAAAGGGATCGAAATAGGACTAGTAAGCAAAACAACCAGTAGCAGCCCCTAAAATCAAGAAAGATATACACACAACTAGAAAATATGTAGCGAGTGCACCTGAAGCTGGGTCGGTTTACTTGATTGAGTTGCCGAATTTTGGTAATTTTTTGTAGAAATTGGTTGCCAAAATCATGTTGTCGACACTGAAATTTGCACTTGTAGTACCTGTAAAAGTTTATAAAGAAAGAAAAAAACAGCTCGCCGGAGTGAGATTGACGGAAATGGGTCGTCAAAACTGCGCCGACATTGGCAGTGGTTCAAGAATGAGTCGTCAGTAGAGAGGAATTCGCCAAGTGATCAATCGTGAGGAAGTCACCGGCAAAGATATTCAATTGTTTCAAAAGAGATGAGGCAGATCGACCCTTAAAGCAAAAAAATATTTTTCTCCTAAATCCAAAAGAAAATTTTAATTTAGTTTAATTCAAGATGAATGTTTCTCATTTGAATAAATAAATATTATTTTAAATGTTTAAACAAATAATTTTAGTATTTTCTTTAAAATTAAGTCCTTGCAAAAATTAGTCACTTTTATTTAGTCAAATTAGTTACTTTTGGTAAACTGTTTTAAATGGATGCTCCTAAGTTCCTTAAAAACCTTCTTAAGGCATTAATTAAATCCTTACTCATTTTCTCCCATTTCAAAGATTTGTTTCTGGTTTTAAATCTTCTAAATTTCACTATGTTTTCATAATATTTTTCTATAAAAATCAATTGGCGACTCTGTAAATTTCTCAAAATTATTTCAAAATTTTCTCAAATCTTTTCAAACAGTTTTAAAAAGTCAAAATCATTTTCTTTTAAATGAAATTCAAAAAAGGATAAAATAGAAATGACGACTCTATTAGGGATTTAGATATGTTCTAATCAAATATTTGAACTAACTTCTATGACTAACTATACAGGTTTGTAATATTTAAACTCTTTCTTTGCTTATGTGTTTAAATTTTTGCAAATTTTAAACTATTGCATTTCATGGCATACTTCCTCACTAGAAATACAAAAACTGTTTTGGGTTTTGTGGTCGTCGTGACCCCTATTTATCTATTCCAAATGAAGTGTTGGAAATATGATAGTTTATTGGTACATTAAGAGTCCAATGGATGTTCATATTTTGAAACCTAAGTTTTCTGCTTGGGAACCTGGTCAAAGCCCACTCTAGACACCTAGGATAGAGCGAAACCAAAACTGTTATTTTAGGCATGAGCCTAGGACGACCCAATACCTTTGTGGGTATTGGGCCTATTAAAAAATTTGCCCTGCATTTATTGACCATGAGTCAATCACAGATGAATTATACATATGTGTTGAAGGAGTATATGTTAATTAATCTGATCTATTATCCTTTGGGGTAGGGGAAAGGCTTACTTTGCTTGTTTTTAAAAAGGAATGGATCAGCCGGTTCCTTGCAGAAGACTCAAAATGCTTACCAAATTCACAAGTCTTGATAGATCCACATGAGTACGAAAGATAAAGAGATTATTAGGACACATATCAGGCACCCAAGATATTGCATATGACAAGAGGTGAACAAAGCTAAGAGGGTGAAGGCCGATAAAGGAATATCTAGACACTAGTGTTTTCCAATTTTATCCCCTACGTGGGACCTCGTTCTTTTTGTCAAGTTATTTCCTCTTTCCCCAAAGAGTGTATCCCATTTTGAACAACTTTGTAAGTTTTTATGTCCTTTTTATATATCTATTGAGGTTTTAATGGATAGTGAATTGATTTTAAAATACATACACTTTCTTCAAATCTGCTAGGCCAACCCTTGGCTCAAAAGAGTCACCTAATTACGACACGCTTATTATTCTATTATTTTGTGATAACTGTTTTATATGATATAACTATTTTATGTGCTTTTGTGCGTTGTTTGAATCAGAGGTTAATTGATCTACTCTCCCACAAAGTTTTAGAAACTCTATAGAAAAAAATATATGCCTCCTATTCAAAGTCCACCCAAAATATTTTGGGTCTCCAAATCTCCCAGAAAAATTCTCAATCGATCTTCATTAACTTTCTTTTAAAACGCATTCCTATTCTTTCAGAAAAATTGGTCATGGACTCAAGAACCACTCATATGAAAAGACGGATAGTGGAGTTAGTCCAAATAGAGGAAATCCTAAAGACACAGACTGAGAGAGTAGTTAGGAAGATCAGTCAACTTGACAAGGAAATTGCTAAAGTCATACAACTGATCACACAAGAAAAGAAGAATTTTGGGGGTAAAACTAAAGATCCGACTGAAGGATATGATAAAGAAGGCATGGTACAAACCTCACCTTCAAATGCGATAAAACGGTCAAAACTGAAATTCCTACCATTCCACCCATAGAAGATCAAGATATGGAAGAAACGAAATGAAGCGAGAATGCCCACACATATCTAGGATCTAGTCATTAGTATTGTCCTTTATGTTGTCATTTTCCTTTCATGTTTCCTCGATGTAATGAACTCTAATGAGATTGCAATAAAATGAAGTTTTATCCTTGCCAATTTGAACTATGTATAGCTTGATTTCTCATTTGTGAGAGGCGTAGGCAGTCTTTCGGCTTGGCCTCTATCCTTTAAAATCATTATCTCCTATTTGTTTCAAGAAAAGTCATATGAATATAAAGCCAGTAGAGGGATAGGTCCAAGATTCAAACATGACAAACTTCCTGTTAAAGACCTACTTATCTATAATCAACAGACAGAGTCTTTTTCGTTAATTTCTTTCGAGTCAATACCCACCCGTGGATCAATTTACCTAAGATGTAAAAAAATTTACGTGTTTACTTTATGTTGGATATTTTACATTACTTACCACTAATGGGATCTAACATATTTTCCTTTTGAGTTATTTTTACTTTATCGGGTAATCAAATAAGTAGAAATTGATTTATGATATCAAAAGATGGTTGAAAATCAATACTTCCAAGGAAAATAAAAATTCCTTCCTTGACCGTCGCTTAGTTTCTTAAGAGGGAAGAATGACTGGCAGTAGTGATGAAAAGGCAAAGAAATTACATTCGCTCTACCAATCATTTCTTATATCTGTAAAGCCTATAAGCAATGGCATCGAGAATAAAATAGGAAACTTGTTCGAAGAGTGTTGATGCTACTATAGAAAGTTTCCCCGAGAAGACCGAGATCAAGAAAGACGGATCAGGGGAGAAGTTATCGAACTGGTCTTCAACTCCAATCATGACTCCCTGATTGATATGGTAGATGAAAGGATGAAATTTTACATTTTCAAAATTGGTGGTAGTTCGAATGAGGCCCAAGACCCACCTTTTAAGTTTTATTTACCTTATTTTCACTTTTTTCCAAAAGGCTTAAACCAAAATACGTGGATCATAGCCAACATATGCAATTTTCTAAAATTCAATAAAAGTTTCTCTTATTGCGAAAATATTTTCCATATATTTTTTGTTGCATACTATAATCTAACTTATGTTGTTTATGAGTTCAATAATAATAATTTAAAACCTGCCAATGTCATGTCATGTCAAGAGCAAGATGAACAAATCAAAGCAAATGATGATGAATGCGAAGACTATGGTGAAGAAACAATAGCCTCAGACCAATCAACAGAGGAACATAAATATTTTACAGATCGAGAAGATCCCAATCTAGAGGAAACCGAGGTAGTTAATCTAGGTGATGACAGAAATCAAAGAAACTAGAATCAGTGATCACAGAAAAGCACAGAAAAAAGAACTCATCAGGTTTCTTAAAGAATACATTGATATATTTTCTTGGTCCTATAATGACATGCTAGGATTGAGTACAAATATCGTATTGGATAAGTTACCAATTTATCTGGGGTTCAATCATGTGAAGTTACGAAAATTCAAGCCAGATCTGAGTCTGAAAATCAAGAAAAAAGTCACTAAGCAAATCCAAGCAAATATGATTGAAGTCACAAAATATCCAACATAGCTAGCCAATATTGTTCAAGTACCAAAGAAGGATGGAAAGGTCAGGATTTGTGTCAATTATAGAGACTTGAACAAAGTCATTCTTAAAGATAAATTTCCATTAACCAATATCCATATTCTCATTGACAATTGCATGAGGCATGAAATGCAGTCATTAATGGATTATTTTTCCAGGTATCCCAAATATTGATGGATGAAGAAGATGCGAAGAAAATGGTTTTCATCATACCTTAAGGTGTTTACCACTATAGATTGATGCCCATTGATCTTAAGAATGTTGGTGTTACATAAATGAGATCCATGACAACTATATTTCATGATATGATCCATAAGAAATTGAAGTGTGCACGGATGATGTGATCACCAAGTCCCGCAAGAGTTCAAACAACTTAGCCTACTTAGGAAGGTTCTTTGATAGATTTTAGAAGTATAATTTGAAGGTGAATCATACCAAGTGTGCTTTTGGGGTACCATCTGGAAAGTTATTGGGTTTCATAGTTAGTAGAAGGGACATTAAGGTTGACCCCTCAAAAATTAAGGCGATTTATGAACTGCCTCCTCCGAAGACAAAAAAAGAAGTTATGATTTTCTTAGGAAGATTGAATTTACATCAGCAGGTTCATAGTCCAGTCAACGGTTATTTTCAACCTTATCCTCAAGATGTTAAAGAAATATGCGCCAAATAAATGGACTAAAGAATGCCAGAAAGATTTTGACAAGAGCAAGGATTATCTATCTAATCCATCAGTGTTAGTTCCACCAAGGGAAGGAAGTCCTCTGTTGCTATATTTATCAGTCTCAGACAATATATTTGGATGTGTCTTAGGGCAACATAATGAAATTGAAAAAAGAAAAGATCAATTTATTACTTGAATAAGAAGTTAACTCCATATGAGGCTCATTAAACTTTATTGGAAAGGATATGTTGTTCATTTACTTGGGTGGCCCAGAAGCTGAGGCATTACCTGACATCATATACAACGTATTTCATCTCCAAAATGGATCCTTTAAAGTACATTTTTCAAAAGGTCATGTCCATGGGGAAGGCCAAATGGAAAATGCTATTGAGTGAGTTCGACATTGTATACGTCACTCAAAAGGTGATCAAAGGGCAAGCCCTAGCGGATCATCTAGCAGAGAATCCAGTTGATGAAGGATAAGAGCCACTCCAAACTTATTTCCCAGATGAAGAGATATTGTTTGTAGGAGAAGATATTATTGAAGTATACCCAAGTTGGAGATTGTTCTTTGATAGGGCGGTTAATTTTAAGGGTTCAAGAATTGGGGCGGTCTTAATATCAGAAATTGGTCAACATTATTCGATTATTGCCAAATTGTGCTTTCCATGTACCAACAATATGGATGAACACGAGGCTTACATTCTCGGCCTCAGATTGTCCATTGATATGAATATTCGAGAGTTGCCAGTCATTGGAGATTCTGATCTATTGGTTCACCAGGTTCGAGGTTAATAGGCTGTAAAGAACACTAAAATCATTCCATACGTAGAATTAGTATAAGAGTTATGTTGAACATTTAAGGAAGTGAAATTCAAGCATGTTCTAATGATACAAAATGAGTTCGTCGATGCTTTAGACACTATATCCTCCATGATTCAACATCTGGATCAAAGTTACATTAATCCATTGGAAATAAGTTTAAAGGAGCAACCTACAGATAATATACAATTTATAACAATGTACATATACAATTAACAACTTATACATATATGACTTATACAATTGACATGTATGAATTATACATATACGACTTAAACAATTGACTTATACATGTATGACTTGTACAATTACATCATATGTACAATTAATATACAGCTTATACATATACACATATATAATTGACACATAATATACAATTGATAACAATTTAGTTGAATTAAGAAAATCTTCTATAAGAAAATACAGCGAATGTGTAGAGAAAAGCACAAAATATTAGGAAAATTTGAAGAAGAAATAGAAATAAAAATATTCTTTGATATATGCTAGAATAAACTTTGAGATCTGTTGAATTAGGAGGAATATATACTGCCGCTAAAACGTCCAATAAAAGAATGACCTATTGCCGCTAAACGCTCCAATCAACTAAGAGATAAAACAAAAAAATAATTATGAGAGAGAAAATTTTATTTGCCTTTGATATATACATTAACCATACCATGCACACATCTGATGTACAATATTGAGGTGATGTTTTGCAAATCGAATTTAGATAGGACATTTAACTCCAAACTAGTTTATAAATCAATACCAATTTTCCTAGAATTTTGTTCATAACTACATCAAGTGTTTCCAGTGAATGCTAACTATAGCACTTCTGTCCCGGGATCATAATCTCACTTTTTGGTTATAAATCGCCATGCTCTTTCCTTACAAAAGTTAAATATTACTCCCTCCGTCTCATTTTACCTGTCCCAAATTGGGATGACACAGCTATTAAGAAAAATAATAAATAACATGGCTAATTTACCATAGTACCTCTATTAAATGATGTTTATATTTTAATTTTAAAAAAAAAAATTAATGTAAAGGGTAAAACATGGAAAAAAAAATTTGTCTTGTCTTGATAAGTAAAAAAAGACAAGTAAAATGAAACACCAGATTAGAAAATTTGGAACGGATAAAATGAGACGAAGGGAGTAGTACAAAACATAATCGGTACTTTTAGTAGCAAAATTTCTGACAAAGCATCTTTCTACTTTATTACTCCTTTAGTTCAAATTTATGTGACAATTTTAAGGGTCAAACAAGCTTTTCTTAAACTAGTCTATAAAATCGTGCTTGCATGCTTATTTCAAGTTGTTTAATAAGAAAATAAACTCAATCTCGTCAGGATCAACCCTTCAATTATATCTATGAACATATGCTAGCCTATTATAGATAAGATTCCATTGAAGTAGATACTTGCATACTAAATATAGCTAGTACAATCTATTTTCGAGACATACAATAATTCTTTCATGACCTAGGATATTAATTTTCCTAGTAAAATATCACACTTCTCCACCCAAGATTTAAGAACCCAAAAACAAAGTAAAAGAGAACTTCCGAAAACAAACAAATAAGAGCACAATTTTTATTTTATTTTTGTAAAAATTACATATATAACGACATGTTTACTAGTATTTACTAAAAATCTCAACTATTTTTAAAATTTCAGAAAATCTCAACTTTTAATCTTTGATGATACATGTTACTTAACTTAGATACATCCTACAGATACATGTTTTAATGAAACTAATTAGCACATTTTAAGGAATGTAACTGCTAAAGAAGCATTAAAACAGTAATTAAGCTAACTAATTATGGTAAAAACAAAATAATATCCCATGATTTATGGTAATTAATTTGCTATTCCACCATTCTAAACAAGAACTTTTCCATAATCTGTTTTGAAATTTCAAAAACATCATACAGTCTGTTCAAAAAAATCATATGATTTTTTTTCATTTCTTGATTTTTTCAGAGAGATGTCAATGAATATTGTAGTGTTGTTACGTCATTCAGGCGTTTGGGTTAACGATATCAATTACGAGGATTATAAAAGCGATGGAATCATGGTTAGTGAACATGTAATGTACAAAAAACTGATTTCGACAATTGTTGTAGAACTGAAAATTGATGAAACAAGGAAAAAATTGAGTCTCGTTACATAGTTTGTAACGACCTAAAAATTTGATAAAGTATATGAAATTTGTGATTTTGTGTGATTTGATTGTTTTACCCCTTTTCGTAGTTGTATTATGATATTTTTGGGATGTGGAAGTGATTGACATAATTTTTGATGCATTTTGGTATCATTTATGCAATATTGTGATTTTTGATGGCTTCGAGAGCCTTATTTTATACTTATGTGGATATCTTTTGATCCGTGCGACGGATGACCGAACAGACTGCGCCAAAAGCTTCAAAATATCAATTTTAGGCCTGATAGATCTTTGGTTCGGGTCCCGGTGCACCCGCACTCATTTCGATCTATTGGTCGGAAAGTTGAAAAATTAGAAATATAGGTGTGGAACCCACATTTGATTGAAACAACCTCGGATGAAAAATACGACTTCGCCAACAGATCCGGAATATCAATCTTAGTGTGTTAGCATATTTGGTATGATTATAAGGCTTTTAAATCTCATTTCAACTCTCGGTTTGAAAAATTGTGATTGCGAGGGTCAACTTTGTGAAAACAATATTTAAAAAAAAAAATTGATATCGCCATTACGTCCGAAACATCAAATTTAGTATGATTGCATAGTTCGTTTGTGTATATCAGACTCCAAACGAATTTCGGGAACCCCATTGAAATTTGGGGTGAATTTGAAGTGAAAAATCTGTTGCAATACCGGTTTTTTCTATATATAAATACCTCTTTTTGGCCCTTTTTGTTCATTTTTCATCTTGCCTCTTGGGAGTTAAACCATAAAATAGTGTGTGATCTTAAAAGTAAAGTTTGTGAGAGCTCGAAAAGCTAGATTAACACCTTTTTCTTGGTTTTATTACGGATTAAAGATTAGAATTCACCCTTTTCTTAGTAATTTCTTGATTAATTTCTCAAAATTCCAAAAATCTTGATTAATGCTTTTATCTAAAACCCAAACCTCACTCCTTTTCACTTGAATAATGTTTTTATCTTATAATTACTAGTTTTTCATCAATTTAACCTTCAAAACAACTCTGATTCTTGATTTTAACTCGGATTTCAAAGATTTTACCCGATAAAACTCCAATATAGTTTTTCTTTAATTTGAACCCATTTTTTACTTGATTTAACTTGGATTTTTAGAAGTAGGTTCCTAAAAATACGGGGAACATGTTTTTGAAGTAAAATTTTGATTTTGTCCTTCTTTTTTGGAAACCCATTTTGGGAATCCGTTTTGACCCCGAACCAAAAGTAGTCAATATGGATGTCGTTGGTTTTGTCTTGATGCATAGATTTTATATTTGATATTTTACTGGAGTTTGGGATTGTTCATGAAAGTAAGTTCACGAGTTCAAGTGCAGCAGACCGGTTTCGGCTTTTGAGGTAGGTTATGACTTAACTCTTTCAGACTGGGCTGAATATTAAATAATGATGCAACATGCATGTTAAGGGTGGAAACTAATCATGAAAAATGGCTTTTTATATGTTGTGCCCGTGTGGGGGCCTATATGTGATCTAATTATCGAAATTGAGTTATTATATGATATGTGTGGCCGTATGGGGTCCTATGCGATATTGACAGCCTTGAATATATGTGAATAATTGTATTGTGTGGTTAAAATGCTTAATGTGGTACCATTTTTGTATTATGATTATATTCATACCTTATTAGCATATGAAACATGTAAAAATTCATAGATGAAACGAAAATAATGAGTAGATATTGGCCCATGTAGTTGTGGAAATGTATCATTGTGATTGATTGTGGAAATATATCATGTGGTTAGTTGTGTAAATACTCATTGTGATTGGTTGTGAGCATTACATCTCCATATCATACTCATTCATAAAACATTGGTACCACCGTGGCAACATCTGAAAAACACTGGCAATACCTTTTTAAAAGATATTGTAACACCTTATAAAATCCTTTTCGAGGGATGTTTCGGAAAGGAGATATGAGATATGCAGATTGTATATGGGTTGACGAACCCCCCATAGATCCTATGTCGGGAAGCGTTAGCCCCGTAGGTGTATACGGAGATTGTGCGATGATTCCGGAGGTTGTGCAACTACCTCGTGCATCATCATCATCATCACCATATACATTACACTTACTTTATTATGTTTATGTTGTGATCTATTGCCTTATTGACTTGTCATCTATGTATTTGTCTTACCTTCCTTCACTTGTATTTGATGATCTTGTATCTACATGTTCTCTCTTGTTCTATTTATATGTGACATAATGTATACTTGTGTTCTACATCTTGATGTGTTGGTGTAATAAATGTGACATATATTAGAACTGTTAGTCCAAGCAGTGTGGGCTATTGTTGTGGGATATTTTCTGATTGTAGGTGACGTGCCCTTAGTGTATATTTTGTATGCTTTGTTTACTACTTTGCTTGGCCAGCCTATGATACCTACTGAGTATAAGCAGACCGCACTCATGCCTACTGCACCCTTTAGGTGCAGGTCCTAGCTTGAGTGCGCCTCAGCTTGATTGACTTAGGAGGATATTGGAGCTTTCAAGGTAACAGTTGGACATTTATGTATCCAAAGTTCATCTCTATCTTTCTATAGTAGCTATGTGTTTATTAGTATTCAAAGATAGTTGTTATTCCATTATGGTTATTTTTCGATGTATTTGACTCTTGGATTGTATTAGTAGTTCTTACACTATTGACACCTAGTTTTGGGCATGATTGGTATTTTGGATAAGTTCTTTCTGCATTGTTATGGTTATTATATGGTTTGCCTTCGTTCTAGAAGCCTTACCTTGGGATATTTATTTCTTTTTCTCTTTTCGTATTAGTTTGGGTGATAGGCTTACTTGTCAAGGTACACCGCGACAAGTGCCATCATGACCCTCATTTTTGGGTCATGAAAAATTGGTATCAGAGTAGCCAGGCTTCATTGGTCTCAACGGTGTAAGAATGAGATGTCTAATAAAATCTGACAGATTGATACATAGACGTCTGTGTCTATCTTCGACAGGCTATAGGATGTCTTTAGGAAACCTTTCTCTTTTATTTCTTATCATGTGATTCTTTCATATCTTATGTTCTGAGTTATGTTTCACTCTTTCTGCGTGGATGGTATGGCTTATACTACATATCAGTTGAGAGATACTGTGAGAAATTAATGGATATCATTTATCGGTTGTAGGCTTGTTGATGCTCCTGAGTTGTCATGGGATCAGTTTGTTAATGCCTTTCTGGAGAGATTTATCCCTTTCAGTTTGAAAGATCATATTCGGGTCGAGTTTGATCATTTAGAGCAGGGCTCCATAACAGTTTTTTAGTATGAGGCACGCTTTCATGCCCTATCCAGATATTCCTATGATAGCATTTTTACCAAGTTTGAGAATATTTAAAAGTTTATGAAGGGTTTGGTTGTCTCCTTTCAGTTGGCTACATCTCAGATCGTTATGCTTGGAGCTCCTCTTTAGATTATTATGGATCACACTAAGATGACAGAGAGTATTATAAGTGCATATCAGGGAGGCGCTAAGAGGGTGCGTCATTTTGGTACGTTCAGGAGTCAGGCCTCTTGAGGCTGAGATTTTAGAGGTTTTCATAGATACCATGGTAGTCCAGTGTAGGTGACTTTATAAAGTTTAGGTGGTAGATCTTCTAGTTTAGTAGTTCAGGGTGGCCTTTAGAGCTCAGTTGTACTTTCTTTTGTTGAGACTATTCATAGAGATTGCTATATGTGTGATGAGATTAGCCATGTGGCCAAGGACTGTTCTCGATGTGTATTTTGAGATACTTCTATTTCAGCTGTGAGAGGTAGGGATTCTACCAAAAGTGTAAGAGGTAGAGATGGTAGAACTCGTGTTGGTAGTCGTAGGGCTACTCAGCCAGTTGATAGTCATGGATAGTGTTATGCTATACCAGCCATACTTGAGGAAGAGGTTTCTGATGTTGTGATTAAAGGTATCTTTCTCATTTGTTTTAGACCTGCATCTGTATTATTTGAGCTCAGATCGACTTTCTCCTATGTGTCTGTGTATTTTTCTTTGGGTTTTAATTCTGTTAGTGAACCTCTTGCCATGCCTATTTATGTATCTACGTCGGTCGATGATTCTTTAGTGGTGGATCGAGCGTACCAATATTGTGTTGTGACTTTTGTCGGGCATGAGATTTTGGTAGATTTGTTTGTATTAGATATGGTCGATTTTGATATTATTTTAGGCATAGATTGGTTAGCTCCTTATCATGTTGTCTTAGATTGTTTTGCTAAGACCGTGATATTAGCTTCGCCGGGTGTGCCAAGGATAGCTTGGAAGGGTATACTTCATTCGGGTCCTAAGAGGGTCATATCTTGTGTTCAAGCTTGTAAATTGGTTGAAAGGGGATGTTTATCTTACTTGGCCCATATTCATGACACCATTGTTGTTTCGCCTCCTTCCTTAGATTCTATCCATATTGTCCGTGAGTTTATGGAGGTGTTCTCTACGGACTTTCCTAATATGACTCTAGATTGAGATATTGATTTTATTATTGATGTTGAGTTGGGAACCAAGCCAATTTCTATTCCTCCTTATAGGATGGCCCTAGCAGAGTTGAAGGAACTGAAGGATCAATTGCAGGAGTTATTGGATAAGGGATTTACTCGACCTAGTATTTCACCTTAGGGTGTGGCTATCTTGTTTGTGAAGAGAAAAGATGGTTCTATACGGATGTGAATTGAGTATCGGCAATTGAATAAAGTGATGGTTAAGAATAATTATCCTCTTCCCCACATCGATGATTTATTTGATCAGCTTCAAGGTGTTGGGTGTTCTCAAAGAGTGTTTTGAGGTTTAGTTATCAGCAATGGAGGATTAGAGCTTCGAATATTCCAAAAATAGCTTTTCAGATTCAATATAGTGATTATGAGTTCTTGGTCATGTTCTTTGGGTTGACCAATGCTCCTACCGCGTTCAAGGAGTTGATAAATTGGGTGTTTCGACCGTATCTTGATTCCTTTATTATCATATTTATAGATGATATCTTGATGTATTCCATGAGTGAGGCTGAGCATGAGGAGCATTTGTGGATTGTGCTTTAGAGATTGCGGGATGAGAAGTTGTATGCTAAGTTCTCTAAGTGCGAGTTTTGGTTGGAGTTTGTTTTTTTCTTAGGTCATGTGGTGACTAAGAAAGGTATTATAGTTGATTCATCCAATATTGAGGTGGTTCGTGATTGGGCTAGACCTACTTCACCCACCAAGTTCAGAGTTTTGTTGGCTTGGCAGGTTATTATCGGAGTTTTGTTGAGGGTTTTTTATCCATTGCAGCTATGTTGACCAAGTTGACCCAGAAAAAAGATTTATTTTCAGTGTTTCGATTTTTGTGAGGCGATCTTTCAAAAGCTCAAGGATTTGTTGAGTTCAGCTCATATCTTGACTTTGTCTAAAGACGGCGTGGGTTTTACCATCTTTGTGATGCTTCAGGTATTGGGTTAGGTATTGTGTTGATATGGAAAGGCAAGGTAATTGCTTATGTGTCTCGTCAATTAAAGCCTCATGAGAAGAATTATCTACCTATGAGTTGTGTTTGCTTTAAAGTTGTGGAGGCACTACTTGTATGGACTATGTTGTGAGACCTTCTCAGATCATCGTAGCCTTTAGTACTTCTTTACCCAATGAGATCTTAATATGAGGCAGCGTCATTAGCTTGAGTTGCTTAAGGATTATGACTTGACTTTTCTCTATCATGCAGGCAAGGCTAATGTGGTTGCAGATGCCTTGAGCTGAAAGTCGACTAGCATGTGTAGCTTGGTGCATTTTTTGACCTAGGAGAGGCTTTTGGCCTTAGAGATTTAGTTTTTAGCCAACCAGATGGTTTGGCTTGATATTTCAATATCGAGGCGTGTTTTGGCATTATGGATGCTAGATTTTCTTTGATGGAGCAGATTCGAGCTTATTGGTTTGATGATGTTGGATTGAGGTTGATTCAAGGTAAAGTGTTGAGTGGGGAGGATATGAAAGCCTCACTTGATTTAGATGGAGTTTTGAGTATTGGGGGCTGAGTTTATGTGCCGAGAGTGGTGATTAGATTAGGTTGATCTTGGAGGAGGCCCATTGTTCTAGATATTCTATCCATCCAGGTGTGACTAAGATGTATCCTGATTTAAGAGAACACTACTGGTGTGGTGATATGAGGCGAGATATATTGAATTTTATAGCTCATTGCCTTTATTGCTAGCAGGTGAAGTTTGAGCATTTGAGACTTGGTGGATTGCTTCAGAGGTTTCTCATTCCCGAGTGAAAGTGGGGAACGGATCACTATGGACTTTGTGACTGGTTTTCCTCGTACATCTCATAGTTCTGACAGTGTTTGGGTCATCATGGATTGATTGACCAAGTCAGCTCATTTTATTCCAATTTAGGTCTCATTGAGTGCTGAAAGGTTAGCCCATATCTTTATTCGTGAGATTATGCGTCTGCATGGCTCGTCGATGTCCATTATTTCATATCACGGTTTTGTGTTCACATCTCACTTTTGGAAGACTTTTTAGGATGAGTTGGATACTCAAGTTGATCTTAGCATAGCATTTCAGAGAAGACAATCCAGGTTTTGGAGGATATGCTTCACGCATGCGCGATGGATTTTGGTGGCCAGTGGGAGCAACATTTGGCTTTAGTAGAGTTTGCATATAGTAATAGCTACCTGTAATGCCCCAAATCTAGTACCCAAAATGCTACACGGTGCTTATAACCCCGAAGGACCACAAGCTAACCCATGACTGATATCTGTAACTGAGCACTGAATAATATACTATAAATATGAGGAATATAAGCTGTAAGGCCATAAGGTTCAAAACGAACTAATACTGAATATAAAATAATGTCTATAATGGGGTGTAACAATACCCAAAACTGAAATAAACTGTCTGAAACATGATATAGTCAGAAAGCCTCTAAACTATCTAAAATCTATGGAGTTGATAGAATATGTCCCCAACTACCTCCAAACTACTGAAATAATAAAGTAATAAAATAATTATGCTATCCTCGAATGATGAGGACTCACTGCTAGGAAGTATGGCTGTTGAACGTATGATCTACTAAGGATGCTCGGGATTTTATGCTTCTAAACCTATGGTATAAAACATCATAGTGCAAATGCATCAGTACGATTGAATGTACTAGTATGCAAGTGAGGTAGGTTGAATTCAAGGGTTCATATGCATGAACAATAATAATTCACTGATGACATAAACATGAACACATAAGAATACATGTATGAATACATAAACTGGGGCTGGGGTCGTGATAATACTGAATACTGATGTGCTAACATCTGAGTTTACTAATACTGGGATACTGAATAACTGAGTCTATTAATGATATGAATTACGGAGTTTACAGGTAACTGATATCTGAGGTTACTGGTACTATATTACTGATAACTGATAACCGAGTATACTGATACTGAAAAACTATCTGAGTTCTTTACTGGACTGGGT
The DNA here is from genome assembly GCA_030864225.1 of Capsicum baccatum var. pendulum. Lineage (NCBI taxonomy): Eukaryota > Viridiplantae > Streptophyta > Magnoliopsida > Solanales > Solanaceae > Capsicum > Capsicum baccatum. The sequence continues at coordinate 27,479,440 of CM061554.1, read as the reverse complement.
GACTGTATCTAACAGTCCTGAATCTAAAGAATTATCTGAGTTTTAGACTGAGCTGGATGATTCTATCTAATAGTCATGATTCAGATGGAACCAGCTGAGTTTCGTACTGAACTGAGTAATTGTATCTGACAGTCCTGATATATGTAGAACTGAACTGAGTTCTATTATTGAGACCAAATTTAAAATTGAGATTGTGGGAGGTAATCTTCTAACCGACATGCCCTGAATCTGAATTGATGGGGTCCAACCTGTAACCCCAGCTGGAAGGCTGTTAGTACTATGCCACGGGTAATGACAAGCTGTGAGTAAACCCTCTCTGGTAGAGAGCTCTTCCGTCAACCCCTCCTATAAAGAAAAACTCAAAGGATATGTATAGACCCTAGACTCGTAGGGGTACATCTTGACCTACGCTGGCTACATAGTTCTGGAACGCAAAGATTGCTTCTAAGGATCACACTCTCTACTGAATGACAGGTGAGCTCTCATCCTTGGGTTCATTCGGTGTTGAATCCTACGCCCAACTGAAAAGACACTAAACTGATTTAACTGAACTGAACTATTACTGATTGTATTGTTTAACTAATTTAAACTGGGTTCACTAAATTCCGTTGACTGACGAAATACTACTGAGATCTAATAACTGACTGACATTGCTGAGATTACAAAGATTACAGAGATTACTGATATTACTGAGATTACTGAGTTACTGAGTTACTGAGATTACTAAGGTTACTATGTAGGACTAGACTGATACTGAATTCACTGAATTTTCCTGAGTCATGAGACTGACTGAATTATAATGATTATGGCTTGATTGAGAGTATCGTGAAAACTCACACTGGCTCTAGGCACACGACTAAATTGTCGGGTACAAGTACCCCCTAGGACTCAATAGCATGAAACTGACAAGACTTGACACTTCTTGAACATATGACCAATATCAATAATTCATCATACAATAAGTCAGGGATTTCATGAAGCACATGGTTATCATAATGTTGTACGTGGATAGGAATGCATATAATCATGTCATAATTTCATACTCTAACATCATGACCATTCCAACAAACATCTACATTGCACATCAATAGCATGGGAGTCATTTGAACATAAGAGTAAAACATGTATTTATCATTTGGGTCACAATTAAGCTATAATGCATAATTTCTATTCTCTTAGGCATTTTATCAAATACCTCACATGCACCACTTAGGGCATAGGCATAATCATCAAATTAACACACCATAACCAACTAAGTTCATAGTTTTTGACTTATATGCTAACATAGTTTCATAAAACAAATAAAAATTCCAACTTGGGAATCGTACAACAACAACCACATGAACATAATCAATCCATAACATGAATATCAGAATTCATAGTTTAAAACTTGATTCTTGGGCTTTATGGATGAAAGGAACTTGATTATACGAAGATTGACGGAGAGATTCTTGAATTTGAGTATTGAATTTGAATCCTTAATTGAAAACACTAACTTGTTCTTGAGAGAAACTTGAGAGAGACATTATATTTTCGTTGAATTGGAGCTAAATCCTATGTTTTAGACTTATATAGGGGTAGAAAATTGCCCATTTTGCCCTTAAAAATACAGATATTTAATGACTGAAACTGGGAATCGATGCTATTATCGACGCTACACGTGGATGACATCAATGCGATAGTCGATGCATTGTTGGAAACATTCGTCTTCGAATAAGACTGACTAAGATGGGGGAAATGATAAGTTGAAGTACATGCTGAACATGAACAACTGAAACATGAGTACATGAATGACATCACTGATTTGCTTAGATTTGTTCTAAGCATGCATATCTGATACTTGATTTCATGACTAGCATGACCGATAAGATTAACATATTATACTGAACATGCATATCTAATACATGAATACATGACTGATCTGATACATGAATGCATGACTGAATATGCAATGGTAATTGATACCAAATTTATCATGGAAATCTAAGCATGAAACTAAATAAGTTCACGGGAGACTGTTTCCTTAAACTGAAAATGCTAATAAGCCTGAAATTAATTACTATATATGCATGAGCAGAAACACGTGAATGTAACTGAGTCTGGAACGTGATACATGAACTAGATATCCTGATCAGCGTTTGATGGTCAACTCATGAGTACCACTTACTCCAAACTGGATTCATTATGACAAGAGAGTACGGCAAATTTATGTCATGAAGGTTCGGGGAATTATAGTGTATCTCCCTCTTGGGGCACTATGTCCCTTGAAAAATACAGGGCTGACTTCACTGAGCTATGAGGAAAATTGTGGCAATATACGAGGCACCTTCTATCTAAATATCTGAGATCTGAAACTAAGACATGATACATGAACTGGGCTGAACACGCAACTACCTAGTTAGTCCATCTTAGAATGATCACATTCATGAGACTTTGGATAGTGCAACTAGATGGAAAGATGGAAACCACACCATCTGAACTTTTCTGTCTGGCTGCTAAACTAAATTACTGGCTGCTTAACTAACTCATACTGGAAACTTCTACTCGACTGAAGCGTTCCTAGGACACTCTTTCTGTGGAGTTCTAGTGACTGAAGGGAGACAACAAATCTTAGCCTGATCTGAGCAGGACATCAGAATAGGAAATCGCTACATGGCTGGGATTCTTGTATTAGGAGACGAGGCCTATGAAACATCATGTAAGATAAAGTGACTAAGCCTTATGCACTACAATTAAGACTACTGAAAAGATTCACGCGGGTGCTGAGCACGAATGCATAAATATACTAACTTATCTGATTAACTAAATGATTGATAGCTAACTACTGGGTCTGTAAGGCTAAACTATACTTAGCCTGAAAGTCTGGACTTAGACTATATAGTATTATACATGAAAGGTAATAACTGACTGGGTAACGTGAGGTAACTGAGCATAAATGAGTAAAAAATTGTATTACCTTAAGAACGCAAGACCAAGCGTCCAACATGATTCAGAAACATTCTATAAACTGAGGTACTAAAATACCAATAACTGAATAACTGATGGTCATATGCTATGGTCAGGTAATCCTGAAAATGAACTGAGTTTATGATCTGACTAGACTAGGACTGGGACTGAGATTGTAGCTAAGATGGTAATTGAGACTGTAATAGTAACTAAGACTATAACTGGGACTGAATGTTGGTTCCTAATAACTGAGGGTTAGACTGGTACTGAAGTAGTGAATCTTGATGGCTAAATAACTGATAACTGAAGACCATGGTTCTGTAGGACTATCTGAGTCCTTTACTGAATATTGAATGACGCTGTAACTGAGGGCTGAGGGATGGAACATCAACATCACGGATTCACCAAGGTATCTATACTGAGAGTATACATGGCATAATCTGAGTTTGACTGAACACTAGGAGTGAATTCAGGAATCATGTGGGCTAAGCATACTGCAAAGCATGACATGAGTACATGAGTCATGAGCTGCATGACCAGAGTCTGGAATTTCTATGTTCATGGGACATGATTCGCAACATTGGATAAACTTGGACTTCTTATATGAGAAAATTAAAACACACACTATTCAATGAAAAACACATGGATATAAGTTTTATTTATGGGACTGAAGCATAAAGCATGTGTAAGTATCGGGAGGGTTAAAGTACAAAACTTTGTACTGAGGTAGGAATAGGTCGGGAATCATCTTAACTTATTGATTTTCTACACATACTGGCATTACTACTAGAATATGAAGGCCTGACTTTCTGAGATATCATAATCGGACAGTTTCTGAATACTTGTTGGGATGTGTTAGACTGTCTCACTGGGGTAGAGACTAAAAAAGGTCCTATTAACATTTAGTCTGACCTTAAAGTTGACTGCTATGAAAGGAATTACAAAAGAAAAAGAACCTCCTGAATCTAAAGAAACATGAACATGTAAATGAGGGATCTGCAAAATACTAGTGGCTGCACTAGAAGGACTTTCCTGATCCTGTTGGGACTGAAGTGCATAGAGTCTGTTTGGGCGTTGCCCACTGGCGGCACTGAAAATGGAACCCTATTGATTCGGGCGACCGGACTGAGTTGAAGAACGACCGTTCTGACTTCTAGGGCTAGGCCTAGGATTTTTTTCAGACCTTGTGACCTGAATTGCCACATCCGAAACGCACACCACTGTCGGCTCTATATATACCCTTATGATTCTTACCACACTTTTCGCAAAGTGGATGAGAAAAAATCCTGCCCTCACTACCATAGGCCTTGGATCCTGGTACCCCATCTCTACAGTTATTTCTGAACTTCGGTATTAGTACACTAGATGAAGATGAAACTAGTGTTGGAAACTTTTATCTATGCTAAGAAAGGTTACCACTCTGCATCCTTGGCTGAGAAAAACTATAACTACCAGTTCTGGCTCTCATATTTGCCCTCTCTTTCTTATTAAGTTTCTACTCTTCAATCTATTGAGCATGGACCATAAGTCAAGATATGTCCATCTCCTTAATCAACATCCCAATCTTGCACTCCTTCACCACTCTACCTGATATCCAAGACATAAACTTACTCATTCTGGATTTACTGTTTGCTACTACATGGGGAGCGTACCTGGCTAACTGGGTGAACTTGAGGGAGTATTCTTTTATGCTTCTGCTATCTTATCTGAGATTGATGAACTCTAACACTTTGGATTTTTTCTAAGTATTTTGGGCTTCCGAACGTGGTGTAAATGAGTTCCAAAAAATTTAAAACTTGTCCGAAAACACCTATTGACCTTCCTGGTCATGAATTAGCAAGGATACGGACCATTAAAGGACATTAAAGTCACAAAATGATACTGCAAACTTTCGAAGGCTAAAATAAACTAAGTCTACTAGAACCTTCTAAGTAGGACCCCCCCTTTTCTCCCCTTCCCCCCCTAACAAGCATAAACAGATTGAATTAAGCTTAGAATTTTGCGGGGTCTTACATTACCATTCCAGTATTGATATGGCAATTTTTTAGGCATTGTATGGTAGGCGTTGTCACTCCTTGGTAGGTTAGTTTGATGTTTCATAAGTGAGACCTCGAGGTGCGTGCTTACTTTATGAGTCGTTGGATAGAGTCTGGGTTATTCAGGATAGACTTAGATCGGCTCGGAGTAGGTAGAAGTGTTATGCTGATCATAAACTTCGTGCCTTGAGATTTGGTATTGGTGATTGTATTTTCCCTCAAGTTTCACCAATGAATGGTGTGATGAGGTTTGAAAAGAGGGGCAAGCTTAGCCTCGGGTATATTGGTCCATTTGAGATTCTTCAGACTGTTGGTGATATGGCTTATAAGTTGTCTTTGCCCCTTGATCTATCAATTGTTCATCCAATTTTTCATGTTTCTATGCTTTGTCATTATATCCAGATGAGTCCCATGTCATTCATTGGGAGTCGGTTCAGTTAGATGAGCGGTTGTCCTTTGTTGAAGAGCCGGTTTCCATTTTGGCTAGGGATGTTAAGCGGTTGCGCTCTAGAGTGATCCCTATGGTTAAGGTCCAGTGGAGACATCGACCAGTAGATGAAGCTACTTGGGAGGTTGATTCTGATATGCGTAGTCCTTATCCCCAGTCCTTTGTTGATTTAGGTATTTCTTTTGCCTTAGTTCGAGGACGAACTAGATTTGTAATGGTGGATGATGTAACGATCTAAAAATTTGATGAGATATGTGAAATTTGTGATTTTATATGATTTGACTATTTTACCCCTCCCCATAGTTGCATTATGATATTTCTGGGAGTGGGCGTGGGAGTGATTGGCATAATTGTTTATGTATTTTGGTATCATTTATGCAATATTATGGTTTTTGATGGCTTCGAGAGCCTTATAATGGACTTATGTGGATATCTTTTGATCCGTGCGATGGATGGTTGAACAGACTGTGCCAGCAGCTCCAGAATATCAATTTTAGGATAGGTAGACCTTTGGTTCGGGTCTCGGTGCACCAGAGCTCATTTTGACCTATTGGTTGGAAAGTTGAAAAAATAGAAATATGGGTGTGGGACCCACATTTGATCAAAATGACCTCGGATGGAAAATCCGAATTCTCCATCAGATTCATAATGTTGATTTTAGGGTGTTAGCATATTTGGTATGATTTTACAGCTTTTAATCTCATTTCGATCCTCGATTTGAAAAATTATGATTTCAAGTTTTGGGGGTAAACTTTGTGAAAATAATTTTTTTTTTGAAAATCTAATATCGCCATCATGTTCAAAATATCGAATTTAGTATGGTTGCATGGTTCATTTGTGTATATCGGACTCCGAACGAATTTCAGGCACCCCGTCAAAATCCAAGGTGAATTTGAAGTGAAAAATCTGGTGCAATACCAGTTTTTTCTGCATATAAATACCTCTTTTTGGCCCTTTTTGTTCATTTTTCATCCTGACTTTTGGGAATTAAATCCTAAAATAGTGTGTAAGCTAAAAATTAAAGTTTGTGAGAGCTTGGAAAGCTAGACTAACACCTTTTCCTTAGTTTTATTACGGATTAAATGTAAGAATTCACCCTTTTCTTAGTAATTTCTTGATTAATTTCTCAAAATTCCAAAAAACATAGGGCATGATTTTAAACTCAAATTTCACTCCTTTTCACTTGAATAATGTTTTTATCTTATACTTACTAGTTTTTCATCAATTTAACCTTCAAAACAACTTCGATTCTTGATTTTAACCCGGATTTCAAAAATTTTATCCGGTAAAACTCAAAAATAATTTTTCTTCGATTTGAACCCCATTTTTTACTTGATTTAATTTGGGTTTTCAGATGTAGGTTTCTAAAAATAGGGGGAACATGTTTTTGAAGTAAAGTTTTGATTTTGCCCTTCTTTTTTGAAAACCCATTTTGGGGGTCCATTTTGATCCCGAACCAAAAGTAGTCAATATGGGTATCGTTGGTTTTGTCTTAACGAGTAGATTTCATATTTGATATTTTTAGTGGAGTTCAAGATTATTCGTGAAAGTAAGGTCGCAGGTTCAAGTGTAGCAGATCGATTTCGGCTTTCGACGTAGGTTATGACTTAACTCTTTTTAGACTAGGCTGGGTAGTAAATGATGATGCAAATTGCATGTTAAGGGTGGAAATTAATCATGAAAAATGGTTATTTATGTGTTGTGCCCATGTGGGGGCCTATATGTGATGTAATTATCAAAATTGCGTTATTATGTGATATGTGTGATCGTGTGGGGTTATGTGATATTGATAGCCTTGAATACATGTGAATAATTGTATTGTGTTGTTAAAATGCTTAATGTGGTATCATTGATGTATTGTGATTATATTTGTCACGACCCAAAAACGAGGGTCATAATGGCACTTGTCACGGCGTACCTTGACAAGTAAGTCTATCTCTCAAACTGATACGAAAAGAGGAAAAGACAGAAATATCCCAAGGTAAGGCTTCTAGAACGAAGCTGACCCATGTAAATAATCATAACAACGCGGAAAGAACTTATCCAAAATACCAATCATGCCCAAAATCAGGTGTCAATAGTGTAAGAACTACCAATACAATCCAAGAGTCAAATACATCAAAAAAATAACCACAAATGAATATGTCTCCGAATACTAATAAAGACATAACTACTGTAGAAAGAAAAAGGTGAACTTCAGACGCATGATGTCCAACCGCTATCTTGGAAGCTAGGATAAAATCTTGAAAATCCGGGTTAAAATCAAGAATTGGAGTTGTTTTGAAGTTAAATTTATGAAAAACTAGTAATTATAAGATAAAAACATTATTCAAGTGAAAAGGAGTGAAATTTGGGTTTAAAATCATGCCTAAGATTTTTGGGGTTTTGAGAAATTTATCAAGAAATTACTCTGAAAAGGGGTGAATTCTTACCTTAAAACCAAGTACTGGGTGTTAATCTAGCTTCCCAAACTCCTATAAACTTTACTTTTAAGCTCCCCACTATTTTTGGGTTTACCTCTCAAGAGGCAAGATTAAAAGTGAAGAAAAATGAGCCCAAAATTGGTTTAATGGTGCAGAAAAAATCTGCACCAGCAATTAAAAGAGGAAAAAGGTGCAGTTTTTTTTATTTTAAAGTTCACTCTGAACTTCGACGGGATGTCCAGGATTCGTTTGGAGTCCGATACATGCAAACGAACTATGCAACCATACTAAATTCGACGTTTTGGACCCATTGACAATATTAAATTTTCAAAAAGTTGACCCCCGAAATTCAAAATTATAATTTTCCAAACCGAGAATCGAAATGAGATTTAAAAGCCATAAACTCATACCAAACATGCTAACACCATAAAATCAACATTATGGATCTGCTGGCAAAGTCGGATTTTTCATCCGAGAATATTTTGATCAAATGTAGGTCCCACACTCATATTTTTAATTTTCCAACTTTCCGACCAATAGGTCGAAATGAGCTCGGACGCACCGGGACCGGAACCAAAGGGCTACCTAGCCTAAAATTGATATTTCGGAGCTGCTGGCACAGTCCGTTTGGCCATCCATCGCACGAATCAAAAGATATCCACATAAGTCTAAAATAAGGCTCTTAAAGCCATCAAAAATCATAATATTGCTTAAATGATACCAAAATGCATCGAAAACCATGTCAATCACTCCCATATCCCAGAAATATCATAATCCAACTACGGGGAGGGGTAAATTATTTAAATCACACAAAATTATAAATTTCTCATATTTCATCAAATTTTTTGGTCGTTACATCACCCACCACTAAAAATCTAGTACCTCCTCGAACTAAGGTAAGGAAATAACTGAATCAATGAAGAGTTGAGGATAAGAACTACGCATATCAGACTCGACCTCCCAAGTAGCTTCATCTACAGGTCGATGTCACCACTGGACCTTAACCACAGGGATCACTCTAGAGGGCAACAGTCTAACATCCCTAGCCAAAATGGAAATCGGTTCCTCAACAATGGACAACCGCTCATCTAACTGAACCGACTCCCAATGAATGACATCAAACTTATCAGGAATATAGCAACAAAATACAAAAACATGAAAAACTGGATGAACATCTGATAGATAAGGGGGCAAAGCCAACTCATAAGCCACATCACCAACAGTCTGAAGAATCTCAAATGGACCAATATATTTGGAGCTAAGCTTGCCCTTCTTCCCAAACCTTATCACACCCTTCATAGGTGAAAATCAAAGGAAAACACGATCACTAATACCAAATCTCAAGGTATGAATTCTACAATCAACATAGAACTTCTACATACTCTGAGCCGCTCTAAGTCTATCCTGAAAGACCCGAACTCTATCCAAAGACTCACGAAGCAAGTACGTACCTCGAGGTCTCACCTCTGAAACATCAAACCATCCCGCTGGGGAGTGAAAATGCCTATCATACAACGCCTCAAAAGAAGTCGTATCAATATTGGAATGGTAGCTATTTCTATATACAAACACTACGAAAGCCAAATGCTTCTCCCACTGGCCATTAAAATCCATCACGCCTGCGCGGAGCATATCCTCCAAAACCTAGATAGTTCGTTCTGTCTGGCCATCAATCTGGAGGTGAAACATTGTGCTACGATCAACCCAAGTACCTAACTCATCCTGAAAAGCATTCCAAAAGTGAGATATGAACATAAAACCTCAATCGAAAATAATGGACACCGACACACCATACAGACGTATAATCTCACAAATGAAGATATGGGCTAAACATAAAACCTCAATCTAAAATAATGGACACCGACATACCATGCAGACGTATAATCTCACGAATGAAGATATGGGCTAACCTCTCAGCATCAAATGTGACCAGAACCAGAATAAAATGAGCTGACTTGGTCAATCGATCCACGATGACCCAAACACTATCAAAACCACGAGAACGGGTAACCTATGAAGCAAACCACCAGGTCTCATATGCTCGGCCTTCACCTATTGGCAACATAGGCAACAAGCCACAATATCTGCTATATCTTGGCTCACACCACCCCAACAGTAGTGTTGTCTCAAACTACGATACATCTTAGTCACACCTGGATGGATAAAATATCTGGAACAATGGGCCTCCTCTAAGATCAACCTAATCCAATCACTACTCTCAACATATAAACTTAGCCCCTAATCTTCAAAACTCTATCTGAATCAAGTGAGGGTTTCTTAGCCACTCCACTCAACATCTTATCGTGAATCAACCTTAATCCAACATCGTCAAACTGATGAGCTCAAATCTACTCCATAAAAAAAGATCTAGCCTCCACAAATACCAAAACACGTCCCGGTCTTGAAATATCAAGTCTAGCCATCTGGTTAGCTAAAGACTAAACCTCTAAGGCCCAAGGCCTCTCCTGGATCAAAAGATGTGCCAAGCTACCCATGCTAGTTGACTTTCGGCTCAAGGTATCCGCAACCACATTAGCCTTGCCCGGATAAAAGAGAATAGTCAATTCATAATCCTTTAGCAACCCAAACCAACGGCGCTGCCTCATGTAAAGATATCGCTGGGTAAAGAGGTACTGAAGGCTACGATGATCTGAGAAGATCTTACAATGGACTCCATACTAGTAGTGCCTCCACAATTTCAAGGCAAACACAACTACGTACAACTCCAAATCATAGGTAGGATAATTTCTCTCATGAGACTTCACTTGTCAAGATGCACATGAAATTACCTTGCCCTCCTGTATTAATAGAATACCTAAACCTAACACCTAAAGCATCACAAAAGACAGTAAAACCCACGCCCTCCTTAGGCACAGCTAATATAGGAGCTGAAGTCAACAAATCCTTGAGTTTTTGGAAGCTCACCTCAAAAGCATCAGACCACTAGATGAAAATCTTTTTATGAGTCAACTTAGTCAAAGGAGCTGCAATGGAAGAGAAACCCTCAATAAAACACCGATAATACCCGACTAAGCCAAAAAAACTTTGAATATCGATGGGCAAAGTAGGTCTAGACCAATCACAAACCGCTGCAACCTTGGTTGGATCAACTATAATACCTTCCTTAGTCACTATATGACCCAATAAAAAAATAGACTCCAACTAAAACTCACACTTAGAGAACTTAGCATACAACTTCTCATCCCTCAATCTCTGAAGCACAATTCATAAATGCTTCTTATGCTCAACCTCATGCTCGACCTCACTCTTGGAATACACCAAGAAATCATCTGTAAACACAATAAAAAAGAGTCGAGACATGGTCGAAACACCCAATTTATCAACTCCATGAACGAGGAAGGGGAATTTGTCAACCCGAAAGACATGACCAAGAACTCAAAATGACCATATCGAGTCCAAAAAGCAATTTTTAGAATAGCCAAAACTCTAATCCTCAACTGGTGATAACCGAACCTCAAATCAATCTTCAAAAACATCGCAGAACCCTGAAGTTGATCAAACAAATCATCGATGCGAGAAAGAGGATACTTATTCTTAACCATCACCTTGCTCAACTGTCGATAATCAATACACATCCGCATAGACCCATCTCTTTTATTCACAAACAAGATAGGCCCACCCCAAGGTGAAATACTAGGTCAAATAAATCCCTTATCTAAAAACTCCTTCAACTGATCTTTCAGTTCCTTCAACTCTGTTGAGGCTATCCTATAAGGAGAAATAGAAATAGGCTTGGTGCCTAGCTCAACATCAATAATAAAATCAATATCTCGATCCAAAAACATACTAGGCAAGTCCATAGAGAACACCTCCATAAACTCAAGAACAACACGGACATAATCCAAAGAAGGAGGTGAAACAACACTTGTGTCACAAATATGGGCCAAGTAATATAAACATCCCCTCTCAACCAATTATGAGCCTAAACATAATATATGACCCTCTTAGGACCTGAATGAAGTGTACCCACCTAAGCTATCCTTGGCACACCCAACGAAGTTAAAGTCACGGTCTTGACAAAATAATCTAAGACAACATAATAAGGAGCCAACTAATTCATGCCTAATATAACATTAAAATTGACCATATCTAATACAAGTAAATCTACCAAAATCTCATGCCCAGTAAAAGTCACAACACAAAATTGGTATGCCCGATCCACTACTAAAGAATCACCTACCGGGGTAGATACACAAATAGGCATGGTAAGAGCATCACTAATAGAATCAGAACCCGAAGCAAAATACATAGATACATAGGAGAAAGTTAATCTGGGATCAAATAATACAGATGCAGGTCTGGAATAAATGGGGACAATACCTGTGATCACAATATTTGAAGCCTCTGCCTCTGGTCTGACTGGTATGGCATAACATTGACCACGACCACTGGCTGGCTGAATAGCCCCTCGACCCCTGCCTTAAGATTTACTACCTCTGTCTCTCGCACCTCTATAAAAACCCCTACCTCTCAGTATTGAAATAGGAGTAGCTCTAAACACTCGACGAGGACAGTCCTTGGCCACATGGACAGTCTCATCACATACATAGCAAACTCTAAACTTGCCTTGACGGCCACCCGGTACTGCTAAAATAGAATACCCATGAGAACCTCTAAAATCTCTTCCTCTTAGAGTGTGACCTCTGAACTTACCAAAATGATGCACCCTCTTGGCACCTCCCTGAGATACCCGAGAAATATCCTTTGTCTCTTTAACATGATCCATAATACTTTGAAAAATCCCTTAAATACAACCATCTAAGATGTGGCTCACTGAAGAGTATAAAGCATGGAAAGTCCAATTGATTGAGATCCCACTTGATGAGGTAACACAGATGACGGCTGAACTTTTGATCTAAAAACCCCATAGTTAGATATTGGCACTGAAAATAGAATAGTACTCAGGGTCTGAGGAGCACCCAAACTAGAAGCAAGTGCAACAGAAAGATCCACACACTGAACTGGAGGAACACCCGACATAACCAAAGGAGAACTCTCTAGACGGGTCAGCAAACACACCAACAATCCCTCCAACACTAGGGCAGATGAACTCTGAAGAACTGGAGTAGGACCCACACCTCCACCCTGCTCAACACGAGGCTCAGGAGAGAGTCCCCTAGCACTCCTCCTAGACAGGGTTACACTACGGGCCTATCTACTCCCTCGAGTCCATACATAACTCAAGGTTTGCCTTTTGGGAGAAGGATCCACCTATGTTCGCCTCTCTACTCTCGCAAGAACTAGATGACACCATCTGCGCAGAAAGAGCGAAACACAATCAAACACAAGGTATGAAAGAACTTTGCATGATAAAGAACAAAATGAGAGAAGTTTTCTAAAAACATCCTACAACCTTTCGAAGATAGATACAGATGTTTATGTATCGATCCGCCAGACTCTATTAGACATACCGTTCTTACATCTTTTAGACGAATAAAACCTGGATGCTTTGATACCAATTTGTCACAACCCAAAAATGAGGGTCATGATGGCACTTGTCGCGGCTTACCTTGACAAGTAAGCCTATCACCCAAACTGATACGAAAAGAGAAAAATACTAAAATATCCTAAGGTAAGGCTTTTAGAAAAAAGCCGAACCATGTAAATAATCATAACAATGCGAAAAAAACTTATCCAAAATAGCAATCATGCCCAAAACTAGGTGTCCATAGTGTAAGAACTACTATACAATCCAAGAGTCAAATACATTAGAAAAATAACCACAAATGAATAATATCTGTCTCTAAATACTAACAAAGACATAACTACTGTAGAAAGATAGAGGTGAACTTCGGACGCATGAATGTCCAACCGCTACCTTGAAAGCTCCAATAATCGCCCGAGTCAAGTAAGCTGAGGCGCACTCGAGCTAGGACCTTCCCCAAAAGGGCGCAGTAGGCATGAGTACGGTACACTTATACTCAGTAGGTATCATAGGGCGACCAAGCAAAGTAGTAAATAAAGCATACAAAATATAAACTAAGGGCACATCACCTGAAATCAAAAAATATCCCACAACAGTAGCCCACACTGCTTGCACTAACAGTTCTAATATATCTCACATATATTGCAACATCACACCAAAATAGAACAAAATAACATATTATATCATATATAAATAAAATAAGGGGAACATGAATATACAAGATCATCAAATACAATTAAAAGAAGATACGATAATTACATAGATGACAAGTCAATATGAAAATACAACACAACATAACACAATAAAGTAAGTGCAATATATATGATGATAATGCACGAGGTCGTCGCACAACCTCAAGATCATTGCACAATCTCCGTATACACCTTCGGAGGCAAGCCTCCTAACGTAGAACCCATGAGGGTTTCGTCAACCCATATACAATCCACATATCTCATATCTCTTTCCCGATACATCCTTTGAAAAGAATTTTATAAGGTGTTATAATATCTTTTAAAAAGGTGTTGTCGGTATTTCTCAGATTTTGCCACGGTGGTACCAATGTTTCATGAATGAGTATGATATGAAGATGTAATGCTCAAAACCAATCACAATGAGTATTTCCACAAACAACCACATGATATATTTTTACAACCAACCACAATGATACTTTTCCATAACCACATGAGTCAATATCCACTCATTATTTTCATATCATATATGAATTTCACATGTCTCATTTGCCAATAAAGTATGAATATAATCACAATATACCAATGGTACCACATTAAGAATTTTAACAACACAATATAATTATTCATATGTATTCAGAGCTATCAATATCACATAGGACCCGACATGGTCACACATATCACATAATATCTCAATTTCGATAATTACATCACATATAAGCCCCCACACGGGCACAAAACATAGATATTCATTTTTCATAATTAGTTTCCTCCCTTATCATGAATTTTGTATCATCATTTACTACCCAGTCCAGTCTAAAAGATTTAAGTCATAACCTACCTCTAAAGCCAAAACCGATCCGCTACACTTGAATTTGCGACCTTACTTTTCACGAACAATCTCAAACTCTAATTAAAACATCAAATATGAAATCTACACATCAAGAAAAAATAATGACACCCATATTGACTACTTTTGATTCGGGATCAAAACGGACCCCCAAAATGGATTTTCGAAAAAACTGGCAAAATTAAAACTTTACTTCAAAAATATGTTCCCCATATTTTTAGGAACCTACAACTGAAAATCCAAGTTAAATTGAGTCAAAATGGGGTTCAAATTAAAGAAAAACTATTTTTGAGCTTTACCGGATAAAATCTTTAAAATTCGGGTTAAAATCAAGAATTGGAGTTGTTTTGAAGGCTAAATTGATGAAAAACTAGTAATTATAAGATAAAAATATTATTCAAGTGAAAAGGAGTGAAATTTGGGTTTAAAATCATGCCCTAAGATTTTTGAGATTTTGAGAAATTTATCAAGAAATTACTAAGAAAATAGGTGAATTCTTACCTTAAATCAGTAATACAACCAAGAAATGGGTGTTAATCTAGCTTTTCAAGCTCCCACAAACTTTATTTTTAAGCTCCCACACTATTTTAGGGTTTAAATATCAAGAGGCGAGATGAAAAGTGAAGAAAAATGGACCCAAAATTGGTTTAATGGTGCAGCAAAAATCTGCACCAGCAATTAAAAGAGGAAAAAACTACAGTTTTTTTAATTTTAAAACCCACTTCGGACTTCAATAGGGTACCCGAAATTCGTTCAGAGTCCGATACATGCAAACGAACTATGCAATCATACTAAATTCGACGTTTTGAATGTGTTAAAAATATTAGATTTTCAAAAAAATATCATTTTCACAAAGTTGACCCCCGAAATCCGAAATTATAATTTTTCAAACCGAGGGTTGAAATGAGATTTAAAAGCCGTAAAATCATACCAAATATGCTAACACCCTAAAATTGATATTCCGGATCTATTGGCAAAGTCAAATTTTTCATCCGAGGTCATTTCGATCAAATGTGGGTCCCACACCCATATTTCTAATTTTTTAACTTTCCGACCAATAGGTCGAAATGAGCTCGGTGCACCAGGACCCTAACTAAATGACTACCTAGCCTAAAATCAATATTCTGGATTTGTTGACACAGTCCGTTTGTCCATCAGTTGCACGAATCAAAATATATCCACATAAGTTCAAAATAAGGCTCTTAAAACCATCACAAACCACAATATTGCATAAATGATACCAAAATGCATCAAAAATCATGTCAATCAATCCCACACTATAGAAATATCATAATTCAACTACGGGGAGAGATAAAATAATGAAATTATACAAAATCACAAATTTCACATATTTCATCAACTTTTTTGGTTATTACAATATTCATACCCTATTGGCATATGAGACATGTAGAAATTCACGGATGAAATAAAAATAATGAGTGGATTATATATTGGCTCATGTGGTTATATAAATATATCATTGTGATTGATTATGAAAATATATCATGTGGTTGGTTATGGAAATACCCCTTGTGATTGGTTGTGAGCATTACATCTTCATATCATACACATTCATGAAACATTTGTACCACCGTGGGAACATCTGAGAAATACTGGAAACACCTTTTTAAAAGATATTGTAACACCTTCTAAGATCTTTTTCGAGGGATGTGCCGAAAAGGAGATATGAGATATATGAATTGTATACGGGTTGACGATCCTCCATGGGTCCTACGTCGGGAAGCTTTATCTCCGTAGGTGTATACAGGGATTATGCGATGATCCCGGAGGTTGTGCGATGACCTCGTGCATCATCATCATCATAATATACATCGCACTTACTTTATTATGTTTATGTTGTGTTGTATTGCCTTATTGACTTGTCATCTATGTATTTGTCTTACCTTCCTTTACTTATATTTGATGATCTTGTATCTACATGTTCTCTCTTGTTCTATTTATATGTGACATAATGTATACTTATATTCTATATCTTGGTGTGTTGTTGTAATACATGTAACATATAATAAAATTGTTAGTACAAGCAGTGTGGGCTACCGTTGTGGGACATTTTCTGATTGCAGGTGATGTGCCCTTAGTGTATATTTTGTATGATTTATTTACTACTTTGCTTAGTCAACCTATGATACTTATTGAGTACAAGTGAACCGTACTCATGGCTACTGTTCCTTTTCGATGCAGGTCCTAGCTCGAGTGCGCCTCAGCTTGATTGACTCGGGCGAATGTTGGAGCTTCCAAGGTAGAGCGGTTGGACATTCATGCGTCCGAAGTTCACCTCTATCTTTCTATAGTAGTTATGTCCTTATAAGTATTTGGAGACTATTATTATTCCTTTGTGATTATTTTTTTGATGTATTTGACTCTTGGATTGTATTAGTAGTTCTTACACTATTGACACTTGATTTTGGGAATGATTGATATTTTGGATAAGTTCTTTCCACATTATTTTGATTATTTATATGGTTCGGCTTCGTTCTAGAAGACTTACCTTGGGATATTTATGTATTTTCTTCTTTTCATATCAGTTTGGGTGATAGGCTTACTTATCAAGGTACACCGCGATAAGTGTCATCATGACCCTCATTTTTGGATCGTGACATAGTTGATGGTAATGCGGCACCGTTGTTGATTCGTAACGAGATGGGTATTAAGCTTTATATCGAAATTAAGAAAAGTGAGTGTGATTTTGGGACGTATCCACTTATCATTACTACATTAGATAAGTATGCTAGTAAAATGTTGTTTGATGGGAAAGATGGTGCAATAATGTGTTTGAAAATCCATCAAAAAAAATTGTGGAATTAATTAGTTATAAATCTAATTTTTGTCTTTAACATATCAGTTGTTGTTAATTATCTCTACTTTAATGAATTATGTATCTAACGTTACATAATTATTGTTTTGCACAAATTTATTGTAAGACCGAGATACATATTGTTGTGCACATGATACATTTTTCTAATATTGTATTTGAGATTCTATAGTTGTGTCTAATTATGTATCTCGTGGTGTTTTACTTTTATCTATATCAACATACGAAAGATACATAATAGTATTGTTATAGATACATGTTGTACACGTTTATGCAGTTTATGTATCTATTATTTTTTTATAGTAGGTGAAGAAAAAATATGCTGAAGTTTTGTTTTCATTATTACAGCTATGTCCTAAGATGTTGTTTGGAGGATTGTGTTTGGATATTTAAAGCATCATACCGGCAAAAGACTGAACTCTTTAAAGTTAGATTTTTTCAAGATGTCCACACATACCCGTTGAAAGATTCTTCAGAACTTGAAGTCGACGAAACAAGTAACAAAATTGAAGCCCCATACATTGTTGATGAAAACTCATCTCCGTTGCTCATCCTAATGATATGGGTGTATAGTTTTACACATAAGTTAAAACAATGTGCCCGATACAATTTTATTTTTGAAAGAATGAAGAAATTGTAGCAGTTACAAATTAGGATTCTCAATAAAGAATTCAAATAAAATAAAATCCTTAATTTTTACTTGGATTGCTAAAAATAAAATATTTTTCTGAAAATTATGAATGAATTTTTAAGACGACATGTCGAAAGGGTTCAAAATTATTCAAAGTAAGGATGCTTCAGAACTTGAAATCGATGAAACAAGGAATAAAATTAAAGCATCATATATTGTTGATGAAAACTAATCCTCATTGCTCATCCTAATGATATGGGTGTTAAGTTTTTCATAGAGGTTAAAAAACTGTGCCCAATACAATTTTATTTTTTGAAAGAATGAAAAACTTGTAGCAGTTCCAAGTTAGGATTCTCAATAAAGAATCCAAATAAATTTTTACTCAGATTGCTAAAAATAAAATAGTATATTTGGTGGATTTGGTCCATTATTGCTAGTTTCTGTTTTTGGTCAATATTAGTAGTATTTGTGGTAAATTTTGATTTTGGTCCAACATTGCTACTTTTTGGCTTTTGATTAATTGAACTATTTTTGGTAAATTTTGATTTCTTTCATTATTGCTGATTTTGATTTTTCTTTAATGTAAATATTCCTTTTGGTAAAATTGATTTTGGTCCAACTTGCATTATGTTTGAAAGATACATACATTTACAATAACACAATGCTAGAGATAAAAAATGCTTAAATTGTATATATTATTTTATAGAATATGTATCTTTGATATAAATAATTAAATAAAA
Source organism: Capsicum baccatum var. pendulum (assembly GCA_030864225.1). NCBI lineage: Eukaryota > Viridiplantae > Streptophyta > Magnoliopsida > Solanales > Solanaceae > Capsicum > Capsicum baccatum. Next base: position 27,460,398 of record CM061554.1, on the reverse strand, counting down.
AATAATGTGAGATACATATAACATATTCCTCATACACAATATGTATCTTTAAGCTTACTAACATGTATTTTTGGTATGCTGATTTCGCTAAAACTTAAAAACAAGAGTTATATGTAAAACTTAAACAGATAACAAGAGATACAAGATATTGAAAAAAGTATTATGTATGTGTAATATGTATCTAAGCCTAAAATTACACAGATCTTAAAAAACAAGAGATACATAAATCTACAATAACACAAAACCAGCTATACAAAAAGCTTAAAATATATTTGTTATTTACAGAATATGTATATTTGATATAAATAATTGAATCAAAATAAAAAATAATGTGAGATACATACAAAACACCCTCGCACACAATATGCATCTTTAAATTTACTATCATATATCTTTGATATGCTTATTTCACTAAAACTTAAAAAACAAGAAATACACATAAAAACATAAACTGAGAATAAGAGATACAAAAAATTGAAAAAAGTATCTTTAGTATCTAAATATGTATCTCGACCTAAAATTGCCCACATCATATTTCACATTATTCTTGAGATCGGCATCCATAGATATGGTATCCAAAGTAGACGGATATGTAAAAGGAACAAATCTCCACCGTCTATTTACAGGATTTTTCAATGACCCATTATTCATAAATAGCTTCAGTTCTCTTCTTCATTGTTCAATATCATTGAAAACTATATGAATATGCTGAAGATAGGGATGAAGAGTCCTCTGTTTATCCTTCTTCTTAATTCTCAGCAAGAAACTCTGATTACAATCTCCTTCAAATCTTTCAACTTTGTTTATCAAAGAAACACTCGCTCTAAGAAATTCATCTTGAATGACCTGATTATCATCTAATAACAGTATAATATCATTAGATTTCTTACCGAAGAACAAATTAGTATAATTCAAATCTTTGATTGATGGCAACGAATTGACAGTGAGAAAAACTCTCTTGTAAAACTGATTTTACTATCCATTTTCATTCAGTTCGGCAACTTTAAGGTACTGATGAATATGAATTCTGTCGTCCACCCAATTTATCCATTTTCGTAACACGAAAATCATTGTTGTTTTGTATAAGATAAATCTAACAAGAAATAAAAGGCAAGGGACCAAGAACAATAGGAAAAGTATATTTACAACCCACATGGTGGAGGAAAATATGGGATTTTTTTGAAAAAAAATCGTCATACAAGATCAGAAGAAATTGAAAAAGATTTGGAAAAAATTTACCTTAATTCAAAATTTTGAATTAGAGAAAAAAGGGGATTGAAATTAGCCCCTGAATTATAGCGGAAGAAGCCGTTCTTAATTTGGTAAAGAAAGGGCGTATGATGAGGGGCCTTTAACTTGTATCTCAACTTTTAGTAAAAGTATTAAATGTTGGGATATAAATAATATTTTTTAAAGTGGAGGAATTTTTAGTAGTTTTGAAACTTAAGTTGTTCTTTTAGATAATTTTTCCATTTTTTTAAACAAAGAGTTAGCTTGTTGGGCCATTTATTAGAAAATGAAAGAGGTTCAATATTTACAAGGGTATAAGCCCAAAAGTGACCCAACCCGAAAATAGAAATAGGAAACAAATGAATTATCAGAAAAAAAAAAAAAAAAAAAAAAAAAAAAAGGAAGGGTCACAAAATTCATTCCAGCAACCGATCCTTTGTTCACTTCAAGCTGCTCCATGGTCGGAGAATCAAACTCTCCGATGAAGTCTCTGATGAATCAATTTTACTCATCCATGACCTTCTCTGCAGGTTGAGCCCCAAAGAAGCTGATACCACTACATAAGAAGGCAACAAATAAGTGTCATCTCAGCATAACTAATCTAACACAATATACATCCACTCATGCAAGTTTGCGGGTACTAATTTTTCGTTTTCAATGTTGCCTTGTTCTTGATATTTCTTTACCATCCATCTCCGGTGTTGCTTTTGTGTGTCGCATTTGCGCTTGTGTATTGAAATTCCTGTTTTGAATATTTCGCATTCTACGATTGAGGATTTGTGTTTTATCTAAGTATAGTATTGCTTTTCCTTTTTCCGGTAAATCTTGAGAAACTAAATAAATGATATCTGTTGTGCCTGCAAAAAAAAAAAAATTGGTTACCTAAATAGTCTGCAAGTGTGTTGCCTTCCCTAAAAAGAGAACTCCAATAAGAGCACGAATTTAAAAAGAGACTAAAGAACTCCAATTATCTTGATGGTAAGTGGTAACAAAATTAATTTAGTGGTAACATAAATATAAAATCTTTATAACTAGTATATTACCCGTGTGATGCGAGGAAAGTTTTCAGAATAAAAATTATAAAAAAATTAGTAATATTTTTTTTCTTAATCATATTAAGTTTCTTCCATCTTAAATTACAATAAAATTTGTTGTATATACAATAAAATTTAGAATTTATTCATGAATCCATAAAGTTATTTATGAAATTTTACTGTCATCTTTTAGATTGTGTATGTGTTTTTTAATCTAAAATAATAAAACTCCTATAGTTTAGTATAATTTAAGTTCAATTTTTTTTTTTCATAATACATCACCTAAGTCTATTTAATAACTATCGTGCTTAATAAATAAAATTACAACATTGTATTAGTAACAACAAAAATTTTGCTATTAAATTAACAGTAAAGCATGGTGAATAGTGAACTAATATTTATCAAAATATTTTTGAGATTACTCGTATTATATGGATGAAATAATACACGACTTTTAAAAAAAGGTAATTTATCCTTTTAAGTGTAAATCCGAGTAAATAACTCGTGAATTCTACTTACAGTTGATAAAAAAATAAAATGAAAGTGTCATCTAAGATTTGACTATGGTAGAATAGATGATCCTTAAAAAGATTTTATATTTATGTTCTCATTTAAGTAATTGAAGATGGAAGATTTATTTGTAGAATAAAATTATTTAAAGATGACGAATTTAACAAAATGCAGAGGCATCATTTCAAACAGTAAGATTTAATTATGTTTCATAAGAGTACAGATGGGACAGAATCAAAGGTAATTGCCCCCTTAAATAATTTTTTTTTTTATTTTGTTTGCGGAAAAACGAAAATTTTATTAATTACCAACTAAACAAATTATAAAACTCATAGGCACACTACTAATAACTCTATGTCTAATTAGCAGGGACTATTCAAAGCATTCCGCCTATCTACCTCTATTCAGTATTATCTCAGCTGTACAACTTCTCTATCCGTTCCTGTCTTTTATACCTCTGTACTATTTTATGCCCCATATACTCTGTATTTACATCCCTTTTTAATCTGGCTGCATATCATAGCTGATCATTGGACTTTGGATTCCACAGTGCATTGTTCCTAGCATTCCAAATACCATATACCAAAGCAGTTAGAACAGTAAGTGCAAAGGTTCTACAGAGCCTTCGTTTCAGTTTTCTAAACACGCTTCATCATATGCCAGGATGAGATGTCTCTATTCTCTTTATACCTAGTCATTGCAGTAACCCATTTAAGCACATTTGGGACAATTGACATTCAAAGAAGAGATGTTTGGGGTCTTATTCAGCATCCCTTTTTACTGATATGCCTCATATTAGATTGAACAATATACAATAGAACGACAAATGATGAATATTTTATTTTGAAGTACCATCTAATTTAAGAGTTAGCCGAATTACCAAATGTTAAATCTTCATCAGTATAACACATTACTATTCACCTATATTTTCGCCAGGAGCAACACTTTATGGTTTCATAGTTATCTATAATTTAAGAAATGTAACTCTTTCTAATAATATTCTTGTAAAGTTACCACATCTCTATTGTAGTTAATTGTTTTGTAAGCCATGATCAAAAGAATATACATGAACTCTTATTTATGCATAGCTTACTTCTTTGCTAGAATGAAACGTCAATTAAGTGATAATAACATACTAAAACGCCACAAATGTTGGATACTTAAATCTATAGGCGAATGAAAATAAAATTGATTTAGGTGCTACATGCACTTCAATACATACAAGTTCTTTGGAAGGCCCATAAATTTTAACTCTTTAAACTTTTGTAATTTTTCTACGATCAATTTGTATTGTGGATGTTCTTGAAAGTATTCTCTTAATTTGCTCCTATGCTTAACTTGCAGAATCCATTATAACTTACAGTATATCAAAGTAATAGACCTAAGTTATGTGAAGTTTATAGATTTGTGTAACAGGAATAAAAGGTTGAAACAAAAAGATAGAAGAGATTTATGTTCAATCTCCAACCAACAACTCCTAACATGTCTCTAATCCACAAGATACCTCACTTTCTCGACATTTTTCGATATCCCACGTAGACCTAAAATACTTGACAACAATAAATATGCATCAAAGAAATCTACAATGATGGACGACTTGGTATATTGCTTTCCTAATGCATTGTCATCTCATTTTTGAGTTATATATATCTTTTACGAGGTCCGGAGAAGTCTATTAATAATATTCCCTTGTACATTTGGTGATACCTTTTATATATAAATCACACACGAATTCAAGTAGTCACAAGACATGCATCCATTTCAGCGAGTAACATATATAAAGAAGAAGAAACATGAATTAACGTCTCACCATATTATCCAGTCTAATGTATAAAACCCAGTCTAATGTATAAGAAACTATAATATCACTTATCACTTTTCAAAATAATTGGCCATTGTTGATTTCACACTCTCCTTAAGAAAATATTTATTAGGGATTTCATTTATCAAATTACTCTTATTAATTATGTTTTGAAAATTTAAATTTGAGTACATACAATTTGTTTAGTTATTTAATAAAGGAACAACTAAATTGAAAAAATATTTTTAGATAGAGGATCAACTAATTTGAAAGAAAGGGAGTATCAAAGTTAATCTATCAATAACGATAGGACAAAATGCTCATTCCCCTTCTCACTCCTCAGTGCTAACCAAATTTATATAAATAAAACTAGGAGTGTTCACAGTATGGTTAAAAACCAAATCGAACCGCGAATCAAACCTAATCGATCAAAAAATTCAACATTTGGTTTGGTTTGGTTTTAGATTTTAAAAATCGATACTTAAGTGGTTTGATTTTGGTTCTACTCTAAAATAACCGACAAAATAACCAAATCGAACTGATAAAAATTTATATATATATTATTCATGAATAAAACCTAAATATTTGTTACATTTTAAATTTTAATCATGAATTTAACTTTAGCCATAGCACTTTTAGTCATATGTCTCCATCTAGGTGACAGTACGTTATGAGATTCTAAATGATTTTTGCACTTTGAATGACAAATGATACTAATTGTGAAAATTATCTTGTTGTCTATGGGATTTTACAGGTGAGTTCATTAGACTATAGATAATCGCTAGTTTAGAACTTTTTTTTTTGTCCCTATGGAGAAAAAAAATATGTGTTCACCTTTTGGGGAGTTTATCATATCGTTATCTTATATGTAGTGTCTAAATAATTTTTGTAGAAGCGTTCATATGGTATTGCTTGTGGTGTTGCCTAAGTATAACAATGAATTGACATCTTAGTTTCAAGGTTAAAGCACAACACTCGATTGACATCTGATATGTTGGATTGGATTTATTTTTAAAAATTCAACTTTTATTATTAGTAAAAGTTATAAACCGAACCAAACCGAACTAAACCGACAAGAACCAAACCGACGGATATTTTTTTGTGTTGATTTGGTATGATTTTAGAAAGTTAAAAATCGATTAAATTGATTTGGTTATGGTTTTGACCAATAACCGATCCAAACCGACGCATGAACACCCCTAAATAAAACAATTTTATAATTGTAACAAAATTTTATCTTTCATATTTTTCTTTATTATACTGTTCACAATTTAATGATATTAAATTATTCAGATTATATTTTTAATTTAAATCATATAATTTTTTTTTTTTATCTACAATGAATTACAGTTCTTCGTAAGTTTACATGTAATATTTCTCATCAATTGTATCCAGTAATTGATTTACAGAAATTGTATTAGATTATTAACTCAGAAAAACAATACAACCAAATAGAAATCAACACTCTAAAAAACAAATTATGCTTCACAACATTTTATAATTTAACAAAACTTAAATATCTATAATATAATACATACATCACATGTTTTAAGTGTTGCGAATATAAATTGATACCAAATTATTAACCTCACAGACACATTCCTTGAATACTTTATTAATAGACGAAGCTTGAAGCTTCATAATTGGATGCCTGAGAAACTTTTGAACTTTTATTTTATTGTTTTCTACTTAAACTCAACTATTTAATTAAATTGATATTTGTGAAAAAGTATTACCTCTTTGAATTTGACTTTTAATGGTGAAAGGAAATGGATACCTTGTAGAAGGTGTAAAAAAGTAAAAGAAAAAATATTAGCTAAATGAAAAATCCAAGTGCAAGCGTGTATAGTTTATATATCTCGTTATAGATATGATTATAACATTTTCTAATGATATATATATTTCATTTTAATTTTTTTTAGAGATAATAGAACCCCATAAAGATAAGTTGTGACAGTGAAATTTTGTGTATAATTTAAAGAGATATTTATGCTTTTTCCCTAAAAATTTGCTTCTAATTTGGTGCTTTATATGTGAATTCCAAGTAAAAAGAGGAAAGATTATGTCTTTAAGTGCTTTACCATCTTTTCACTTGATTTATACTATTGCTCATTATTCTCATTTATTATAATATAGATGAACATAATCATTTTACTCATGCAATTTTATTTGTCTGAAAATCTTTTTCTATGTCTCAAATTGTATTATCTAATTTTTTTCATGATATTATCTAAATTTTTTAATGATATTATTTTTTGGTGTTTTCAACTCATAGTCATGAAGTTTTTGACATCAAATGGACTCCAAATCACTTTTAATTTTCTTATGTCGGATAATATTGATAGGTGTTAGTTATCTATGTAATATATCTAAGCACAAAAGTTATGAAAAGTATAAATTTAAAACTTTATAAGATAAAGAACTGATCTACACATTATCTGTTTAGAAATTAAAAAAAAATTATGAACTTTCACTTTTTTCTTAATTAGTTCATGTGAGACATTCTAGCTTTCAACTAAGTGTAAGTGCAATATCATACATATTGAACTTCCACTTGTTTCCTAATTAGTTTATGTGAGTTATTTCAATTAAGTATAAGTGCAATATCGTACATCCAAATTATTCTTTCAATCCTTTGACACATAAAACTTCAATATAAATTATTTTCAACATATTATTTACTGAAGCAAGTCAATGTTATATTTGATGCGTCTTAATTAATACCCATCAATAAATTTCATTGAAATTGCAATATCATACATATTGCACTTTCACTTTTTCCCTAATCAGTTCATGCACATTCTTTCAATTAAGTGTAAGTGCAATATCATACATCTAAATTATTCTTTCAATCCTTTGACTCATAAAACTTCAATATAAATTATTTTCAATGTATTATTTACTGAAGCAAGTTAAAGTTATATTTTATTCGTTGTAACTAATACCCATCAATAAATTTCATAGAAATTATTCGGAAGTACTAATATTGAAAGTAGAATATAGGTAATAACATAAATTTATCTGTTGTTATTCCATGAGGAAATTTACCTCAAGCCATTGTAAGATTTGCAATGTACCAACTATTACAGAATCATAATAAATAATCAAAATACTACAAAAATCACCCCTTTTGTAACCAAAAAAAGTTTTTTTAAAAAACTTACATGATATAGGATAAAGAAAATAATCTTACATAATGTTGTAGACTTTTCCAAAAGAAGGAATACCTAAAATTATTTTCAAATATTTATCATTAATAATAAATTGAAACATTTTCTTTCGTGCGTCTATTTTGGCAAGTAACATAAATAAAGAAGAATAAACATGAATTAACGTCTCACCATATTATCCAGTCTATTGTATAAAAACTCCGTTCAACAAAAAAATAATTAAAAAACAAGAAACAACAACACCAATTAAAATTAACGTTACTTTTTATTTTTCAACAAAAAAATCATCACAATCGCAGTTCTAGTTGTAAAATTGCAGTGCTAATATTCTTCCACCAAATCTGGTTATGGAAGTAATTGTGTCTGAAAGGATAAGTTAGAGAAAAATGGAAAATGTGAAATGGAAACAATTAGTCAAACGTTAGGTAAGTTATTTTTTTTAAATCCTTTATTTAAGATAAAAGATGAGAAGTTATAACCATCTAGAATTACTTAAATTAAATTTTAAACTTTTATATAGTGATTTTTTAATCTTGATGTTTAATGTTTGACTAAAATAATTAACTCTTTTTACAAAAGGCATTTTTGGATTTAAAAACTCCTACAATTATTATAATTTGGGGATAACCATCTTCAAAATATAAGAATTAAATTCAACTTTAATCTAATTATCTTTGAATTAATTTTTTAATATAATTTTGATATAAAAGTTTTGTTTGTCAAGTAATTAAAATTTAAACCTCTTTTGTTTAATATGTTATAAATTTAAACCTCAATTGTTTAATATATTATAAAATTTATGGTCTAGGTTGATTTGATTAAAAGTATCGAATATAAAAAAATAATATTAAAAATAATTATGGATCAACTGAAATTTTAAAGGTAAAACAAAACAGATATAAAGGAAAATGAAGCATGTTTAAAGACAAGGTTTATCTTTTCAAAATAAATATTTACACTGGGTTCAATATCCACTAAAGAAAATTATCACCTTTCAATGCAAAATATGTGATCTTTCGTTTGTTAAAGAAAATAAAATTAAAGTTGGTATTTTAAAAAAAAGACTTTATCATAATTTTATTTGTATTTTTAAATTGATATTTTAAAATAGTAGCTAATAATTAATTTAACTATTCTTTGTCCTAAACTACCAAGTGGCTTATTCATAGGTTGCCACTTGGCTTAATGTGGAGGTTTTGTCCTCTCCTTTTAATAATACTAGTATAAGTACCCGCGCAATGCGCGGGATCTTTTAAAAATAAATTATTAGAACTATTATTTATTAATTTAAAGAATAAATTAATTTTTGTTGTAGCACATAAATATATTTTAAATTAATTAAGAATTATTAAATATAATTTGTAATAAAACATTCAAAAAATTACACAGTTCAATTAATTAATTGAACAATGTACTCTTCCTTCGGCGCTAGTGCGCCATCCCCCCCCCCCCCCCCCCCCAATCCTCTCAATCTCTTCTTCCACACAGTCCCATAATCGTATCATATGACAAAAAATAATGAATCATATAATTATCAAAAGATTGTCCTATAATTTTTTTAATTGCATTGTTCACTATCTAAAATTATTCGATTGTTAATATTGAATTTTATTATTCATTTGACTTGTTGTTTATCAGAATTTTAGTTGTATTATTTTTAAAAAATCAAATGACAAATAGAATTAGTAAATATTTTTTATATATAAATGTATATTTGCAAGTAAAATCATGAAAGGAATAAATCAGTTGCAATAATTAGATGCATATAAATTTATTTTATAACTTTCTTAGTAGAGAATAGATATGTAAATGTAATAGAGAAAAATATATTAAGATAAATAAAAATGATAATATTTGTGCATATACAAATATGTTTTGATTCATTCTTTATACAAATGATCTGATAAGTCTCCTTTGTATCTTTCTATTCTCGATAGTACTTGTTAATTTCTTAAATATTCATTTCACATTTTGGAGAAATTTATCTGCATAAGATTTGTGGAAACTTCATTTTTCTTACATACATCTGTGACAAAAGATAAATATAATATTAATCACAAAAAATAATAAAATAATTATAAAATTAAATCAAGTACGAGAACATACCTTTGTAATTATTCAAAGAAATCAGATGAGCATTACCTATTATTTTTTCATTCATAGTAGGTACATCTATTTCAAAAGATAAATATAATATTAACCAACAATAAAATAATTTTAGAATAAATCGACCATGAACAATATATATTTATAGTTAAATAAAAGAATCTGATGAGAATTACCAATAATTTTTTTATTCATGGTAGATATATCTGTAACAAAAATAGATATAATTCTTCTATATTATTATTATTATTATTATTATTATTATTATTATTATTATTATTATTATTATTATTGATTTTATGGTTTTTATTTTAAATCCTTATCTTTTAATAATTATTTTTATTTTTACGTTTGATCAAAATAATAAGTCTTTTTCTAAATGTATTTTTGAATTTGAAAACTTCACCAATCCTCATTTTATGGAAATAACAAATCTTGAAAATTAATAGAATAGACATCTAATAATTTTGTTTTGAAAATTTTAAGTTTATTTAAAGTTGGATAACTAAATAGTAGATAAAAAAAGGAACAATTATTTAAGGGCACTCACAATCAAACAACTAACTTTCAAATGAAGTCAAAAAGAGAAAAAAATGTGTATTTTATTGCTAAAAATTAGGAAGATAGTTTATCTAATTTTTTTTCTTCAAAAAGCTTGTATTTACTATTTCTTTAAAAAAGACGTAAATTTTACTATTTTTTTCAAATAAGAGTCTTTATTTTTTTCTTTTTAATTACTTTTCTTATGTTTTTGTCTTCTTTTCTTTTTCCTTTCTAATGAAGATACAAATTAAAGAAAAAAACACAAAGATTAAATAAACTTTTTATTATTATTATTGATAAATAAATTTATTTTACATAAAAAAATTAAAATAAATTATTTTATAATTTGATTTTTTTGTAAAATTATCTTATTGTTTTACTAATTTTGAAGACATAAAATTTTCTTTTCTTACTTATTGTGATATTAATTTGTTAAAAAAGATAGGATCTTAAAATATCATAATTATCTTATATCTTACACTTTTTAGTTTGAAATTTTTTTATCTTAAACTAAAATGAGATTGATATAGTTGAGAGATATCCATATCAATTTAAATATTAAAAATACAAATGTATTTTATTCTTAATGAAACACACTACTTATTTTGTATAAGACACATTCAAAAAATATTATTATTATTATTATTATTATTATTATTATTATTAATAATAATAATAATAATATTTTAATAAAATTTTCATCTTTCATTAATATGTAAATAAATTATATTTAAATATATTTTATAACATATAAATTTTAAAGAGATAAGTTTGAAATAGCAAATGCCTATTAGAACTCTCCAATTATGAGTTTCTATTTTTAAGATAATAATTTATTTTATTAAAAGAATAATGCATTTCAAATTCAATACATAATCTTTCAATTCAAAACTTGAGAAGAGTCTAATAACTTTCTAATGTGATAACTAATTGTTTCTAATATGTAATTTTATTTAATAATTTTTTTTCAATTTGAATTAATAATTTATTAGTCTTAATTATCTGTTGATAGTTTACCTTTTTCCCCCACGTTTTACTACTATTGCTTCTATAGCTATACTACTACAACTACGTTTTACTATTGCTTCTATCACTATACTACTACAACTACTACTATTTATTATGATGATGATGATGATTCTTCTACTTCTTCTTATTATTATTAATAAGAAGAAGAAGAAAAAAATAATTTAATAACATTTTCATCTTTCATTAATATGTAAATAAATTATATTTAAATTTAGTTTATAAAATTTAAATTTTAAAAAAAAAGTTTGAAATAACAAATATCTATTAGAACTCTTCAGTTATAGGCTTTTATTTTTAAGATAATGAATTTTTTTGATTAAAAGAATAATATATTTCAAATTCAAAACTTGATAAGAGTCCAATTAGAACTCTCTAATGTGATAACTAACTTTTTCTAATATGTAATTTTATTTTATAATTATTTTAATTTAAAATCAATAATTTATTAGTCTTAATTGTCTTTTAATAGTTTACCTTTTCTTTTTTCCACGTTTTTTCTTCTTAATTTTCTTTTGTTTTCTTTCCTTTCCTTTCCTTTCTTTTCTTTCTTTCTTTCTTTCTTTTGTTTGTTAATTTTTTTATTTTTATAAAAATAAATTGAGAACTTAGATATATAAAGGTATTTCAAATAGATATATCCGTTGTATTCAATTATTAAATTTTGATTTATATTTAAAATTTTAAAATAATTGCAAGTAAGAAAAAGTTTTAAATATACACCACAAATATTATATTACTTATATTTATAAATAATAATAATAATAATAATAATTAAACTAATAATATATGTATCATTATATTTGATATAGATAAGTTTATGAAATATAAGAGTTCATTTAAAGCCCTTTCATTGTGGGTTTCTATTTTAAAACTAATTAATAATATTTATTTAAAAGGACAATGTATTTTAAAATTCAAATAATTATAAGAATATTATTACAATACTATTAAATTTGTCCTAAAAAATGACACGTGGCTTCATATCTGCTTCCCAATTTTTTATATAATAGTCATAAATATTTGTTTTCTTGTGATACATGTCATTATTATTATTATTGTTATTATTTTTACAATTCCTAAAGCATCCAAATTTATTAATAATATTTTTGAAAATTTATTAATAATATGTTTGAATATTATTTATTTAATTTATTTTAATTTAAAATTAAAGTTTAATATACTCACCATATCTCTTCCCATCCCCTTTTGTACATAGGCTATGACTCTGTTGCTTTTATTTAATTTATAAAATTTATTTAAATTTTTAAAGAGAGAAACATGAAAGAGTAAAAGTTCATTCAAAACTCTTTAACCATGATTTCTACTTTTAAGCTAATGAAATCTTTTTTCAAATAAAGAATAATGTATTTTCAAATTTAAATATTTTAAATCTTTTAATACATTATTATTACAACATTATTTTTTTATGTCCTAACAATTGCCACGTGGCATCTTGTCTTGCTTTTAATTTTGCTTTTATATGTATATAGATTATTATTATTATTATTACACACTTCTACATCTAATTTTACTACTATTATTTATTATTAATATTATTATTATATTTTTATATTTTATTTAATATTTACATAAATTTTATTTAGATAGTTTTATAACATTTGTTTAAATTTTTAAAGAAATAAACATGAAAGAGTAAAAGTTCTTTCTACTTTTAAGCTTATGAAATCTTTTTTCAAATAAAGAATAATGTATTTTCAAATTTAAATATTTTAAATCATTTAAAATATTAGACGGACGAACGGACGGACGGACGGACATACATCATTATTATTATTATTATTATTATTATTATTATTATTATTATTATTATTATTATTGTGCTACATACTATGGACGTACTATTACTACAATTGCCAACAGTACTAATGTACATACTATTATTATTATTATTATAGATATAGATTCCCTACTACCACTAAAAATAATTTTTTAATTTTTTAAATACAATGCATATTTATATTATAATATTATATTTGAATTAAAAAAATTATTTGAAATCAAACCACATTATATAAAAATATTTTTTTAAAGGATAGTGTACTTCAAATCCAAATAGATTAAGAAGTAGAATTTCATTTCATTTCATCTTTCATTCAAATTCAAATAATATTTCAATTTATTGAAAGAAGATAATTTCTTCAATATATTTAATTTTTTAAATATAATGCATATTTATCTTCTAATATTTTATTTAAATTAAAAAATTATTTGAAATCAAATCATATTATTTACCATTTACGTATGTACTACTATTGCTATTTTTGTTTTATTATTATTATTATTATTATTATTATTATTATTATTATTATCATCATCATCATCATCATCATCATCATCATCATCATCATCATCATCATCATCATCATCATCATCATTGTTGTTGTTGTTGTCGTTGTTGTTGTTCTACATACTATGTACGTATTATACAATTGCCAACACTACTACAACTAATTATTGTTATAGATATAAATTCCCCAATATGTAAATAAATTATATTTAAATTTATTTTATAATATTTAAATTTTATATGAGATAAGTTTGAAATAGTATATATCTATTAGAACTCTTTAATTATTAGTTTCTATTTTTAAGATAATGAAAATCTTTTTTGTAAAAGGACAATTTATTCAAATTCAAATACTTAATTTTTTAATTTAAAATTGTTATTACAATATTTTTAACTGTCTTAAAATATTTTTTAATATTGTCTTAAAAATTTTCACGTGACTATTTTAATAGCTTGACACATGGTATTTTGTCTAGCTTATGTTTTGTATATATATATATATATAGATAGATAGATAGATAGATAGATAGATAGATAAATTATGTGAATAAACTATATATATAATATTAAAATTTTATAAGATATAACTTTAAAATAGTAAGAGCCTATAAGGACTCTTCAATTATGAATTTTTATTATTAAGATAATATATATTTTTTAAAAAAGAAATAATTTATTTCAAATTCAAATACTTAATCTTTCAAATAAAATTTTTTATTACATACTTTTTTGCTTTGTCTTAAATTATCACTTACACTTATTCTTGTGCTGGCATGTGGCTTCTTGTCTTATTTTTAATTTTGCTTTTATTTATATATAGATATAGATTATCCCATCTTTAAGTTTTTGTTTTTCATTTTTTTTTGTTTGTTTTTCCATCCATCTTCAAGGTTTTGAACTTAAAGGACAAACAAAACATGTTCCTTTCGTAATATTTTGTTATTTTTGCCTTTATTTTTTAATTATTGATCACGAAATCCTACCTTCAAGAGCCTAATCCATTAAGAAAGATAATCCTAATTATAATAGAAAATTTAAGCCTAACCAAAATGACTCCTAAACGTGGAAAAAACAAGAACCTAAGTAAGAGAATCAACTGTTCAATATATAAAGCAAGGTCACTTGAGGAAAGCAGTAAATCAGGGAAAAACTCAAAAGAAGGCAAATCTGAATCCACAATTATGTGTTCATTTTTCGTAGCAAAACTAACACACTATGAAAAGATGATCATAAATTAAGAGAAGTTGAAGTTAATCACCCACTACGTTTTGCCAAAAGTGCATTAAAATCCTATATTTTACTAAGAAATTATGATGTTTTATTTTAACCTTTGTAACTTGAATAGTGCTACATATTGTCAATATAAACAATAAATAATGAATACCTATGGAAGAAGTAAAACTTGCGACAATCAGAAAGAGAACTACTATTTTTGTAAAATATATACTTGCGGCGACCAAAAAGAGAACTACTATTTTCGTAAAATATAGTTGATTGATTGTTGATGAAAGAGTACATACCAACATTGACTTACGATGGTACAATGTTATAGAGAAAAAAAAAAAAGGAAAGCAAGATTTGCCCCATTTTTCGATAAAGAAATAAAGAAAGACACAAAGGAGATGATAGTAAAAGCAAGAAAATACCTTGAATGAAAATCAAAACAAGAAGAATCCCTAGAAGTAGAAAAAGCCATATATTTGTAGAAGAAATCATATTTTTGTGTGAAGTTTGATCAAAATATTACTTAAATAGAATTGTATGATTTTTTTTTTCTATTAGTACTCCTTTTCCTTAAAATTTCCATGATATTTTAGTATATTTGTATTTTGTTTAGTATTAGTTTTTCATATTTGGCGTGCATACATGTATTTTGTTTAGTACCATCAGTTTTCCATGTTTAGCGGATTCGTTTTGTACTTTATTCCTTATAGAAATTTTTAATTTAAAGAAAATAGTAAAAAGACAATTTTGTATAAAGTGATTTTTTTTAATGAAGGATAAAAATTTCAAATAACATTAAGAAAAATAGTATAAAGACGATTTTGTATAAAATAATTTCTTTTAATGAAGGTAAAAAGTTCAAATAATATTTTTAAGACCTTTCACACTTTTGATATATTATAGATATAGATATAGATTATTGATATAATTAATACTATGTTATTAATTATTGTGAGTTATAATGTTTTTACATAGTTTTATATTGCTATTATATATAAGTGAGGATGGCCAAATTTGGTAGTCCTCACAATGAATATAATAATATTAAATTTTTTGTGTTGGTACAAATTGATATAGGTAGCCTATTCTCATTTTGCATTATTTTTCTTTTTAATTCATTTGTAAGTCGATATTTTTAATTGGTGTATCCTATTGATATTTTACATGATTTTTGTTATGTTTTCTTGCTCCTTCACCATTTACATTCATATCCTACTACAATTCTTATTTAGTTCATTTCTTTATGGGTGTTTTTTCGGTTGTGATTTTGTTCCTAAATAAATATACATTTAAATTTTTAAGAGTAGTTTGATCATAATCTTTTTAATATACCTCTGAGTTTAAATATAATAATCAATGTAAATTTGAAAAGAGACGAAATTTAATTTAGAGTGAGTTGGTAAAGTAGTTTTAAATTTTTTAGAAGTGAAAAGTTTATTAGAGGGTGTGCCCAAACCAAAAGGAGCACTTATTTAGGAATGGTTGAAGTAATTTTTTTTTGATTAAAAATGTATTTTAGTGAACTAATTTTATCAATGATGCTTTAAAATCATAAATTTAATTATGATTACTTATATAGTTATTTAATACTAAGAATAATATGGATAAAAAAATACACTATAATACTCGCTTAATTTGTTAAAATTGACCAGCAGAATGAAACATCTATTTTTGATATGAAGGAACATCTACAAAAGTATTTTGTTGAATCAAGTCTTTTAATTATTTAAATTAAATTCTATCATTATTTATAAGTTAACTTTATTGATGTTATCCTACAATAATTTGCAGTATTAAATATTTATTATATTACTTTGAATGTAGATTTTTTTTTGTAATAAATGAGTTAATTAATATAAGTTTAATTAGGAAAAACTTAATGAAAAAGAATTGAGAAAAAAATGATGAAGTTAATTTGAATAAGATAAAACTAGATTTGGATCATTTAAGACTTTAATCTCCAAAACTACCACTAAAATAAAAAGGAAAATAGTGTTGGTGCATGCATGTGTTTGAAACTAAAACGAACATCTAAAATAAACTCCGAGAAAAAAAAATTCTTTCAATTTAAAAAAAATAATTTGATTAATATTAGAAATATTGAGATATGTTCAAACTACTTGTAAGAAAATTAAAATAAAAATTTAAAACAAGAATAGCAATAAGATAAAAAAAGTTTGCAAATATAAAATTTAATATTAATTTTGGGTCCGGGCTTAGCACGGGCCAAATGTGACTAGCATATAAATTATATGTAACAATCTAAAAATTTGATGAAATTTGTGATTTTATGTGATTTCACTATTTTACCCCTCCCCGTAGTGGCATTGTAGTATTTCTGGGGCGTGGGAGTGATTGACATGATTTTTGATGCATTTTGGTACCATTTATGCGATATTGTGGTTTTTGATGGCTTCGAGAGCTTTATTTTAGACATATGGGGTTATCTTTTGATCCGTGCGATGGATGACTGAACTGATTGCACCAGCAGCTTCAGAATATTGCTTTAGGCTAGGTAGACCTTTGGTTCGGGTCTTAGTGCACCCGAGCTCATTTCGACCTATTGGTCGGAAAGTTAAAAAATTGAAAATATGGGTGTGGGACCCACATTTGGTCGATACGACCTCGGATGAAAAACCGAGTTTGTCAACAGATCCGAAATATCAATTTTAGGGTGTTAGCATATTTGGTATGATTTTGTGGCTTTTAAATCTCATTTCGACCCTCGGCTTAAAAAATTGTGATTTCTAGTTCAGGGATCAACTTTGTGAAAATGATATTTTTTTGAAAATCCGACTTCTCCAACGCATTCGGAACGTCGAATTTAGTATGGTTGCATAGTTCGTTTGCATATATCGGACTCCGAATGAATCCCGGATACCCATAGAAGTCCGGATTGGACAAAATTGAAAAAAACAGTAGCTTTTTTCTGTTTTAGTGCAGATTTTCTGCACTATTTAAGCAACTTTTGGGGCTCATTTTGCTCATTTTTCATCTTACCTTTTGAGAGTTAAACCCTAAAATAGTGTGAGAGCTTAAACGTAAAGTTTGTGAGAGCTTAAGAAGCTAGATTAACAACTATTTCTTGGTTTTATTATGGATTTAAGGTAAGAATTCACTCTTTTCTTAGTAATTTCTTAATTAATTTCTCAAAATTCCAAAAATCTTAGGGCTTGATTTTAAATCCCATTTTAACTCATTTTCACTTGAATAATATTTTTATTTTATAATTACTAGTTTTTCATCAATTTAAATTTCAAAACAACTCCGATTCTTAATTTTAACTCAGATTTCAAAGATTTTACCCGATAAAGCTCAAAAAATACTGAACCTCATTTTTTACTCGATTTAACTTGGATTTTCAGCTGTAGGTTTCTAAAAATATGAAAAACATGTTTTTGAAGTAAAGTTTTGATTTTGCTTTTCTTTTTCAAAAACTCGTTTCGGGGGTCCATTTTAAACCTGAATCAAAAGTAGTCAATATGGGTATCGTTGATTTTTGTTTTGACGCACAGATTTCATATTTGATATTTTTAGTGGAGTTCGATATTGTTCGTGAAAAGTAAGATCATGGGTTCGAAGTTTAGCAAATCGGTTTTGACTTTTGAGGTAGGTTATGACTTAACTCTTTCAGACTGAATTGAGTAGTAAACGATGATACAAAATGCATGTTAAGGGTAGGAACTAATCATGAAAAATGACTATTTATGTGTGTGCCCGTGTGGGGCCTATATGTGATGTAATTATCGAAATTGAGTTATTATGTGATATGTGTGACCGTGATCCTATGTGATATTAATAGCCTTGAATACATGTGAATAATTGTATTGTGTTGTTAAGATGCTTAATATGGTACCATTGGTGTATTGTGATTATATTCATACTTTATTGATATATGAGACATGTGGAAATTCGTGGATAAAACTGAAATAATGAGTGGATATTGGCTCACGTGGTTGTAAAAATATATCATTGTGGTTGGTTGTGAAAATATATCATATGGTTGGTTGTGAAAATATATCATGTGGTTGGCTGTGAAAATACTCATTATGATCGGTTGTGAGTATTACATCCTCATATCATACTCATTCATGAAATATTGGTACTACCGTGACAACATCTGAGAAACATTGACAACACCTTTTTAAAACCCTCCCCGAGGGATGTGTCAGGGAGGAGATATTGTAACACCTAATAAAACCTTTTTCGAGGGATGTGCCGGAAAGGAGATATGAGATATGTGGATTGTATACGGGTTGACGAACCCCCATGGGTCCTGCATTGGGAGGCTTGCCTCCGTAGGTATATAAGGGGATTATGCGACGATCTCGGAGGCTGTACGACGACCTCGTGCATCATCATCATCATCATCATCATATACATTGCACTTACTTTATTGTGTTATGTTGTGTTGTATTACCATATTGACTTGTTATCTATGTATTTATCGTATCTTCTTTTACTTGTATTTGATGATCTTGTATATGCATGTTCCCCCTTGTTCTTCTTTATATGTGATATAATACGTACTTTTTTCTATCTTGGTGTGATGTTGCATTATATGTGAGATATATTAGAACTGTTATTGCAAGCGGTGTAGGCTACCGTTGTGGGGCATTTTCTGATTGCAGGTGACGTGCCTTTACTGTATATTTTGTATGCTTTATTTACTACTTTGTTTGGTCGGCCTATGATACCTGCTGAGTACAAGTGGACCGTACTCATGCCTGCTGTGCTCTTTCGGTGCAGGTCCTAGATAGAGTGCGCCTCAGCTTGCTTGACTCGGGTGATTGTTGGAGCTTCCAAGGTAGCGGTTGGATATTCATGCGTTTGAAGTTCACCTCTATCTTCTGATAGTAGTTATGTCTTTATTAGTATTTGGAGACAGATATCATTCCTTTGTGGTTATTTTTTTGATGTATTTGACTTTTGGATTGTATTAGTAGTTCTTACACCATTGACATCTGGTTTTGGACATGATTGGTATTATGGATAAATTCTTTTTTGCATTGTAATGATTACTTATATGGTTCGACTTCATTTTAGAAGCCTTACCTTGGAATATTTCTGTCTTTTCTTTTTTTGTATCAGTTTGGGTGATGGATTTACTTGTCAAGGTACGCCGCGATAAGTGTCATCATGACCTTCGTTTTGGATCGTGATATTATATGTCGAATAATTTAAAATTTCAAGTCTAAATTCATGATTACAACTTAAAGTTTGACTTCCGAAATTTGAATGATGTCACATAATTGCAAAGGGATAGTTGAAAGGACCAGAAATAATCATCCATAGCTTCAAGAAGCAAAATTTAAATAGCTGACTAGCTAAGGAAGGATGAAATCAGCCAAGTTTAAATTTTTCTTTATTATACCTAGCCCTCCCCTACTTTTATGATTATCACATTAACGTATAACAGAAAAATAAAAACATACTAGCAACTGAAGTTAATTAAGTTAAATTTTGGTTTATCACCTCGTATGCGCAGAAGCACCAAAATTAAGATACCATGTTGGTGATTGTACTTCCTCCAAGGCCATAGCAGTAAATGATTTTTGGTAGCAAATTGGGAACGTAGGAATGATTGAAAAGGTTCCTATACTCCAAAGTGGTGTGACTAAAGTGAAAGCAAATTTGGCATTGTTTATCCGATATAAAAAGGGTTCGCCCATGAATACCATCACCCAGAGAGAGGAGGGGCAAAATTTGGTTGAAAACTAGTCTATTGGTTAGAAAAATTAGGGTGAGGAGTACTGACTTTGACCTCTACCTAAATTTTGTTTACCAAGACCACGTCCACTATACACTACTAGAAAACATCATTTTTCCGACAATTGAAGTAGTCGGAATATGGTTGAAAAATAAGGTAATTTCGATTACTTTTCAACTGTTTCATGATAGTCGGAATATAACTTATCAGAAAAATATTTCCGACTACTGTAGTTAGAAATTTCTGACTACTATAGTCGGAAACGTAGTAAAAAATTTAATAAATATTTATTTACTAATAATTATAAATATTCCGACTACTTTAGTCGAAAATTTAATAAATATTTATTTAATAATTATAAATATTCTGACAACTCTAGTCAGAAATTTAATAAATAATTATTTAATAATTATAAATAGTCCAACTGCGGTAGTCAAAAATTTAATAAATAATTATTTAATAATTATAATTATTCCGACTACTGTAGTCGAAAAATTAATAAATAATTATTTAATAATTATAATTATTTCAACCACTGTAGTCAAAAAATTAATAAATAATTATAATTAATCATACTACTGTAGTCAAAAAGTTAATAAATAATTATAATTATTCCGACTACTGTAGTCGAAAACTTAATATGTATTATTTAATAATTATTGTTCCAACTACTTTAATCAGAATTTTAATAAATAAATATTCTTTCCTATTTCTATGGTCAGAAACTAATAAAAAAATTATTTAATAAAATAATCATTCCGACTACTGTAGTCGGAACATTAATAAATAATTATTAAATAATTATTCTTCTGACTACTTTAGTCAAAATTTTAATAAAAATATTCACCCACTAATTATATAATTAAATCTTTCATTAGCTTACAATGCTCTCAGATTATAAACAACATAACTAATGTATTTTTCATAGTAGGATCAAACACGACAAAAATTTATAAATACAACCACTTTAAAACATCTAAAACAAACATCAAATCAAATAGTTTAAACATTTAAATGTCACAACCAAAAACAAGAACAATAACTACAATCTAATTATCATCAGGTTCACTCTCTTCCTCATAATGAAATACTTGAGGCATGCGCTTCTTAACCAACTCCTCAAATTTAGCAAATTTAGCATCGTTAGCTGCACATTACTGTGTCAATTCCACAGTTTGCTTTTTCATTGTTTCCATTTCTTCCATACTTTGCAAAGTAGAAGAGGAATTGGGAAACAACGAAGGACTACTTGAAAATTGGAAAACCCCTATCCCGTAAGTTCTACCTTTCTTTGAATCACCTACCACAGTTGTCCACATATTAATTATATCTGTAGGTGATGGTTGGACCATGGTACCATCCTCTGAATTAGGTTGGGTTTGACGTCCTCTGAATTAGGTTGGGTTTGACGCCAATCTTCTATGCTTTTTTGAAATTCTTCCTGAAAGAAAAATTATTTATCAATATGTAAACAAGTAAAGTTGAGTAATAATAAAACAATGTATGTAAACGTTATTATCTTACATATGCATCCTTAGCACGCATTTCGATCCGATCTCCTCTTGTACCGTCCTTCTTTTTCTTCCTATGCGTCTCTTTGTAGACCTCAAGAAAATTGGGCTCTTTTTCTCCATTTTCATATTCCTGCAAAATTTTAGAAAAAGAGATAATGCAAGTATGAACTGACTGGTTTCTCAAACACCACAAATTGAAAAGTTTCATTTGTTCCCTCTAGCAGCCTACCACACACAATCACAATTCCCTTTGGGTACAACTTTGCTATATCCTGGAAAAGTACATATATTTTGAGCTAAGTTATGAAATATTGTTACTGGAGTACGGGAGCCACTTATTAACAGAAAAGAAAACATTCTGGGGAAGTATTTGAATGCTGCCATAGAACTTGTTTCCTTCTACAAAGACTTCCCTTGGCTCTAATCTATATTTTCTCTGAGTGGATTACAGGATACACTAGAAACACATTTGAATCAAATACTAAAACATAAGAAGATTTTCTCTCTTTTTCATTTCAAGGGTAGTGACAGATTTAGTTCCTCTAATCCTAAGAGTTAACAGGAAGTACAGTGTACATAGAGGGAAACTACTTTATTTTTATTTTTTTTTCCACCCCATTTTAAGTCATTATTTTTGAAACGGATAGCATAGTCTCATAGGCACCTCCAAATGCATGTAGACATCATTACAACAGTCACATATTGTAGTGACAGATCATACACCATAACAAATAATCAGTTAAAATCAATGTAAAAATCTCAACTTTGACACAGATTACCAGAATCATAATCACAATCACAAATCTTGAAATAGAAGTAAAAAAAGTCTAGTTCTGCCTAGCTACAACAACCGCAACAACCGTAAATTCTAGATGTGACGTCGCAATGAAGAGTGAACTACAGAGTATAATAGATAGTCATGTAAGAACACCAGCGGATAGTCTCTCATGGACATTCACATACCAATATAAAGTACATATTTATCAATCCCTTGCCACGTTTATTCTCACGTACATGATGGGTATTATGATGTCTCTTAATCATCATGTTGAGTATAATAGATAGCCATGTAAGAGCACCAGAAGGTAGTCTGTCTCTCATGGACATATCAATACAAAGTCTCACATACCGATGGTTCTCTCAGGAACTACAAGAGGAATATCAAGGCAGACAGGGCGCAATTTAACTGCTACGTTAAGACCTTATTGTCTTAAAAACTTACCAACTTTGATTACAGAGAGTGAATGCAACATTCACTGTCAGAAACTATATTTAAGAAATAGGAGAAGAACTGCCTAAGTGAAAACAACCAAGAAAATATATCTGCACGTCTTCTAGAGCCAGGTTAACTTCAAAGAATTGTTCTAAGAAGCCTATCTACCAGGTCCAGGATTGACATGACAAAAGCTCACAATACAACATTTTGTCTAGACACCAGATAAGAAACATTCTGCAAATGCAGGAAATAATGACTCCATTATATTTAAGACAAAAGACATCAATGAAAAGGAAAAGGTACAAGAGCCGTTAGTTTTTAAAAGTAGATATTTATCGACATAATGCTAGAATCATACACTTAGAAGCAGTAATAGCACAATTAATCCATTTGGCTTTTGATTTGTTCACTTGGAATTTACAAGTGTTCAATATTCAACACCACAAGGGAGAACGATACAGACACTAAGAGATTTGCATGACTTCGCTGGCCAAATTAATACCATTTAATAAGATTCCATCAGATGACTATACAAATAAATCAATAAACTGGAGCTGAAGGTAAGAGAAGTGTAGAGTATCCATGTGAAATAAGTACCTGTGGAGTTGCCACATTTATCACACCACATGATGGGTATTATGATGTCTTTTAATCATGATGTTTAAAATGTTGAACTTTGGCCATAGAATGCGCTTCTCGGCAAAAATGTACAAGATGTGTATTTATATACTTCACAGTTAACCGACTACATAATAACATTAACTAACTCCTCTTTTAACTACTTTAACTAACTTCTTGAACTCATGACTAATACACTTAATTACATAATTACCCTCTAATGTGTTGCCTTAGCTGACCTCGACATCACTAACATTAACACTATCCTTCAAGCTTGGAAGTGAGAAGATGTTTTGAACTCCAAGCTTGAAATTTAAGAATTGATGCGACCTTCTGCTTTAGAAGATTAAGTTGAACTCTACTGAGAAAGATTCTAAACTAGGTACCCGTGGACATATATATTTGGCAAGATCAATCTAGACACCAATCAACCATATACAGTGCAACAAAAGCATATATATTTGGCAAGAGATTAGTACTGATTAGAACATTGAACTGAATCGAACAAATCCGAAATTTAAGCTAATATTTCATCGGTGGGTAGCGAAACTCATCGAACCTCCAGTGTGCAACGAGCCACCCATTTGAGACGCCCTATTTGCCTTTGCCCGTTCCCTCCTCGCCCTATATTCAAGAGTATCCCATTTTTCTAAAAACTTTACCCACACATCAACATTCAGCCAACCAGGTTTTCCAAGTTTCTTTGAGCCTCATAAAAGTGTTCTTTGATCCATAGAGCTGCTTTCAACTTAAAAATACGTTGTATTTCATTTTCATGACAAGAATTCCATGCACACTTTGACTGCAAAATAGTTTAATATAAAGTCATGAAATGAGTTGATGGATACAAAGGTAAATTCATAGCATACTGAAATGGTAAATTCTTTGATTTTGATTATACCACAAACTGTTTCCTCATAAGAATTCTGATGTCGAGTTGAATCTCGTTCCAACTACCCCACGGCTCCATATAAAATGGTTTAATTGCTTCTATAACCATATGTCCGGCGCTATATGCGGAAATGAACCTACAATAAAATTATATTAAATTATCTTAGCTTTTAAAAATTTTAAAAATTACGGAAAAAACATAAGGGTTACTTACCCATTTCCATCAGGGACGATAATTAGCCTCCCGTTGCCGTCATATTCTACTACCTCTTTAAATTTCAGAATCTGGGAAGCAGCTTCTTAGCATTAGATGCTTTAGCATGGCAATGTTGATGTGTTAGGACCTCCAATTCTCAATCCAGAAAGGCTAGGTGTGGATGATGTCGAAGGTACAGATGAAGAGCTACTATGCAGACTATTATGGGGAGAAAAGGGCTGGAACTGGTGGGGCGGTGGGGGCATGAAAAATGCATTTGGTAATGAAATAGTTTCCCTTGGAGGAGGAAGAATATTTGTAGTAGCTGGTTGAAGAGTTGTGGTAACAGGTGGTGGTGGTGGTGGTGTATATTGACCTGCGGGAATATTATCAGGTCCTTTCTTACCTTTATTACGCCGTCCATTACCATGACCTTTTGATGCCATTGATTTTCTTTATTAACCACCTGAAAAAAAAAAAGAACAACCAAATTGAACAAAACAGACAACAGTCAGAAATATGCCCATGCCATCACACATAAACTATAGAACAATTCATATGGAAAATAGACTTATGTACTATATATGATCATATAATATCATAGACTTACGTGAATTTTCAGAAACAATACAACAGTTCAGTGGTTGCAACTTCTGCTAGTGCATCACAGGCCACTCAACCAAAGTGTGCCAAAGTCACCTTCATTATCAACATCTTATATACAAAGAAGATCAGCGGCAAACTCCTTTAGGGATGACTAGATACAATAAATTTTCTGCATCGTATTTTCAAAGGAATTTCTCACCTATGGTACTTATTGTTTATACTTCTTTCTTTGGACCTGTTGAATTTTAACCTAAGAGAAGTTTAGATGGTTTCTATAATTTTGATAGCTTACATAATATATAGATTCTAGATTCAAAGGCCATCCAAAGTAAGTATGTTTTTCACTAAACTTCTCACAAAATAATGCAACCATTGGAACCTGTTGTACCCATTTAACTTGACCAATACTTTGATATAATAAACTCTACTTTATTAAGCCATACGACTACTCCATATTAGTCCAAATGGCTTACACATCATCTAACTCTAGCTTGGTAGATGTTTTCTGTATATTACTGAGCACTCTAAATAGTCCTGGTGGCATGCTGACATATGATTACGAAGCACCTTTATTCATATATCTATTAGACAAAACTTACCACTCAAGCTGTAGTATCTACTGTAGTTCAGATTCTAGAAAAGAGTATCAGATACAAGTTCCAATCTACTGTAGTGATATTCGTAGTTGTTGTACCATGGACAGCTTGATCTAGATGTTTATATCTTGATCTAGTAACTTATAAAAAGAATAGAGGAAGTATGACTAAGAGGTACCTGACTATTGCAAATATTGTAAACATTAAGGTCATACTATCATGGCATGCTCGATTAAGCAAAGAGATGATGAGATAAAAAGGAAAAAGGAGATGGAAGAAGCCGAGAAGAGGGTGCAATTACAAAAGCAACAGAATATTGACAAAAATATTGAGTCCAATGAAGAAGTTGAAAAAGCAGCACCTGCAGAACAAAAGAAACATGATTAACAACAAGAAAGGCAGTAAATACCTGGACAAGAAAACTGGCAAATGCAAAAAAGAAGGGGTAGAAAACACAATCATCAACAACAGCAACACAATCAGCAGAATAAGAATCTGAGGGAGCAAGTACCTCAGCAATAGATTTACAGGTCAAATTCTCTTCAAAAAAACACTACAGCAACATCTGAAAATCAGCAGCAACACAAGACAACAAACTAGCATAAAATAGGTATGAATTCTCACTTTAATTTTCAGTTTATTAGCAAAGATCCCAAAGATTGTAATGCTGATTCTGGAGTCAAGAATCAGCACCCCTGACCCCATAATTTTACTGTTAATTCTAGTAATCCCACAACCCAAAATCCCAATAAAAAGGCAAGAGTTCAACTTAATAACCACAACAAAGCTACTGAGAATCAAGCAAAGGAAAATGTTAGTAGTACTGCTGCTTAAAATGATTTACATGCTGAAAATATCTCAAAAAATGGACACACAAGTATGACCTTTTCTACTGCAAATAACCCACATTGTAATGTTGTTTCTGGAGTGATCAAGAATATATATTAGTAACATCATCATCATCAACAACAACAAACCCAGTGTATTCCCACATAGTGAGGGGTTTGGGGAGGGTAAGATGTACGCAGTCCATACCTCTACCTCTAAAGAAGTAGAAAGACTGTTTTCGATAGACCCCCGACTCGAGATACGGAATACTCAACAACAACAACAACAACAAAATACTTAGTATAATCCCTCAAGTGGTGTTTGGGGAGGGCCAGGGTAGAGTGTATGGAGACTTTACCCTACCTTGACAGGTAGAGAGACTGGTTCCGATAAACCCTCAACGACTTAAATTCATTGATTTTTTTTTATATATATAATGCATAACTGAGTAAGTGGATGTTGGCTTACAAGTTGCAGAGTATGTTGATAAAACGATAATATATGTAGAAGTTCTCTTGATTGAGTACCACAAAGGAGAACTACTTCCTGATACTTTGTAAGGGACAGGATATCTGAGTATATGACTTAAATGGTTCTGGTTCACCTTGCAATAAACATAAGCATCTTCTACTTATTAGACAAGCAGACAAGTACTAATGAAATCAATAATAACAAAAAAAAAAAAAGAAAAATCTACTGTAGTACCTACTGTAGTTCAGATTCCAGAAAAGAGTATTCAGATACAAGTTACAATTTCAGCAGTAATCAATGCCTCAGGAACACTCCATCTTAGAGAATTTTTTGACATGCCAGCTGAAGAGAAAGCAAGCTACAGTTCTATTGACCCAAATAACAAATACAGGCTTTACACAAGCACTTTGCCTACTTTCACTACCAAAAAAATTGCACTGAACTATTAAATACCAGATTTGGTATAACGAGGATTCAATCTTCTGGCGTAATGCCTACCACACATCCCACGACATACTTAGCTTTACCAAATTTTCCATTCACTTATCCTTGTCCATTTAAATACCAGATTTGGTATAACGAGGATTCAATCGTGTGCCATACACCTACCACATCCCGCTATACTTACCTTTACTAAATCTAGAATTCAAAATCTTACCTGTTTGGGGCAACAAAATTCAATCTTACATACAAACAATACACATAAATACCCAAAATATATCAAATTTTAACAGGATGACAATAGAATATACATGCAGTATATTAAAAAGACCTAATCCGCAAAGAGGATTACATAACATTCAGCATCACTAAAGGAATCGAAAAACAGATATGTTCAACTATTCATAACAATTTTCGAACTGAAAGAAGTGTGTAATCTTTCTTTTTCACAACCATACCATCTGAAAAACAATAAAGAACAGCTGCCCAGTCATCTTAGCATTTATTTACAGCAAAACATCAAGAAACAACCTAAGACTCTGTCAGGACAATATCTAGTATATCTTGTATCTTGATAAAGAAAAAGCAGACTACTTGACCGCCCAATGCAGTTTCCCTAGTTTAATTTAGTAGAAAGCACCATCATATTACAGAGTAATGCTGCAACCTTCATGGAGTCTCCACAGCAGAGGTCAATCCACAATCCAGCAATTAAGATAATCAGGTATTGCAGGTTTTGCTAAAAATTACATAAATAGCAAAAATACATCACATACAAATTCCGAGAAATATTTTCTAAAGACAACCCATAACCATCAGGAGGGAGACCAGCCTATAATTTGGTCAATACAATAGGGATGCACTGAACTACTAAAGAATATAATATAAAACAAAGAGATAGGAGGAGGGCGACAGATTGTACAACGTGCAAAAAGCCAAGAGCAGCAACGCTAACAAAAAAAGAGAACATTTACAAGATGCTTATCTAAAGCTACAATAATCATACAACTTAACAGTGAGATTTGAGAAAATGCGACAAGACAAGCAAATCATGCATAGTATCAGTAGTTTTACCACTGCTATTTAATCAAACAACCAGAAATGTTCTTACTGGCACTACAAATGTTAACAAAGAAAAGACACTATATTGTCAAGAAAAATAGCAAAAAGTAGCAGCTAACATACAATTCAAGACCTTGTTACTACACATTACTACTATTAATAACAACTCAATCCCCGTCGCTTGTTTCATAGTTATTCATCAATTCTTCCTCATCACTTATTTCATTTTCATCAAGTAACTCCTTCGCACTTGTTTCATTTTCATTAAGTAATTCTTCCTCGCTTATTTTATTTTTATCGGTTGGATCTTCCTCATCGTTTGCCCCGGATGTTCCTTCTCCATAATCACTAACATTTAATCTAAGTTCAGAAGGATCAAATTCTTCATATAGGCCTTCACTATGCTACAACTCACCTGCTAATTCATTATCCACTCTTTTTTCAACACTTGCAATGTCATTTTGATACACTACATCCAATGTATCCTCTACTTCAACTTTACCCATGGGCTTTGGTTTTATAACTACCCACCATGCAGATTTATTCTTACACAAAGGATAAGGAGCATAGTACACTTGTTTCATATTTTGTGCAATGACAAATGGATCATAGAGTCCATACTCCCTTGATCGCTTAATTTCAACTATTTTATACTGAGGGTGCACCTTTGTACCTAACCTAGGCGTAGGATCGCACCACTTACATCGAAAGAGTACCAAATTTTTCTTTGGCCAACCAACGTGATAATCAAGCTCTAAAATCTCTTGAAGCACACCATAATAATCAACACCACCATCACCTTTTATGCATACCCCACTATTATTGGTTTTCTTGCCCTTAGAGAAATCTTTTGTATGAAATCTATACCCATTGACAGAGTACCTAGAAAACTTCCTAACTTTAGCATAAGGTCCCCAAGCTATATCACATAAAAATTGGTCATTTGGGTCAAAATTAGCTCGATTATGAACCTATAAAAAGTTCAAGAAAGGTTAGAATTTAAATATACATAAAACTGAACAAAAGCATAAATCATGTTAAATATTAAAGTTAAACTTACATATTCTCTAAACCACACTGAAAACATAGGATAAACAGCAGCATCCCCGTGTAAAGCCACGAAGTAGCTGTCCGACAAAGTTATGACCTTCATTAGTGAAAGCTTAGATAGTCCTTGAATGATTGTCGTTAATATAAATATACCCACTTATAAAAAGGCAGGACCTCGGGACAATTTAATAATACATGTGTTGTAGCTGACTTAAGCTCCACCTCATTTAAATATCAAAATGGACCAACTTTCGAACTTTCTTTACCTGGTTGATTGAATATTGAAAATGGTGGTGCTGAAGGATCTATATTGTATCCATCATCATGCCTATTAGGTCGGTTTCTCAGACATGGTACATCATGTTCAAAATAATATGAACAAAAATAAGAGGTCTCTTTAGCCAAATAAGCCTCACATATTGATCCCTCAATTCGAGATCTATTTTTTATGGTCCGCTTACATTTGCCAATGGTCCTGCATAGTATGATCGTTTAGATGAAATAATGTTCAATTAAAACATATGAAGGTAAATTTTAAAAGTCAATACCTCTCAAAGGGATACATCCATCTACACTGAATAGGTCCTCTAAGTCGTACCTCTCGCACAAGGTGAATTGGAAGATGCTCCATAACATAAAAAAAAACAGGAGGAAAATTTTTTGCTAACTTGTTTAAGGTTAAGCAAATGTTGATATCCATCAAAGATAGGTTCTCCTCCCTTAATGTGTTAGAACATAAATCTTTGAAAAATAAGCTTATCTTTGTTGTGGGCTTCTAGATTCTATCGAGCAATGCACAAAATGCAATAGGCATCAATGACTCCATGAAAATATGACAGTCATGGCTCTTCATAGAGGTCAACTTTCCTTCCTTCATGTCAACACACCTAGACAAATTTGACGCATATCTATCTAGCATTCTCAAATTATTAACCCAATCACAAATCACTCTTTTATCCTCCAAAGTGAATGTGTAACTGACCTTGGGCTTCTGAATCTTATTGTTTAAGTATGTCAGGAACAACTCACTATGCCGACAATACTCCTTTAAGTCCATCCTGACCTTCAAGTTATCTTTTGTTTTGTTACTTACGTCCATCACAGTATTAAACAAGTTGTCAAAGAAGTTTTTCTCAATATCCATGGAATCCAGATTATGAGGCAGAAGATTAGCCTTCCAGTAATCTAACTCCCAAAATATTCTTCGTTTAGTCCAGTTATGTGTAACACCATAACCAAGTATCTTGGATGGTAAAGAATCTGTTACCTTAGGCAGATTCCTCAGTCTAGCCTAAATTTCTTCTCGCGACAAAATTGATGGTGGCTCCTCAAAATCAGCCTTATTCTTCATAAAAAAATCACTAGTATTTCTCCTAAACTCATGTTGCATTAACAAGAATCAACGATGACAGTCAAACCATGAGTTTTTACCCCCATGTTTCAAAGTGGATGCTTTTTTTGTCTTTCATACAACAAGGACAAGCTAACTTGCTTGCAGTTGACAACCCAGACATCATTCAATAAGAAGGAAAGTCATTTATAGTCCACATCAAAGTAGCACGCAATCTAAAGTTTTGTTTCATTGATACATCATATGCTTCTACACCTTCATGCCACAATAAGTTCAATTCATCAATCAATGGCTGCAAATATACATCAATCAAAATTTTTGGATTGCGAGGACCCGAAATAATGCAAGTTAGAAATATATACTGACTTGTCATACATAATTCAGGCGGGAGATTATAAGGAGTCACAAACACTGGCCAACATGAATATGATGTAGCTGAGATAGAAAATTGAGTGAATCTATCAGTAGATAATCCGAACCTAATATTTCTTGGTTCACTAGAAAATCCAAATACACTCTATCAAAATGCTTCCATGATTTTCCATTTGACAGATAACATAAAACACCAGGTGGTCTTTTATTTTCATAATGCCATCTCATATGAGGGGCAAAGCTCATTGATGCATACAACCTCTTTAACAGTGGTATAAGGGCTAAGCAATGCATCGACTTCACAGGAACCTTATTCCCTTTGGCATGTGTGACTTCCTTATAATGAGTCTACAACAACAACAACAACAAACCTAGTGTATTCCCATCTAGTGGGGTCTGGGGGGTAAGATGTACGCAGTCCATACCTCTACCTCTAAAGAGATAGAAAGATTGTTTCCGATAGACCCCCGGCTCAAGACACGAGATACCGCACAAATACATAGTAAAGCACAGAACAAGATTTCATAACATAAATACGGCACCCATAAGTAATAAAAACAGGGAAAAGCACACAGATTCGTAATAAAACATGGAACAAGGTACCATAACAAGAATAATACCCCCACCAAGTAATTCCCTACCCTAGCGACCCAAACTGACCCTAGCCTTCTGCCCTAATTCGCATGCTCCAGATCTTCCAATCTAGGGTCATGTCCTCGGTGAGCTGTAACTGCTCCATGTCCCGCCTAATCACCTCACCCCAGTACTTTTTCGGCCTACCCCTACCCCGCCTAAAACCATCCAATGCTAGCCTCTCACACCTACGAACCGGGGCATCCCTGCCCCTCCTCATCACGTGTCCGAACCATGTCAATCGGACCTCCCGCATCTTATACTCCACTGGGGTCACACCAACCTTCTCCCTGATAATCTCATTCCGAACTCTATCCCCTCTAGTCAGCCCACACATCCAACGCAACATCCGCATTTCTGCCACCTTCATTTTTTGGATGTGGGAGTTCTTAACTGGCCAACACTCCGCTCCATACATGGCCGAACGGACTACCGCCCTGTAGAATTTGCCTTTAAGCTTGGGCGGCACCTTCTTATCACACAACACCCCCGACGCGAGCTTCCACTTCATCCATCCCGCCCCATACGGTGCGAGACATCCTCGTCAATCTCGCTGTTACCCTGGATCACGGACCCGAGATACTTGAAACTATCCCTCTTACATACGTCCTGTGATTCCAACTTCACTACCACCCTATTCTTCAGCCTCACGTCATTAAACTTGCATTCCAAATACTCTGTCTTGCTTCTGCTCAACCTGAACCCTTTAGACTCAAGCGTTCGTCTCCACACCTCTAATTTGTCATTCACACCCCCTCGCGTCTCATCAATCAAAACTACATCATCTGCAAAAAGCATACACCAGGGCACCTCCCCTTGGATATGCCGCGTCAACACATCCATCACCAAAGCAAACAAAAAGGGACTAAGAGTAGATCCCTGATGCAATCCTGTCAAGACAGTGAAATGCTCTGAGTCTCCTCCCGCCGTCCTCACCTGAGTTTTCGCTCCATCATACATGTCCTTTATTGCTCTGATATACGCCATCGGGATTCCACTCACCTCCAAGCATCTCCAAAGCACCTCCCTGGGGACTTTGTCGTATGCCTTCTCCAGGTCGATAAACACCATGTGCAGGTCCTTCTTCCTTTCCCTATACTGTTCCACCAGCCTCCGTACCAGGTGAATTGCCTCCGTCGTCGAGCGGCCAGGCATAAATCCAAACTAGTTTTCCAAAATAGACACTATCCGTCTCATCCTCACCTCGACCACTCTCTCCCAAATCTTCATAGAGTGACTCAATAACTTAATCCCCTATAGTTATTGCAACTCTGGATGTCACCCTTATTCTTATAGAGAGGGATCATGGTACTCCACCTCCAAGCCTCGGGCATTTTTGCCGTCTTGAAGATTTCGTTAAACAATCCAGTCAACCACCTTACACCAGCCTCCCCAACGAACTTCCAAAACTCCACCGGTATCTCATCCGGCCCCGTCGCCCTACCCCTCCGCATTCTGCGAACAGCCTCTCTAACCTCTTCTACCTTAAAACGTCTACAATAACTAAAATCCCGACGCTCCTCTGAGTGCTCCAGCTCCCCTAACACAATAGCTCTATCCCCTTTGTCATTCAAGAGCCTATGAAAGTACGACTGCCATCTATTCTTAATATGGTCGTCCTCGCCCTTAATGCACCTCACCTGGTCGAGGTCACGACCCTTCCTCTCCCTAGCCTTAGCGAGTCTACACAACTTTTTCTCCCCTCCTTTCCCCTGTAACCCTGCATACAAGCTCTCAAAAGCGGTCGTCTTAGCCGCCGTAACTGCTAACTTAGCCTCCTTCTTAGCTAGCTTGTACTCTTTCCTGTTCACCCGCTTCTCTTCTTTGTCCTTACTCTCAACCAACTTATCATACGCCTCTTTCTTGGTCCCCACTTTCTTCTTAACCTCTTCATTCCACCACCAATCCCCCCGATGATGACCAGCCCGGCCCCTAGAAACACCCAACACCTCACTTGCATTCTCCCTGATGCACCTAGCCACCCTATCCCACATACTATCCACGTCCCCCCTACACTCTCACACCCCCATTCCCGCCAACTTCTCCCCTATCTCCCACGCATTCACTGGCGTCAAGCCGCCCCACTTAATTCTAGGTCGACACTCCTCACCCCTCCTCTTTCTATTCTTCTTAATACCCAAATCCATAACCAAGAGCCTATGCTGGGTCGAAAGGCTCTCACTCGGGATGACCTTACAGTCCTTACACAACACCCTATCCCCTTTCCTAAGCAACAAAAAGTCAATCTGGGTCTTGGCTATCGCGCTTCGAAAGGTGATCAGGTGGTCGTCCTTCTTCGGGAAGCCCGAGTTCACCACTACCAGCCCAAAGGACCTCGCGAAATCCAATAGAGTAGCCCCCTCTTCATTTCTTTCCCCAAAACCAAAACCACCATGCACATCACCAAAGCCTCCCGGTAACGCCCCGATGTGCCCGTTGAAATCTCCTGCTACAACAATCTTCTCCGAGCTAGACACGCCTCTCACCACCTCATCCAAAGCCTCCCAAAACCGCCTCTTCTCCTCCCCCTCCAAGCCCACTTGCGGCGCATAAGCACTACACACGTTCAGGGTAAACCCCCGAATGACCAACTTAATAGTCATCAACCTGTCGTTGATCCTCTTCACCTCTACTACCTGATCTCTAAGCTCTTCATCTACTAAGATGCCAACTCCATTCCTATGCCTCTCGCTCCCAGAGTACCACAGCTTGTAACTATCCACATCCCTAGCCTTAGACCCTACCCACTTGGTCTCTTGAACACACGCAATATTAATCCTCCTCTTTCTAAGAATCTTCACAAGTTCTATGGACTTACCCTGAAGGGTCCCTATATTCCAAGACCCAACCCTCAGCCTACCCTCACTATCCCCACGTCTTCCTCTACCACCCCTGAGGCCAAACCTTGGCCTCCCTCCCACTCCCGCCCTTACCTCATCCCCCGCCCCCACAGCAGCCCCACGCCCCAACCCCCTCGGACATGACCCTATCCAACCATCACCACCCACAGCCACTACTACAAGAAAATATAAGAGAATATAAACAATGGTAGTAGCAAAGCAGCAGCAAGAAATACAAGGCTCACACAAATACGAAGAAATAATGAAGAAACAAAACTAAAGTCAAATAGAGAGCAAACACCACTGGGCTCAACACCCAAAGCCCCAAACAGAGCCCCGAGCCGATAACCCAATAAAAGCAGTGCAAGAAACGACAACAGACAATATCAACAAATCAAGCACAATTCAAGATACAAGTCAAGATACAGGAGATAGTACTAGCATAATACGAGGAATGAAATACTGAAATACTGAAATAGCAAAGGTCAGAAGTCACCGGGTTACGTTTGTAGGCCAAGTCGGAAACCAAAATCCAACGTAGATCGGGCTCCGGTCGCCGGTGCTGAGATGGATAGGGGCGGTGGTCGCCGTTGCCGGAGCCGAAGCCAGAGACAGAGCCGGAGCCGGGGTTAAGGTTTACGGCGGCGGTGGCGGCGCTGTTCGCCGATGGCGGCGGCGGGCGGGTGCCGTAACAGAAGGGGGGGGAGGCGGGTCGGAGCCGGAGGGCCGGAGGTCGGACCAGCGCCGGGGGTCGGCGACGAGGAGGTGGCGACGGGGGCCGGCAGTCGAACCGGTGCCGGAGGTCGGCGACGGCGCCGTGGGCCGAGGATGGCTTAGAGAGAGAGACGTTAGAGAGAGGTAGAGAGAGAGAGAGCCGTTAGAGAGCGGTATTATCATGAGGCTGATTACAATATTTGCAATGTTCTAAATTTACATCTTCCTTATAGAATAACATGCAACCTTTCTCGCAATAGTGAATCCTCTCTGATGAAAGTCCTAACTTAGAAACCAACTTCTTTGTTGTGTAGAAATCTTTGGGTAAATTAAGTTTATTTGGGTTAAGTTCATTCATACGTCTAATGATAAAATTCATGTCCTCTTGAGAAATAGAATAATCTGACTTAATACTCAGTAACTGAATGGTAACAGATAACTTAGAATGTACTGATCATCATACAATGGAAGACTAGCTTCCTTTAACTGTTCATAGAAGTAATTAGCCTCATTATTTGGTTCATTTTGAGCCCCTGAGTGTGTGCCAAAAGCATCCCTGACCATCTCACTATATCGTGAACTTTCAACATTATTTGCTCTTATTGGACTTTCAACATAATTCTGAAAAGCAAAATTATAAGCAGCATTACTCTCTCCATGAGTTGTCCACACAATATAATTCAACATAAAATTCTTCTTATAAAGATGTAATGTAACAACATCTGGAGTCAATAACTTGCAACACTTGCATTTCCAACAAGAACATCTAATTGTCCCCTCAGTAAGAAAATCATTAAGTATCATTTCTTTAGCAATAAATCCAGCTACCCCAGTTTTATATTCTTCCCTCAACCTACATGGTTAGGATAAAGTCTATTATACATACATGTACGATCTTCATTTTACATCTACACAAGAACGACAACAATAATAATAGATAAGAGAAACAAAACAATAACAGATTTGTTTAGAGATGCTACTACATAGTGGACACAAGAAGAAAACTAAGAGATTCCATACAACATAATAAAGCTGCCAGCAACAATAGAATATTTTAATTAAAAGAAGAATTTTTTTTACCAGTGAAAGAAATCCAATCCATGTGATAGCTTCACAAACAAGATAAAAGAAAGGCAAAAAGGGAGACAAACAGATGGGGTAAAGAATTTAAAAGAAGAAAATAAAAAGAAAGTGCATGTTGATAAAAGAACAACCCCACCTGCATTTGGTTGAATCAATACTCAATCTATGGCAAAAAATAATTATTCCCAATGGACACCCACTTTGGTTATCAACAAATGATGCACATACATATACTACCAAGAAGAAGCATCCCACAAAATCATAAAGGCCGAATAAGTTTCAAAATGGGAAATTACTGATTTCTTCCATTTGAGCCAACCTCAGCCCAACAAGACCACAAATAACATCAAACAAAGAATAGAGTACCCATCTTAACAATAACACCAACATCAAGACTACTACCAGATGATGAACCAGCCAAACCAAAAGAACAACCTCAACTTAACAGTCTTAAGAATGGGCTATAAAAATGACTTGCCAATGCTAGAATCACAACAGAACTGTCGAATGCCAAATATTTCTTCCTACGACTTTCTCAACAATCAAACTACCCTTGCTGATAGAAGGGAAAACCAACCAACCAACATGGACGTTTAAGACAACAAATAAGAATCGAAAGAAATGAGATACTATCTAAATAGCGCTAGTCTAAGCATTTATCATGTAAGAATCAATAATAATCAAAGTAATAATAGTAACAATGGTAACATCAGTACAAAGTATAGGAGTCACACAATAAAAAAACACCACCAGTAGATCAGGTTCTTTCAAACATAAGATACTACACCATGCTAAGCCATGGTACTCCACTAACTGTTAAAAAGAAGGCATAATTTCTATATCCATCTCAGTTGGCTTGCAGTAGAAATTAGCACACTTAGCGAGAGCATGCTAGAAATGCAGAATAATTTAACTATTTACTCAAACAAGTTTGTAACAGTTAGTGAGGATACAAGTAATATTCTTACATGCAGTATTTCAGAAGATATTAGGAACCTTACTTTCCTTCAGTATCTGACTTTAGGGGACAACAACTTTACAGGTATGCAACGCCAAAATGCTAATGCTAGAAATAGATTTAGAGAAAGAATAGCACTACATGACCACGTCCATAAACTCTTGTACCACAAATGACACAACAATGAAGACTAGGGTCTGCTCATCAATCAAAGGTACTAAAAATAGACCACGTCCATAAACTCTTGTAGAAAATGGAATAAATTTTTACCTCAAATCAGTGAAGATGTGAGTGAAGATGGGAATTTCTTGATTGACCTTCAATACCGTCGTTCAGTGATATTATACCTCGAAGGTCAAGTTCAGTGAAATTGACCTTCAATACCGTCGTTCACCGTCGCTGTTACCACTCCACCATCGCCAATTTTGAGAAAGAATGTTGTTACCACTCCACCATTGCCAATTTTTTAGAGAGAACGTTGTTAGAGAGAGAGAGAGAGGACAGAGTGAGAGAGAGAATTGGGAAAGTAGTTATGGTGTGTTTAGCTTATATTTTATATAAATGTATTGAATAATTAAATATAAATTTTTGATTAATTCAGTTGGGTAGTAATTTA
This sequence comes from Capsicum baccatum var. pendulum, assembly GCA_030864225.1. Taxonomy (NCBI): domain Eukaryota; kingdom Viridiplantae; phylum Streptophyta; class Magnoliopsida; order Solanales; family Solanaceae; genus Capsicum; species Capsicum baccatum. Next base: position 27,421,677 of record CM061554.1, on the reverse strand, counting down.
ATATATTTAATTATTTAAATTTTTCGACTACAACGGTCGGTTATATATATAATATATTTAATTATTTATTTTTATTGACTACATCGATCGGTTAAGTAATAATATATTTATTGATAATTTATTTAAATAATTATTTAATTTTTGTATAAGGTTTGATTATATATTTAGTAATATATTTATTTAATTATTATATTTTTGACAACAATAGTTGGAAATACATATTTAATAATTTATTTAAATAATTATTTAATTTTTGTATAAGGGTCTGATTATACATTTAATAATATATTTATTTAATTATTTATATTTCTGACTACAGTAGTCAGAAATATATATTTAATAATTTATTTAAATAATTATTTAATTTTTGTATAAGTGTCTGATATATATTTAGTAATATATTTATTTAATTATTTATATTTTTGACTACTGTAGTCGAAAATACATATTTAATAATTTATTTAAATAATTATTTAAAAGGTTATAATTATATATTTAATAATATCTTTATTTAATTATTTATATTTTCGAATACAGTAGTCGAAATTAAATATTTAATAATTTATTTAAATAATTATTTAATTTCCGTATAAGGGTCTGATTATATATTTAGTAATATATTTATTTAATTATTTTTATTTTCAACTACAGTAGTCGGAAATATATATTTAATAATTTATTTAAATAATTATTTAATTTTTATATAAGAGTTTGATTATATATTTAATAACATATTTATTTAATTATTTATATTTTGGACTACAGTGGTTAGAAATACATATTTGATAATTTATTTAAATAATTATTTAATTTCCATGTAAGGGTCTGATTATATATTTAGTAATATATTTATTTAATTATTTTTATTTTCAACTACTGTAGTCGAAATATACATTTTCCGCAATTTATCGCCAAGCATTATGACTGTTATAGTCACAAATAGTATCAAAATAATATTTTATAAAAAATAAAAATAAAAAAGTAAAGTTTTCGACCGAAGTAGTCGAAAAATTGTAACTACTTTTTTCAGTGGAAAATTTTGCGGAAATTAACGAATTTTTCGTAGTGATAAGATCCTCTGTGGTATTAATTAGGATGAGATAAATTTGAAAAAGGAGGTTGAGAAACTGGTGGTGCTTGGGCTGAAGCAAGTAAAGTAGTGTGAGAAGTGAAATCATCATTATCTGTTGCATTAATAGGTGCTTCTTCAGTAAGTAACAATAGACGCAATGCAATAAAAGATGGAAGTGTTCTAGTTGCATTCAAACCGGAGACAAAAGTATGATAAGAAGGTGGGAATCCTTGCATTGCTTGGGTCACTAAATCATCAGACAGGTCCTTCAACTACTTTCGCCATTTGATCGTGAGTATTTTTTTCACTGTTTTTTAAAAATTATTTACTTTAGTGAAAAATGTGAAAATCATAGTGTTTGACCATGAAAATTCCAAATACAATTTGAAATTGTATTTTGGAAAAGTGAAAACAAGAAAAACTTGTTTTCACTTTTTTCACTCCCACTTCTTTCACAAAATTTCAAAAACAACTTTAATTTATATTCATGGCCAAACACAAGTCCAACTCCAATCTCAACTTCAATTCCGACGACTCTATTTCCAACTTCAAAAAATTATGTTTTCATGGCCAAACGGAAGCTAAGTGAACAGGAAAGAGAATGGAGTTTTTGGAGATAATCCTCTATCGAAAGAGAGCTTTCTAATAATTCTAAAATTTTGATGTAAGATGAATTGATGAGGATGAAACCTGATTTAGGTAAAGGGACGCAAGAATATTCCATGTCTACTTGAAAGTGTCGCAGGCGTAGTTGAGAAGTGAGTCGAGAATCGAAGGAGAGACTGACATTAATCCAACTTAGAATTATAGTGTCACATTGAATCCACAAAGGATACTCTTCATGGGTTGATGACAAATATGGAATAGAGCCATCAACCAAGGAAATAAGGTTGTGGCTTTTTAGAATAATAAGAAAACCCTTTTTCCATGTAAGATAATTAAGATATGTCAATTCAATTGGTATAAAACCATTGATATTTGAAATAGTTGGAGGCGGATTTAAAAGACCTAAAGAGGATTGAGAGGACATGATTGAAGTTGAAGAAGAAGTTTGAGAAACCTTGGTGCTTTTGATACTAAATAAAACTTAATTACAGAGAAGAGAAAATAAAACTAAGAATAACAAATCGCCTGCGTGAGTAGCAAGGTCCAGAACATGTTCTATTCATAAGAAAGTTATAACCACACGATTACATGATTTTTTAAATAATATTTATAATAATATCCTTATCACTAGCTATTAATAAAGAAATATCAATATAGGTGAATACACATACAAATAATGATAAAAGTTAGATTAATAAGGGAAAAAGAATTACCAATTTACAAAAAAAAAGAAAAAAGAATTACCAAGAGAAAAATGAAAGCCTAGCAGTCTCCAGACTAGGAAAACTAACAGAGAGGATTGAGCTTTATAGGTTTGCTCATCTTGTTGTGGATGAAAGAGGCAAAACAATAAAATGCGTAAAAGATAATACTATAATTCCCATGATATTGTGTTCATGCACATTTTGGGGTGAATAGTTAAAATTCTTGATAATTATATGTCATGACAAAGTCATAGCAATTGCTAACAAGAATATTGTTATCCAAAGAGATCAAACACGGTTTAGGTAGCTAAAGAAACATGAAAATTAAATCATAGGCTGGCTGCTGGATTTTGGCCTTGATCCTAGTTGGAGCTCTTAAATTACATGTTTAGACAATTTACTTTGCAAGATCTTCACACTGTCTCTTCTTGTCTTCAAAATTTCTCATAGTTCTCACAATCCATAAAACGTACACAATCTTTGCATAAATCATTTTGAACACTTGAGCATTCTAAGACTTCCCATTTTAATATAAATAGGAGGCCAAGCTAGGTGAGAGTCCCAGGTTATTGTTGTTCTCCATTGACTCTGTGATCCCACACCACATCTATTTAGTAAAGATGCACTGCACAACTAGATGGTCCCTTGATTCCAAATGTAACTGACACAATTTGCAAGTTTAATCTCCAGGCATCCCAAAGCGGTGTAATCTATCAGTGGTTTATAGTCTATCATGTAACTGCAACTATGGACTAAACCTAGCCTTTGGTCTAGCCTTGTTACTAAATAGAATGCATTTTCAGGAAACTCTAGGATTAATCTCCCCTAGCAGTTTCAAATAGATGGCTTTAGTAGATATTGTGAAAAAATATTTGAGAATTTGCTCCAATAGACTTCTAGTTGTGATGATCCTTCTGATTATACATGAGGTTTGAGAAGGTATAGAGAAATAAACATTGTTTGGACTTGATGTAGACAAGTAGTAAGTATAGATCCATAACTATCTTTCTTGTATAATAGATCCCGACTAGTTTTTGCAATGACGTCCTTATTCCGCATGTGAATGTTGGTAAGGTTCAGCCCACCAATTGATTTGAAGTGCATATCTTTTCCTAGACAACTAGATCTTTTTTGGTGATTGTATTGGTCTCTGAGTAAAATTCAATAATTAGTTGAAGAACTTTTGTTTGGATAAGAAAAGTCGGGACCAGTAAGATTGAATGTCAAAGAGGATAATTTGGATTAGTTGTAATTTTCTTGGATGGGAGTGATTTTTAGAAGTTCATGACGAGATCTCTATCGTTATTTTTTCTACAAAAGGAGATCACTTAATCATAGAGATTTTCTTTGTAGAGAAAAAATGCCAAGATACTTGAAAGGTAACTTTTCAGTAAATTTTTTTATTTATTTGATGATCCTACCAACATCATAAGGTGAGAACCCTCCAAAATTGTAATGCCCCGGGTGCTTGCATGCCTTTTTAGAGCTTAGAAATGAACCTATATGATCCTTATACTGAGTAGAAATTATTTGAGATGAGTTTGATTACGTCATGGGAAGCTTTACCGTCAAAATTAGGTTGTGCGTTGTTCTGGGGGATAGGCCGGGACCTAGCCTCGCGCCGCACCAACACACGTGAGAGCTCACTGGGATAAGCTTTGTTTGGGCCTAGCACCGTGCATCTCCTACAGTGCTATTGGGGTGCGCCGCACGACCCCCCTACCTGATGGGTTTTCATTTAGGTTTCGTATTTTAAGAGCTTTTTGGTACTTTCCTCGATTAAATACCGTCTCCCATCTACACTAAACGATCCCTAACCCTTAATTTAGTATTTCTTTCCCCCAAAACACCAAGAGGAGAATTTATTAAGGGTCAAGCTCCAAGGAAAAAAGGTTCAAGTTTTCTTAAGTTTCTTCCGTCAAACTGGTATGTAGAGCGACCTTCCAATTATTGAGTTTATAAACTATGATTCTATAAACTGTTAGGTTCGAAATTAAGAGGGCGTCATGCGGAAGCTTAAAGTTTGCAAATCATAGAAAATGATAATTCAGATGACAAAGAAAACTATAATAAAAAACATATTATTAATACGATTTGGTCAAACGACATACATATGAAAAACTAATATTGAAAATATAAAATCTATTGGGAGAAAATCTCCCCCTAAATAAAATTCTTTAATGACTACATTATGAATGCTATTATGTTATGGTATGAGAAGAGGGGTCTTCTATTTATAAAGTTCTAAAACTTTTCCTCCAAGAAAGAGGTTTGCCAAATATGGAAAAGTTTTATGTTTACCTTTCAGGAAGAGTAAAAGTAATTATGGTATTACTTTTATTTTCTTCTAAGAAAAATTAAAGTTAATTTTGATAAGAAAATCAGGGCAAAAACCCTAACAAGTCTCCCCTTTTTAACTTGATTTTCTTTACTTGATCCATCTTCTTCACATCTTTGATCTTTGTTGTTCACATAGTCTTCATTACTGCTGCTTAACATGCTTAAAAATGGAGCTTTTGGATTAAAAATATATGAGCCCTTTCGAGTTAAAAATATTGAAGCCCTTTGTAGGGTTAAAAGTAAGCTTTATTTTCAAATATGTAACAACATGATTGTTAAAAATATGATTGACAATTGTCTCTACATGTAACTTTTGGATATATATTTTCATTATCATCAAATTAGTTGCAAATTGATTGCAACATGTCCTCAATCTAAATCATTGGACCATTAAACCTTAGTCTCTGATACCACTTGTTGGGTTCAAAATTGAGAGAGCGTCGTGCGAAAGCTTAAAGTTTGCAAATCATAGAAAATGACAATTCAGATGACAAAGAAAATTATAATAAAAAATATATTATTAATATGATTTGGTCAAACGACATACATATGAAAAACTAATATTGAAAAATATAAAATCTATTGGGAGAAAATCTTTCCCTAAACGAAATTCTTTAATGACTACATTATGATTGCTATTGTGTTATGATTGGTATGAGAAGAGAAGTCTTCTATTTATAGAGTTCCAAAACATTTCCACCAAAAAAGATGTTTTCCAAATATAGAAAAGTTTTATATTTTCCTTTCAGGAAGAGTAAAAGTAATTATGGTATAACTTTCATTTTCTTCTAAGAAAAATAAAACTTAATTTTTACAAGAAAATCAGGGTAAAAACCTTAATATAAACTCCTAATCATGTATAAATTATGGGTTTTGATATAATTTCAAGAATATATCCCCAAATTTCCATTTAGACCGAGAATCATGGATTTTAGATAAGAATGTGAGTTATTTTGTGATTAACAAAGAGATTGATATTGCTGATGTTTTTCCTTTATCAAATCAGTCATACTTACGAAAAAGAATTTTGAAGAGTATTATTTTTATTATATATTGTTCTTGTGATCATGGTGACTATTTGAATATTTGAAAGGGATGACTTCATCTTAAAGCTTTAGAGAACTCTTAAATAATGCCTAAACCCTTATATTGGTTTCAAAGAGTAGTCTTATTTGATTATTAAAATTACGTTACGATGGTCAATGAATTATTACAAGAAAAAGATTAAATAGTAGATAAAGTAGCTTATGTGACTTGCAAGTCTCTATATGATGATACCAAATCAGAAATTGCTAGTTAGAAGTAGAAATAATTTTTTACAAGAAGTAATGTTTTAGAAATGTAAAATATAGGATTAAAGAGATCTAGATGGTTAACTGAAAAGGCGTGGATTCTAAAGGATCATTGCTCAAAATCATGTTTTATCGATGAAGGATCGATTTTGTCCTGAAATATGGATAATCATTGTATACTTGCTTACTTCATTCCTTGTAGCAAACATAGATTAGGGGCTTGACCGATGATTAAAAACGAGACCCACATAGGCCATGGCATTGTAAAAATGTCGAGAGTACTACCTAGCTCAGAATTAAAGAAATCATAATAAAGTTTAAGTTGATAGATTTAATTAAAGTATTTTTTTTCTATGTATCTTGATGATTTGAGTTGTACTCTTAGAATGTATTTATTCAAAGTTTATTTTATTATAATTACTATTGGTCACTCTAAATGCCAATACATTCTACGCATTGACTGTTCTTGGATGGCTGCATCATTTAATGATGTAGGTTCAAAGGTACATTCTCGTGGTCCTGTGCAGCATTAGCATTGTCCAGAAAACCTCAGGATTGGCAAATCCTTAATTTAGAAGGCCGTTTGTGATATAGATTTAGTATTTTCAGTTTATGGTATCATCGGAGCTTTGTCTCGACATAGACAATTTCATTATGGTTCAAGGCTTCGTAGATTGGTTATGATGGACGTTTTGTTATTATGTTCTGTCAAATCTTAAACTTATAAGTTATTTTAACTAGAAATACTTCCGCCCATTATTATGGACTATGTTTATGACGTTATACTAAGGGGTGTTCTCGGGCCTTCCTTGGTCGGAGATGACCGTCACGACCAGGGCATCGACTCAGGTCGTGACAAACTTGATATTAGATCCTATTTTAAGTTCCTAGAGTCTCTATGAAGCCATATCAAGCAAAGTCCCTTTTATGGGTGTGTAGTGCACCAGACTTCTATTGGAAGACTGCAAAACATTTAGGAATGTTTTCCCTTCTTTATGTTCTAGTTCATGCAAAAGAGTCTCATTTCAATGAATTTTTCTAACTCCTAAATTTTTTCCATTTCAATTTATGCCTCCTAGAAGGTTTGACGACCAGAGGAATTCAGCTAAGACCACCATCCCTACTGGGATTAATACTGAAGGGGTTCGTCCTACTCACAAAATGAGGACCCATAATAGAATCCGCACTACTGATAACCCCACTCCTACTGGGGTTCTACCAACCCCAATTAGTCCTTCCCTGGCTCCTAAGACTAGTGCAGCTTGCACTCAGAACCCTTAAGGAAAAATTTCTAATGCTAAGTTCCAATAGTCCATTCACATACTTGCTTAGATTATGTCATCATAATCCCGTTGATCTGGTAGTGCTGGTCTTACAGTTGGTTCATGAAAGTCACTTGAGCTGGTTAGTTCATGAGACTAAACCCACCCACTTTCATAGTTCTAAGATTGAGGAGGATCCTAGGAGTTTGTGGATGAGGTGGAACTTTTTTTTAGAGTTATGCATGCTAGTGATACTGAAGGGATGGAGTTTGTAGCCTACCGATCAAAAGGGGTGGCCTATCAATGGTATGGTGAGTGAGAGACAATTAGAGGTAAGGACGTGGATTTTGTTTGTGGGGAGATTTATCTGATGTAATTTTTGAATCATTTCTTCCCTTGAGAATTAGAAAAGAAAAGGTTGAAAAGTTCATGAATTTGAAACATGGAAAGATGCGTGTCAAGGAATATGCTCGAAAGTTTACTCAGTTGTCTCATTATGCTCTAGTGTTATTGTCGAATATGAGTTCCCGAATGAGAAAGTTTATTTCTAGCCTTTCTAAGGATCTGGTGTTGGAATGTAAAGAGGTAGTGATGAACAATCATATGTATATCTCCAAGTTGGTAGTTTACATAAAACAGGTGGAAGATGGAAAAAACACACAGAGATGGAAGAGAGGCAGAGTAAGAAGGCTAGACATACAGACCAGGATGCTATTTATCCTCATAGTGGTAAAAGGGGTAGGCAGTGGTTCAAAAAGAAACCTTAGGGTAATACTTGTTCATCATCTAGTGCACCAGTCCTTAAATCTTTGGGTGATCACTGGTTCTAGCCTAGTAATGGACCAAAGATTTAGGGTATTTAGTCCCAGGGTAGTATGGCTCAGTCCAAGGGTAGTGTGGCTTAGTGCTTTAGGCCATATCTTCACTGAAACATTTGTGAAAAATATCACCCAAAGAAGTGTTAATTTAGGAGTCGTGTATGTTATGGGTACAACCAGCTCAGTCATTTTCAGATAGATTATCCTTCAACAAAAAAAACCTTTGGGGGAAATAATGACCAAGCCACTTCTTTAGATCCACCAGTTAGGGTCACCACTTTGGGTACAACGAGAATTTCCCATTAGGATTTAGTGGACTCACCATATGTTATTATGGCTATGTTACAAATTTTCTCCTGAGATGTTTATGTGCTAATTGACCCTAGTTTTACTCGCTCATATGAAAACCCTTATGTGGCTATGAATTTTGGTTTTAGTCCCAAAAATATTATTGAACCTTTCTCAATTTCAACCCTCGTTGGTGAGTCTATTGTTGATGAAAAAATCTATAAAAATTATGTTGTGGCAATTTTTCAAAGAGATATGGTGGTAGATGTAGTAGAGCTTAACATGATAGATTCTGATACAATTATATGGATATATTGGCTCCACTCTTGTTGTGCTAGCTTAGAATGAAGGACCAAAAAAGTCACCATTCACTTTCTTAATGAACCAGTCATAGATTGGGAGGGTCATTCCTTGGCACTGAAGGGGAGGTTTATATCTTATCTTATGGCCTGTAAGCTAATATCTAAAGGTTGTTTGTACCATCTAGTCTAGGTTAAGGATTCCAGTACCGAGGGTCCCTCATTATAGTCTATATATGTAGTTAATGAGTTCTCCGATGTCTTTTAATGACCTTTTTAAAATTCCCCTTAATAGAGAGATGTACTTTAGAATTGATCTCTTACCAAATATCAACCTATTTCTATCCCATTATTTAGTATAGCTCTTGTGGAGCTAAAAGAGTTGAAATTGCAGTTGAAAGGCCTCCTTGATAAGGGTTTCATCCGACCCACTGTACCCCCTTGGTGTGCTCCAGTACTTTCTGCGCGAAAGAAATATTGGTCCCTCTGTATGTGTATAGATTACAACCAATTAAATAAGGTCACAGTGAGAAATAAGAACCTACTACTCAGAATCGATGATCTTTTCGACTAGCTTCAGGGTGCTAAGTGTTTGGGTTATCGTTAGTTGAAAGTTAAGGAAGTCGATATCCCCAAGACCATATTCTGAACCCTGTATAGTCATTATGAATTCATGGTTATGTCCTTTGGTTTGACTGATGCACCTACAACCTTCAAGGACCTTATGAACAGGGTGTTTAGACAGTTTTTGGATTTGTTTGTTGTAGTCTTCATTGATGATATTATGGTGTACTCCAAAAGTAAGGAAGAGCATACCGAATACCTCCAGATTGTACTTCAGACCCTTAAGAATAAAAAATAGTATGTTAAATTTTCTAAGTATGAGTTTTGGCTGAGAGCTGTGGATTTTATTAGGCATATTATTTCTAGTGAAGTTATTAATTTAGACCACCAAAAGATCAAAGAGATGAAGAAATGGCCTAGGCCCATAACTTCAACTAACATTAGGAGCTTCTTGGGTATGGCAGTCTACTATAGAAGATTCATGGAAAGTCTATCGTCTATAGCTGCTCCACTAACTAGGTTGACTCAAAAAAAGGTGAAACTCCTATGGTCCAAGTCCTATGAGAATGGTTTTGAAAAGTTAATGAATCGGTTAACCACTGTCCCTGTCTTGATGCTACCTATGGGCACTAAGAGATTTATGGTTTATTATGAAGCATCCCGGGTGGAATTTAGTTGTGTACTCATACATCCTCGTAAGGTGGTGGCTTAAGCATGCAGGCAACTTGAAGTTCATGGAAAGAATTATCCCACTCATGATCTTGAATAGGCGTTTGTGTTATTTGTACTTAAGATTTGACATCATTATATGTATGGGGTGCATGTAGACATCTTTACTGACCATAAGAGTCTACAATATGTTTTCACATAGAAAGAGTTGAATCTCAGGTATAGGTGATGGCTTGAGCTGTTAAAGGATTATGACATGATCCTAAACTATAACCTAGGTAAGGCTAATGTTGTTGTTGATGCCCTTAGCAGGTTGTCCATGGGTAGTGATCTTAGGCGTATTTATACTCCTAAATGTCATTATCTATGCACGTTTATCTTAGTTTTGAGGACTTCTTGATGTACTTAATGAGTTATTAATGTGTCATTATGTATTTATATGTTAAGTGACATATTTACAGTGTTAAAGTTTCATTTGAAACTGGTTAAGAATCAAAATGATCAAATAGAGTTTAAAAGAGAAAACTAGTTGTGTTAGCATGAGTTACGCTTGGTTCAAGTGCACTTTGATGAGATCTATTGTGTTGTATGAACTAATTCTTGGTATGTGATATTATAGGATACCATTTAAGGTGTTTTTCAAGCTATTTGAATCCTCCAAACAAGTCATCATAAGTGGGGAATCAAGGATTAAACGTACGAGAAAATAGAAGCAAAAACGAGGCAAATTCCTATCTTTTTGAGGTGCCTTGCAGCGCACCCCCCAAATAATGGTATGGGGTAATATAGCGCACCCTCTAGAGAGACCCCACACTTCCTCACTCTTTCTTTGGGTGGGTTCCATACCCCCGAAGGCAATCCTTTGGCCATGCAGCGCGAGGCTTCTCTCGAGACGTCCAAAAGTTGAACTTTTATGTCTTTTAAGTAAGAGGCAATGTGGTAAATGCATATATTTCTTGTTGGGATGCCATAGAACCTAAATCACTATATAAGGAGTACTTAGTCAGAATGACACCTTATTTTTGGAACACCACAAGATTGTAGAGAAGATAAGGCATCAAAGGGGCTCTACACTAGGGTTCTTCTTTAACTTAGTTTCTTTGTAGTTTTACTTATGAACTCCATTATTGTGATTCTTTGTAATACTGTGAGTGGATGAACACCCTCATTCTAGGGTTCAGGCTACAAACATGATTGTATAATTATGATTTGATTGTTGATTTATATGTTTATCAAGTCATGTGATTTTTCTTACACTCTTGTTTACTATTCTAAAGTGCCATGAACTTTAAGATAAATATAAGTCCCAAAATGAATTGTCCATAGGAATGTAGGGATGGAATGAAGAATGTAACGAGTTTGGACCATTTCTTGAATTGTTAAATACTAATTGCTACAGGATGATTTGCGATTAGGATAGAGAGATACATAACTACCCTACTTGGTTAATGAAATGGTAATATAACTTAATGCATCCAAAGTAAAGACGCACATCCCTACTCAATGATGTAATTGTGAGATTAATTTGGATAGATAACTTAGAGGATGGTCATTCCCAATTTATAATTTCAAACCTGCAAATCAATAATCATGATAAACACCAATACCAGCTAGAAACCATAGTTATGCATGAATGTGAAGTAAATGCCACAACCCTGAAACTCTCCACATATTATTTACAATCCAAATTTCATACCATTTTTAATTTTTGTTACTTAGTTATAACTACAAGGCTCATACTTTTGTTACAAACTCGCCCTTATTTAATATCATTAGCTAACACTACACTAGAATTGCTTGCTAAACTCCAAGTCTCTGCAGGATCGATATTTATCTCGAAAGGACCACTTTATAACTTGCATGACCGCTTACACTTGCATGTGCAGTAGTGTTTTATCCCTTTTTGGTTTGAAGAGTTGGAAAATATTACTTTTTAGACCTTTTAAACTATTTCAAAACTTGAAGCAATTTTAAAATATACAGAGTCATCACTTGATTTCTTAAGAAAATATCAAGAAAAAACTAAAAATATTTTAAAGACAAAAAAACAGAAACAAATTCTTAAAATTAGAGAAAATGAGTGAGGATTTAGGTAATGCCTTAAGAAGGGTTTTAAGGCACACAAGAGCGTCCGCTAAAAATGGTTGACCAAAAGACAATTTTGACTGATTTTTAAAAAATGAATAGTTTTGGAAAATATGGTTAATTTTGTAAAATCCTGAAATTCATTTACAAAATATGACATTCCTTTTATCCAAATGAAAATTTATTTATTCAAATTAAGAAAAAATTATCTATCAAAAGGGAAAGTTTAGCTAAGTTCTATTCTTTTATCAATTTAAAGAAATACCATTCTCAATCAAAAGTGAAAAAAAATTATTTTAAATATCATTTTTGATAATAAATTTTTTATCTTTGAAGAAAAACACTAATTTGCACAAATTATGAAATCTGACTAATTAGTGAAAATGTTTTGATATTTGCAAGGAAAAGTGATTTTTAGGTTGATGAGAATTCACTTAATTTTAAATAAATTAATTTAACACATGAATAAAATAAAATGTCATCTTTGATTTTTAAAATTCATTCTAAGAGAAGACATGGATAAAATTCATTTCTATTGATTACAAAAATGCTCTAGACAAACGATAATTAAAGAAAAATATGAAGATAAAACAAAAATAATAACTTGAAGGAAATTTATCTTGGATTTAATCAAATTTAAAAGTCTAATACAAGCAAGTATTCACAAATGAATTATAAATAAATAAACAAAATGAGAAAAGTTCAAGTATTGAACCCCTGTTTGGACCATTTCAAATTTGGCCAGCCCTTGGGCTTTTTTTTTGGAGGACTTTTCAGCCCTTTTCTGCTATGTATACTAGTTGTGTATCAACACCATTTTCTGTTGTGTTTTCAATATATCTTCTGTATATCAGTGTATAAGGACTCATATCCTTGCTTTCAATGTTGTTGTGTGCTACATACTAGAGTATATCAGCCATATTTGATTTGTAAATCCCATATGTTTGTTGTATATTAATGTATATCAGCCTTGTTTCTTCATGCTAGTCCTTTTGAGGACTTGGTCCCGGAAAGATGTAGGGGGTATGGAGTTCAATTGGACTTGGATGTCTTGAGTTTGAAAATAAAAGTACTTATAGTTCCAGAAAGAAGAATATGATTCAACAATGGATAAAAAATATTAAGTATTCCCAAAAATTCCATATTCAGAAGAGCAAGGGTAAAGAACATGATCGTTGAGACACTGCTACTTACTTCTAATCAATTTGAAATACATAAGGATATGAACACAAAGATAAAATAGATTCATATGATAGTAAGAGGATAAAATTAAATGAAACCAAGAAATTTGATTTTTAATATTTGGCAATTCCCCCATTGATATTAAGCTAAGAAAAAACTTGACCACACGTAATTCATATATCTGTCAAATAAAATTACTTTAAACCTCACTACTGAAAGGAATAAATGCCTTAGCACAATCACCATTGGCTTCAATCGAACAATGTAGAAAGCCCCAAACAATCCTAGAAATTATACTATTTCAACATACTCATCCATGATAACAAACAAAAGACAATATTGAAGTAATGAGGAGACGGGAATTAACTTCCAGTAATACTGATTTGGTGCAAAAGCTAAATGAAATTCCCTTTTTTTTTCAATTATTTGTTAGCGTTGCTAAACCTAATGGAATAATAGCGTTTGAGCCCTTTAAAAGCACCTATTCATTTAAGTGAAATTAAAGAAAATATATCAGCTAGAAACAATTGAAAGCAAAAAAGCTAAGAACAAACAATAATGAAGATGAAATAATGTGTTTCAATGAAAGGCTAGCATTTGAAATAGGGCGCCAAAACAGGAACACCAACTCAACATATCAACTACAAACTTCATCATAAAACCTATGAATCTTCTACAACAATTAATCCCATCAACATCATCGCTACAATTCTAATAAAGAAATAATTACAACAAAAGAAAACTAAAAGAGAAACATGTTTATATTTTTGGGGTGCTTTGTCGGAATTTATCTACCACTATAGGAATAAAATTGGATTCTTAACCTAGAAATTCGATCTCAAATGAGTCTTATCGAATTTTTTGGCATCAAAATCACCTTTCTTTAAGCGAAAATCCCTTACTTTTGGGGTTCTCAGCTATATGACCATCTCTAACCTCCTAAACAATGGAATTAAATGAGTATTATAGGTGGTTTTACAATGGGATTTTGAAGGAAGCATCAATGTGGAATAAGGGCCTTTGAGGTGCATTTTGGGAAACTCTGAAATGGAAATTTGAATTTGAGGTAAGATATAAGGATAGGATAAGGTGGAATTATACTATTTGTGTATCGCTGGGTTTGTGTTGGATTTGGAATCGGGTTTTTTGGGTCATCGCATATCACCGGTATGTTTGGCGGGTATCGCTGGAGTTGTTGCCATGTCTATTATTATGGATGGTTAACATTAATGCAACTGTTGATATTGTTGTTTTGTTGCTGATACGGTGGTTGAAGAACAGAGGGGTGGTGGGTCAATTTGTTGTTGTCGATTGTCGGGCCGCTGGGTATTGTTGTTGGTTTGTTATACGAGAAAGGTAAAAGGGGAAAGAGAATGGGTTGGTCAACAAGTCAGGCGGCTAGGAGTTGGGTTGGATTGCTAATGTTATTGTGCTATTGGGTCTGGGTCATGCAATTTTTAAAGGATTGGGAATGGTAGAAATTTAGACATTTATAAAACAACCAAATTAGTTTAAAAATTCAGTCAAGTTTATTTAAATTTTAACCAAATTGGATATCAATTGGCCAATTGCATTGCAATTGTGGTTAATTTGATTTCAATTATGACCAAGTTTAATAAATCGACCAAATTGAGTCAAAGCTTGAAACAAATTGACGACCAATTCAATCTTGAGTTTCTTGATTTATTAAAATTAATTAAATATTTTTCAAATAGATCATTTTGGGAACAAAATTATATTTATAATCCAAAATTTATCCTATTCTTACCTATTTTTAGGATGAATTAAAGCCGATTTATTAAGTAACAAAATTATATCATATAGTATACATAAATACAGAAATGTAAAATTGTTACCTAACTAACAAAATAAACTCAAATGAATATTTCAGGAGGTTTTTTATTTGGATAACATAATTATTTTGATTTTATTATTAAAAAATGAAGCAACTCGAGATTAAACCTAATTGTGGAGGGCAAAAATTAGGTGTCAACAACTGCCACCTCCCTTTGAGTAGAGTGGATGCAAGTAACCCTAGAAAAAGGTAGTTTGATGTTCCTATTTTTTTTTCGATCACAAATTTATTTTTGAAAGAGGTTGTCTTTCACACGAGTTTTATGGAGTTATGGCCGGACCCGGTATAGAGTTTCCTACATATATCAGGTTGCATGAGAATTCAGGCTACTTGTAACTCACAAAGCTTGATTTTAAGCACAATTTTCAAAGAACTCACAAGTTATCCCAGTTTATGAATTTTAGTAAAACCAAAAAGATGGGGAATAAGTGGATTGGAGGGGGGGAGAAGGTTAGAATGTAGTCGAGTTTTAAACTTGGATCCCAGCCTACATATCTATGAGATTCAAGAAATCGGACTGCTTGTAGTTCGACTCGCTCGATAGAAAAGATAGTCCTTTATTTTGGATGATCTTTGGCACGAGATGAGTGACAAGTTGATTGAGTAACGGAAAATAGGCTTGTAACCTCTTAACCATGAATGTGGGAACTTTTACATCCATAGGCAAGAATTTACCCGAATATAATTTTCAAAACTCTAAGTATGTTGTGACCCTGATTTGAAGGAAAGAAAAGGTACCCTCGGTATGAGTTTAGAAATATCCCAAAAGTGAAGCTGAAACAAAAATATTCCAAAATACCAACATATCTTCTAATAGGGGTGTTGTTTGATGGTGGTGACAATCGTCCATTAGCTCGCTTCCAAAGAATTTGATGTCCCTCTTTAGACTACGCCCGGTTTGCCGCTAAGAATAAGTTCCACATTGTGCTACATCCTTTTTGAGTCGTCTGCACCTGTGATTTTGATTTGAGATTCTCATTCTCTCAGATGCTCTTGACCATATCTTAAACAAAATTGTTAGTAACAAACATAATCCATGAAAGAGGTATATAGTATTTTACCATATCTTTGCGTGAGTTATTACCTAAAATGTGAAGTCGTCCTCTTATGTAGGACTGGGCATATTTTGGTTTAAAGCAAAAAATTTGAAAAATCAAACTAAAATTTAATTTTGGTTTGTTTTTTTGGATTGGTTTTGGTCTCAAGTTTTAGAAATTTGGTTAAACGATTTTGTTTTTGAATTTTCAAAAAAAATATGGATAAACTGAAATTATATAAATAATATATTATAATTTTTATATATATTTTATTATATATGTAAATATACTAAAAATATAATATAATCTGATATAACATATAAATATAGAAATTATAAACATTTAGTAACCCTAAATTCTACTACACTGCTTTGCTTTAGACCCTAACATTAACGTGGAGGCTGCAACGATGCCCATCCATCCTCAGTTCATCAGTTCATTTGAAATTTCAACATTGCCAACGACAGTAGATAGTCGTTTGCTTAACTTGTCACTATCGTCGGCAGTTGTTGTCGAGCGCGACCACTACCGTCATGCCAACGAAGATGACTCAACGAGATTGATATTTATGGTTATTTCATGCGTGTTAAATTAATTATATTTGGGAATGAAAAATAGGTTCAAGAAAGATTATTTTTCTAGAAAAATCACCAATTCTAAATGCTCACTACTTTAATCTTTAAAACCGAAATAAAAATCTGAAATAACCAAACCGAATTTGTAAAAATTGAACCAAATCAAAATAATTTTGGTTTGATTATGATTGTCATTTTCGTCAATCCAAAAATTAAAAAACAGAACCGATATTCAATAGTCAAACCGAACAAGCCGAATGTCCAGCCCTACTCTTATCTACCTGTTTGGAGGGCAATAACAAACACAACAACCCTCTTGGTTGTTTAATAAAATAGCTCTTTTGTCGATTGAATATGTCTTCAAAGTGGGGTGACCCTCTTGGACACCGACAACACTTGTATAGAACGATTCCCACAACCTCTTAATCTTATACTAATGCGGTAACTCTTTTGGTCACATATAATGCTTGTTATATGTGGAATGATAACCTCTTTGGCTATTAACAATGATCCTTTGCATGTGACCTCGGGTAAGTTTTGAGCATCTTTCGTATCGATGCACCTATAGATTTTCCTTGAACTGTTAATTTTTGGGTAATTTTGCACATCATTTTATGTAGGATGTGAGGCGGCTTACAAATTTTCTTTGATTTCCTAGGTTTTTAGGTAATCCTCTACTTTATTCGACCTTTGATAAAAGATGACTTACAAATATTCCTCGAATTGGTAGCTCTCAGGTATTCCTGCACATTATTCGAAGTTAGATACAATATGACTAATAAATATATCTCAAATTGTTGGTCTTTGGATAATCATAAGCAAAATCAATCTTGGATATGACACGGCTTATATAATACCCTTGGACCTACCCAATTTGATAATCTCATATATTCTCCGGTAAGAATTTAGTTGTGACTTATGGATTACCTTCAAACTGTCGATCTTTGGGTAACCTTGCACACTATTTGGTTAGGACTTTGTTGTGTCTTATGGATGACCTATGGACCATTAACTCATAGGTAAACTTGCATATTATTCTATCTCAAATAATGTGACTTATAAATGACCAGCGGGTTGTCAATTTTTGGGAAATATCATATGTCATCCACTTTCAGATAGCGACTTAAAGACATCCCTTCGAATCATGTTATTTTCAACTTGATATGTTGATGCATGCTTATTCATAAAATGCTAAAATATCCTCAATACGGGGCTACAACGCCTTTTGTGCGATCAAAAGATGTAAAATACTGAGATATTCTCGATGCCAGATCATGTTATCTTCTCGTGGTCAATGGATATTTGTAACACCCTTAAATTTTGGCTAGATTATTTTTGGATTTCTCGTGCTCAAAATATAAAATTTTGACTTAAAGCATATTTGGGGTTGCTAAAAGGGTAACTCAGAGAAATTTCAAAAAATTTAAATGGGGTTTGAGGCATTTTAGGTACACAAAGGAAGTAAGCCTCCGCGATAGCCTCACACCGCGGAGGTTGGTCCCCCAAGATGGACACCGCATCACAGAAGTTGGTCCCCTGAGATGGACATCACACCGCGGAGGCTGGTCCACCGAAATAGCCCACGCATCGTGGAGGCTGTGTTCCCGTGGCCAGTTTCAGATTCCTTAGAGGGACTTTTTAGTTTTTTACCTTTTAAACCATTTCTCATGATTTAAAACATTCCCAAAACATATTATTGCCTTTTTGAAATTTCTATGTTTCATTCCATAAGTCAGAAGAAAGAAAACACCTAGGGCTTGAGAATTTCACAGTTAGAGGGTTAAATTTCTCTAATTTTCCTTCACTATTGAGGTATGTGGGACTATCCTAACTCTCATGGTAATGCATTTATTATTTTAAACAAGCTTTAAAGGTATATAATTATGTATATGAAGTGGGTTTTGAAGTTATTGAACAACATGCATTGAAAACCCCATTTTATGATGAAATTTTATATGAATTATAGGATTGTTCCCTGAGCTTGAAGTGTTTTCATAAGTACACGTGTCATTAGTTTGAGAAGTTAAATGAGAGCATGATTCACTTAATTCCCTTTCTTGTTATGGAATTCATTGTCTTAACAATGTTGCGGGTTGTTTATATGGATGGTTAAAAGTTTAAGTTTAAATGTTTTGCTAATGTTTATGGATTGATATTTTGTTATGAACAAATGAGAGGGGTTTTTTTTGATTTATAAATGCTCATGTTTCCTAATAAAGAACTGTATGTGGTTGATGAAAGAGGTGACCAATATATGTTAAAGAATTGAAAGAAGAGTGATTTGACATAAGTTTTCATGTGCTTTTGAAATAAAAACTCTCATGTGATGTTATAAATCTTTTGGTGGTCATTTGCATGATTTTGAATGAGAAGGGCTATGGTTTTTATATGATAAGATATGAATGTCTTGCAAGTTTAGGTATGTTGTTACCCTGTTATGAAATGCCCTTAATAAAATAAGCGTTGAACATTTTTTAGCATGAATTACGGTTTTAAGAGGCTAAAATTGGGCTTAGAGAGAGTTAGATGGTTACCTGACGAAGGCATGGGTTCAGATAACTCATTTCCCAAATCTGTGTTTTATCGACACGAGTTTTATTTTATTCTGAAATAGGGGATGGTACACTGGCGACGACCTTATGGAGTAGTAGAGATCAGAAACTCTAGCCCTTGCAGCAAACTTGGGTTGGGGGCTTCGCCGCCGAGTCAAGGACGTACCCATATATTTCATGGATAAATAAGATTTATAGGGTGTACCATCTAGCTCAGAAGTAAAACAAAGAGTTGAGTCATAACTTACAAGAATGTTTTGAAGCTCATTGATTATGCCCATGTGTTTCTATACATATATTATGAGAAATTGTTTTCATAGTGCTCTCACTTATTTTACATGAAGTATATGTTATTTTTGGATTGTTTTACATACCAGTACTTTCGAGTATTGGCCCCCTATTTTTAGGTTCTGAGGCTCAGTCCTGTAGTCCCGCTAACTAGTAGATTATTTTTAGATGTTAAGAGTTGGTAAGCCTTCCTTACTTCAGAAGGCATCTTTCCCATGTCCTGGTTCCTTTTAGTTTTATGGTCTGACCGGGGGACTTGTCCCAGGTTAGATAAACTTGTACCTTCAGTTCAGTAGAGGCTTCGTAGAATGTTTTAGATTGGATTTGGGTTTTCTCATGGTTTGATGTTATGAAGTTTTAGTTTTGATTATGGGACTATCATGTTGTCAGTTTATCTTCCGCACTTCCATTTCATATGACTTATGCTTATGATTACATGCTAAAGGGTCTCTCGGGACTTCATGGTTTGGGATGCCTATCGCGGCCAATACCTTGGCTCGGGTCATGGCAAGCTTAGTATAAGAGCACAGTTCAGGGTCCCAGGGTGTCTATAAAATCGTGTTGAGTAGAGTCTTTTTAATGAATGTGTAGCGCACCACACTTATAAGGAGGAAGCTACGAGGGATTTAGGAATGTTTCTCTTTTTTTTCACTTTCTTGTTCATGCAATAGAGTCTAATATTTCCTAACTCCTATTTCTACATTTCAGATCATGCCTCCTTATAGATCCAGTGTGTAGAACACCTATGCAGATGATGTCCGCCCTACTCATGGAATGCAGACCTTCTACGGATCCCGTACCCGAGAGTTCCCTGCTACTCCAAGGGTTCCTCCAGTCCAAACTATCCTACCTTAGGTTTCTTGATCTGGTGTTAACCATACCCAGTCTCCTTAAAGAGAATTCTCGAATGCAAGGTTTCGTCAATCTATCTATATGATTGCTCAGCTTGTTGCTTCTTAGTCCTATCGATCTGGAGATTTGAGTTTTGTTCCTGGTTTCTCTGAAATTACTTGGGTTGGCCAGTTTATGAGGCTGAACCTACCTATTTTTACAGGTACCAAGTTTGAAGAGGACCCCCAAGGGTTTATAGATAAAATTAAAAAAATATTCATAGTCATGCATGCTAGTGTTATTGAGGGGGTAGAATTAACGGCCTATCAGCTGAAGGACGTATCTAACCAGTGGTACGAGGAATGAAAAAAGTTGAGGGGTGAAGGTATTGCACCTGCTGTATGGGAGGAGTTTTCAAAAGCTTTCCTGGATCACTTCTTTCCTTAGAAATTGAGAGAGGTCAAGGCCGAAGAATTTTTTAATATAACGTAGGGGAAGACGAGCATCAAAGAATATGCATTGAAATTCACCCAACTATCCCGTCATGCTTCAGAATTGGTGAGCAATATGAAGGCTCGTATGAGGATATTTGCATCCACTCTCTCAGATAACTTGGTGTTAAAATTCAAAGAGGCGATGCTGAACAAGGATATGGATATATCCAGGATCACAGTGTTTATACAATAGGTAGAACAGGAGAAGAAGAGATAGGCAGAGGTAGAGGAAAAGGAATGACAGGCTAAGAGGTCTAGGTTTGCGGATCAGAATGTCAGTCAGCAGTAAGGGGGATAACTAGGATAATAAGTAGTTTAGGAAGAAATTTTAGAGCATTGCTCAGTCTTCAACCAGTACCCAGTGCTTAGACCTTTAGCCGATCTGCGATTTTGAAATTTCTATCCCAACAGTGGGTCGAGGATGCAGGGTACTCAATACCAAGGGAGTGTTGCTCAAACATTCAGGTCATACCCACGCTGTGGAAAGTTTGGGAAGGATCATCCAGGAAAGTGCCAGTTCGGTAGTCAGCTGTGCTATACATGTGGTCATGCAGGACATTATAAGAGGGTCTGTCCCTCAGCTAAAGGGAATTTTAGAGGCACTAAGTCCCAAGTCACTTCCACAGCTCCGCCACCTAAGGTTACTGCTTCTGTTACTGGAGGTGGTCACAATAGGTTATATGCTTTATCTACTCACCAGGACTCAAAGGCTTCACCAGATATGGTAACTAGTATGTTACAGATCTTCTCTCATGATGTGTATGTGTTACTTGATCCTGGGTTTACCTTGTCTTATGTGAACCCTTTTGTGGCAGTCAGTTTTAGTTTTGAACCCAAAAATATTTCTGAACCTTTCTCTATCTCCACCCCTGTTGGTGATTTTATTGTGGCTAGGAGAGTTTATAAAAATTATGTGGTGTTTATTTTCCATCGTGATATTGTGGCTGATCTTGTAGAACTTGACATGATTGATTTTGACGTTATTCTGGGGATGGATTAGCTCCATTCGTGTCATGTTACATTAGAGAGTCGAACTAAAAAGTTCACTTTCTCTTTTCTAAATGAGCCAGTAATAGAGTGGGAAGAGTATTCTCTTGCACCTAGAGGGAAGTTCATATTTTATCTTTGAGCCCGTAAGCTCATATCCAAAGGTTTTTTGTACCGTCTTGTTTGGGTAAAGGATTCTAGCACTAAGAGTCCTCCATTCCAGTCAGCTCCTGTAGTTAATGAATTCCCAAAAGTCTTTCCTGATGACCTCCCTGGGATACCCCTTAATAGGGAGATAGACTTTGGCATTAACCTATTGCCAGACACCCAACCTATTTCTATTCCGTCATATAGGATGGCTCTTGAAAAATTAGAAAAGTTAAAAGAGCAGTTAAAATACCTCCTTGACAAAGGATTTATTCATCCCAGTGTCTCTCTCTAGGGTGCTCCGGTTCTCTTCGGGCCCAAGAAAGATGACTCCCTCCGTATGTGCATAGACTACCGTCAGCTGAACAAAGTCACATTTAAAAATAAGTACCCTCTTCCCAGAATTGATGACCTCTTTGACCAACTCTAGGGTGCTAAATATTTCTCCAAAATATACCTTCATTCTGGATACGATAAGTTGAAGGTTAGGGAGGTTGGCATTCCCAAAAAAACCTTCATAACTCAATCCATACACTATGAATTCCTAGTAATGTCCTTCGGACTGACTAATGCCACTGTAATATTTATGGACCTAATGAATATGGTGTGTCATCATTTTCTAGACCTATTCATCATCATTTTATTAATGACATCATAGTTTACTCTAAGAGTGAGGATCATGGAAATCACCTCCAAATCATCCATTAGACCCTTAAGGACCATGAGTTGTATGCAATGTTTTCCAAGTGTGAGTTCTGGCTTAGTGCTATTGCTTTTGGGGGGAATATTTTTTCTAGAGATAGAATTAAGGTTGATCCCTAAAAGGTTGAGCCAGTGAGGAAATAGCCCAGACCCATGACTGCAACCGACATCCAGAGCTTCTTGGGTTTGGTAGGGTATTACAGAAGATTTGTAGAGAGTTTTCATCCATAGCTGCTCCACTTACTTGATTGACACAGAAGAAGGTAAAATTCTTATGGTCTGACTCTTGTGAGAATAGTTTTGAGAAACTAAAAGACAAGTTAACTATTGCACTAATTTTTACTCTTCCTGAGGGTACTGAGGGATTTATGGTTTACTGTGATGCATCCCGGGTGGGTCTCGGGTGTGTGCTAATGCAGAATGGGAAGGTAGTGGCTTATGTCTCTTGACATTTGAAGATTCATGAGAAAAATTACCCACCCATGATTTAGGGTTGGCTACTGTGGTATTTCCACTAAAAAATTGGCATCATTATCTTTATGGAGTGCATGTAGATATCTTTATTGATCACAAAAGTCTGCAGTATATCTTCATACAGAAAGAGTTAAATCTCAGGCAGAGGCAATGGTTGGAGTTGTTGAAGGATTATGACATGAGACTGCACTATCATCTTGGTAAGGCCAAAGTGGATGCTAACGCCCTTAACAGGTTATCCATGGGTAGTTTTTCTCATGTGGAGGAAGGAAAGAGGAATATGGTGAGTGATATTCATAGGCTTGTGAATTTGGGAATTCAACTGTTAGATTCTGAAGATGGAGGGGTGTTCATACAAGAGGTAGCTAAATCTTCCCTATGTGTAGAAGTCAAGGAAAAGAAAACAAGAGACCCTATTTTAATGCAGATCAAGGAGAACCTTGATCAGCAAAAAAGTAATGACCTTTGAAATTAGAGAAGATAGTATTTTGAGATGCCAAGGTCGGTTGTGTGTTCCAAATGTAGATGTGTTGCGAGAGAGGATTCTCGATGAAGCGCATACTTCCGGGTATGTTGTTCACCCTTCCTCTACTAATATGTATCATGATATCAAAGTGGTTTACTGGTGGAATAACATGAAAAAAGATGTTGCTAACTTTGTGGCTAAGTGTTTGAATTGTCAACAAGTTAAGGTGGAGCATTTGAGGCTAGGTGGAACCTCACAGGATATAGCTTTCCTCTTATGAAAATGGGAGATGATCAACATGGACTTCATCACAGGACTTCCAAAATCCCAAAACCAATATTACTCTATTTGGGTGATTGTCGACGGGATGGCCAAGTCAGGTTACTTTCTGCCCGTGAGGACTAACTTCTCAGGTAACGATTATGCAAAATTATACATTCAGGAGATAGTTCGATTTAATGGGGCGCCAGGATCTATCATATTCGATAGAGGTACGCAGTTCTCTTCTCAGTTTTGGCGGTCTTTCCAAAAGGGTTTATGGACCCAAGTAAACTTAGCACTGTCTTTCACCCTCAATTAGATGGGGAAGCGGAGTGTACCATACAGACCTTAGGAGATGTGTTAAGGGCTTGTGTGATTGACTTTAAGGGTAGTTGGGTGGATCATTTGCCGTTGATAGAATTCGCCTATATCAATATCTACCACTCTAGCACCCAAATGGCTCCTTTTGAGGCTCTTTATTGGAGGATGGGTGGGTCACCAATTGTGACACGACCCAAACTAGTGCCTTATCGTAATTGGCATCTCAGGCCCAACAAGGATCGGAGACCACCCCATTTCCCATGCCAACCAACAAAGCATACATCCTGAGTCCGATGAACTCTGAACATATAGCAAGATAGCGTTTCTAACAACATTAAAACTCTGGGATAGGTTCACGACCGTGACCAACCTAACCGAGTTCGATCGTACTAATACCCAACTAAACAACTGTAACTAAAACTGTAATAACAACCATATCCATAACCAAACCATTCCATAACATAATAAGATAGGATAGAACAATCATAAGTCAGTCATATGGTATTATCCCCAATACCAATGTCAATACTAAGGCTGACACCACTACTGACACTGCCCATACTAACCCATAATAGTTTCTCAAAGCCTCTATTCGAAAGTAAAACAATATACGGTCGGTACATGCCCCCAACCATGGCCAAAACCGATGTCCAAAACTAAACCAATAAAAAACATAAGAATCCAAAACAAGAAATGGAGCCTTCCAAAGTATGGAAGCTCACCACTTAAAGTTAGCACAAGCTGTATTCGAAGTCCAAGACTACTAAGCTGGAGGTGTAATATGACCAAAACATGCTTCACATGGGGATACATCATCAAAGACGGTTAGCAGTTAAAGCGCTAGGATGTAAGTCACGGATAAAAGATAAAATAGTGCCAATAGTTCCAAAACCAATCAATCAATGTATATAATCAATGCACACATACATACACATATATATAGATAGATATACCATTTAGAGATAGGGAACAAGATTAGCATGAACTTTTGAATCCATTAACCTGGGTTGTGTAGCATGGCCATCCTAGAACAAGGCACCAACAGGCTATATGGATCCAGCTCTTTCCTAGATGGAAGGGCAATAGTACATGTAGCCATATGAACGGGAGAATATCCATAACTGTAATGCCTATATAGATGATTCAAACCTCCCAGCATAATAAAAGTGACATAAGCGCCATTACATGTAGTAAGGGGGACTCGACTTTCCTATTCATATGCTTATTTGGGGGACTCAAACCACCCTGTCATAAGACACCCGCACCGGCTAGCGCAGTTTCCAGTGTTAGTCCTTCAGACTCTACTTTCAAGGTTCGGCTACATATCCCACCATTAAGACTAATTCAAAACCATTATTTCATTCCACATTCACAACCATTAAGTCAATTATTTATCAAGGCATCTCGTTGGTATCATCATACTAGCACTACTTGCAAGTACACCACATGCCATTATCATTATCAACCATTTGTTCATTTAATTGACTTTGGGACTCAAATCCATCATCTAACAAACACACTTGTTCAATTCAAAGTTTAGGGACTAGAACCCATTGCCTAACAAAGACATAATTCAAGTTAATGTTTAGGGACTAAAACCTATTTAGAAACTTAAACCACTAAGGTTACCATTTAGTTCATCACATGGCCAACAAGGCCTTTTCAAAATCATTTATCAACCATTCATAATCATTAGGCCAAGCCTTAGTTCCAAATAACATGATCATGTGACTAGTTCATCCTTTTAGGCATTTTCAAAAACACATTGAGAGCATGCATTTACCAAAACCAAAACAAAAGCAAAAACCATTCAATTTAGGGTAACCCATGACCCAATTGTTAAACCATAATTACCAAGCACCCACATGTGCAAACCATTACCAAAATCATGCTTAAACACAATTTAAACCAAGAGTAAACAATACTCAACAATATGCATCAAAACCCTCAACATTGGTTTTCAAAACCGCCATTTGTGAATAAAACATCAAGCTTTTAAACACATAGAATTTATGAACTAAAAATGAGGGAAGAGTCACATGCCTTATACAAGATGATTAACAGAAAGAACTTGACCTCTTTAGCCTTTAGATGAACACTTGTAGAAACCCTAGCCTCTAATCTTCAAGAGTAAGTTAAAGAGTGTTTTTGGAATATTTAATCTTTTAATAGTGTGTTATGAGAGGCCACAACATGTTTAAAGAAGTGGGGATTTAAGGATTTTGGGGTAGAAAATGTCTAGAATACCTCCACTTAAAAGCTGAAAGCTAACTCGCAGAAGGGTACGACCATAACCCCATAACCATACCTTAGGGAATGAGTGGTACCCTTTCTCTTACCCTAGACCTCACCTTAAAACATCACACTGGTCAACATATTACCCCTCATGACCAAATCTTATATTAACATACAAGTGGTACGCTATGGTTTAAATACCTAGAAGAATCCTCTAAGCTATGTTAAGAGCATCATATGATCCAACCACACATGACTCATACACTATCATACGACTTGTATGATCCTAGTCGTACCTTTGACAAAAACTAAACCAAAACTCACTGATGAATATATGAGAGAGGGACCCTAAGACGTACCCAAGCATATGACTGGTATACCCTAACTGTACCTTATCCAGAGACTCAAAAACTCAGGAATTTTTCTAAGGGTTAAGAGCCGGGGTGTTTCAATCTCTCCCACTTAGATTCATTCATACTCGAATGACGGGAAAGATAGTACTAGCACGATTTAAACCCCCAAACATCTCTAATCTTTTCTTTAAGACAGAAAACAAAGATTCAAGGAATCAACCTTTCCTTTAACAATCTTAGAAAATAAAGATGTGTTCAAGAAAATATACCTTCCGCATGAATATCCGGAGCAGAAAACAAATGTGGATACTTAAACTTCACGTCTTCTTCCACTTCCCAAGTAGCTTCTTCCACCTTGTGGTTCCACCATTAAACCTTAACTGAAGCTATATCCTTGGACTGCAACTGACAAACCTACCGATCTAAGATATCAACCGAAACTACCTCATAATATATGGAATTTGAAATATCCAACCCTTCCAAAAGAACAACGAAGAATGATCACCCACATATTTCCTCAATTTAGAAACATGGAAAACCAGATGAATGAAGCTTAAGCTAGGTGGAAACTCCAATTCATAAGCAACATTGCCAACCTCTTCAATATCAAGTAGGGACCGACATACCGAGGACTTAACTTCCTTTTCTTACAAACTGCATTACTCCCTTCATGGGAGATACCTTCAAGAATACCTAATCACCTATATTGAACTCCATATCCCTATGCCTCACATCTGCATAGGATTTTTGGTGACTTTGAGAAGCTTTCAATCTATCATGAATAACTTTCACTTTTTTCAAATCTTGGTGAACTAAATCAGGGCCAAAAAACCTTATCCTCACTAACTTCATACCACCTAATAGAAGAATGCCATCTCCTACTATACAACACCTTAAAAGGAGCTATATCGATGCCAGAGTGATAACTATTATTATAAGCATACTCAATTAAAGGAAAATGGTCAAACCAATTACTTCCATAATCGATCATACGGGCATGGAGCATATCCTTTAATAACTGAATGGTCCTCTCCGCTTGTCCATCCGACTGCAGGTGGAAGTGGTACTAAGGCACACCTTAGTTCCCAAACTCTTCTGAAACAACTTCCAAAAATAAGATAAGAACAGATTACCATGATCCAAAATGATAGAAACTGGAGAACTGCGCAATTTTACAATCTCCATAAGATATAACTTAGCATATTCCTCCACCGAATAACTAGTCCTCACTGTCAGAAAGTGAGCAGATTTATTCACTCTATCCATAATAACCCAAATCGAATCACATTGATTCTGAGACCGATGAATATCGATAATGAAATCCATGTTAATCATTTCCCACTTCCATTTGGGCAACTCAACCTCTTTGTACAAACCACCGCGTCTCATATGCTCAACTTTCACTTATTAGCAAACTGAACATCTAGCCACATCTCGCTTTATATTGTTCCACCAAAATAACTGCTTAAGATCATGATATATCTTTGTAGAACCAAGAAGAAGAGCATAACGAGATTCATGCGCTTTGGCCAAAATCCTTTCCCTCAGTCCATCAACGTCGTGAACACATAACCTGTCTTGGTACCTCAAGATACCATCACCAACAATCATAAAATCAATAACCTTTTGCTAGCCCATACTATCTTAATCTTCATTAAATCATAGTTCAACATTTGTTTTTCCTTTATCTCAACAATAGTATAAAACTGAGATACCTAATGCACGAACAGACCACCATTCTCAGAATTTGTGAGACGAACTCTGAGATTAGCCAAATGGTGAATGTTCTTCACCAACTCCCGCTTGCCCTAATCCACATAAGCTAGAATCCCTATGGATAACTTACTAAGAGCATCAACAACTACATTAGCCTTACCTGGATAGTAGTGAAGAATCATATCGCAGTATTTTAGCAA
This sequence comes from Capsicum baccatum var. pendulum, assembly GCA_030864225.1. Classification (NCBI taxonomy): domain Eukaryota; kingdom Viridiplantae; phylum Streptophyta; class Magnoliopsida; order Solanales; family Solanaceae; genus Capsicum; species Capsicum baccatum. Next base: position 27,393,002 of record CM061554.1, on the reverse strand, counting down.
CTCAAGAAACTTTCCAAGAAACTCACATTTAGAGAACTTGGCATACAGCCACTAATCTTTCAAAGTCTGTAACGCCACACTGAGGTGATCAACATAATCCATCCCACTCTTAGAATAGACCAAGATGTCATTAATGAAGATAATGACGAACAAGTCTAGAAACTAACGAAAGAGCCTATTCATCAAATTCATAAACGTTATCGGATTCTAAAGACAGTCTTAGGGATATCCACTTCCTTAATATTAAGTTGATGATAACCCAATCTAAGATCAATATTAGAGAAACACTTCGCACCTTGAAGCTAATCAAATAGATCGTCGATCCTAAGAAGAGGATATTTATTCTTTATGGTCACACTATTCAACTAACGATAGTCGATGAACAAAAGAAGGGAACTATCATTCTTGCAAACAAACAACACCGGATCACATCAAGGAGACACAGTAGGACAGATGAAACCTTTGTTTAAGAGATATTTAAGTTGCTTCTTAAGCAACTTAAACTCAGCCAGAGCCATTCTATACGGGGGAATAGAATTAGGATGGGTGTTCAAAACAAGATCAATCACAAAGTCAATTTCCCAATCAGGAGGAATACTAGGAATATCATTAGGGAAAACCTCGGGAAACTCAGTAACCATAGGAATGGATTCTGGAGAAGGACCTTGTAATGCCCCGAGTCTGGACCCCAAACGCCACACGGTGCTTACAATCCCAAAGGACCACAAGATAACCCATGACTGGTACCTGCTATTAGCACTGAATAATAATACTATAATAATTCAGAACATAGGATGAAATGCCATAAGGTTCATAATCTGAATACTGATAATAATAACATCTGACAATAATATCTGAAAATTGAATACTGTCTGAACTAGTCTAGTCTAAAAATCCTCTAACTGAAATGTTTAAATGTGGAGTTGATGGGACATGCCCCAAAATAACTCCGACTGCTAAAATAGTGAAGCTACTGAAAATTCGAAAATAAAATCATATCCTCGATAGATGAGGACTCTCTACTGAATCTACTTCTTTTAATTAAATTTGTCTAAGCACGGTCAGGGGCCTGAGCATCCAAACCCATGATATCATACATCATAGCACAAAGAGAAAGTATGTGTCAGTACGTGGAATGTAATGGTATGCTAGATGAGGTAAGGCTGAATGCACGGGTTCATATACATAAATAATAACTGACTGAGTGATATGAATATAATTGAATGAGAGTACATGGATAACTGAAGCTACTGTAAATACTGATTATGCAATACTGTGCATATATATATATATATCGTGTTTGAAATTTATTCTGAAATTAAGTACTGAGTTCTGATAACTGAGTAATTGATATCTGAAATTACTGATAACTGAATTACTGATAATTGCGTGACTGTTTCTTACAGTCCTAATTCTGTAGAACTGAACTGAGTTCTATACTAAGACTGAAACTGAAACTAAAACTATAGGATGTAATCATCTAATCGACATACCCCGCTCTGAGCTGATTGGGGTCCAACCTATGACCCCAGTTGGAAGCGTGCTAGTACCATGCCACTGTTACCAATAATGGCTGTGAGTCAACCCTAACTGGCAGGAAGACATTTTGTCAACCCTCACAAATAGGAAAACTTATGAGAGATGTATCAACCCTTATCTGGAAGAAAGTCATCTCAACCTACGCTGGTTCAGTAGTTCTGTAACTCAGGGATTGCTACTAAGGGTCAAACCCCTGGGTTCGTTCGGTGCTGAATCCTACTCCCAACTGAATAGACACTACACTGATCACTAAATTGTACTAGGCTAGACTAAATTGTTACTAATCGTGTTAACTGAATGAACGGTACTGAGTTCACTGAGTTATGTAACTGAGTGAGTAAGAGTGCTACTATTCATGATACTATTGAGACTATTTTGAAGCTACTATAATTCTAGTTAAACAACTAGACTTTTGGGTATTAAATACCCCCAGGACTCGATAGCGTGGAAAGTAAAGCATAACATGATCTTGAAAAGCATAATAATGTCCACTTGTTCATAATTCATTCATAGAGATATTTTATCAAACACTTGTACGGCATAATCTTGTGCATATGCTAACATGTCATGATTTCACCATTTAATTTACATAGACATTCTATCAAACACTTGGGAAGCATATTTTAACGCATATAATCATGGACAACATATAAGCATTGTAACTACAACACCCAAACTTACAAATTCAAGAGTTATAATGTGGGAATTACACAATTTAATATACATGCTATTTCAATTTCATGGAACTTACAGTTAATCATGGATTAAAACCTAATTAATATCATAAGAATAGATTCAATCTATTTCAAGCATGGAAATAATAAATCTAAGATCTTGTATGTTTAAAAAGGGTTTTTGGACTTCATGGGTGAAAGAAACCCATGAATGAACACCTAACATACCTGAGAAGAAGAGTTCTTAAAGGTTCTTGGAGGAATTCTTAAGCTTTGTTCTTGTTTCTTGAAAACTAGAATTTGCTAATTGAGAGAGAATGTTTTTAATCTTCAGAGAAGTGAGTAAATAATGATATAGTAGGTTATTTAGGGGCTTAATTTCGTGTTTAGGCTGATTAAGAGTTTTGGTAATTGATCAAACAACCCCTGAAATAAAATCACGGAAGCTAAAAACCCCAATTTTGCATGCTGGCATGATGCGGTGAAATCGTACCAGCTCACTGGAAACTGGACAACTAAGAAGTGGAAACTTGGTGCGACACAGTACAATCACAGTATCCCACTGTATGCAAATTTAACCCTTGGTATGACACGCCAGGATCGTGGGGTCACACTGGAAATTAACAACTGGGAAACTGGGAATTAGCTCAATGTTGTGGGATCGCGATGGCTCACTAGATTTTGAAAATTGCTATTCGCACCACCTCCATGATGCGATGAAGTACCAGGTGGTACACTATTTTACAAAAATAGCTCTAACTCTTCGCCCGGGTATTGGATTTGGGCCAATTTTATATCGTTGGAAAGATGACTGAATTTCCTACACCATGGTAGGTCTTAAACTAAAAAATTCCAAGTATTTTGAAAAATTTATATTGGAATACTCATGTACTGAGAGTTAAATTGAGCTAGGGAAATATGGGGTATTACAATATCTCCCTCTTGGGAACATTCGTCCTCGAATGAGACTAATTAAGCTGAGGGCTGCTGATAGATTGAGTTTACACATTGAATATGCATATCTGAAGTATGATTGCATGGCTGAAACTACTGATAAACTGAGTTTTCATACTGAACATGAAGCTCTAATGTACGAGTACATGGATGAACTAATTCATGAATGCATAACTGTCTTGAGGATGATATGCAATGGTAGTGAATACCAAATTTGTAACTGTGACCGAACATAGGACTAAGTAAATCTAAGGAAGACTATTACCTCAAGCTGAGAATACTGATGAACCTAAGATCATTTACTAAACATGCATGAACGAGAACATGAGAACATAACTGAGTCCAAAACATGATACATGAACTGAATATAACGAACTGAACTGACTCCTTGAATACATGCCATGATATGGGAATAGTCATACTGCTAAGATTGGAATGAGAGAGTCAACTTATGAGTAACCATTACTTCAAACTAGATTTTGTTATGTAAAGATAAAATAGAAGGTTTAGGACATGAAAGCTCGGGGGATCACAGTATATCTCCCTCTTGGGATATTATGTCCCATGAAAGATACTGACTTAGTTGAAATACTGAGGGAAGACTGAGATGATTCACGAGGCACATAAGCTGAATCATAACTGATTACCTAGAATCTGAAACATGATGCATGAACTGAACTATACTCATCAAAGGGGACTAATACAAGGATATACATGACATAAATCTGAATTTCGCTGATCATTATATGTTTAGCATGAGTACTGTAACTGAACACACTGTAAAGCATGAATGCATGAGTCATGAGTTGTATGACCTGAGTTGGAGTTCATAAGTTTCAGGGTACATAATTCGTATAATTGAGCAAGCCGAAATCCATTATACTAAGAACTGGAAGCACACATGATTCTTTATGATGTGCAAGAACGTAAACTATGATCATGGAGCTAACATATAAAGCATGAGTAGATATCGTGATAGCTGAAGTAAAATCTTTACACTGAGGCAAAACGGGTTGGGCATTATCCTCTCCCACTATTTTTTATACATACTGCTATTACTACTAAAATCTAAAAGTTTGACTTGGTTACATGTTCTACCATCTCCCCCTTAGCTTAAAGCCGTTATTCTAAGTCTATGAACTACTTAATAAACTCTAAATCGAACTGAAACCACTTTATTCTAGATTCTAAGATCGAACTGAAACCACTTTACTCTAGATTCTAAGACATAACAATACTCATAAACACTAAACTCATCCTGAAGGACTATACCTAATAATGTAAGGTCCACTTCTAGTACTTCTTTCTGATACATAATTCGTAGCTTTCTATAGCCCCAATAATCATTATATAACAACCTCAATAGTGACTACTTTCATCATAGCCTACACATACTACATCCACAATATGTTTCAAATCAGCAAACTGAAATTATTTCATACACTGCTTCAAGCTTATCGATTCACTTTTCATACAACTAGCCCCATGAAATATAGCCTACCCAAATTTAGATAACACTATCCCAACCCTACTACTACTGCTAAACTCCTGGGTTCGTACTTATAATTCTGGGTTACATGGTGTTATAGGACTCCAAAAAGAATTTGGAAACACATCTGACTCTTAAGCACTGAGGTACTACCCCTTCATTTAATGATTGGTCTATCAAGAAACTGAAACTGAATGACTCTATTACTGAAATCAACTGAAGGAATTTTATAGAATATTGTAATCGAGCAATTTTTGTATACTCGTCTAGATGGAATAGGTTTACCTACTAGGGTAGGCACTAAGGAGGGCTTTACTAGAGTATCGAGACTGATACCAAAATTAACAGTTATATACTAAGTTACAATAGAAAGTAAGGCTCCGGGGTCTAATAAAGCATACATAAGAATGTAAAAGGCTTATAACGTACCCGTAATTACATCAGGAGAATTTTCCTGATCTTGTCGGGACTGAAGTGCATAAAGTCTATTCTGACGCTGACCCTAGGTTGTACTGGAAGTGGCACCCTGCTGAGTCGAGCGACCAAATAGAACTGTAGAATGACTGTGCTGACTTCGTGGACCATCCTTAGGGCATTCTCAGACTTTGTGACCTGACTCGGTATATCCAAAACATATATCACTGCCGACTCTACACACACCTAGGTGATTTCTACCATATTTTTCTCAAAGCGGATGAGTACGACTACTGCTTACACTACCCTGGGTTTTGGGGCCTGGCACCCCATCTCAACAGCCATTCCCAAACTTTGGTACTACTGTACTAGCTAAAGATGAAGATGGGACTAAAAACTTTTGACCATACTGAGAACGGTTACCACCCTCTGACCTAGGCTGAACAAAACTAAAGCTACTTGTTCTAGCTCTCTTATTTTACCTCATCTTCTTCTTAAGCTTCTGCTCTTCAATCTGTTGAGCATGGACCATAAGCCTAGATATGTTAATCTCTTTAATTAACATCGCGGTCCTACACTCTTTGACCACACTATCAGATACCCCAGACATAAACTTGCTCATCCTAGATCTGTTATCAGTTACCATGTGAAGAGCATACCTAGCTAAATGAGTAAACTTAAGGGAATATTATTTCACACTCATGTTTCCCTGCTTTAAATTAATGAATTATAATACCTTGGCTCTCCTCATCTCCAATAAAAACAATCTATCTAGGAAAGCAGTAGTAAACTCTTCCCACTATATGGGCTCTGTATCTGTGCCCCTGTCTACCTTTCACTGCTTGAACAATGTATGATCTACTTCTTATAGCTAGTTGGCAGCTAACTTAAAACTCTCATTGGAAGTTAATCCCATAATATTTGTGGCTTTCTGAACCTGATTGAGGAACTCTTGTAGATCCTCTTCAGACTTAGATTCTGAGAATAAGGGAAGATTCATTTGGGTAAAGTCCCAAATCCTGACTGCAACAGTATTGGCCACTGGGTTGGCCTGAATAGCAGCTGACCGTTCATTATAAGCTGCTACAAAATAGGCTAGAGTGGTGAACGCAACTATGAATTCTGCATGGGAGACATGCTCGTCCAGGGGATCTGCCTGAACGAGCTGAGGTGTTGTCTAGGTTCCTGTTCTTCTTCTGTTGTTCTTTTAGGAGGATTGTTCTATAAACAAAAGTAAGAAGAGAATTAGACTGAGAGTTTAACTTGAGCTCATGCTCACTTGCACGATATGAATATTGAAAGAAGGGAAACTTTCCTAAAATGCCTCATAGCCTCATGTCCATAAGTGTGGTGCACTACACACCCATCCTTAAGACTCTACTTAATGCAAATTTGAGAATCCCTATGACTCTGTTGAGCCTTAAGCTCTAATACCATGTTTGTAACATCCCGATTCTACACCCAGACGTCACACGGTGCTTACAATCTCAAAGGACCACAAACTAACCCATGACTGGTACCTGCTGTGAGCACTGAATAATAATACTATAATAATGCGGAACATAGGCTGAAATACCATAAGGTTCATAATCGGAATACTAATAATAATAACATCTGACAATAAGATCTAAAAACTAAATACTGTTTGAACTAGTTAGTCTGAAAAGCCTCTAACTAAACTATCTGAATGTGGAGTTAATGGGACATACCCCCAACTAACTCCGACTACTGAAAGACTGAAGCTACTAAAAATACTAAAATAAAAGCATATCCTCGATAGATGAGGATTCACTACTGAATCTATTTTTGCTAACTAAATCTGTCTAAGAACGGTCAGGAACCTGAGCGTCTGAATCTATGATATGAGACATCATAGCACAAAGAGAAAGTGTACTGGTATGCTAGATGAGGTAAGGCTGAATGCATGGGTTCATATGCATGAACAATAACTGGCTGAGTGATATGAATATAACTGAATGAGAGTACAGGGATAACTAAACCTACTGTAAACACTGATTATGCAATACTGTGCATATACATTTATACCGTGTCTGAGATTTATACTGAAACTGAGTACTGAGTTCTGATAACGGAGTAATTGATATCTGAGATTATTGATAACTGGTGACTATTTTTTACAGTCCTAATTCTATATAACTGAACTGAGATTGAAACTGAAACTGTGGGAGGTAATCATCTAACCGACATGCCACGCTCTGAGCTGATGGGGGTCCAACCTGTGACCCTAGTTGGAAAGGTGCTAGTACCGTGCCGCGAGTACTAATAATGGCTGTGAGTCAACCCTAACTGGCAGGAAGACATTTTGTTAACCCTCACTGATAGGAAAACTTATCAGAGATATGTCAACCCATATCTGGCAGGAAGTCATCTTAACCTACGCTGGCTATGTAATTCTGTAACTTAGGGATTGCTACTAAGGGTCAAACACTCTGCTGGAAGGAATGCCCCTATTCTTGGGTTCGCTTGATGCTGAATCCTACTCCTAATTGAATAGATACTAAACTGATCACTAAACTATACTAGGCTAGACTGAACTGTTCCTAATCGTGATAACTGAATCAACAGGACTAAGTTCACTGAGTTTTATAACTGACCGAGTAAGAGTGCTACTGTTCGTGACACTACTGAGACTATTTTGAAGCTGCAGTAATTCTAGTTAAACAACTAGACTTTCGAGTATTAAATACCCCCAGGACTCGATATCATGGAAAGTAAAGCATATCATGATCTTGAAAAGTATAATAATGTCCACGTGTTCATAATTCATTCATAGAGACATTTTATCAAACACTTGTAGGGCATAATCTTGTACATATGCTAGCATGTCATGATTTCACTATTTAATTCACATGGACATTCTATCAAACATTTGGGAAGCACAACTTCATGCATATAATCATGCACAACATATAAGCATTGTAACTACAACACCCAAACTTGCAAATTCAAGAGTTATAACAAGGGAATTACATAATTTAATAGACATGCTATTTCAATTTCATGGAACTTACAATTAATCATGGATTGAAACCCAATTAAAATCATGAACATGAATTCAATCTACTTCAAGCATGGAAATCATAAATTTGAGATCTTATATGTTTAAAAAGGGTTCTTGGACTTCATGGGTGAAAGGAACCCATGAATGAACACCTAACATACCTGAGAAGAAGAGTTCTTGAAGGTTCTTGGAGGAATTCTTGAGCTTTTGTTCTTGTTTTATAAAAACTAGGGTTTGCTAATTGAGAGAAAATGTTTATAATCTTGAGAGAAGTGAGTAAATAATGATATAGTAGGTTATTTAGGGGCTTAATTTTGTGTTTAGGTTGATTAGGGATTTTGGTAATTGACCAAACAGCCCCTGAAATAAAATCACGAAAACTAAATATCCCGATTTTGCAAGCTAGCGCGATGCGGTGAAATCGCGCCAGCTCACTAGAAACTAGACAATTGGGAACTTGAAGCTTGGCGTAATGCAATACAATCGCGGTACCCCACTATATGTAAATTTTACTCTTGGCACGACACGCCATGATCGCGCAGAAACACTGAAAAGTAACAATTGGAAAACTCAAAATTGATGCAACGCGGTGGGATTGCGATGGCTTACTAGATATTGACAATTGTCATTTGTACCACCTCCGCAATGCGGTGAAGTACTAGATGGTACACTATTTTACAAAAACAACTCTAACTCTTCGCCCGAGTATCGAATTTAGGCAAATTTTATATCGTTGGAAAGCTGACTAAATTTCCTATGCCATAGCAGGTCTTAAACTAAAAAATTCCAAGTATTTTGAAAAATTTATATAGAAATACTAGTGTACTGAGAGTTAAATTAAGCAAGGGAAATACGAGGCATTAAAGACCTTCCAAGTTCGAATCTTTAACTCGAACCAAATGATACAAACACCCCTTGAAGATCAACCTTTAGGCTTTAAGATATGAGATGAACCTCCCCTTAGGCACTAGAGAACCCCCTTCCCATACAATGATCGACTCATTAAGGAATTTAAACATGACCTTACGAGTCCAACAATCTCAAGAAGCATAACATGAATGCAACCAATCCATCCCCAATATGATATCAAAGTCAATTATATCCAACTCTATCAAATCCGCAAGAGTTTTTATACCATTAACAAATACCACACCCCCTATAGACTCTTTTAGTAATAACAGAGTCACCAACCAAGGTAGACACAAAGAAAGGTTCAGGAATAATTACAGGACCGAAACCAATATGTACAACCACAAATGGGGTCACATAAGAAAGAGTGAACCCTGAATCAAGTAAACAATACACATTATTAGAGATAAGTTTCAATATAACAGTCATTATATTTGGAGATGCCTCATAATCCTGGCGAGATACAATGGCATATAACTAATTCTAGCCAGTGCCGATATCGAAAGTAGAAATAGATGCAGATGTAGCACCCTTTGGTGCAGGAGTAAGTGAAAAAGCCACAGGAGTCTTACTAGCCCCAGAAGCCATCCTACCACAATAGTCACGCTGCATATGTCCAATTTGACCACAGAAAAAATACTTGTTCTTTCCTTCCTCACAAAACCCACGGTACGAACACCCATAAAATCTACACAATGGGTGAGATAGAGCTGATTGAGCCACACTATCCTGAGATTAGGCACCCTATTCCCGAGACCCACCATCATACTGAGATCAACAATCAGTCGAAGGATTGGGTAAGGAGAACTAGCTGTGGAGAAAGAACCAAAGCTTCCCCACTTCTTCTTTGGCCACTTACCTCCATCTCCACCACTGAACTCAAAAGACCTAAACTTCTTCCCCCATCTCTCACCAAACTCAAAGTGTTTTCTTTTCTTCTCCTTCACTTGTTGCATATACACAACTAATCTAGAAATATCCATGTAGGGGTGGCAATGCTAGGGTGCGGTGCAATTTTTTTCTAAAACCATAAATTTTAAAATCGCCTCGTCCCATACCACAAACTATTAAACCCGCATAAACCAGCCCCACACTCATACCCGCGCATACCCGCACCACCCCACCCAATATTATTGTTTTTTAAAAATTTTGTAACTCCATTGAAAAGCATAATATTTCCAATACTAGGAAATAGTAACAATCAATTTCTATTATATCACCTTTCACTAAGAAATTCTCAAAAAAGTATCACGTGTACAAGTAATGATCAAATATTAAATTTTCATGAAGATGAATAAAGAAATTTAAAATGTTACAAAATTATTTATTTGTAGTGTTATACATGTTGTTTTAAGTATCATAAAATTTTAAGTGAAGAATACATATAATTTTACATAGATTCACAAGAATAATACTAATTTTTAACCTTTTTTTAGTTTAAACCTGTATATACCCACAACCCGCCCCGCCCCACATCATTTTAAAAAAAATATACTTAAACCCGCCCCACACCCACATAGTCTAAAACCCACACCGCCATGCATAGCCTAAAATCTGCACTGCCCCACACCCGTACCGCCCCATACCCACACCGCCCTATATTATTTCTATATCCATGTCCTTGATCAGCAAGGCAGTCTTGCTCTTAAGGATCAAATCCCGCGACAATCCAAAGCAAACTTATGCATCCTGGCCCGTATATTGAACACCATGTCTGGAGCATACCGAGATAGCTGATGAAATTTTAAGGCATACTACTTGACAGACATCCCCTCTTGCCTTAGATTCATAAATTCCTCCACTTTTGCTTCCCTCAACTCTTGAGGAAAGAAGCAGTCCAGAAGGAACTAGAAAAGTCATCCCACAATGCAGAGTCAACACCATCACCCCTACACTATTCCCACTTCTCATACTAATGGTGTGCCACATCTTTCAACTAGTAGGTGGAAAACTCTATGCCTTCTACCTCAGTAGCATACACAATATGAAGAATCTTCTCCATCTCATTAATAAAGTCTTAAAGATCCTCATCAACCTTTAAACGCGTGAACATAAGAGGATTCAACCTTATGAATTGACCAACCCTTGTGGCCTCAGATGATGTAGTAGCCGAAATACCATGCTCCGACTAAGAAGCTACCAACTGAGTTAATAAGTTGATGGAGTGACAAAACTCAGCATTAGTAGCCTCCATTTGAGGTAACTGATCAGGATATGTGGCGACAGGTGGGACCCCACAAAGATAGCCAGATGCAGCGGTCCTTGCCCTAGTTTAGACTCTAAGAGTTGGATGAGCTTTGTCTATATGGTCCTCAGGTGGGACAAATAAGTTTTTGTGAGCTTCAGATCTTCTTAGAGGCATGATCTAAAAGACAAGCAAATGGAAATCAGAAGAATCCAAGACCTTAGACTCTATAGGTTGAAATAATTCAACAAAAAAGTGAAACATTCTTAAATGTGTTGTTGCCTCTTCCTTATGAGTGTGGTGTGCTACACACCCTTAAAAGAAACTCTAATTGACACGACTTTGTGGAATCCCATCTGACCATGAATCTAAAGCTCTAATACCATCTTGACACAAATAAAACTAAGGCCTTGTCATATTGGCCTTCTCAGGACCAATAAAGACCGGATACCACCTTATTTTCCATGCCAACCAACCAAGCATACACCCTGAGTCAGAAGAATTCCAAACATATAACAAGATAGAGTGTCTAAGAACACTAAAACTCTAGGATAGGTTCACGACCATGACCAACCCAATCGAGTCCGACCGTAGCAATACCCAACCAAACAATCATAACTAATACTGTAATAACAACCATGTCCATAACCAAACCATTACATAACATAATAATATAGGATGAAACAATCATAATTTCAGTCATATGATATTAAACCCAATACCAATACCAATACTAAGGCTGATACCATTATTGACACCACCCATACCAACCCATAACAGTTTCTCAAAAATTCTATCCAAAAGTAAAATAATATTCAATCGGGACATGCCCCCACCATGGCTTAAACCAATGTCTAAAACTAAACCAATGAAAAATATAAGAATCTTAAACAAGAAATAGAGCCTTCTCATGGAAGCTCACCACTTCAAGTTAGCACAAGTTGTATTCGAGTCCAAGTCTACTGAGCAAGAGGTGTAGTATGACCAACACCTACATCATGTGGGGCTACAATGTTGAAGACAGTTAATGATTGGAGTGTTAGTATATAACTCAAGGATAAAGGATAAAATAGTGCCAATAGTTTCAAAACCAATCAATCAATGCATATAACCAATGCACATACATATATATATATATAGATATAATATATTGTGATAGGGAACGAGATTAGCATGAACTTTTGAAACCATTAACCTGGGTTGTGTAGCACGACCGTCCTAGAACAAGGCACCCATGGGCTATATGGGCCCAACTCTCCTCTATATAGAAGGGACCCAGTACGTATAGCCACACGAACCAAAGAATATCCATAACCGTAATGCCTATATGGGGGACTCAAACTTTCCAGCATAATCAAGGTGACATAAGCACAATTATATGTAGTAAGGGGGACTTAAACCTCGCATTTATGTACACATTCAGGGGACTCGAACCACCCTATCATAAGACTTCCACAGGATTTCTTGTATTAGCCCTTCGGACTCTACTTTTACGATTTAGATACACATTCCACCATTAAGCCCAATTCAAAACCATTATTTCATTCCACATTCACAACCATTGAGTCAATTATTTATCATGGCATCTCATTGGTATCATCATACCAACACTACTTTCAAGTACACCACATGCCATTATCATTATTAACCGTTTGTTCATTTAATTGAATTTAGGACTCGAACCCATTACCTAACAAAGACACTTTTTCAATTCAAAGTTTAGGGACTCAAACTCATTGTCTAACAAAGACATAATTCAAGTTAATGTTTAGAGAATCAAACCCATTTGGCAACTTAAACTACCAAGGTTACCATTTAGCTTATCACATGGCAAACAGGGCCTTTTCAAAACCATTTATCAGCCATTCATAATCATTAGGCCAAGCCTTAGTTCAAAACAACATTATCATGTGATTAGTTCATCCTTTTAGGCATTTTCACAAACACATTGAGGGCATGAATTTACCAAGACCAAAACAAAAGTAAAAATCATTTGATTTAGGGTAAACCATGACCCAATTGTTAAACCACAATTACCAAGAACCTAAATGTGCAGATCATTACCAAAATCATGCTTAAACACAATTTAAACCAAGAGTAAATAATACTCCATAATGTGCATCAAAATCCTCAAAATTGGTTTTCAAAACAACTATTTATGAATCAAAAATCAGGCTTTTAAACACATGGAATTTATGAGCTAACAATGAGGAAAGAGTCACATGCCTTATACAAGATGATTCACGGAAAGAACTTGATCCCTTTAGCCTCTAGATGAACACTTGTTAAAATCCTAGCCTCCAATCTTCATGAGTAAGTTAGAGAGTGTTTCTGGAGTGTTTTATCTTTCAATAGTATGTTATAAGAGGCCATAATATATTTTAAGACGTGGGGACTTAAGGGTTTTGGGGTGGGAAATATCTGGAATACCCCCAGCTTAAAAGCTGAAAACTAACTCACAGGAGGGTACGACCATAACCCTATAAACGTATCCTAGGGTATGAGTGGTACCCCATCTCATACCCTAGACCTCACCTTGGACCCCCAAATTGGGAAACATACGACCCCTCATGACTAACTCGTATCTTAACTTATGAGTGGTACCTTATGACTTTTACTCCTAGCAAAATTCTCTAGGCTAAGTTTAGAGCATCATACGATCCAACCACATATGACTCATACACTATCATATAACTTGTATGATCCTAGTCGTACCTTGGATAAAAAACAAACCTAAACTCACTGATGAACATACGAGAGAGAAACCTTAAGCCATACCCACGTATACGACTGGTATACTTTAATTGTACCCTGTCCAGAGACTCAAAAACTTAGGAATTTTTCTAACGTTCAAGAGTCTAGGTATTTCAAATTGTTTGGTATGAGGTAGGTGAGACCCATTTGTTTGGACTGACCGTGTTTATTAGGTAATGGAGAAAGTAAAAGTCATTAGAGAGTGACTTAAAACAGCTCAAAGTCGCAAAAAGTCCTACATGGATGTTAGAAAAAGGGAATTAGAATTAAAGGTTGATTATTGGGTATTTCGAAAGGTCTACCCTATGAAGGTAGTCATGATATTTGTAAAGAAAATAAAACTCAGTCCTCGCTATATAGGCCCCTACCAGACTACGAAGAGGATAGGTAGAGTTGCGTATGAGTTAGATTTGCTCGCAAGTTTAGCTTCTGTCCATCCTGTATTTTATGTGTCAATGCTTAAGAAATGTATTGGAGATCATTCGTTGGTCTTGCCTATTAAGGAGATTGATGTGAAGAATTCATTATCATATAAGGAATAACCCATCGCTATTTTGTATTGCCAACTTTGAAAATTGAGAAGTAACGAGATAACTTTAGTTAAAGAATTATGGCAGAATCAGAAAGTTAAGGAAGCTAGTTGGGAGTAAGATAATTATATGCGTGCACGATATCCATCACTCTTTTAATTTGCGGATGATGATGTGGAAGTTATTGATTTTATCTTACTCTTTTCATTTCAGTTAGCACCTTAAATCATGCTTAATATGGTCCGAGTCTCTATTCGAGGATGAATGATTCCAAGAAGGGAATAATGTAACACCCTTAAATTTTAGCTAGGTTATTTTTGGCTTTATCATGCTCGTAATATAAAATTTTAATTTAAAGCATGTTCGGGGTTGTTAAAATGGTAACTCGGAGGAATTTTAAAATTTTCAGATGGGGTTCGGGCATTTTTGGGACACGGAGGTAGTAAGCCTCCATGATAGCCCCATGCCACAGAGGATGGTCCCCTGAGATAAATATCGTATCACGGAGGCTGGTCTTCCTAGATGGACACCGCACTGCGGAGGCTATCCCCCGAAATAGCTCCTGCGTTGCGGAGGCTATGTTCCCGTTATCAGTTTTAGATATCATAGAGGGAATTTTTCGTATTTTCTCTTTTAAAACATTCTCATGATTTAAAACATTCCCAAAATGTATTATTACCTTTATGAAATCCCTAAGTTTCATTCCATAAGTCAGAAGAACGAAAACACCTAGGGCTTGAGAATTCCACAGTCAGAATGTCAAATTTCTCTATGTTTCCTCCTCTATTGAGGTATGGGGTACTATCCTAAATCTCATGAGCATAAATTTATTGTTTTAAACAAGCTTTAAAGGTATATAATTATGTATATGAAGTGGATTTCAAAGTTATTGAGGAACATGCATTGAAAACCCCATTTTATGGTGAAATTTTGTATGAATTGTAGGATTGTTCCCTAAGCTTGAATTATTTTCATAAGTACATGTGTTATTAGTTTGAGAAGTTATATGAGAGAATGATTTACGTAATTCCCTCTCTTGTTATGGAATCCATTGTCTTAATAATATTGCGGGTTGTTTACATGGATGGTTAAAAGTTTGAGTTTAAATGTTTTGCTAACATTTATAGATTGACATTTTGTTATGAAAAAATGAGAGGGGGTTTCTTTGATTTATAAATGCTCATCTTTCCTAATAAAGAACTGCATGTGATTGATGAAAGAGGTGACAACTGTATGTTAAAGTATTGAAAGGAGAGTGATTTGATATAAGTTTTCATGTGCTTTTGAAATAAAAACTCTCATGTGATGTTATAAATCTTTTGGTAGTTATTTGCATGATTTTGAAACAAAAGGGTTATGTTTTTTATATGATAAGATATGAATGACTTGAAAGTCTGGATAAGATGCATTTGTTGTCATTCATGATCTCTTAAAATGAGATAGACAATTTAAAAGACCCTTTATGAATAGGTGTTGAACCCGTCTTTGGTCTATCCAAAATTACCATTCTGCAGCATTATATGCTTTGGTGTGGTTCCCAATATGCTTGGGGATTTTTAACAAAATATTCTCATATTTGTGTATTGATCCCTGCATCCACAAAACAATGGTTAGTTTTTAGTGAAACTACTCTATGCCAACCTCTTTCAATCTTTGGTTAGCTCTATGACATCTTTCGGGTGCTTCATCATGTTAGGAATTCTGTCCCGACTCCCTCTTTTAATAGATGTCTAGGCAAAACTAAGTAAAAAGATATGTGCATATTTCCAAAAATAGTCTTGATTTTGAAAATCTAGTTTCAAGAACTTATACAAAAGTATTTTGAAAATCTCTGTCAGTCATGTCACGTACTAGCTCAATGGACGTCTTCCTCTTAAGGCTCAACTATATCTGACGTCTGATATAGATTTTCAAGAACTCATCATCATTGCTGCAGAGTTCTACTAGAAGTTTTGTCATAAATTGTGACTTGGTCTATCTAAACTCTATCACAACTAGTGATTTCTAAAGTTTGACTTTGACCTCATGGTGTTGGGGAATTTGAAATATATTCCATTATGCTAGCAGAAATTTTGAGGATCTCCTCAAAATTCCAAATTCATTGTTGATCTTTATTCTCTTTGCTGGATAATGATTTTATTCCTTTGAATTTTTTAGATTCCTTCTCGAAAATTTTATCCCAGTGTTCATTTCCTAGGGTGATATGACCGAGTTGTCGAGGCGCCTACGTATCTTATTAAAGTAGGAATTAGATCAAATATAGTTCAGGACTATGCTAGGGATATATAGAAAAAAACTAAAAATTTGACTGAAGCCGACATAGGCTACCTATGTAGCTCATTCTTGATAATTCAGGTCATCACACAGTTCATATATAAAAAAGAAGGGTAAATTCTCCTAAGGTATTGGCTGAAGCCGACGTAGGCCGCCTACGTATTTCATTGAGAAGTCAGGTCAAACATAGTTCGTACATAAAAGGAAAGAATTTTAAATCCATGTTAAAGCATGAAATGGCTACTTTAAGACAAAACACTATTACAAGAAAAAGACCATCTTCAGATGCGGTATCTCTTCTTGGTTAAATGGCATGGGATATCTTATTCATCTCAGTTGGATAGAATTAAGGCTTTTTTGGATAGCACTCTGTGGATGACGTGATGCTTGTATTGCGTTTGTCTTAATAGAATGAAGGATCAACTGTCTATTTTTCTTTGAGTGAATTGATAAGATTCCTCTTTTCTTTTTTTTTTCTTAAGATAGACATCTACCCTAGTTCGCTTAACTTTGTCGTTGTCTCCTGGTTAACCACCTCGGTTTCTTTAAGGTTAGGATTTATTTTACTTAAACTCTTTGGTTCTTCTGTTGATTGTTTTAGGACTATTGTGCCCATTCGTCATTATCCTCCTTGATTATTCATTTTTCTTTTTATATAAAATGTCATTGGTAGGTTTTTATATTTGTCACTTTTCCCAAAACAGGGCAAATTTGACAATATCAAGTAGATAACACAAATAAATAGTAAAGATGTTTGCAATACATGAGGCTTTTGTTGAATTTTAAGAAAATGCTTACAAATTCTGGCCATGACCTGCACAAGTGTGAGTCTATGCCTTTTGAAAAGCATAAAAAATCAAAAGATAAGAAAATAAACTTAAAAGGTGTGTATCGAGCCTCATCTATAATACCATCAACTTTGTAGAAAATTAAATTTTATTTTTCTTTCTATCCCGTTGACCGGGGAGTAATAAGTGGAGTGGAAGTCTAGTTCAACAACGTTTCCTCCAATTCATCTTCCTTGATTCCGACTGTCTTAGAAAAATTTTCCATGGTAGAATCACACTTTTTCCTATTCCATCCCAAAGACCATCTCTTGTAGGTTTTAAAAAATGACTGGTAGAGTTCAGTTTTACTACTAGTCATTCTTCTTTTCCTATAACAAAGTTATAGTCGAAAGAGGAATCTTCATTTTCTTTGATCTAGTGAAGTAGGGATATTTTATCATTTTATGTCAATACAGAGCAGTTTATATTACCTGTAGAGAAAAAATAACTCAAAGGATGAAGTGTTAGATTCTATTAGTAATAAATAATGCAAGATGATAAGGCAGAAAGTAAACACAGAAGTTGTTTTCCTTGTCATGCGCATTGATCCATGGGGTAATGATGACCCGGGAATTCCAATGAACAAGATTTTACTCATTGCTATGGATAAATGGAATTTTTTAGGAAGGTTTAACTCTTCTTCTTTTTGGCCTTATGCCTTCTTCCACGAAATTGAGGAACAACAGAGTTTTGAAGATAGGGCCCGGGCCAAATGATTGCCTACGTATCCCACGAAGGATAAATCAAGCCCTACATAGTTCGAATCATTGTAAAAAGGATTGTTTTCATTTCATTACTTTCACGAAACTTTATTGCATTAGGGAAAGTAAATACAGGGAAAACAAAGTTTTCTATATTTAAAACTTGATTCTAGATAGTGAAAAGTTCTTCAATTTTTTCTAGCCTTCTTCTGCTTTATGGATGGTTCAGGATGAACTCTAATCTAATCTTTTCAATTCTGATCAAGTGCTCCAAATCAAAGTGGAAAGCACAACACTTCTCAATTTTATGTCATTTGGCTCCATTATGATAATGACATATGTCGTCACCCTCCCTCCATATTGCAGATCCTTTTCTTTTCTTTCTCTCGATTGAATGAAGAATTTTTGCTTGGACTAACTTGGTGTAAATATCCTTGTAGCTATCCTTAAAAGTCGTGAAGTACAGATGATGGATTTCAAAATTATTCATGATGGAGACTCCTGACTCAAGTCTATCACACTCCAAAACAGTGTGAGGTCCATACAAGTGACCTGACCTGACCCAACCCGAGGCCTTGTCGTAATGGGCGTCCCAAGTTTGATCGGGATCGAAAACTACCCTCGTTACCCAACCCAACCTCCAGTCGCCTGTCCTGAGTTGGCTGAATTTATAACATTTAATAAGATAATGTTTTTGTTCAAGTCAAGACTCAGGTATAGGATCACGATCATGACCAACCCAACCGAGTCCAAGCATCTTCCTTACCGTACCGACCAAACCAACCAATACCAATCCATAAACCAACAATTAAATAATAATCAAACCAAGTTCCATAACATAACATAAAAGGATGGAACAACCAACAATATCGTCCAAGGGTGTAAGCCCAACACCAATACCAATGCTAAGGCTGACACCCATACCGATCCCACTCATTCAAACCCATAGCAGTACCACAAAACCTCTAACCAAAAGGGTAATAAAATCTATTTGGTACATGCCCCCAACCATAGACAAAACCAAAATCCATAAGTAATCCAAAGTATGAAATAACATCTATGAAATGGAGTGTTCTAGAAAGATAGAAGCTCACCACTTCAATCCAACGGTTGACCAAGTATCCAAATGCTAAACAGGAAGAATAGAACGACTAGTTCCTGCATAGCATGGGTATACAACTGCCTGAAGATGGGTTAGCGAGTGAACGCTAGCATGAACTCAGGATAAAGATAAAATAATGCCATTTATAAAATCATCCATAATGCATACAACCATATATATATTTATATATATAACCAAGTCGGGAAAGAAAACAGTGTTTAGCATGCATTTAAAACCTTTGCTTGGGTTGTGTAGCTTTGCCATCCTAAAACCACCCACGGGCTATATTGGTTCAGCTTCCCTTGTTGAAAGGGCCCCAATGCATGAAGTCGCACGACCAGGAAAGAAATACTTGGGATGAATAGTACAGCCCCCAATATAAATTGTGGCATCGTACACATGATCATTAAGACCAAACTTTATATCGGCAAATATGAGTTTCCAGTTTTGGTCCCCTTGAGACCTCCACCTTCCTCAGCTTTGATACACCTCCCTATTTAAGCCCAGTTAAAACCATTTTCCAAACAACCAAACCATTATCTATTGATTAACCAAGGCCATTAGTAGTGGTATCATCATATCGACCATAACTTGCAAGTATTATCCTTAGCCAAATCTTTTTGTGATTAAGGGATTCTCATGTACCCATAGATCATGTTATCCGATTTACTTGGGGGATTCTCATATACCACACAAGTGGGTTTATTAAGCCAAACCATTCCTTTAAACCATTCCAAAACCATTTAAGACATTTTGGTTCCATTACCAAGTTTAAACCAGGCATAGGTTCCATTGAAAATCCAATAGTATAGTGAAAACATTGTTATAGGCATTTTATCAAACATATTGGGAGCATAGTATTACCAAAACCAATTCCAATTACTAATAACCATTCCCATGCAATCCAATTATCCAAAACCAACATTAAAGCATATAAAAGCATAATTAAAGCATAGGAAAACCATATCCAAGCATTTATAAATAAAACCCTCAAATCATATTTGAAAACACAAACCATACAACATTGAAACCATGCAAACATTGTATAAAACCATGCCTATAGTTGAAACTAACAATGAGGTAAGAGAACATGCCTTAAAGTAAGAATTTAATGGAGAGAAACCACCATCACAAGCCATAAATTTAGCCTTAAGATAAAACCCTAGCCTTTTTTGCCCAAGAACTCTAGAGAGGATTTAAGAGTGTTTTCTAAGTGTTAATGGATAGAACAATAGGGAAAATAACCTTTTAAGTGAGTTAAAGTGGTGAGGCCTTATTAGGATAAGTGGATAAATGTACAAATCGCCCTCACTTAAACTCCCAAAAATCCTGTCAGGTGGGTACGACCATCCATACCATTCGTACCCTCCAATACGAGTGGTACCCATCACTCGTACCTAAGGCCATGCCTCCCTTGGACCCAACACTGTCCAAGGTACGAATCCCCCAAACCATATCGTATCCAAGTGTACAATTAGTACCCATGATCCATACCCCTGGCAAAATGAAATCCCAAGGGGATTGAACACTACCCACCATACCAGTCCATGGTACGACTCGTACCCTGGATTATGGCTCAAGATAAGCCACTAATACTCAAATCTAATTCAAGTTGCCAAGTTTAAGATTAAGTGAAGAAATCCAATGATCTGTATCCACCAATACGACTTGTACCACTCAAGTCGTATCCATTCCAGAAATAAAATCCACCCCACCAACTAATACTGGTCAGCGTATGACTAACCTATATCACTTGTATCCCAGTGTATGAGTCATTTACCTTATTCGTACTCAGTCTATAGACTAGAAATTTAGGAAATTTTTTAAGGTTCAGGAACCCAGGGTGTTTCAACAAGTGAGCAATTTTACCGTTGTTGATCAAATCACATATTTTGTCCTTCAACACACTACATTCATCTATGATACTCCCTTTGTAGAAAAAATGGTATGCACATCTCTTATGCTTATCTTCGGGGCCATATGGCGGACCTTGAGTTTTAATTGGGCACAAATTTCCCATAGCCTGCAGCGTTTGATAAATCTCTAAAACTTTCACAATTTTTTATTCTCTTATGTAGTTTCTTGCACTTGATTTTAGTGTGATCTATCTGTCTCCTTGCCTGAACTTTGAAGGCAAGAATAGTGTGTGTTCATCTTTTGACCATTCTTTCATATCATTCATGAGTTCTTCGAGGGTCATTTCTATTTTTTTTGCATAAGACTGTCATCTTTTGATTTTTTTCCTTCGTTTTCTCCAATCATCTCTTCAATCATCCCGACAGCTATTTTAAATTCCATGTCCAGTTGTTTGATATCTCTAGCAAGGTCTCTTTTTGGTATTTTTTTTGCTGAACATTTGGTCGAACATAGCAATCTTGGATTTGGAGGGAAGTTTGTTCCTCCAATTTCCTATTCTTTGCCATGTAAACATCTTCTTCTTGTTCAATCAACATATTGACTTTGGTAGTCTTCGTTTGGCCATAAAAATCTTCTTAGGCACATTTTCCGCTTTTAGCGTATAGTCTATTTGGTCTAACTCCATCAATTTTCTCTTGACATAAGCAATTCTCCTGCCGCTCTTTTTGGTCTTTCCTATAATGGCTTCTCCTGAGTCTATAGTCAACCTTCCTGAAATGGTAGAAAGAATTTTGGAAGTTCTAAGAATGATTCCGAACTTCTTTGAGAAATTTGGGAGACTTGTAGTATGTTTGTTCGGACTTTTGTATAGTGGGTGTATATTTCTGCCAAATGGGCTTTATGAAAAATGAGATTGCATCAATTCTCCTTTGATTCAAATCAACATAACACGTATAAGCATATAAAACAGTTATATCACACAAGCATATTGTAATAAACATGCATCCTAATTGGGGACCATTTTGAGCCGAGGGTTGGTCTACCGAGTTTGAAGAAATTATATGCCTTTTAACATTAATTCACTATCTCCAAAAATCATTTTCATAAATATCTAAAAGGGAATAGATGCCTACAAAGTAGCAAGTGACGGATACAATTGTTGGGGAAAGGGAAATAAAATGCGAGAAAAATAGTCTGACACGAGGGATAAAAATAAAAACACTTACAAATGCCTATAAATTGGCAAATGAGGGATATAATTTTTTAGGGATAGGAAAAATAATATGAGACAAAAATAGTCCCACGCAAGGGATAAAACAAAAAACACTAGTGTACAGACGATCCTTCGTCTTTGCCTTCTTGGTTTGACCACCTTATGTCATACGTGATATCTGTTTGTGATCAAGTGACTTTGTGCACAATTGTAACTTTCGTATGTTTTGTGGGATTTTTCTTGAATTCCGTACTTGTATTCTTCCACCAATCTTTGAAGTATTCATATGGCTTGAACATTATCTCGAATCTTCTTGCGGGAATCGATTGATCCATACCTATACAAAAGCAAATAAGGTGATCATTTCCCTCACCCCAAATGACAGTGGATTTATATTATAGGCATACTCTTCCTTCAACACATATGTATGATTTGTTTGTAATTGACTCGTGGTCAATAAACATAGGGTAGGTTTTCTAATTGACCCAATACTCCCTCAGGTACTGGATCATCCTACGCGCATGCCTAAAAGGAGAGTTTCGATTTCTTTCTATCCTAGGCATCTAGAATGGGCTTTGACCAAGTTTCCAAGTGGACAACTTGAGTTTGAAAATACGAACATCTATCAGACGCCTAACGTGCCAATAAATTATTGTATTTTTAATACTTTTATTTGGCCGCGACAACCGTGAAACCCCAAACAGTTTATATATCAAATGAGGGAGTATGCCATGAATGCAAATAACAGATATAATTGCAAGATAATATCAAAGTACCATATTTAATCAAGTAAAGACTAATAAATCAGTCAAAACAGTATAAAATTTAGTTAGAATCTTAATAAATCCCCAGCAGAATCGTCATTTTTGTTTTATCCCTTTTCGGTTCAAAGGATTGGAAAATATTACTTGTTGGACCTTTTAAACCATTTCAAAACTTGAAACAATTTAAAGAAATACAAATTCGCCACTTGATTTTTTAGAAAATATCAAAAAAATATTTTAAAGACTTGAAAACAGAAACAGATCCTTAAAATTAGAGAAAATGGGTAAGGATTCAGGCAACGCCTTGAGAAGGTTTATAAGGCACTCAAGAACGTCCATTAAAAAATAATTGTCCAAAAGACAATTTTGACTGATTTGTAAAAATGATCAGTTTTGAAAAATGAGATTACTTTTGTAAAATCCTAAAATTCATTTACAAAATATGGCATTCATTTTATCCAAATGAAAATTTATTTATTCAAATTAAGGAAAAATTATCTCTCAAAAGGGAAAGGTTAATTAAGTTCAATTCTTTTGTCAATTTAAGAAAAGATAAATTATTTTCAATCAAAAGAGAAAGAACGTGATTTTAAACAACATTTTTGATAATAAAATTTTATCTTTGAAGAAAACCACCAACTTGCACAAATTGTGAAATCTAAATGTGAAAATATTTTGATTTTTGCAAGGAAAAGTGATTTTTAGGTTGATGAGAATTCACTTAATTTTAAACAAATCAATTTAACTAATGAATAAAATAAAATGCCATCTTTGATTTTTTTAAAATTCATTCTAAGAGAAGACGTGGAGAAAATTCATTTCTATTGATTACAAAAATGCTATGTGACAAACGACAATTAAAGAAAAATATGAAGATAAAACAAAAATAATAACTCGAAGGGGATTTATTTAGATTTAATCAAATTTAAAAGTCTAATACAAGCAAGTATTCACAATTCACAAATGAAATTACAAATAAATAAACAAAAGGAGAAAATTGGCCCATTTCAAATTTGGCCAGCCTTCGGGCTCTTTTTTGTGGACTTTTCAGCCTTTTTAGCTGTGTATACCAGCTGTATATCAACACCCTTTTTTGTTGCGTTTTCAGTATATCTTCTGTATATCAGTGTATAAGGACTCATATCCTTGCTTTCAATGTTGTTGTGCTTCATATACTAGCGTATACCAGCCATCTTTGATCTGTAAATCCCGTATATTTGTTGTATATGAACATATATCAGCCTTGTTTCTTCATGCTAGTCCCTTTGAGGACTTTGGGGACTTGGTCCCGGAAAGATGTAGGGGTATACAGTCCAATTGGACTTGGATGAATGTCACATGCCACAAAAAAAGATGAAAATTAATAGGAATTCTAAGTTTGATAATTGACAACTAACAAGATAAATATTAATAACGAGAAACAAGGTGAAAATAGTAAGAGGTAGTTGCCTCGAGTTTGAAAAGAAAAGTACACATAGTTTCAGAAAGAAGAATATGATTCAGAAATGGATATCAAATATTAGGTATTCTCAAAAATTCCATATTTTGATTAACAAACATTCAGTACTCTTTTAAGAATCAAAATAGATGCAAACAAGAGTAAGGGTAAAGAATATGATCGTTGAGAAACTGCTACTTACTCCTAATCAATTTGAAATACATAAAGATATGAGCACAAATACAAAATCAGATTCATATGATAGTAAGAGGATAAAATTAAATGAAACCAAGAAATTTGATTTTTTATATTTGGCAATTCTCCCATTGATATTAAGCTAAGAGAAGACTAGACCACACGTAATCCATAAACCCATCAAAGAAAATTACTTTAACCCTCACTACCGAAAGGAAAAAATGCCTTAGCACAATCATTGTTGGCTTCAATCGAACAATGTAGAAAGCCCCAAACAATGCTAGGAATTATACTATTTTACTTTGGCACTTAACATAATTAAACAAAGACAAAAATAAAAGGAAAAAGAAACTTGTTCACAAACTTGAAAAAATCACCGGGATAATAAGATGTGTGGGCTAAGGAATAAAGCTAATGTATTACTAATCAAAATGAATATCTTTTGCTTAACTAATTATCTAAAAATGCATTAAGGGTGATTACCAGGGAACATACTCATCCATGATAACAAACAAAAACAATATTAAAGTAATGAGGAGAGGGGAATCAACCTCCAGTAATACTGATCTGGTGCAAAAGCTAAATGAAATTTCCTTTTTTTTCAATTATTTGTTAGATTTGTTAAAGCTAATGGAATAAAAGCATTTGAGCTCCTTAAAAGCACCTATTCATTTAAGTAAAATTAAAGCAAAAACATCGGCTAGAAACAGTTGAAAGCAAAGAAGCTAAGAACAAACAATAATTAAGATGAAACAATGTGTTTCAATGAAAGGCTAGCATTTGAAACATGATTCCAAAACCAGAACACCAACTCAACATATCAACTACAAGCTTCATCACAAAACCTATCCATCTACTACAATAAATAATCCCAGCAACATCATCGTTATGACACTAATAAAGAAATAATTACGATAAAAAAAAATAAAAGAGAAAGGTGTTTACCTTTGTGGGAGAATCAAATCAGACTACGAGGTTCATTGGAATTTCTTTACCTCCACAGGAATGAAATCGGATTCTAAACCTAGAAATTTGAGCTCAAACGAGTTTTATCAATTTTTTTGGCATCGGAATCACTTTTCTTTAATAGAAAATCCCTTTCTCTTGGGGTTATTCGCTATATGACCATCTCCAACTTCCTAAACAGTGGAATTGAAGGAGTATTTATAGGGATTTTTGGAATGGGGTTTCGAAGGAAGCATCAATATGGGATTGAGGGGCGTTTTAGGAATTTTTAAAATGTAAATTCGAATTTGAGGTAAGGGATAAGGATAGGATGAGTTGGAATCATACTATTTGTGTACAAATTTTGCCAATTGCACAACTCGAATGTTGGCTAGTGAGGTATCATTTTGGCATCTGGGATCACGTTGGATTTGGAGTCGGTACATCGGGTCGTTGCCCTATCGCTGGTGAGTTTGGCGGGTATTGCTGGAGTTGTTGGAATGGATATTGTTATTGCTGAATAACGTTGATGCAGCTGTTGATATTGTTGTTTTGTTGCTGATATGGTGGTTGAAGAACAGAGGGGTGGTGGGTCGGTTTGTTGTTGTCGATTGTCGGGTCGCTGGGTGTTGTTGTTGAGAAAAATGAGGCACAAGACCTCCCAAGTTTGCAATTAAAAAAAGGGGACAAGTGAGTCCCGCAACTTGTTCCTTTTAACAAAATTAAGTTTTTTGAACAATTGAGACAGTTGTTGGACAACTTCATTAGTTGTCTCGATAACTTCGCATAGTTGTTGAACAACTTCTCCCAGTTGTCGAACAACTTCACCCAATTGTTGAACAAATTAGCACAGTTGTCGAACAACTTCACAAAGTTGTCGAACAACTATTAAAGTTGTTTGACAACTGAGAAAAGTTGTTGGAACGAAAAAACTTTAAAAAAAAAACTCAAAAAAAATTTATCCCTCCCACAAAATTTTTAAAACTTGAAGGACCCTCACTTAATTGGACAACTTATTTGTCCCTTTTAATCCAAAGTCCCGTTGTTGTTGGCCTGTTATACAGGCAAAGGTAGAGGGTCAAGGGAATGGGTCAGTAAACGGGTCAGACGGCTGGGAGTTGGGATAGGTTGCTGATATTATTGTGCTATTAGGTATGGGCCAGGTAAATTTTAAAGGATTGGGAATGGCAAAAATTTGGTCATTTATAAAATAGTCAAATTAGATTAAAAATTCAGTCAAGTTTATTTAAATTTTAACCAAATTGGATATCAATTGGCCAATTGCATTACAATTGTGGTCAATTTGATTTTAATTATGGTCAAGTTTAATAAATCGACTAAATTGAATCAAAGCTTGAAACAAATTAACGACCAATTCAATCCCAAGATTTTGGGTTTAATAAAATCAAACAAATATTTTTCAAATAGATCATTTTGGAAACAAATTATATTTAAAAACCCAAAATTTATCCTATTCTAACCAATTTTCAGGAAGAATTAAAGCCGGTTTATTAAGTAACAAAATTATACAATATCGTATACATAAATACAGAAATGTATAATTGTTACTTAACTAACAAAATAGATCCAAATAAATATTTCAGGAGTTTTTTTTATTCGGGTAACATAATTATTTTGATTTTATTATTTAAGAAGAAAGTAACTCGAGATTAAACCTAGTTATGGAAGGCAAAAATTACGTATCAACAAGTAGGATGCAATAAGTTTTTTGTGTCATTTTGGGGTACTTGAAATAGGCAACCTTCTTACTTTTTGTTTTGCAATTTTGTTTCATAAATGTTGATGACTTGGTCTTAGCTACTGCATTTACAAGTGAAGTTTTGAATATCAAGTAAGTTGGCAAGGAAAAGGTATTTGGTCAAACCATATCCCAAACTAGAGCAACACTTGCATAAAATGAGGAGAGAAATAACACTTCTTTATCCTATCCCACAAGTTCAACAAGGCGAAGCCATTCCTGTAGTCATAGCTGAAGAATAACTGACATGCAGAACAGTGCGCAAATTGGCAATTCCACTCACAATTAATGTTACCTCCACTATTCGCAGACCAGAGCCTGAAGGTAGATTTGAGCTAAAGCAGAATATGGTGCAATTGTTGCATAGTAGTGGGTAGTTCAAAGGCTTATCACATGAGGACCCATAGGTCCACCTACAAAATTTTTTGGAGATCAGTGACACTTTCATTCCTACTGGAGTCTCCATAGATTACGTGAGGCTCACTATCTTTCCTTTTCACTATTACGGGAAGCAAAGAAATGGCTGAAAGCATAACATTCAAACTTCATCACAACTTGGGATGACTTGGTAAAGAAATTTCTCATCCAATTTTTTCCTTCTTTAAAAACTGTGAGGTTGAGGAGTGAGAGCCTGAGTTTCAAACAAAAGCCAGATAAGAATCTCTATCATGTATAAAAGATATTCAAGTCTCTTCTTAGGGATTGTCCGCATCACCAGTAAACCAATGAGGTATTAGCTCATACTTTTCTTGAAGCTCTTGATCATAACACAAAAAATTTGCTAGATTTAGCTATAGGTGGTCGAGCTTTAGAGAAAACTTATGATAAGTTATATACTCTTCTAAATCAAATTGCACAAGGTAATCCTATATGACAGGGTGATATTTTTAAAAGTACAGTAAAGAAGCCTACAGGTATGATTAAGGTGGATAGTGTCACAACATTGGTTGCTCAGTTAATATCTTTTCA
This sequence comes from Capsicum baccatum var. pendulum, assembly GCA_030864225.1. Lineage (NCBI taxonomy): Eukaryota > Viridiplantae > Streptophyta > Magnoliopsida > Solanales > Solanaceae > Capsicum > Capsicum baccatum. The sequence continues at coordinate 27,364,488 of CM061554.1, read as the reverse complement.
ATACCAAATGATGACACAGTTCAGTACGCTGAGTGTGAATTAACCTCAGGCCCAAGTTAATGCAATTCAACAGGCTCAGACTTGATGTGAAATTTGTTGAGGTAGTGCTCTCTCTGCAGACTTATGTGGAGCGAATTAAAAGTCATTGAATTTTTTTGGTAATGCACAAAAGAGAAATAAGAATGATGGTAATGACTATAACCACAACTGGAAAAGACAGCCCAATTACTCATGGCTCAATAATCAGGCTCAACCTCAGCAATTTCGACAATATCAGGGTATTCAGAATAACACTCAGCCCGGTAATATTGAAGAGACACAGAAAAATATCTTGGCCAACTAATAACAAACGGGTGTAGATATTAAAAATCAGCAACTGGCTTAGAAGAATTTAGAGACACGGTTGGGGTTTTTATCTCAAGAACAAAATACAAGACCTCAAGGGGGTTTTCCTAGTGATACAAAAAATCCAAAGCAAGTGAAGGCAATTACCTTGAGGAATGGTAGATACCTGATTGACAAACCTCCCAAGAAAATTTAGAAGGTACAAGCAGAGTTGGTTCCACTTCAAGCAGATGAGAAATGTTTTATCCTTTTTCGGATTTCATTTAAAAGAAATTGATTTGGACTTTTTAAAATTATTTCAAAAGATTTGAGAAAATTTTGAAAAATTTACAGAGTCGTCACTTAATTTTTATAGGAAAATGTCAAAGATTTAAAAATAGAAACAAATCTTAGAAATGAGAGAAACTGAGTAAGGTTCAATTAACGCCCTAAGAAGTTTTTTAAAACACTTAGGAGCGTCCGTTTAAAACGGTTTATCAAGAATAATTAATTTCACTAATTAGAACTGGATAATTTTCGCAAAGACTTAATTTTATAGAAAATAGTAAAATTAGTTGTTTAAACATTTAAAATGATATTTATTCATTCAAACGAGAAATATTCAACTTGAATTAAACTAAATTACAATTTTTCTTTTGGATTTAAGAGGAAAATAATTTTCTTGATTTCATGGAGAAAGAAAATATTATATAATTACTTTCTTATTATTATTATTACCATAGGAAAGTTCATTTTATTATAAATAACACCTTTTGAAAAAAAAAATGCTATGAGGATATCAAATTAAAAGTATCCTATTAATTATGGAAAGTTAGAATTCACAAGAAAATTTAATTTCTTAGGTTTGAAGAAAATTGCCTTAACCAAAATAGACTATTAGTCATATGAATAAAATGAATAGCATCTTAGAATAAAACAATCATATGAATAAAATGAATAGCATCTTAGAATAAAACACTCACTTTTAGAAGACTCGTTTTCAGGAGAAAGTCAAAGGAACCAATTTAATCCGTTTTAGATAAGATAAATTAGGTTAAAGGAAAAATATGAATTAAGTAAAAGAAAACTAAGATAAAGTAAAATGCCAACACCTTAAGGGATTTGTCTAGATTAATTGATTAAAATGTTAGTTAATACAAAGGATAAATTACAAAGTACAAGGAATGAAAGACAAGAATTGAAGGTTGTCCCCTCCTTGGCCCATCAATAAGCTGCCCAACTTTTGGTCTTTGAATTGTGGACTTTGGGTCCTCTTTCCTGTTTGTATGCTAGCGGTATATCAACAGCTTCAATCTCTGCATTTTTACAGTATATCCCATGTATACTAGATGTATATCAGTCCAATGTAAAAGCATATTCAGGTTTCTTGACCCATTTTCCATCTCTGTAGCCTATATATCAATATTTCTCCCATATATCTTCTGTATATTGCCACCGCTCAGTCTTGTTTTGGGACTTTGGTGTGAGGTTTTTACTCGAAGGAATGAGACTTGATCCCGTAGATGCAAAGAAGTGTTTGGTGGATTCATACGATGGAGTTCATGCATAACAAAATAAAATAAGGATTAGAATTTGTTAGATTAGAAGCAAATTATCGCATGTAATCAAAACGTTGGACTGAATTGAGTTGAAACAAGAATTGATCTCATCTTAGGAAAAACACATGTTTGTTAGTAAAAAGAAAAGTTTCTTATTTTAATATCATCTTTATCTTAGATTCATTTGCTTAACCAAAGAAATTTAGAAGAGGCAAAACAAACTTTGAATCGAACCTTGGCGAAAAATAATTTTTAAAAGAAAAGGGGATCCTTTTTGTTAACAACCACAAAGGGATGATGAATTACAATATTTTTAAGTGACGAGATATGCCATTGGATAGTAAAGTATATTGCAAACAGAATCAAGTTCAGGAAGCAAACAACAAAACTTTTTTAAGACAAGCTACTCCAAAACAATCATGAAAAGATACCAAGAGATAAATATATTGTACAGGGCCAACTACTTATCTATCTTTACCACCGTGTGGATGTCGAACAGGGCCAACTAGTTATTCAAAATCCAACAATGAGATTACGCTAAATATCAGCCAAAACAAAATGAGTGTGACACCGAATGAATGAACGACGAATCATAACGATGAGAAAACCAACGACTGAAACGAAACTAACATAAATGAAGTAAGTTGAGGAACTGATGATTACCTTTTTTCGAGTAGGAACGAGGATGAACGAGCTTATAAGGGTGAAGCTTCCACTATCGGACCTTCGATTTCAACTCCTTGGAGTTTAATTTTTGTCGGAATTAAGTTTTTTGAATCAATTTATTTTGGAATTCCTGGTTACATGGGATTAGAGGAACGCCCCTCCAAAATTCTCAATTTTTCACTAAAAATTCCTCACTTTAGGAAAGTGAAGGCTTGGGCTATTTACAGATGAAATCTGAATTTGAAAATCCAGATTTGAAGTGAGAATTTTTTCAAAAGTGTGTGGATGGAGTTTGAATTCAAATTCAACAAAGAATCCCCTCTATATATTTAATTAATGATGAGTTCCAGAGTAATTTTCCGTTGTTTCACCATTTGAGGATTATTTCCCTACCATTGTTGGTTTCAACGGGCTGAAAGAGCTAAAATGGATGATGACGTAGCTAGGGTTTTGGGGGGTTGATATATTTTATTGTTGTTTGTCGTTGGTGTTGAGACGATTGTTAGGTGAGTTGTGAACACTGTTGTTTGTACTGGCAGCGTGTCTGTACGCTGCTGAAGTTGTTGTGTTTGTATTCTGCTTGGGGTAAAGGGGAGGGAATTATAGGGGTATGGGCCGAGTCAGGTGGTTGTTGTTGGGCCTGTTGGGGCGATGTATTGGGCTGCTGGTGCAACTGATGATTAATTAAATAAGGGGATGGGTAGATTAGGATTTTGGAGTTATTTTAAATATAACCCAAGTAGATTAGGATTTAACCAAATTCATTTAATTTTTGGTCAAATTAAAAATCAATTGGCCAATTGCATTGTAATTGAAGCCAATATGATTTTCAGTTACGACCTAAATTTAATAATTTTGGCTAAATTAAATTGCAATCTGACACGAATTAATAATCAATTTAATCTCGAGCTTCTTGATTAAATAAAATTAAATAAATATTTTTCTAATGAATTATTTTGAGGACAAATTATTCTAAAACCAAGCTTTTACCCATTCAAATTCATTCAAGATAGCTCTTCATTAAAAATCAATTTTTGAAGTGATAATTATTTAAGCTAACAAAATTATATGATCTCGTATATGTGAGTACAAAAATATATAATTCGTTACTTAAATGAAAAAAATTCTCCCAAATAAATATTTTAGAAAGTATTTATCTGGATAAAATAAATATTTTGATTTTATTTAAAACCAAAAATTCTAAAATCAAACCTAGTTGTGGAAGACAAAAATTAGATGTCAACAACTGCTCCCTCCCTTTAGATAGGGTGAATGCAAGTAACCCTGGGTAAAGGGAGTTTGACATGTCTAATTTTATCCAACCACAAATTTATTTCTCAAACGAGGTTGACTTTTGTACGAATTTCAAAAAATTGTGGTCGTACCCTCATATTGGATTTCCTATATATCTCAGATTGCATGAGAATTCAGGCCACTTGTAGTTCACAATGCTTGATTTTAAGTGCAATTTTCAAAGAATTCACAAGCTATCCCAGTTTTTGAATTTTGGTGAAACCGGGAAGCTGAGGAATAAATGAATTAGGGGTAGGTTGGAATGCAGTCGAGTTTTCAACAAGGAGCCTAACCTACATATCCTTGAGAGTCCGAGAATCAGACTGCCTGTAGTTCGACTCGATTAGTGTAAAAAGTAGTCTTTTATGCTAAGATGACCTTTGGCTTAGGATGAGTGACATACAATTGAGTTACAGAAAAATGGTTTGTAACCTCTTAGCCATGAATGTGGAGTTCTCCACATCCATGGGCAAGAATTTACCCAAATATAATTTCCAAAGCTCTAGGCGTGCTATCACTCAAATTTGAAGGAAAGAAAAGTTACTTTCGGTGTGAGTTTAGAAATACTCCGAAAGTGAACTAAAAGCAAAATCACAAAACACCCTCTTCTGATATGGATGTGGTTTGATGGTTGTGAAAGTCGCCTTTTAGCTCGCGTCCAAAGAGTTTGATATTCCTTTTCAGACTATGTCCCAGTTTGTTTCTAAGAAAAGGTTCCACGTTATGCTACACTCTTTTTGGAGTCGTACATACCTGTGGTTTTGGTTTGAGATTTTATTATTCTGTATAAATAAAAATCTGAGTAAAACACTTCCTCCATGGACTACCATACCATCCACACACGCTGCTAGCTACCACATTGATTTATCACTATAAAGGGGTAAATCATCCTCAAACATCGATTATTCAACTGAAATATTCATTTATACAAAATCACCCTCACTTTGACTTCTAACTTTGTGACTTTACATCACCAACTTCTTGGTCCAATATCACTACCAATAGGTCATGACAACAACACTTTAACTTATGCTACTATTCGGGTAGAAATACAGTTCCAATATTCTGCTATACATTGTCCACATCTGTAACAAGATTTTGAGAGGGACAAGATACACTTAATACCTTAAGCTGGAATGCACGATTCCATCAGGATCAATATTTACATCAGAATCAACACATATTGATGCACTAACAGACTCTTATCGAGTCTTTGCACAATTTTTAAACTCTTATAGGACTCAATCGGAAAGGACTATATCATGTATATTCTAAACTTTTTGCACTTGAATCAGCCCAATAATGGGACATGTCTGAGAACATCAGAGTAAGGAAATAATTTGGGATAACTTTACTTTCATATGGGAGACACCATAGCATAAATTAGAGCATGAAAGAGGAACATTCTGACTCTATTGCACGAACTAGAACATGAAGAAAGAGACATTCCTAAACGCCTAGTAGCCTCTTGTTTATAAGTGTGGCGCGCTAGACACCCATAAATAAGACTCTACTAGACGCGATTTCGCAGACACCCTAGGACCATGAACCATGCTTTGATACCAAGTTTGTCACGACCCAAACCGGGGCCCTGGCCGTGACGAGCATTTCGAACCATAAAGGCCCGAAACACCCCTATCTATCTGATAATCATGCACATAATTCATGACAAAAGAAATGCGGAAGATACAGAATATAACGAAAACATGGTCAAGAATCATATGAAAATGAAAATGGGGAATAGTGTCCCACAATCTAAATCAACATCTCTAAAATCGTCTGCGAAATCTCTACTACATGACTGAAATAATGTCTATCTGAAAACTGGGACAAGGCCCCCAGTAGACCTAAAACTAATAAATGATAAATGAAATAGCAGACATCAGTCCTTCCAAAATATAGAAGGCTCACCACTTGATTCTGCGATCTGTCGGAAGAAGTTTATTGGTTATCTGAACCCCTAGACTGTTCCTCCGAACCTGGGAGGGAAGGGGATCAATACAAAAGTACTGGTACGCAGAGAAATCAAAACAGAAGTATAATATTTTTACACAATATAGGTGAGAGTCATTATAAAGCAGTTTCATATCAAATCATTTGAAAACACATGGGCATAATGTAATTGTTTTCAATAGCAATGAAATGCATTTGAGCTAGGTGGAATACCCTACATAATTTACACCAACTGTCAAACCCCGGTTGCCGCCGAGATTAGAGTATACGTGAGGGGAAGACACAAAAGATCATATAGTATGGTGTCTCGACCCAATGGTAGTGCCCAAGATCACTTAGCCCGGGCTCCTACCTATAATCCCAATTTGGGAATGACATAAAGTCAAGTACTCAAGATCACTTAGCTTGGTACCAAATTCTCGTGTCGGCAAACACAATTTCCAGCGATGAGCCCTTACACTCAAACGCCTTCTTCGGGCATTCACCTATCTCATGTAAAATCAATGCATTCAAATTTTGTTCAAATCAATCACATGTTATACTCTGTAGGGATATCTTTCTCTTTATTCAATCATCATATGCAACATATTTCAACATGAATAAAACAACCCTCTCTTTGAAAATCAAAAACCATATCCAAATCATGACATTTTTAAGACATTTCATGACATTCATTTCAAGATGATTTCAAACGATTCATATCATGTGAAAACTTAAAACAATATCATATCAAGAGAGGGGTTCCATGTAAATCATGCTCTCAATTTATCATCATTATGAAACACATGCATATCCATATATAATATATCAAATCACATTGGAATTAGGCCTAAAGATCAAATCAATATCATAAAACGTTTAAAACATAATCATATTCGTAATTTCAAAATCCCCATTTTGAAAACATGAATTTTTAAAGCCCATGAGATTTTTGAGATAACCCTATGTACCTCTATATGCGAATATGATAGGTGCTTCTTGAAGCCTACGTTGCGGAGATTCCAAATCTTCAATTTGTTTTGAAAACACATGGTTGAATCTTGAACTATTTGGGTTTTTTTTATTTTGAAACCCTAGAGAGAATTCTTGAACAATTTGGATGAATGAAGGTGTATTTTGGGGTCTTTGGAAACTGAATTTCGTGTTTATGGCTAAATAAGGGAGGAAAGGAACCATTTTCCCCCAAAAACGGAGTGTTTAAGTCACTTGAAACCTTTACATAGGCGCTGCCTATGCTATCGCCTATGTTTACATAGGCGCCGCCTACTACTTTGAAAGACAATAACTTCTTGCTCGGGTGCCGGATTTTAGCAAAATTGGTATCGTTGGAAAGCTAACTCAAAGACCTATCATTTGACACATAGTAGGCTCTTTAGTTCGACATATACAAAGAGTTATGGTCGATGGAAGCTGACACAAATTACAACGTCCACTAAAACTTAATCGATCGAAATAATTTCAACTCGTCCTTGAGTTGAAAGACCTCTATGGCCTAAATTCAAGCTTGAATAGATTCACATACTACGCAAATAATTAACATGCCATATTGGCATAGGATTTATGGTTTTGGGATTATCAACGCATCAAAATCATGGTCTATATTGTAGCCTGAAATGTGGGGCGTTACAAGAATAATTCAGTTCGGGTCTATATACGTAGGAACGGCGGTCTAAACTCTAACCCAAAAATATAGGGTGTTACATATACGATTCTTGAAATTATAAAAAATAAAAGAATGAGAAGGGGGGGAGCGAGATAGAGGGATGGGAATGAAGGGGAGAGAGAAGGAGGAGAGAGGCAAGTAAGAGGGAAAGAAAGGGAGGGATTTAAGGTATATCTATATTTTATAATTATGCAAATTTTAACGATGCCTTGTAATTATGGACTAAAAGTTACCTATATTTGAAGGGAAGCGAGATAAAGGGATGGGAATGGAGGAAGGGGAGAGAGATGAGAGAGAGGCAAGAAAGGGAGGGATTTAAAATATATCTATGTTTTGTAATTATGCAAATTTTACCAGGCCTTGTAATTATGGACTAAAAGTTACCTATATCTCAATTTTTACCTTTTTAGTACAGTAATAAGCCTGGTTACACTATCTTGCCTATGATCCCTTCAATACTAATTCAAAAGGAATTATTCAATGAAATATATGTTTGCAAATTTAAAAACACAAGAAAGTATATTTTAGAAAGGTCAAATAAAGACAAATATGTTTGCGAAATCAAAAAACAAAAATCCATTTTAGATAAGCCAACTAAGTCATGTCACAATTTTTAAAAATTAATAATAATTATGTAGGATAAAAAATATTTTTACAAAGAACTAAAATCAAGAAGATTAGTGTAATATGGTAAATTATGAGGGAGATTTGTTTTTACGGAGTCCAGCTTGAGGGAAAGTCAAAGATGACGAAATTTTGGAAGACTTTCTAATGAAATGGTGTGGTGTGGCTGTCAATTAAAAGTGGGGGAAGAGAAAAATATGGAGACGATGTAGTACTCTTACACTTTGTTTGGATGGTGGTTTGAAATCGTTCCGGTAATGTATAGTATGATATAGTATAATACAATATTTAGATGGATCGTTCACTGTTGTTTAATAACAGTTTTATAGTTTGATTTGATGGTATGATACTGTATCTTAACTAGTAAGTTTACAAAGATGCCCTTAATTATTATAAATGTTAAATTTATCAATAATTATTAATAAGACAATTTTCTTTTTGCTAATTTGTCACAAATTATGCCATGTAATATATTAAGTTGTTAAATTCATATAAATTTTAACAAAATCAATACAAGAGTATTTCAAAATAAATGTAATTGGATTCATTTTTTACAATAACAAATTTCATTTTCTTTTGTTGTTTTGTAAGGTGAACACCAACGACAAGTACAAAGTTTGAATGTGTCTTTTGTATATGCTATGGGTGTGTTCTATATGGAATATAAAAAGAATCTAGAAAAATAAATTATTTCTTACTTATTTTCTTATGTTCATTACGCAAATAGAAAAATATTTTCTAAAAATATTTGTGTATATTTAACACATAATGAAAACGAATAGAATAAGGGGTGGGGTAAGAAAAAAATTATGAATTATTTTTTGAAAAATATTTAGGGTGGGCGGTAATCGAGTGGTGAGTCGAGGGTAGGGGTAGGGGTAGGGTAAGAAAAAAAATAATTTTAAAAAAAAATTAAATAAAAAATATTTTCTGGGAGGGGGGAGTTAGTAAAAGGTGGTGGTGGAGTAGGAATTTTTTTTGAAACTTTATAAAAAATAAATTAAAAAAATGGTGCGGGGAGGGAGGCTGGTAAGTGGTGGGGTGGGGTAAGAAAAAGTTTTGAATTTTGTTTAAAAAGATAATAAAAAAATAAAAATTGGGGTGGGATAAGAAAAAGTTTTAAAAAAAAAATTTAAAAAAATTATTATTAGTTTTTTTTTTTTTTTGGGGGGGTGGGGGGTGGGGTGGGGAGAGGAATTGGTGGTTGGGGCTGGATTAGGAGGTGGAGTTAAATAATATAGAGTAAAGGGTAAAATATGATTATATAATATTAATAAAGGTATAATTGAAAGAAAAAATAAGCAATTCATAGGATACCACCTAATTGTGATTCCATAAAGTGAGGGTATTCATAGTTACCAAACCATGAAACTAAACCATATCGTACATTTTAAGAAACAATCAAAACAAACATGATTATCTTAGTAACCTTATCATATCATACAATACCATAGAAAACCACTATCCAAATAGTGTGTTAGGTGCACACAGTTACATATAGATTGATTTGGGTATGTGGTAGGGCTGTTAAGTGGGTTGGGTCGGGTCAATCCAGAATCGGCCCGTCGAGTTTATTCGATTTGTGGGCTAGTCCGGATCTGGGCCTGGTTAAACGGGTCGGGCCAGTTTCGGACCCAACAGTAATTTTTTAAAAAACAATCCTGATCCGGCCCACTTAACCTAACTCGGTCCAACCCACCTAAACTTGGTCAAAACTGGTTCAAAATCGGTCAAAACTAAAAAAAAATTAAAAGTTTTTCTCCAATATACACTATATATACCCATCTATATACATTTTAACTACGTTAAACAATATATATACACTATATATATAGTATATAGTACATTAGAATTTAAAAAACATATACACAATTACACATGTAATCGTGTATACGACGATACGTTAGTTATATATATACTACTCTAAATAAAACATATGTTACAAGATATATACTACAATATAATGATATATATATACTAATTTATAAAACATATACACATGTATACATTAAATATATACTACTTTATAGTCTGTAGAAGATATATACACATATATACGTACCATTAAATATATATGTACTACTTTAAATAAAAAATATACTACAATATATACACACACTAAATATATAGTTATATACTAATTTATAAAATATTTACACGTGTATACGTTAAATATATACTACTTTAGAGTCTGTAGAAGATATATACACATATATACGTACCATTCAATATATATGTACTACTTTAAATAAAATATGCTACAATATATATACTACAATATAATGATATATATACTAATTTATAAAATATATACACATGTATATGTTAAATATACACTACTTTAGAGTCTATAGAAGATATATACACACATACACGTATCATTCAATATATGTGTACTACTTTAAATAAAATATACTACAATATATATACAACAATATAATGATATATATACTAATTTATAAAAATATATATACAACAATATAATGATATATGTATACGTTAAATATACACTACTTTAGAGTCTATATTCTATATATACACATATATATGTATCATTCAATATATATACTACTCTAGATAAAACATATACTACAAGATATATACTACAATATAATGATATATATACTAGTGTATAAAACATATACACGTGTATACGTTAAATATATACTACTTTACTTTAGAGTCTGTAGATATACAACTATATACGTAACATTCAATATATATATACTACTTTAAATAAAACATATACTACAATATATATACTACAATATATACACACACTATATATATAGTTATATATTAATTTATAAAAAATATATACACATGTATACATTAAATATACACTCTTTTGGAGTCTATATTCTATATATACACATATATACGCATCATTCAATATATTTACTACTTTAAAAAATATGCTACAAGATATATACTACAATATAATGATATATATACTAATTTAGAAAATATATACACATGTATACGTTAAATATATATTACTTTAGAGTCCATGAAAAATATATACACGTATATATGTATCATTCAATATATGTACTACTTTAAAATATATGTTACTTAATATAATAAATTAATAATACTTGATAGTAAATTAGTAATATATTAAAACTAAGTATTTAATTTAAATTAGAAATTTAATTTAAATAATTAAATGAAAAAAATTCCAAAGTAAGGACTAAGGAGTGAATGAATGATTGAATGTTGAATTTTATTGATTGCAAAATGATCCAAAATTTATAATTTACATGAATGAAAAATCTACAAATTTTGTATTATTTTTTTCAACTCATTCATGTTAATATTAACGAAAACTTGCATAGGATAGTTAAAGTCAATGGAGGCAAAACTATGCATTGGACTTGATTCTGCTGAGTTCTCCTGTGAAGTCATAATTTCTTCAAGTCTCTGGTCGTCGTTCGACTCCATCTCCATTCCTTGATTTCTTCGTTTCGCTCTAATCCAATCTCTAAGGCAAACTAGAACATTTATTGCATTGCTTCCCAATGAGTGCCGGTTGTCTCCAAGCTGCTCTCGTCCCTGACTAAAAGTGCACTCTGATGCAACGGTTGATATTGAAACATTCAATATATCTCTAACTAATCTTGAAAGCACAGGATATTGTGTTTCATTATTCCTCCATCAATCCAACGTGTTGATCCGTCGTCTGTGATCCTCTATCGGCGTTCGAAGATAATACTTAAGCTTTTTCCGATAAGTTGTTGTGTAAGCTCCCGCCTTAACACTGTTCCAATAATTTAAATAATAAAAGTAATCAGGAAAATCACTATGTGCCAGCCTTTTAGAAGATGATGGCTCCTCGGGAGGATGAGGATCGACAGTTGGAGTGATATTTAACGGTACAACTAAATCAAGTAAATCAGCATAATGGTTATATAATTTATCTATGTAAGCGTTCGCATCAGCCATAGCCGTCCACAAATCAGGTTGTTCTTATTCTTCATCATCAGAATCATTGTTAGTATTTATCTCTAAGTTAGCATAAATAAGAGTACTAAAGTGGCACATAGTAGTATATTTCATGCACGGATTTAGCATAGCACCAACCAAGTAAATAGGAGGAATCGGAAAAAAATATTTTTTAAATTTAGCAAACATAGCACCAACAGCTTATTTGTAACCTTCTTTATTTTTATATTCTTTGAGCAAACCAGAAATATCGGCTATTTATGCCAAAATATTACAAACAGTAGGATAATAAACACCAAAAAATTCAACCGTAGCTCTATAAAAAAATTTAAAAAACTTAACAAGATCATCAATTACAGTCCAATCATAATCATGTAACATACAATCTGTCGAATCAGCAAATGAACCATAATGTTGGTTAAAAGTTAGTGTAATAGGAACTCTATATGTATGACAAGTTTTTAAAAAATCATACGTAGCATTCCATCTAGTATCACATTCCTCATGAATCAATACCGGTGCAAGTCCATTTTGTTCAGATTTAAGTTTAAATTCTCTAATTCTTTTTCTTCGATTATTTCCTTGAATAAAACCAACAGCAAGACGAATTGTTTCAATATAAAGCTAAAAAAACTCAAGACCATCTCTTATAATTAAATTATATATATGACAAGGATACTTAACATGAAATATTTCAGGTAACGACGGAGATAGCTTAGATTTTAACTTTGTTATAGCAATCTTGTTGTTAAAAGCATTATCAAAAGCAATACATAAGATTTTATTTTCAATAACATAAAATTCTACAACTTTAGCAATCGATTCAGCAATAAAATCTCCAGTATGTTTACGATCTTCATCATACAAAAAAACTAAAATACGTTTTTGCATAACAAAATTACTATCTATCCAGTGACAAGTAATGGTTAAATAATCATTTTTATTTACAGCACAACCAATATTAGAAGTTAGAGACATTCTACATTGAATATGTTTTAACAATGTTGATAAATAAAAATAATATTGTGAATGAAGTCTAAAAATATCAGCCCGACAAGTACATCTAGAAATACCATTAAACATAGGATTATAAATTGCTTGAATATAATGAATAAAGGCATTAGAAGAAGGAAAACTAAAAGGCAAACAACTCGCAGCTACCATTTTTGCAATTTTTTTTCGGTCCCTCAATTTATTATGCTTCTTCATTACCTGATCGGTTGTTGGGTCCATTCTAGTTTGTGTTGGCCCACCAACATCCGCACCACATTTTGCAATATTTAACTCTCTTGCGTGATTATCACTTATATGTCTCATTAATGTACTTGTACCCCCTTGTTTGCCTCCTCTTTTATGTTTATATATTTGTTGACAAATATTGTATTGCACCTCAGTATCTGATATACGTGGAAAAAAATATCATGCAATACCAGTTGTTTTACGAGCTCTTGGGGCAGGAGGAGGACGGGGAGGGCGATTAACCGATTAAGACCTAATGTTAGCATTTCCTACTACGGGTGTCTCACCAATATTTTTATCATCTTCATCTAAATCAACCGCATCTACTTCATTTTCTTCTTCTCTACTGTAGTTTTCCTGAGCTTCTACATAATCCATATCGTAAGCACCTATACCTATTTCTTCCTCAAAAGGTTGACTAAATGGTACCGAAGGCGAAGGCGAAGGCACATGGATATATCTACTACTTGAAGTACCTCTACCGCTAGTAATTCATTTTTACTACCACTACCACTTCCGAGACAAAAAAATTTTACACCTTTAGTGGCGAGGTTTCTTAATTTATCCATAATATAAATTAAACTAAAAAAATTTAAAATACACAAATATAATAAAATTAAATTTTCAACAAATTAATACACTAATTAAAAATTAAAAGTAATAGATGGAACGACAATATCAAATTTTAGAAGTATCCGAAGGTTGCGACTTTAGAAACTTTCACTTTGTAATCGCAAAATTAAAAAATTAAAGTGAGCACTTTAGGAAATATATAGAATATTTGAGAATTAAGAATTGAGATTTGAGAGAGAATGAGAATTGAGAGAATGAAAAATTATGTGGAAAATAATTTGAAAGTGTAGGGTATTTATAGGAATTTTTTTGGGTTTAAAAAATATTTTTAATGAATTTTTTTTTAATATAAATGGCCATTATAGCCGTTTTGGGCTCCCAACAGTCATATAGCCGTTCGGTCCAACGGTCATTTTTTGCAAAATCCCATTTAAAAAAAAAATTGTTATCCGAGCCTGGACCGGTTTTGATCTGGGCCAAGTTAACCGGGCCCAAAAAAATACCCAGCCCGAGACCCGATATCTTACAGCCCGTGGGCTGACCAGGTCGGGTTTGTTTAGTGGGTCGGGTCGAACCGGCCCATTTGACAGGCTTAGTATGTTGGATGGTATTTATCAGGAACTTGGTGGATTTTCTCATGCATACTGCTAATTGTCGATATCAATTGAAGTTAGGGTATCCTCATGTCCTTAATGGTCCAAGTGACTTGATCTGATTCGATAAGTGTGTGAGGAAGGTGTTCAACATGTTGCTTGAGGACCAGCAAGAATTCTAGAGGGTGTTAATATGTAAGAATTTTATCAACTTATTTGCACCCTTACATGAATTTTTGTTGTCTTAACTGATGAATATGGGCTAGATTCTTACATAAGCTGCATGACTTTAGGTCGTGATTGTTATGTAGTTAAGAAAATGATCAAGTAAGCCACATTTTTTCAACTTGGGATGTTAACTGTGAAGCTTTGCCATAGCTAAGGAAGATATCTAGTCGCATTGTGAAATCGCTAAAAGCGAAATGGTGCATTGAGTAGCCATTTTTTTTTCCTAAGTGATACTCTCCATTCTTTTTATGGCATGTTTTTTTTTTTTTTGAATCAAATGATGCAAACTTTGACTAATATTTAAAGATGTATTTTTAATCATATTGAAAAAAAATATATAATTTATAGTAGGAATAATGATTTATTGGGCTCTTGAACTTATTCGAATTTGTAATGTGGACACCTCTACTCAGAATTTTGTCATCTGAACCCTTAAACTCAATGAATCACAATAATTTAAACACCTCTTACTATTGACTAAGCCTAGATGACAATTTAATGAATGAGCTGGATAAAATGCGTAATTTCACGCACATAGGACACGTGTACACAAAAAAAAAAAATTGGAAAAATAATTAAAATAAATAAATAAATAACCTTTTTTCTTTACACTCACCCACCTACACCTACTCCTTCCCTCCGTTTCTCCTTCATTGCTCCCATTTTCCCTCATTTCCACCACCACCATCCAACCCCTACCCCTTCCATTTTTCCTCATTTTCACCATCATACCCTTACCCCCGCATTACCGGTTCAAGATGTTCTTGCATGTGTAGAATTTAGTGTTATTTAAAGATTATAATGAAGTATTTGTAATTGAAAATCTATGAATCAAAAAAATTAGATTGAACAGACATTTTAAAGGAAATTAAAGGCCAAAAAAAAAAGAGAAAAATAAGAAACATGTCCAACAAAGTCACAAGTTACTATTTTGAATCAGAAGAAATAATAATCTTATGAAAATCAGAAATTCATATAAGATACAAAATAAAGAGGGAACGTATGAAAAAATAAATAATGCAACTTGTATCAATATTCACTCCCACAAGCTAGTCACTATTCAATAACCTTCATTTTATTCTTTAAGTTAATCTAAAGCATAAATATAATAATCAACAGAAACAAAATATCAACTTAAAAGGATATATGACTATTCCTACAATGTCTTATGTTTCTATTTAGTGTTCTTTTTTTTTTTTTCACGTGAAATTAAATTTATAGACCTACAAAAATATTTGGTTGAAAGAAACACAATTCATAAACGCAAACAGTAGTTCTAATCAACAAAAAGGAAATAGTGTACTCCATCCGTTTAAAAAAAAAAAGGAATGAACTACTTTTTTTTAGTCCGTTTCAAAAAGAATGATTTTTTTTCCTTTTTGGCAATACTTTAATTTCAACTTTCCACATAACATGTTTAGGACCACAAGATTAAAGAACATTTTGTACATTTGACACAACTTTAATTTAAGATTACAGGATTTAAAATTTATCTTTATTTTCTTAAATTTTATGTCAAATCAAAGTAGATCATTTTTTTTTTAAACGGAGAGTATCAATTATTATTCCTTGGGACCTTAAGCGTTTGAAGTCCTGCAAATTACAATTGCTCCTAAAAATGTCAATAAAAAAAATGACTTAATCAGATCTCAAAGAAAAAAAAAATCAAATATTGTGACTATGCACAAACACCAGTCAATCAACCTACAAAAATTTAAAAAACACAAAAACATTAAATAAAAACCTCCCCGAAAAAGAGAAATCAAACATAAAAAATTAACACGTACTCAGAATATTGATATTGTAATTTTCTACAATTTAAGCAGAAAAAGACTTTAAACAGTACATATTCTCAACTAAGAGGAAAAAACAAAAGAATTAAATTTAAAAAAAATAGTGTCACAAGTCTCATATCTCTTAGAATATTTCTCACATTTCTACGTCTTCTCATTGTTTCTGTAACAATGCTTCTTTATCCAAGTGAAATTTTCTAAAGCCCTTGAATGGTGATAGTGCACACGTCTCTCTTTATCACCTTTTTTAAAAGTTTTTATAATTGTTACTAGAAGGGCTCAGTCCGTGTCAGCATGGACCTAATATTAAGATATTTATTTAGTTTTTTAATCTTGATATATTTAAATAAATTTTTTTAATAAAAGGATTGCATATGTTTTTTAGGATTCATCCGGAATCTGGCATGAGTTCAACATATATTATTTTAATACGTATTTAGATAATTTAAGTTGTTAACTATTTTAATTTATAATATTTTTTGTGTAATTTTTAAATTAATATACGTTACTTTTCTTGTCCAAATTATTGTGGCATTGATAGTCAATTATATTTTAAAAAGAATTTAAGTATTAAATTATTGTGATTTATAATACTTTTCTTCTATTCCAATTTCAGTGACACTAATATAATTTCAAAAGTCGACCAAATATTTTACATCTTTTAAATTTTTTAAGTTGTTAATTATTGTGATTTCTAGTATTTTTTATGTAATTTTTTTGAAATATATAACATATTAAATTATTTTTAGATATTTTAAGTTGTTAACAATTGTAATTTATAATACTTTTTATGTAATTTTTGAATAATATATGTTACTCTCCTTGTCCAGAATTTTGTGTCGATGACAGCTAATTATATTTTTTAAATAATTTAAATTTTTTATTATTGTAATTTATAATATTTTTTCTATCTCAACTTATGTGGCATAATGCTTAAATGATCA
This sequence comes from Capsicum baccatum var. pendulum, assembly GCA_030864225.1. Taxonomy (NCBI): domain Eukaryota; kingdom Viridiplantae; phylum Streptophyta; class Magnoliopsida; order Solanales; family Solanaceae; genus Capsicum; species Capsicum baccatum. The sequence goes on along the minus strand of CM061554.1, from coordinate 27,347,091 downwards.
TAATAATTAATTAGGAGTGATATAGTAAAATCACGAGTGAAGCAGCTGAAGTAGAAATCAGTCAATTTATTTTTTTGTTAATTATTGTTATTTACAGTACTTTTTATTTCATTTTCAAATAATATATGTTGCTTTATATCTTCGTCAGTCCCGTCTCAATTTATGTGGCACTAATATAATTTTGATAGTCAATCAAATATTTTATGTTGACATATCATTTTGTTGTTCTTATATTTCTAATACATAAATGACTTATAATAATGAGTGATATAGTAGAATCATCGTTCGAAAGACGAAAATTTAATTTAAAACATTAAGAGTTAATTTCATATTTTATGTCTATTTTATTTTTTATTAAATATTATTTATTTTCTTGATACCTAGATGACTCATTATAATTAATTAAAAGCGATTAATTATGTTATTACTATAAAAATTAATATAATTTCATCATATCCAAAAGTAATCATCGATAATTCACCGGAATAGTATATTAATTAAATACGGGATGCTATTTTTGCATATGCAAATTATGATATTATTAAACATTATTGGATAGTGCATTATATTTATCTTTCACAATAATAAAATTTTACTATATATTTTTCTTTATTTCTTTTTAACTTGATACATATTGACCCAACACAAATTCTAAGAAAATATTCATTAAAATTTATTTTATTAAATTAAATTTCTTAATTTTGTAATTTAAAAATTTAAAGTTAAGTTTAAATATTAGTCTTTCTATATAAGGAAAAAATAATTTTAAAATTTAAATTTACTAAAATAAATTAAAAAAATTATTTTTTATATAAAAGTCAATTGAAATAATAAAATTGATTTACTTTAAATATTTAGTTGAAATTAATTAAGATAATTTTTTATTTAGTCATAATTTATGCTGCACCAATAAAATTTTGAGAGTTGAATAGAACTTTTATCTATTTTTAAAAAATTATTTTAAATTGTTAATAATTGTGATTTATAATAATTTTTACGTAATTATCAAATAATATATTTACTCCTTGTGTCCCAATTTATGTGGCTTCGATACAATTTTGAGAGTCAACTAAAATTTTTATATATCTTTTAAATATTTTAAGTTGTTAATTATTATGATTTGCAGTAATTTTTCTTTTATCTCAATTTATGTGGCATTGCTAAAATAATGAGAGACAATGAATTTTTTATATGTCTTTTAAATATTTTAAGTTATTAATTATTGTGATTTGTGGTGACAAATTAGTTTTGAACATGATAGCCAATTAAATAAATAAAAAAATTTAACTTCCAATATGTAGTTATAGTTAATTAATATAAATTAATAGAATATATTAGATATTTAAATTATTATGATGAAACAATAGAATTATTATATATTGGGGCATGGTATGTAATTAAGTGGGAGTAGATGATTTTTTTTGGTAAGAGTCAATAAAATTTTTATATGTCTTTTAAATATTTTAAGTTGTTAATTATAGTGATTTGTGGCAACAAATTAACTTTGAACATGATAGACAATTAAATAAATAAATTTTTTTTACTTCCAATATGTAGTTATAGTTAATTAATATAAATTAATAAAATATATTAAATATTTAAATCATTATGATAAAATAATAAAATTATTATATATTGGGGAATGGTATGTAATTATGTGGAAGTAATTGGGTTTTTTGGTAATTGGAGAGGTGGTTTTAATAGAATATATTAGAGAGGCTGTTCGCAGGATGCGAAGGGGGAGGGCGACGGGGCCGGATGAGATACCGGTGGAGTTTTGGAAGTTCGTTGGAGAGGCTGGTGTAAGGTGGTTGACTGGTTTGTTCAACGAAATCTTCAAGACGGCAAAGATGCCCGAGGCTTGGAGGTGGAGTACCATGATCCCTCTCTATAAGAATAAGGGGGACATCCAGAGTTGCAATAACTATAGGGGGATTAAGTTATTGAGTCACTCTATGAAGATTTGGGAGAGAGTGGTCGAGACGAGGCTGAGACGGTTATTGTCTATTTCGGAAAACCAGTTTGGGTTTATGCCTGGCCGTTCGACGACGGAGGCAATTCACCTGGTACGGAGGTTGGTGGAACAGTATAGGGAAAGGAAGAAGGACCTGCACATGGTGTTTATCGACCTGGAGAAGGCATACGACAAAGTCCCCAGAGAGGTGCTTTGGAGGTGCTTGGAGGTGAGTGGAGCCCCGCAGGCATATATCCGAGCGATTAAAGACATGTATGAGGGAGCAAAAACGCAGGTGAGGACGGCGGGAGGAGACTCAGAGCACTTCAACGTCCTGACAGGGTTACATCAGGGATCTACTCTTAGCCCTTTTTTGTTTGCTTTGGTGATGGATGTGTTGACGCGACGTATTCAAGGGGAGGTGCCGTGGTGTATGCTTTTTGCGGATGATATAGTTCTGATTGACGAGACTCGAGGGGGCGTGAATGATAAATTAGAAGTGTGGAGACAAACCCTGGAGTCTAAAGGGTTCAGGTTGAGCAGAAGCAAGACAGAGTATTTGGAATGCAAGTTTAGTGACGTAAGGCTGGAGGATGAGGTGGTAGTGAAGCTGGAATCTCAGGTGGTTTGTAAGAAGGATAGTTTCAAGTATCTCGGGTCCGTGATCCAGGGTAACGGGGAGATTGACGAGGATGTCTCGCACCGTATTGGGGCGGGATGGATGAAGTGGAAGCTCGCGTCGGGGGTGTTTTGTGATAAGAAGGTGCCGCCCAAGCTTAAAGGCAAATTCTACAGGGTGGTAGTCCGTCCGGCCATATTGTATGGAGCGGAATGTTGGCCAGTTAAGAATTCCCACATCCAAAAAATGAAGGTGGCAGAGATGCGGATGTTGCGCTGGATGTGCGGGCTGACTAGGGGGGATAGAGTTCGGAATGAGATTATCAGGGAGAAGGTTGGTGTGACACCAGTGGAGTGCAAGATGCGGGAAGTTAGATTGAGCTGGTTCGGACACGTGAAGAGGAGGGGCATGGATGCCCCGGTTCGTAGGTGTGAGCGGCTAGCGTTGGATGGTTTTAGGCGGGGTAGGGGAAGGCCGAAGAAGTACTGGGGTGAGGTGATTAGGCGGGACATGGAGCAGTTACAGCTTACCGAGGACATGACCCTAGATAGGAAAGTCTGGAGGACGCGAATTAGGGCAGAGGACTAGGCCAGTTGGGGGTCGCTAGTGTAGGGAATTACTTGTTGGGGGTAGTATTCTGATTATGATTTTTCGTGTTCCTTATCCCTTGTTTCAGTGCGAATCTGGGTGCTTTCCTCTGTTTTCCCTCTGTTTTCTTTCTGTTTTTACTTCTTTTACTTATGGCTGTTGTATTTATGTTATGGATGTTATGTTGTGTAATCTTGTAACCTTGTTTCGGTGCTTTACTTTGTATTTGTGTGGTATCTGGTGTTTTGTGTCTTGAGCCGGGGGTCTATCGGAAACAGCCTTTCTACTTCTTTAGAGGTAGAGGTATGGACTGCGTACATCTTACCCCCCCCAGACCCCACCAGGTGGGAATACACTGGGTTTGTTGTTGTTGTTGTAATTATTGTGATTTGTGGCAACAAATTAATTTTGAACATGATAGACAATTAAATAAATAATTTTTTTTTACTTCCAATATGTAGTTATAGCTAATTAATATAAATTAATAAAATATATTAAATATTTAAATCATTATGATAAAATAATAAAATTATTATATATTGGAACATGGTATGTAATTATGTGGAAGTAATTGGGTTTTTTGGTAATTGGAAGAGGTGATTTTAATAGAATATATTAAATATTTAAATCATTATGATGAAACAATGGAATTATTATATATTGGGGCATGGTATGTAATTAAGTGGGAGTAGAGGGATTTTTTTGGTAAGAGTTAATAAAATTTCTATATGTCTTTTAAATATTTTAAGTTATTAATTATTGTGATTTGTGGCAACAAATTAATTTTGAACATGATAGACAATTAAATAAATAATTTTTTTACTTCCAATAAGTAGTTATAGTTAATTAATATAAATTAATAAAATATATTAAATATTTAAATTATTATGATAAAATAATAAAATTATTATATATTGGGGCATGGTATGTAATTATGTGGAAGTAATTGGATTTTTTGGTAATTGAAAGAGGTGATTTTAATAGAATATATTAAATATTTAAATCATTATGATGAAATAATAGAATTATTATATATTGGGGCATGGTATGTAATTAAGTGGGAGTATAGGAGTTTTTTGGTAAGAGTCAATAAAATTTCTATATGTCTTTTAAATATTTTAAGTTATTAATTATTGTGATTTGTGGCAACAAATTAATTTTGGACATGATAGACAATTAAATAAATAAAAAATTTTACTTTCAATATGTAGTTATAGTTAATTAATATAAATTAATAGAATATAATAAATATTTAAACTACTATGATGAAATAGTGGAATTATTATATATTAGAACATGGTGTGTAATTAAGTGAAAGTAATTGAGTCTTTTGGTAATTGAATGGGGTGGTAGAAACCACCTCTTCTATATAATAGAAAAGCACAAAAATAAAAGAACTGTTAGATATTGAATTTAATTTATAATGCAAAATATACAATGGGGGTTTTGACTTATGAACATAAAAGTTTTATGAGTTATGGATATTATTAATACCAATTAAGAGTAGAATTTGTAAGATGAATAAAATCATTAAGTTTTACATTAAAGAAATTACTTTTCAGTTTCTTTAATTTGAATATTTAATATAATTAAGAGAGTTAAAATGAGTGATTTTTTACATAACACATAAATGAAGGAAAAATAGAGAAAATTTCGAAAAAAATAAGAAAAAAGATAAACATGAATGAAATCAAAGAGATTCAGATCACCTTTTTTGCATTCTTCTTTATTATTATATATTAATATTGATTAGGTAAGTAGAGAGTTGAAGAGACATGTAATTTAAGTAAAGAATATAAATATATTGAGATTTTTTTGTAACTCATTAGATATAATTATTGTAATAAATATGATAGCTTTTGTAATTAATAAATAAATAAATTAATAAAAAATGAAAGGGAAAAGTTCAAAAAAAGAGTAAAAATTTAAAAATTAAATGGAGGTCATAGAGATGTGGCACATAAGCATATCAATAACTACCACAACAACAACAACAAACCCAGTGTATTCCCACATAGTGGGGTCTGGGGAGGGTAAGATGTACGCAGTCCATACCACTACCTCTGATGAGGTAGAGAGGCTTTTTCCGATAGACCCCCAGCTCACGACATGGGATACTAATTAAATCCGAAATAAAGCATGGGAAAAGATGAAAAGACATAACTAATCCACCCACAAAGGATAATAAATAAAGAATAGTAAACAAATACGTAATAAGGCATGCAACAATGTGGCATAACAAGAAAAGTACACCCACCCAGTATTGACCTACCCCAACGACCCAAACTATCCCTAACCTTCTATCCTGATTCGTGTCCTCCAGATCTTCCTATCTAGGGTCATGTCCTCAGTGAGCTGCAACTGCTCTATGTCCTGCCTAATCACCTCTTTCCAGTATTTCTTCGGCCTACCCCTACCCCGCTTGAATTCATCCAATGTTAGCCGCTCACACCTACGAACCGGGGCATCCGTGCCCCTCCTCATCACGTGCCCGAACCATCTCAATCGTACTTTCTAAATCTTGTCCTCCACCGAAGCCACTCTAATTTTTTTCCGAATGGTCTCATTCCAAAATCTATCACCCCTAGTAAGCCCACACATCCAACGCAACATCCGCATTTCTGCCACCTTTAATTTTTTGATGTGAGATTTTTTGACTGGCCAACACTCCGCTCCATACAACATGGTCGGACGAACTGTCACCCTGCACCTTCCTATCCCACAACACCCCTGAGGCGAGCTTCCATTTCATCCATCCTGCCCCAATACGGTTGGAGACATCTTCGTCAATCTCACCATTTCCCTAAATCATGGACCCGAGATACTTGAAACTACCCCACTTGCACACCGCCTGGGAATCCAACCTTACTACCACGTCATCCTCCAGCTGCAAGTCATTAAACTTGCATTCCAAATACTCTGTCTTGGTCCTACTCAACCTGAACTCTTTAGACTCAAGGGTCTGTCGCCATACCTCTAGTTTATTATTCACACACCCCCGCGTCTCATCAATCAAAACTACATCGTCTGCAAAAAGCATAAACCAAGGCACCTCTCCTTGAATACGCCTCGTCAACACATCCAACACCAAAGCAAATAAAAACGGGCTAAGAGTAGATCCCTGATGCAGCCCTGTCAAGACAGGGAAATGCTCTGAATCTCCTCCCGCCGTCCTAACCTGTGTCTTAGCTCCATCATACATGTCCTTGATTGCTCTGATATACGCCACCGAGACCCTACTCACCTCCAAGCATCTCCAAAGAACCTCCCTAGGGACTTTGTCATACGCCTTCTCCAAGTCGATACACACCATGTGCAAGTCCTTCTTCCTTTTCCTATACTGTTCTACCAGTCTCCACACCAGATGAATTTCCTCCGACGTCGAGTGCCCGAGCATAAATCCAAACTGGTTCTTCGAGATAGTCACTAACCTCCTTAACCTCAACTCAACCACTCTCTCCCAAATCTTTATAGTGTGGCTCAATAACTTTATCCCCCTATAGTTGTTGCAACTCTGAATGTCACCCTTGTTCTTATATAACGGGATCATAGTACTCCATCTCCAAGCCTCGGACATTTTTGCCAACTTGAAAATGTCGTTAAACAAAATAGTCAACCGTCGCAAGCCGGTCTCGACAAAAAACTTTCAAAAATCCACTGAAATCTCATCAGGCCCCATCGCCCTACCCCTACGCATCCTGCGAACCGCCTCTTTGACCTCCTCTACCTTAAAGCATCTATAATATCTAAAATCACGACACTCCGTAGAGTGCTCTAGATCCTCTAACACAATAGCTCTATCCCCTTCGTCATTCAATAACCAACACTCCACCATCCTCCCCCTTAATGCACTTTACCTGGTCGAGGTCACGACCCTTCCTCTCCCTAGCCTTAGCAATCCTAAAAAACCTTTTTCCCCTCCTTTTGCCTCCAACCCCGCATACAAGCTCTCAAAAGATACCGTCTTAGCCGCCGTAACTGCTACCTTAGCCTCCTTCCTTACTATCTTGTACTCTTCCCTATTGGCCCCCTTCTCTTTTTCATCCTTACTCTCAACCAACTTAGCATACGTCACCTTCTTCACCTCCACTTTCTTCTTAACTTCTTCATTCCACCACCAATCCCCCTGACGGTGGCCCGCCCGGCCCCTAGAAATACCCAACACCTCACTAGCAGTCTCCTTGATGCACCTAGCCACCCTATCCCACATATCATCCACATCTCACCTACACTCCCACACCTCCATACCCGTCATCTTCTCTTTTATTACCCGCGCAGTCGCCAGCGTTAAACCGCCCCACTTAATTCTAGGTTTACCTTCCTCACGCTTTCTTTTTTTATCTCATTTTATACCCAAGTCCATTACCAAAAGCCTATGTTGAGTCAAAAAATTCTCACTTGGAATGACTTTACAGTCCTTACACAAAACCCTATCCTCTTTTCTAAGCAGCAAAAAGTCAATTGGGTCTTGGCTATCACGCTTCGGAAGGTAATCAGGTGATCGTCCTTCTTCAGAAAGCTCGAATTCACCACTACCAACCCAAAAAACCTCGCAAAATCCAATAGAGCAGCTCCCTTGTCATTTCTCTCTCCGAAACTGAAACCACCATGCACATCATCAAAGCCTCCCGGTAACGACCCAATGTGCCCATTGAAGTCCCCCGCTACAACAATCTTCTCAGAACTAGGCACTCCTATCACCACCTCATCCAAAGCCTCCCAAAACCGCAACTTCTCCCCCCCATCCAAGCCCACCTGCGGCGCATAAACACTACACACATTCAGGGTAAACCGCCCAATAACCAACTTAACAGTCATCAACCTATCGTTGATCCTCTTAACCTCCACTACCTGCCCTCTAAGCTCTTCATCCACTAAGATGCCAACTTCATTATTATGCCTCTCGCTACCAGAGTACCATAACTTATAACCATTTACATCCCTTGCCTTAGACCCTACCCACCTAGTCTCCTACACACACGTAATATTGATCCTCCTCTTTCTAAGAATCTTCACCAGCTCTATAGACTTACCCTGAAGAGTCCCTATATTCCAAGACCCAACCCTCAGCCTACCAACTCCAGCAACATGCCTTTCTCTACCACCCCTAACGCTAGACATTGCCCCCACTCCCCCGCACACCCTCCATTCCTCCCCCACTCCCAAAATAGCCCCCTCTCCCTCTCCCTCGGACCCCCTCGGACATGACCCTATCTTGCCATCAAAGCCTATAGCCATAACTCCATAAGAATACAAACAACGACAGTAATAAAGCAACAACAGGAAAAGAAAGGTACAAGTAAAGTAGAACGAATAATCGCGAAAAAAGTCTACGCCACAAATTAATACTACGTCAAGCGATGTACTAATCCGAAACACAACTCAACAACAATCTCCAAACAAAGCAGCCAAATACTAATACCCACACAAGCAACAGGAAGGATGCAAAGAAGTGAAACAGAAGCCGTAACAAGAGACAGGGACACATCAACAAAATAATATACAGGAAATCAAAAACTGACTGAAGTGGCTAAATGCCTAAAATTGTAAATGTCACCGATACGCCTGCTAGCTGTTGGTTCTGTCAATTTGATATCAAAAATCACTGCTGGAGTAAGTTCGCTGGTAAAACGACTGCTGGTACGTTTTTGGAGTGTCGCTGGAGAGTCGCCGGAGTAACGCCGGAGAGCCTTCTGCAATCTTGCCAGGATCTGGACATCTTCTGACCCGAACCACCTGTTTGAACTACCTATTTATCCGCAGGTGAAAACCTTCCCTGTTGCCGGGGTCGAGTCGGCGAGAATCGTAGTTCCACCGGTGACCGAAGCGACGGAACAAGAAGGGAATTTAGGAAGAGAAGGGGGGGTGAGTACAAAGAAGAACTGGGGGTGAGGGAGATCTGGGGTGGGAGAGAGGTTCAACCTTACCTTTTCTGGCTCAATCAACGCCGTCGCCGGCATCAGAAGCTGTCGGCCAGTCGGGGTGGAGCGTGAAGGTGAGCGTATTTACGTTATATATATCGATTGGTTTGCTACTTTACATTATTAGTACTATATATAGAAGTGTGGTTAAGCAAGCACCTCTTCATCGTCGTGTCTGCTTGCTCCGTTATTTTACTATATCACCCTAATTAATTATTATATATCATTTATGTATTAAAAAATTAATAATATTTAATTTTTAAAAAAATTAAAATAGACATTTATGACATATTTGCTTTGCTGTTTCAACCGTAATTTTATTATGTCACCCTAATTAATTATTATAAGTCATTTAAGTATTAAAAATTTAATAATATTTAATAAAAAAAGGTAAAATAGACATAAAATAATAAATTAACTATTGATGTTTTAAATTAACTTGACATCTTATATGAGACCCATTTAATTTTTTATGTATTTTTTATAGCAATTTTGCTATATCACTTCTAGTTAGTTATTATGAATCATTAAGACATGTTTGCTTCACTACTTCAATTGTGATATTCGGTTGACTTTTGAAATTATATCATTTTGTGATAGGGCCCAGTCACCTCCCTTCTTCCCAACCTCTGGCAGTCAAAGCTATAGGGAGACGTGCTTCGGTCTTTCCATCGATAGAAGCAGTAGGTATATAACACAAACTCTAGCTTAAATCTAAGGTTGCAATACGATATCACCAAGCTAATCACTAAGATACTAAACTAAGTGGTTTAACATCATGAATTTATTTATGAATAATCTAGATAAGTCTAACCCTTCCAAATGAGCAAAGTAGGGGTATTTATATTAGGATTAGGCACGGGGTTAAAATACAAGAATATCTCTATCACTTAAATTGGAATAGAAGAAAAAGTATTATAAATCACAATAATTAAAATTTTAAATTATTTTTAAAATATATGAATATCAATGCCACAAAAGTTTGGACAAGGAGAGTATTATAAATTGCAATAGTTAAGAGCTTGAAATAGAAAATTACAATGTTAAAGGAGTATTATAAATTACAATAACTAACAGCTTAAAATATCTAGAAACATATCAAAATATAATCATTATCTAAATTTTATTTGTGTCACATAAATTGAGATAAAGAATAACATATATTCGGCTCATGCTAGCACGGACGCCCTCAATATCTAGTATAATTACAAAGGGAAAGGACAGAAATGACATTTCAGATCAAACAAATTCCACGAAAATGGCCATGAAATTTAAATTCCACTTTCTAACCATTTCAATTTGTTGGCTTGTTCTATACAATTTCTACACTCCTTCTAAACAATTTCTATACATATAAATATTCTATACAAAAATTATATAGTTTTGATACATAATTTATACAATAACTATATATTTTTCATACATTTTATACAATAATTATATAATTTTTATACACTTTCTATATATTTTTTATATATATTTTATACATATACATATTTGATATAACTATACAATTTTTATACATATATCTTATATAGATACATGTTCGATATAACAATTATACCATTTTTATATAATTATATTTATTTATTTATTATTTTTAAATAATTAAAAAAAGCAGAATATTTTTCAATTAAAAAATTTATAGCCAAAAAAAAATTGAAAATATTTTTAGAAAGAACCGAATGACCCAAGTTGAAAACTGTATCAATATTGTATGTGGATTCTATCAATATGGTATATAAACAGAAAATTACATGCTATCGCCCCAATAGTGGGAGGCTTTAGATTTTTGACCCCAATAAGAAAAATCTTTAAACATTAGTCTTCCTTCCTCTTTTTAGTATAGTACAAGTACAAATTTGCCCTCTACACCTCAAATATTTTTAAACTTTTCATACTCATTAGTCTCTCAAATTCTATTTTATTTTTATTATTTCACTTTTTTCTATTTTTTCCTTTAATTTTATTTTCATGTTTTAATTCATTTGTCTCAACGTTTATTTTTTTCTCTTTTTTCTCAAACATTATCTATTTCTTTATTTTTTTTAATCATTTGTCTCAACCTTTATCTTTATTTTATTTTTGGTTTTTATCATTTCTTTTTTTTCCTCATTTTTCCCAAACTTTATTCTATTTTTTGCCTCTCATTTTTATTTTTCTCAATTTCTTTAATTCTTCGCTTTTTTCTTGCCTTTTTTTTTCTCAATCTCTTTTATTTATTTCTCTATTTTGTTTGACCACCTTTTTATTTATTCTCAATTTCTATTATATTTTGCTAATAAATAAAAAATTAGATAATCCGTAAAAGGGATCTTCTTTTTTTGACATCAAAGAAAATTTAAGGGCATGATTTGTTGTTAAAAAGATTTTTGAGATAAGTTTTGCCTCTAAGACAAATTATAGAACAACTCATAAATCAAAGCACAATGTGGTAGTGTCAAGTCTTGCTTGTGGAGCATAACTTGTTGTTTGAAAATCCTTGAGTTAAGTCATGCTTCTAAGACAAGAATTATAGAACATCTCATAAATTAAAAAAAAATGTGGTAGTATCAACACTTGTTCATTGGGCGTAACTTTTTTTTTAGGAGGTTTTTGGGCTAAGTTTTGTCTTAGAGGCAAGACTAATAGAGCATCACATAAATCAAGACACAATATGATAGTGTCAACTTTTGTCCATAGGGTGTAACATGTCGGCTAAATCTTGTCTCTAAGGCAAGAGTTATAGAATATCTCATAAATCAGGACACGATGTGGTAGTATCAACTCTAGCCTATGAGACATAACTTATTGTTTGAAAGTCCTTGGACTAATTCGAGCCTCTAATGCAAGAGTTATAGAGCATCTCACAAATCAAGATATAATGTGATACTGTCAATTCTTACCCATAGAGCATAACTTGTTTAAAAGTCCTTAATTTATAAAACATCTCATAAATCAAGACACAATGTAGTAGTGTCAAATCTTGTCCGTGGAGCATAACTTGTTGTTTAAAAGTTCTTGGGCTAAGTCTTGTCTCTAAAGCAAGAGTTATAGAACATCTCATAAATCAAAACATAATTTGATAATGTCGACTCTTACCCGTGAGACATAACTTGTTATTTGAAAGTCCTTGGGTTAAGTCTTGCCTCTAAGGCAAGAGTAATAGAATATCTCATAAATCAAAATACAATGTGGTAATGTCAACTCTTGCCCATGAGGTACAACTTGTTATTTGAAAGTCCTTGGTCTAAGTCTTGCCTCTAAGGAAATAGTTATAAACCATCTAATAAATCAATGCAAAATGTGGTACTGTCAACTCTTGCCCGTGGGACATAACTTATTGTTTGATGGTCCTTAGGCTGAGTCTTGCCTCTAAGACAAGAGTTGTAGAACATCTTATAAATGCAGACATAAAGTGGTAGTGTCAACTATTGCCCGTGGGGCATAATTTGTAGTTTGAAAGTCCTTGAGTTAAGTCTTACCTCTAACGCAATAGTTGTAGAATATCTCATAAATGAAAACATAACGTGGTAGTCAACTTTTGCCCGTGGGGCATAATTTGTAGTTTGAAAGTCCTTGAGCTAAGTCTTGCCTCTAAGGCAATAGGTGTAGAACATTTCATAAATGAAAACATAATGTGGAAGAGTCAACTCTTGCCCATGGGGCATAATTTGTAGTTTGAAAGTCCTTGAGTGAAGTCTTGTCTCTAAGGTGATAGTTATAGAACATCTCATAAATGAAAATATAACGTGGTAGAATCAACTCTTGCCCGTGGGGCATAATTTGTAGTTTGAAAGTCCTTGAGCTAAGTCTTGCCTTTAAGACAATAGCTGTAGAATATCTCATAAATAAAAATATAACGTGGTAGAGTCAACTCTTGCTCGTGGGGCATAATTTGTAGTTTGAAAGTTTTTGAGCTAAGTTTTTCCTCTAAGACAATAGTTGTAGAACATCTCATAAAGGAAAACATAACGTGGTAGAGTTAACTCTTGCCTGTGGGGCATAATTTGTCGTTTGAAAGTCCCTGAGCTAAGTCTTACCTCTAAGGTAAGAGTTATAAAACATCTCATAAATCAAAATACAATGTGGTAGTATCAACTCTTGCCCATGAAACATAACTTGTTGTTTGAAAGTCATAAATCTTGTCTCTACAATGTGGTAGTGTCAACTCTTGCCCATGAAATATAGTTTGTTGTTTGAAAGTCATAAGTCTTGTCTTTATAATGTGATAGTGTCAACTCTTACTCATGAGATGTAACTTGAATGGAAGAAATTGAAAAAAAAGAACAAAAATAATAAAAATTGCAAAAAAAGAAGAAAATAAAGAAAAATATTTAGAAAATAAAAATCAAAGAAAATAGAGAAGTTGAGAGAGAATGGAAAAAAATAAAGATTGATAAAAATATTTAAAAAATTAAATAAAAATAAAGGTCGAGAAAAATTTAAAAAGAAAAAAAAAAGAAAAAATAAAAATCAAAGAAAAATAACATAGTTTTTTATAAACTAGTTTAGTATACGTGTTTTGTACGTGTATTTAGTGGTTATTATTAAATTTAAATTTAAATTTAAATATAACAAATTAAATTTTAAAAGAGCTCCACAAAGTGAGAATATATTGCATACAAAAAGAATGAAGTATATAATATTCTATAAAAGTGTTTTTAGGAAAAAATATTATTGAGAATTAATTAGTATCCGACGAAACTTTTAAAATCAACTTATTTTGAAAAAGATCCTTCCAATAGTTTTTTTTTTTTTCAAACATAAAGAAAGTAGTTCTAAAATTAAATATGTTTAGAACTCTAATGTGAATGTAACTTCTTGTTTCTACAAGGAAATAAGATTCAAAAAGGACAATTATTCCTTTAAATAAGGGAGAATATATATATATATATATATATATATATATATATATATATATATATATATATATAAGTTAAACTTAACCAAATACGACACGAGTTTAGTTGGAAATTTGTCTCATAAATCAAACAGGACATGAATTTTAAAAGTTAATTTTTCAACAGAAATAATTTATTTTTGAGAAGTTTTATTGTGGAAAAAAGGTGAAAAGACGATTTTGTCTATAGCAAAATATTTTAATGAAGGGCAAAAAGTTCAAATCACTTTTCTAAGGGTCTTCACACTTTTAATATATTATTATAGATGTAGACGTTCAGAGGTGTAAAGAAAAAAAAATAAGGATTGAGAAAAACTAAAAAGAACTAAAAAAAGGGAAAGAAAAAATAAAAAAATAAAAAAAAAGAAGTTGAGAGGAAAAAAAGGAAAAAAGTAAGGGTTGAAAAAAAAAAGAGAAAAGAAAAATAAAAATCAAAGTAAAATTAAAAAGAGAAAAAAATAGTTGAAAGATATAAATATGGAATTGTTTTCTATTATGAGGATCATTTATGAAATTTACTCCATTGGTCAGGGACAAACTTGAACTATTTTTTTTTAAAAGAGTTATACCATATCTTTTTCCTTAATTATAGTGGACAAGATTTATTTTCCAGTGGAATCTACCAACGATCTACTTCTGTCTACTACCTTGTTAACTTATCTGCAACAAAAAATGACAAAATATTAGAACAAAATAATGCTAAAAAATTAAAGAAAAATCTATATGAATTTACAAACATTATTCACTGTATATTTGAATCATGTAAGGAAGATGTTAAGTGCATCTTTAATTAATCTACAGTTTTTCTAATCCTTGAATTGTTAAAGGCGTAAACTAGTTATCAGGCTAACACTCTAGCCAAGTTGCGTCCTCAAACGATAATACATTCTTCGTGCTATTGTAATAGACCGTAAACGGATACCATCGAATCGTGAAGATATAGGTAAAGTTATATACACATCATTCTTTTCAAATTCCACTTATGGAATTGTACTAAATATATAAAATTACTACACACCACCAGTGTTGAGGAAACGAATGTAGATAACTAGATCACTCTTAATCTCTATATATGTATAGAAGCTTCTAAAAGTAGCTAGTTAGTAAGAGTTAGTTAATATAGAGGCCGTTTGGCCATAAAAATATTCAGTTTTTTTTTTTTTGAAAAAAAAAAACACTTTTTTGTTGATTTCACCTTTTTTTCCATTTCAATTTCAACTTTTATTATTATTACATATAACCTCAATTTTTATTAATATTACATATAACCCTAATTTTTACGCAAAGTCCTTCTTAACTTCAGCCATCTACCAGCCAACAACCACAAACAAATGTGTAGTTGTTATTCATACTTTTTTCATCGTAAAAGTCTTCAAAATTGAAGACAACTTGAACTTCAATTTACTTCCTCAACTACTTCTTTCTACTTTTGGCTATAAAAATCTCCAAAATTGAAAACTAACCTCAACTTTAATTTTTTCTTCTTTCCTCAAAATCTGAAGGAACTTTCAATCGGCCATTCTTGCCGCTCAACACCAACAGCTTGCGGCAACATATTTGACGGTAATCTTTTATGCTTGATTTGTCATCGTATTTTAGATTTGTTATTCCTAGATTGAGATTTTTCTGTGTTTAGCTATGTGTCGATAATTTTTAGTTGCTTTTCAATTATGTGTTGATATTTTCAATTTTTTGTTCAATTGTGAAATTATTTTTTGTTTGATTTTAAAAAAATTATTATGTCAACTTCCATCGGCTTGTTACAACTGATGATGTTAGGATTATTTTTTAAAGTTCTATAATGCAAATAAAACTTGAATCTGATTTTGGAATATCAAACGAAAACTCTGTGGCAGCACCTTCATTGGTTAATAGAGTAACATATAAATCTTAACTTGTTCTATGATCTTCAACTTATATAAGCCATGTTTTTAGTTATATGTTGTTCGAAAATAAAGATTTTTATGTGTCTAATTATTTTGTTGTTGTTATACAATAGCAACGAAAAAAATGAGCAAATCACGTGGTTCAAATCCCTATAAATGGACAGATGATGATACATTTATTCTGATTCATATCGTACATGATGATGCAAGGAATTACAGATTTAATGGTTCTACCATTAATGTTTCACGTTGGAGGAGAATTATAGATGAGTTTTGAAGCAAATCCAGAAAGAAAGACATTTATGATGAACAACAAATCAAGTTCAAACATAACAGATTAAGGATAGACACGAAAAATTTCAAGGAGTTACTTCTAAATTGTTTTGGATATGATTAGGATCCTATCACTAACACAGTTACTTGTTCATTTGACATTTGACCGGTGCATGTATCGATAAGATAGCTAGATGAGTTAAATTATGTATATTCTATTTATGTACATTGAACTAATATTTTTTTTTTCAATATTGTACAACAAAAGAAAGAAAAAAAAATAAAGTTAAGCAAGTTCAGATATAAGGGGCTTGAACACTTTGAGTTGTTGCAAGAGATATTTGAAAAGTCATTTGCCACAGGAAAAAACGTGGTTTATAGTATTGCGATTGATTCCCCACAACGATCAAATGAACTTACTAGAGTGGACAAACAACCTTTTTTCTTATGATGACGATCCTGATGATGTTGGCCTATGCATGTCACAAGTAGTGGTACTGGGACTGAAAAACATACTATGACTGATCCATCTGTGAAAACTGATAGCGTCACATTTATACGTCGTAAAAAATATCGTGCTACAACTATGGACAATATACATGAATCTCTTGAGGAACACTTGAAGTAAAAAAGAGAGTGAGCTGAAGAAAAAAAAAGAAACAAGCGCAAGCGGCAAGAAAATTTGAGATAAATATTTACTCAGAGCAAATTGTCATTTCCTAATTTCAATATATCATAAATAAATTTGATATCGAGAAAAAGTAATTTTCTCTAGATGTGCCTCACTTGCGTGACCCAAGCTTTTAGAAGATGTTTGTTCATATGGCTGAAAAATGGTAAATTCAGTGGATTAAAGGCTTGGGACAAATTTGAGAAACTAGTGGTTGTAATTGTTTGTATTGTAGTCTATTGCGATGAAATGCTAGATTTTTACGTGTGTAATGCTTATTTATGTGTATCGATTCTCTCAGAAAAATTCACTTTAAGTGTTCGATTTGTAGTAATGTATTCATTTGATATTGTGCTTCTATAAACTATCTGTTAAGTTGTCTGGTCTAATTTATTGTATTAATATTGTATTCTTTCACTATTTGTAGGTTGTTTGTAAGTGTTCATTGAAAGACATGAGCATACCCAGCAACGACATCTAGTCTGACAGCGATATTAAAGATTACATCTTATGCATTGCAGTTTGTGATCATTGTGAACAGATTTCTCAAGAACATAGATTATTATCTCGCACACCGCAACATACATCTAGGCCAGTATGACATAGGTAATTGATCTTCTTTATGGACAACATGCGTATGTATGACACTACACATTTCTATCCTAAAATATTTTGTCTGTTAATCAACATGATAAAATAAAAAAACGTGTTACCAACCAATCAACGAACGCCACATGTTTCAATTGAGGAGTCAATAGCTATTTTTCTTACTATTATTGCACGTAATGATAGTCAACGGTTGGCAAGTAAATATTTTCAGTATTTTTTTGAGACAATTAACTGGCACGTTAGAAGAGTCGCTTAAGTATTTAGTCAACTGACACCAATAATTATATGTCAAAAAAAAATATCGAGCATATATTCAAAGATTGAGTAGCCATTTTTTGCTTTACTTTGAGGTAAAACTTAAAGATTTTTTTTGAAGGAGTTATCATGCTTGTTTAGCTTTAACAATTTTATGATCATGTTTGATATGACTGTGTTGGTACAATTGATGGGATATATATATAAGTGGAGGTACAAAAGAATAAGCAACAAACATATTGTAACTGTAAGGGATTCACTTCACAAAATGTCTTATGTGCATGTGATTTTGATATGCAGTTCACCTTTATTACATCTGGTTGAGAAGGTACTACATATGACAGTAGGTATTGCAAATGATAGTAGATAAAGGATCCTTCAAATATACAAATAATGCTTCAATTTTGAGTTTTCTTGACACAATTATATGCTTCAAACTGCTCAAGTTTTTCTTCAAATTCTAGCAAAGATGTACAATAGATCATTATGCAGAAAAAAGCTCAGCAAAGCTTGGCGGCCTTACAACGCAATATCATATCACTTGTACTTGCAGTTTTAAATAGTGGTTAGTTGGCTCTTGACTTTGTCTTGGCACCTATATATGAAACATGAAAATAATGGAGTGAATCTACTGACTTATTCTGAATCATAATTGCCGATAAGTTCATAAAAGACCTAAAATCAATAATATATATTAATAACTGGTTTACTGTCAAATAGTTGTAAAGTCTGAAAAAAAAATTATTGATTTCAGTGAACTTTGATCATTTTTGGCCAAGTGAAATAATTTCTTGCTAAAGAAAAGCAATATTCCAATACAATCAAGGAAAGAAATAGATCACATCTTGGCCAAATATCAATCCTCTTACTTTGAGAGACAAAAATAGTGAATAATAATACGGTATATGTATATCTAATTGAATCCATATGGTAATATATAGACCTTAAAATAAGGCTTAATTGTGATTTATGTCTCTCTTAATCAACATTCAATTCCTCAGTTGTACTTGCAACATGTTTTTGCCAAGGCTCTCCAGGTTGTTAAAAATTATTCCTACACCAAAGCTACATCAATTGTTAGTTAGCGCTGATCAGGCAAATGTTATCAGTACTAGTGCATCAGAAGAAAGACAAGAAAGCAGTTACCCATTAAAGTGATACTATAAAATGTGAAGTCACCAACTTCTTATTTGGTTTGTTGTTGTATAGTTATTTGGTTAGCTGGTGTTACAAAAGGGATAACACCATAATAAAATTTTTTTGAATCTTTCTCATCATTTAAGAATCACATTTGGTTGTATATTAGTAGGTAAATTAGTTAGATGGGTGATTTTGATAGTTTTTAAAAGTTGGAGGCATAAAATTATATTTAAAAAGTTTTTCCAAAAATCTAAAAAAACTTTTAAAAAGATATGGCCAAACACAACTCCAACTCTAACTTCGTCTCCAACTTCAAAAAAAATTAATTTTCATGGCCAAATGCCTATATAGTTAGTCGGTAGTTAGAGGTAGTTACTACTCTATAAATAGTATTAGCTTGTATCTTTTAACACACAAGTAATAATACACTAATCACATTACTCTATTCTCTTCTTTTTATCTCTGTACTCCATTCATGAAGAACATATGATTGTTAAATTCATCATAGTATCAAATCATATCTGAATCTGATTTAGCTAGTTCAATTCTGTAGGATTCTTGATCATTGAGTTAAGAAATTCGTTTCTGTTACTTCTTTTTTCTTTTTTCTTGACATTCTAGAAATTCTTAAGGAAATCAATGGCATCAACTGGTAATTCCCCTAACAATGCTATGAATGCAACAACAAAAGTCATTACATCAATCAATCCACCTACTGCAGGAGTTAGTGTCGATAAGACTTCTCTGTTTTCTTTGAATTTCAATCATCCACTATACCTGTTAAATTCTTATTTAGCAGATATTAATATCATATCATTTCAGTTAAAAGGATGTGAAAATGATGTGATATGAAGTAAATCAGTTATAATTGATTTATTAGGAAGAAATAAGTTTAATTTTATTGACGGTTCTTGAAAGAAAGGAAGTTTTCCAGTTGAATTATGTGCAAGCTTGATTTGAGGTAGGTTATGATATTGTAGTTTAATTCATATGTGTATGTTAATTACTTTGTAGTATGACTTGTTAGTGCATGCTGTTTGGTGTGGTTAATACAAATGATTTTATTTTGTTGTATGATTTTGACCTACCTCATTGCTACATGTGGAATATTTTGGTATTTGAAACGTTCCCATGGATTATTGGTGAAACAAAATTGACAGAAACTTGTGTCTGAAATTTATTACATGGATAAAATTTATCCCCTACAGATCATAACTAGAGGGTGGAGGTATTATTCATTGTGTGTATGTACGAGGGTCGTGTGCAGGAAAATATATTTATACAGTTGATAATTGATTAACTTCTTGACTTGGTTTGACTGAACTTGACTTGATGACAATATGTTGATTTGTTGATTGAAATCATAAGTGGCTTATGTGATACTTGTATTGCTAACTATATGTTGCTTGAACATGAATTAACTTTTTGTACTATAATTTGATTATGTGTTCATATTCTCATTTTAGGTTGGCCAAATGACCCTATCGGTACAACGTTATTTTCTTGTGTGCCGATACTACACATGCTTTTACTTTTTTGAGTGCAATGCATATTTTAGTGGCTCCTACAAGAGCTCAATTGTGATTTCAATGATTAACTTCAGATTCAAAGGTGAGCAGCATATCTGGGCTGCCATGAGATCTTTCCTTTATAACATAGTTCTTATTTTTAGACTTATGCGTTCCTTTAGTTTTGGTGTAGCATCTCCTTCTTGACATTCTTTAGTAGTTTTGGAACGGACTATTTTTGATTCCTAGGGATAGTTTTTCGTTAAGTACAATATTTTGCATTTTAGTGATATTTTTGGTTCATAGGGATAGTTTTTAGTTAACTACAATATTCCTCATTTAAATTACCCTTATTTATTGTTCATCTTTATTTAATGCCAATCTTTTTTGCACCATATAATATCTTTCCGAATTTATTACTAAAGGTAAGAATGAAACAAATAAATACTTTCTCCGTTTTAAAATAGTTAGCCCTCTTACTAAAAATATTTGTTTTAATGTAGTTATCCTATTTGTGAAATTAAGAGAATTTTATTATGCTCTTTCAAGATTACCCATATTATTAAATGACTACATAAAGTGTATATAGTCACATTTATACTTTCAAAGTATAATTAATAAGGCTAATTTGGTAAAATAAGCACCTAACTAATATTTTCTTAAGGAAAATGCCAAGTCAATATGGGTCAACTATTTTGAAGCGGAGGGAGTAATAATGTCTTCATTTCGTGAAATGACAAGTATTAAGGAACATCTACTTTTAGTAAGGACGACAACTAATTAGAAATGGAGGAAGTAGCTTATTTTCCTAAAACGTATTTTTTCAAAATTTTACCAAACATAATGAAATAGAGATTGAATTAGGTATACTAAATAAATAGGCCGGGTGACTTTACTTTTTTGTCCCTCCTAAGAAAGCCCTACAAAACCAGTCTCTCTTCTTTTTTATATGTAGCACAATTACCTATTTGCTCCTCTATGTCTCAAATATTGTCAAACAACTCCATACTTATTTATCTTTCAACCTTTTATTTTTCTTTTTTTATTTTACTTTTATTACTGTTTTTTCTTTTCCTTTTTTTTTTTAAAGTTTTTTTCAATCATTACTCTTTTTTTTCTTTTTCTCCTCTCAACTTCTATTTTTTTTCTCTTTTTTATTTTACTTTAATTTTTATCTTTTTTCTTGTTCTTTTTCCAGTCCTTACTTTTTTTTCTTTTCTCCTCTAACTTCTTTTTTTTAAATCTTTTGTCCCCTTTTTTATTTTTCTTTGATCTTCTTTTTCTTTTTAATTTTTCTCAGTCTTCATTTTTGTTTTGTCTTTCTTTTTTTTTTTCTCAATCTTTTTTTTCCCCTCTCAACTTCTATATTTTCTTTTTTTCCTTTTTATTTTTTATTTTTAAATATCTTTCTTCATTTTTTTCTGCAACTTTTATCATTTCTTTCGTTTCTTCAATTCCTTAAACAATAAGTTACGCCCCATGGGCTGGAGTTGATACTGCTATATTGTATTTTAATTTATGATATGTTCTATAAATCTTGCCTTAGAAACAAGATATAGGACTTTCAAACAACAAGTTACGTTTCTAAAGATTTTCAAACAATAAGATATGTACATTGGGCAAGAGTCAACACTACCACATTGTATTTTTTACTTATGAAGGACTCTATAACTCTAGCCTTAGAGGCAAGACATAGCCCTAAGACCATGTAATACCCCAAACTTTTCTTAGCTTAATTCAACTCCTAGTGTATGCATAAGATGCTTAAATCCTGAAAATTTAACTAATTGTAGGGGACTTAGTCTTATTTTTGGCCTCTTAACTTTGAAAATTTTTAAATGGGTCTTTTTAACCCCGAGAC
Organism: Capsicum baccatum var. pendulum; assembly: GCA_030864225.1. Classification (NCBI taxonomy): domain Eukaryota; kingdom Viridiplantae; phylum Streptophyta; class Magnoliopsida; order Solanales; family Solanaceae; genus Capsicum; species Capsicum baccatum. The sequence continues at coordinate 27,324,925 of CM061554.1, read as the reverse complement.
GTAGATTTTTGAGTTAATTCATGTTCAGTGGTGCAAGGAGCATGTCTCCGAGAAGTTTTGGATTTCTTGGACAAGGATTGAGTTGTGTTGGAATTTCGATTCCGGCAGCTCATTGCAATAGTGGTGCGTCATGGTGGCTATAGCGATGAGGTATCCATTGCGTCGCAGTATCCCTTCAATCTGCGTTCCAATTATGAATTTAATTTTTTGAGGGGAAATTAAGTCTTTTTCTCTCAATTCAATTCGAAAAAACACGAAGTAAAACGTCGGTTAGGGCATTATATGCCCATTTTTCTCTGATTTTACTCTAAAAAACAAACCCTAATCATCCTCCAAGTTCATCAATTTCATTCATTTTCCTCCAAGAAAACCAAGAAATCAAGTTACCAAATTCAAGAACCTTCAAGAAAGCTTAAAGATTTGTGTTTCTCTTTTAAGATTTAAGATTTAAATTATGTGTGATGTTCATCCATGGGCTCTTTTCACCCATGGAGTCCAAGATCCCCTTTTGGTATCAAACTATGAGTTTTTACATGTTTATGATGAATTGTCTTCATGAAATTGCTCTTGATTTTGATTACAAGTTATGTTACAAGTGTTTTTCAATTGAATGAGCCCTTATATAATTTGAGTATTGAAATACTCATGTTAAATCCCTAATTCATGGCTTTGGTATTATAACTATGTTTTCAATCACATGTTTTACCCATTTTCATGCTTAAATTTATGACTTCCATGTGTTTTATGAAATATTTAAATGTTGGGTTTTGAGCAATGATCCTTTGTTATGGTTTTTAAAGCTTCATATGTCCTTATTGTTATTTTCATTCAGTGTTGGAGGGTTATGAACACCCGATACTAAGGTATTTACATAATTACATATATTCAGAATATTTTCAGATAAACCATGAGCGTTGTCATTCAGTTAGTTATCATGATTAATTGTTTGTTCAGTTAAACTTAGTTCAGTCCAGTAATCAGTGTTATTCAGTTGGAAGTAGGATTTAGCACCAAGCGAACTCAGGGATAGGGGATCACCTACCAGTTGAGAGTGTGACCTTTAGTAGCGGGCCCTCAATTTCAGAACTATGTAACCAGCATAGATTAGAGATATCAACCTGACATTTGAGAGTTGATAAAGTGTTTACCTTTCAGTTGAGGGTAACACGTATCTCATTAGAGCACATGCCAGTTGAGGGTGAATCATTAGTCCTTCAGGATATTAGTTTAGTGGATCTACACAGCCATTGTTAGTACCCGTGGTACGATACTGACACCCTTCCAACTGGGTTATAGGTTGGACCTCACTTAGCTTAGATTGGGGCATGTCGGTTAGATAATACCTCCCATAGTCTCAGCTCAATATTTAGTATAAAATTTAATTTAGGTTTGCTTGACCATAGCATACAGTTCATCAGTTATTCAGTTACCAGATTTCAGTTACAGACTATTTCAGTATTATGTTATATGTTTGGTCATGCATTCTCATATTTTACAACTTTCACACATTCATGCATCAGTTATCTCATGTTATTTATTTATTCACTATTTCATGCACATGAACCTATACATTTTAGCCTAACCTCATCTCATATACCAGTACATTCAAAGTACTGATCGCATTTTTTTTTGCGCTATGATGTCTTATATCATAGGTTCAGATGCTCAGTTTCCTGACCATGCTTAGACAGTTCAATTTATCAGTAGCAGAAGTTGTGGTGAGTCCCCATATATCGAGGACCTGATATGTTATTTTAGTATTTTTCACATTTTTTTCAATTAGTTTAGTTTGGAGTTAGTTGGGGCCTGTCCTATCAACTCTTCAATCAGTTAGAGGATTTCAGATATTTTCAGTCATTCAGACAGTTAGACATTTTATCAGTTGTTTGATCATTCTTTTCAGTATATCATCAGACGTTCAGACTTATGAGTTAAATCGTATTTTTAGTATTTGAACCTTATGACTTTGTTCAGTTATTTCCGCATATGTTCATTATTAGTATATTATTCAGGGCTCATAGTAGGTAGCAATCCATGGGTTAGCTTATGATCACTTGTGATCGTAAGTACCATTTTCACGACTAGGAGGTAGTCTCGAGTCTTGAAAAAACTTGGTATCAGAGCCTAAGGTTTTACAGTATCCTAGGGAGTCTGAAAGTCGCGTTGAGTAGAGTCTTGTGCATGTGTGTAAAGTGTGCCACACTTATGGACAAGAGACTACAAGACGTTTTAGGAAAAATTTCTCTTCTTTCAGTATTCATGTCGTGTGAGTGAGCATAACCTCTATTTAAACTTTTTTTCTAATCCATTCTTTATTCCGTTATAGAAATGCCTCCCAGACAAAATAACAGAAAAAGGAATGGGAACCATTCCACACCTCTGCCTGTTCAGGAAGATCCCCTGAATGAGCACGTCTATAATGCCGAATTCAGGGCTTCCTTCACTACCTTAGTTCATTCAATAGCTACTCAGAATAATTAGCAAGTTATTGCCCTAGCTAATCTAGTGGCAAATATAGTTGCAGCTAGGATTCGAGATTTCACCCGAATGAATTCCTCTTTATTTTTGGATTCCAAGTCTGAAGAGGATCCACATGAGTTTCTTGATATGGTTTAGAAGGTGACAGATATCATGGGTGTCACTTTGAGTGGGAGTGCAGAGTTGGCTGCATACCAGTTGCAGTATATAGCTCATTCTTAGTATAAGCAGTAGAAAGGTGATAGGGGTGATGAGGCAAGGCCTATAGAGTGGGAGGAGTTCGCTACGACCTTTTTAGATAGGTTCTTTTCATTATAGTTGAGGAAAGCTAAGGTGCAGGAGTTCATTAATTTGAAGTAAGGTAGTATGAGTGTGAAGGAATACTCTCTTAAGTTTACTCTGTTGATGGGGTATTCTTCTTCGGTGGTGGTTGATAACAGGTCTAGAATGAGTAAGTTTGTTTCTGGTATATCTGATAGTGTGGTCAAGGAGTATAGAATTGCTTTGTTGATTAAGGATATGGACATATCTAAGCTTATAGTCCATGCTCAACAAATTGAGAAACAAAAGCTTAAGGAGAAAGAGAAAGAGAATAAGAGGGCCAGAACAGGTAGCTTTAATTTTCCTTAACCTAGGTCAGAGGGTGGTAATCGTTCTCAGTTCCATCAAAAATTTTTAGCCCCAGCTCTATCTTCATCTAGTGCGCCAGTGCCAAAGTTTTGAAATGACCGTCGGGATAGAGCGCCAGGCTCTAAACCCCAGGGTAGTGTGAATAACAGACGTACTAATCCTCTTTGCAGAAATATTTTAGGAATCATCAGGATGTGTGTAGAGCCAGTAGTGATGTGTCTTTTGGGTATGGCAAGCCAGGACACAGATTCAGAGATTTTCCAAAGAGTGGTCAGCAGGGTCAGTTCAGTTGTCCTTCAGTTCCATTAGGTCGCTCAACTCAGTAGGTAAGGGTGGGCGTTCGGTATTTTTAAAGTTCAGATTTGGTAATCAATATTTGGACATAGATACCATATACCATACTAATAAACATCAGTTCGGTAATTGGTAAATTAAACTTTGGTTCGGTACGGTATTTGATAATACTATATTAAAGTTGGAGATGTGCAAATGTACGTTTAAACTTCAAAGATTATATTTAATAGAAACCCTATTTAGTATTCTTTTTGTTATTTTTTACGAATATATTACCAAGGTCCAAGAGATTCTGTGGGATGATTTATATATATATATATATATATATATACATATATTGGATATTCGGTAAATACCAAAAACCAAACAATATTAATATCTTGTACCAAATCCAATCTCGAATATCGAACGTTAAAATTTTACTCACAAATATCATACCAAATACCGAATTACCAAATACCAATTATCAAATCTTTTCTTTTGGTTTGGTAATTCGATTTTCGGTATTTTATGCCCAGCCCTATCAGCAGGGTGTCATGTCCAGTGCAACTAGTAGTCAGCACCAGAACAGATTGTATGCACTTCAGTCCCGATAGGATCAGGAAAGTTCTTCTGATGTGGTTATGGGTACGTTACAGGTCTTTCATCTTCATGTTTATACTTTGTTAGATCTCGGAGCTTCGTTTTCTTTTGTAACCCCTTATATAGATGTTAATTTAGGTGTCAGTCCCGAATCTTTAGCAAAACCCTTCTCAGTTTCTACTCTAGTTGGTGTCTCTATTGTAGCCAGGCAGGTATACAGTAACTGTCCGGTCATAATATCCCAGAAAGTCACCTCAGTTGACCTTGTGGAGTTAGAGATGACTAACTTTGATGTCATTCTCGGTATGGATTGGCTCCACTCATGTTATGCCTCAGCTGATTGCAGAAATAGAGTCGTTCAGTTTTAATTTCCCAATGAACCAGTTATTGAATGAGGTCTAGTACTTCAGCGCTTAGGGGTCAGATTATTTCATATCTTAGAGCTAAAAAGATGATGTCCAAAAGGTGTATGTACTATCTTCTTCAAGTCAAAGACTCTAGTTATGAGACTCTAGTCTCGAGTCAATTTCAGTAGTAAGGAAATTTCCATATGTGTTCCCTAAAGATCTTTTTGGAGTTCAACCCGAAAGAAAAATTGACTTCGGAATAAATCTTCTTCCAGATACCTATCCTATCTCTATTTTGCCCTACAGAATGGCACGAGCTGAGCTCAAAGAGTTGAAAGAAAAGTTAAAATATCTCTTAGATAAGGGATTTATCAGGCCTAGTGTTTCCCCATGGGGTGCTCCAGTCCTTTTCATGTGTAAGAAAGACGGTTCTCTCAGAATATGCATTGACTACCGTTAGTTGAACAAATTCACAGTCAAGAATAAGTATCCACTCCACAGCATTGATGACTTATTAGACCAACTTTAGGGTGTTAGTTATTTCTCTCAGATAGACCTCATATTCGACTATTATCAGCTCAAATTCAGAGAATGTGACATTTTGAAAATAGTCTTCAGAACTCGGTATGGTCACTTTGAAATTCTAGTTATGTCTTTTGGATTAAAGAATGCCCCAGCAACTTTCATGGACTTGATAAATAGGGTTTTCAAGCAATAGTTGGACATGTTCGTCATAGTCTTTATTGATGATATTCTTGTCTACTCCTATAGTGAAAATGATTATGCAGACCATCTCAAAATTATATTGCAAACTCTTTGAACTCATCAGTTATTCACCAAATTCAGTAAGTGCGAGTTTTGGCTAAGATCCGTAGCTTTTCTTGGCCATATTATTTTCGGAGATGGCATTAGAGTTGACCCTCAAATACCAAAACAGCGAGAAACTGGCCCAGATGTATCTCTCCATCAGATATCAAGAGTTTCTTGGGTTTGGATGGCTATTACTGATGGTTTGTTGAAGGGTCCTCGACTATTGCGTCCTTCGTGTCTTGATTAACTCAAAAGAAAGTCTAGTTACAGTGGTCAGATTCTTATGAAAAGAGTTTTCAAGAGTTGAAGACTCGAGTCACTTCAGCCCCAGTTTTGACTTTGCCAGATAGTTCAGATGGATTTATTATTTACTGTGATGCTTCCAGAGTTGGTCTTGGTTGTATGTTAATTCAAAAAGATAAGGTCATAGCCTATGCCTCTAGATAGCTTAAACCATATGAAAAGAACTACCCTACCCATGATCTTGAGTTAGCAGCTGTTATTTTTGCCTTGAAAATTTGGAGGCATTATTTGTAAGGGGTTCATGTTGATGTGTTCACAGATCACAAAAGTTTGTAGTATGTGTTCTCGCAGAAAGATTTAAATCTTTGTCGAAAAAGTTAGTTAGAGTTTTTGAAAGATTATGATATGAGTGTGTTGTATCATCCGGGAAAGGCCAGTGTAGTGGCAGATGCCCTTAGTAGATTATTTATGGGTAGTGTTGCTCATGTTGAAAATAATAAAAAAGTTTAGCTCAGGAGGTTTATCAGCTTGCTAGATTAGGTGTCAGGTTGATTGATTCAGCTGAGGGTACTGTTTGGGTTTAGAATGGTTCAGAATATTCTTTGGTTATCAAAGAAAAAGAGAAGCAAGATAGGGATCCCAGTTTAGTTAAGTAGGAGGAATCAGTTAGAGATCAGAAAGTAGAGGTTTTCTCCCAAGGGGGAGATAGTGTGTTGCATCATCAGGGTAGGTTGTGTATTCCATGTGTTAATGGTTTGAGGCAACGAATCCTTGCAGAAGCCCATGGTTCTCATTATTCTATTTACCCAGGAGCCACTAAGATGTACTGTGATTTATGGGAAATCTATTGGTGGAGTGGTATGAAGAGGAATGTTGCAAAGTTTGTAGCTAAGTGTTCTAACTGTCAGTAGGTTAAGGTTGAACACCAGAAGCCAAGTGGTACAATGCAGGAGTTTAGAATTCCTACCTAGAAGTGGGAAGAGGTAAACATGGATTTTGTGATGGGTTTGCCTAGTTTGCGTCGTCAGCATGATTCGATATGGGTTATTGTAGACAGAGTGACCAAATCAGCCCATTTCTTGCTATTTCATACTTCTTATTCAGTCGAGGACTACGCCAAGCTCTATATTTGAGAGTTGGTTAGGTTGTATGGAATCCCGTTGTCCATTATTTCAAATAGAGGTACTCAGTTTACCTCTCACTTTTGAAAGGATTTTTAGAAGGTTCTTGGTACCCAAGTTTATCTCAGTACAGCTTTCCATCCTCAGACAGATAGTTAGGCAGAGAGAACTATTCAGACCCTAGAGGATATGTTCAGGGCGTGTGTTCTTGACTTTAAAAGAAGTTGGGATGATCACTTATCTTTGATCGAGTTTGCCTATAATAACAGTTATCACTCCAGTATTCAGATGGCTCCATTTAAGGCTCTCTATGAGAGAAGATGTAGATCTCTTATTGGTTGGTTTGAGATAGGTGAGGCCATTTTGGTAGGGCCAGATTCGGTGTTTGATACGATAGAAAAGGTTCAGTTGATCAGGGAGAGGCTTAAGATAACCCAGAGCCATCAGAAATCTTATGCAGATATGAGAAGAAGAGACCTTGAGTTTGAGGTTGGTGATTCAATCTATTTGAAAATCTCGCCCATGAAGGGAGTGAAAAGATTTTGAAAGAAGGGAAAGCTCAATCCTTGATGTGTTGGCCCTTATAGAATTTTTGTAGTTCCTTTAGAAAACACAAATATTCAGGATAGCCTTTCTTAAGAAGAAATCCCAGTTGAGATCCTTGGTCATCAGATTCGTAGACTAAGGAACAAAGAAGTTCCCTTCGTCAAGGTTCTTTGGCGAAATCAGTCCTTTGAGGAACCACTTGGGAAGCAGAAGCAGATATGCGTACCAATTACCCTTATCTTTTCTCCACAAACTCAGACTCAGCTTAAGGTAACAGTTTTCCTTAGATCTTCTCTTTTATTCTTAATTCCAGCTGTATAATCATTCTCATGTTATTGCATGCATTTACGAATTAGTTCAGTTCATGCATCATGTTTCAGACTCAGTCATGTAATCATGTTCTTAGTTATTCATGTCTAGTATTTGATCTCACTTTCTCCAGCATGCTCAGTTTAATCAGTCTCATTCGAGGACGAAAGTTTTCAAGGGGGGATATTGTAATACTCCATACTTTTCTTAGCTTAGTTCAGCTCCTAGTGCATGCATAAGAGGTTTAAATCCTAAAAATTTAATGAAGTGTTGGGGACTTAGTCTTATTTTTGGCCTCTTAACTTTGAGGTTTTTTTAAATAGGTCTTCCTAACCCCGAGACGTAGGTTATTGTGTTAATTCATGTTCAGTGGTGTAAGGAGCATGTCTCCAGAAAGTTTTGGATTTTTCGAACGAGGATTGAGTCGTGTTTGTATTTCAATTCCACCAGCTCACCACAATAGTAGTGCATCATGGTGTCTATAGCAATGAGGCACCCAGCGCGTCACGGTATCCCTTCAATCAGCGTTCCACTTGCGGATTTAATTCTCTGAGGGGCAATTGAGTTTTTGTCCTCAATCCAATTCATAAAAACATGAATTAAAACATCAGTTGGGACATTATATGCCTATTTTCCTCTCAAAAACAAACCCTAATCATCCCCCAAGTTCAGCAATTTCATTCTTTCCCCCCCAAGGAAACCAAGAAATCAAGTTACCAAATCCAAGAAACTTCAAGAAAGCTTAAGGATTTGTGTTTCTCTTTCAAGAATTAAGATTCAAGATATACGTGATGTTCATCCATGGGACCTATTCACCCATGGAGTCCAAGAATCCTCTTTTGATAGCAAATTATGATTTTACATATTTATGATGAATTGTCTCCATGAAATTATTCTTAATTTTGATTACAAGTATTTTTCGGTGGAATGGGCCCTTATATGATTTGACTATTGAAATCCTTATGCTAAATCCCTAATTCATCGCTTTAGTATTGTAACTATGTTTTCAATCACATGTTTTACCCATTCACATACTTAAATTCATAACTCCCATGCGTTTGATGAAATGTCTAAATGTTGGGTTTTGAGCAATTATCCTTTATTATGATTTTTAAAGCTCCATATGTCCTTATTGTTATTTTCACTCAGTGTTAGAGGGTTATGAACACCCAATACTTAGCTATTTACATAATTATAGTATACTCAGAACGATTTCAGATAAACCATGAGCATTGTCATTCATTTAGTTACCATGATCAGTTGTTTGCTCAGTTAAGCTTAGTACAGTCCAGTAATCAGTGTCATTCAGTTGGGAGTAGGATTTAACACCAAGCGAACTCAGGGATAGGGGCTCACCTACCATTTGAGGGTATGACCTTTAGTAGCAGTCCCTCAGTTTCAGAACTACGTAGCCAGCGTAGATTAGAGATATCAACCTGCCAGTTAAGGTTTAATAAAGTGTTTACCTGCCAATTGAGGGTAACATATATCTTATTAGAGCACCTGCCAGTTGAGGGTGACTCATTAGTCCTTCAGGACATTAGTTTAGTGGATCCACACAGCCATTGTTAGTGCCCGTGGCACGGTACTGACACTCTTTCAACTGGGGTTATAGGTTGGACCCCACTTAGCTCAAATTGGGGCATGTCGGTTAGATGATACCTACCACAGTCTCAGTTCAGTATTTCGTACAAAATTCAATTTAGGTTTGCTTGACCATAGCATACAGTTCATCAGTTATTCAGTTACCAGATTTCAATATTTCAATTACAGACTATTTTAGTATCATGTTATATGTTTGGTCATGCATTCTCAGAGTTTACAGTTTTCACGCATTCATACATCAGTTATCTTATGTTATTCAATCAGTCATTATTTCATACACATGAACCTATGCATTTCAGCCTAACCTCATCTCATATACCAGTACATTTAAAATATTAATTGCATATTTTTCTTCACGCTATGATATCTTATATCATAGGTTCAGGCGCTCAGTTTTCTAACCGTGCTTAGACAGTTCAGTTTATCAGCAGTAGCAGTTGCGGTGAGTCCTCATATGTCGAGGACCTATTATGTTATTTCAGTATTTTTTGCAATTCTTTTCAGTTAGTTTAGTTTGGAGTTAGTTGGGGTCTGTCCCATCAACTCTTCAGTCATGTAGAGACTTTCAGATGTTTTCAGTCATTCAGACTTTTAGACAGTTTATCAGTTGTTTGATCATTCTTTTAAGTATTACATCAGACGTTCAGACTTATAATTTAAATCATATATTCAGTATTTGAACCTTATGGCTTTGTTCAGTCGTTTTCGCATATATTCATTATCAGTATATTATTCAGTGCTCACAGCAGGTATCAGTCCATGGGTTGGCTTGTGGTCACTTGTGACTGTAAGCACCGTTGTCGCGATTAGGGGGTAGCTTCGAGTTGTGACAGACCATCAAGCAATAAGTAATGCTCCATGGGCAAGAGTTGACACTACCACAGTGCATTGATTTATGAAATGCTCTATAACTTTTCTATAACTCTTCCCTTAGAGGTAAGACTTAGAAGGGATTTCAAGCAATAAGTTACGCATCATGGACCAAAGGACACTACCACATTGTATTTTAATTTATGAGATATTTTATAACTCTTGTCTTAAAGGCAAGACTTAACCCAAAGACTTTCAAACAACAAGTTACACCCCATTGGTAAGAGTTGACACTACCACATTATGTTTTGATTTATGAAATATTCTATAACTTTTGTCTTTAAAGTAAGACTTAGCCCAAGGCTTTTAAATAACAAGTTACTCCCCACGGACAGAGTTGACATTACTACATTATGTCTTGATTTATGCGATTTTTTATAAATCAAAGACTTTCAAACAACAAGTTATGCCTCATGGGAAAAGGTTGACACTACCACATTATGTCTTGATTTATGAGATGTTATATTACTCTTGCCTTAGAGGCATGACTTAGTCCAAGGACTATCAAACAACAAGTTGTGCTCCATGGTCAAGAGTTGACACTACCACATCGTGTCTTGATTTATGAGATGCTCTATAATTCTTGACTTAGGGGGAAAGACTTACCCCTTAACTCGAGGATTTTTAAACAACAAGCTATGCTCCACGATCAAGACTTGACACTATCGCATTCAGTCTAATTTATGAGATGTTTTATAACTTTTGCTTTAGAGGCAAGACTTATTCCAAAGGACTACCAAACAACAAGTCATACCTTTAAATTACTTTGATGTCGAAGAAAGAAGACCCCTTAGTGGATTATCCAACTTTGTATTTATTTGAAAAATATTATAGAAGTTGAGAATAAATTTAAAAAAAAAAAAAGGAAAATAGAGAAAAGAAAGGTTAAGAACAAAAAAAGAAGAAAAAATTAAAGGTTAAGAAAGAAAATAAGAATAAAAAGGAAAAAAAGAAAGATAGAGAAAAACAAAAATGAGAAGAAAAAAATAAAAATAAAGTTTGAGAAAAATAAAAAAAATGAGAAATGATTAAAAAAATAATAAAAGTTGAGACAAATTAATTAAAGAAAAAGAAAAAAGAGACATGAAGAAATAGATAATGTTTGAGAAAAAAAAAAGAAGTAAAAGAAAAATAAAGGTTGAGACAAATGAATTAAAACAAGGAAAAAAATCTACGAAAAATAAAAAGTAAAAAAAAGAAATAAAAATAAAAATTGAGTGATAAATGAACATGGAAAGTATAAAAACATTTGAAGTGTAGAGGGGTAAAAATGTACTTATACTATACATATGTTATACATAAAAATGAAAGAAGACTAGTCTTTAAAGACTTTTTTAATGGGGCACAAAAAATCAAAACTACCCATTATGGGGGTCATCCCATGTAATTTTGTGGATTGAATTGGTCGAGTTGAAGATATTTTTAAAATGGACTGAAACTTAATGGGTTGAGATTGAACCCAATTCATAAAACTTTGGACGAGTTGGACGGATCAACTCAATTTAGGCTCATTTTGACAGCAAAAAACTACACAAATGACCCTAATAATGGGTGATTTTATTATTTGTCCTTGATAAGAAAAGTCCTACAAAACTAATTTTCCTTCTTTTTTATGTGTAGGACTTTTACCTATTTATCCTTCTATATTCAAATTTTTTTAAAACATTTTCATACTTATTTATTTTTCAACTTCTATTTTTTTTCTTTTTTATTTTACTTTGATTTTTATTTCTTCTTTTCTCTTTTTTTTTTCTTTTTAGCTTTTATCAACACGTACTCTTTTTTTTTCTTTTTTTCTCTCAACTTTTATTTTTTTATTTAATTTTTATTTATTATTTTTTCTTTTTAATTTTTCTCAATCCTTACTTTATTCCTTTTCTCCACTCGATTTCTATTTTTTTTTTAAATTTCTTTTTCATTTTTCTTTGGTTTTTATTTTTTCTTCTTTTTAAAAAAAAAAAAATTATCATCCTTTATTTTTGTTTTATATATTTTTCTCAACATTTATTTTTTTCCTTTTCTCCTCAATATATATATATATATATATATATATATATATATATATATATATATATATATATATATATATATATATATATATATATATATATTTCTCTTTTTTATTTTTCTTGTTTAATAATTTTCTTTATTTTTTTCTTTTTCCGCAACTTTTATTATTTTTCTTTGCTTTTCGTCGATTCCTTTCAAACAACAAGTTATGTCCAATGGGCACGAGTAGATACTACCACATTATATCTATAATTTGTTCTGTAAGTTTCTACTAAGAGGCAAGACTTAGGACTTTCAAACAATAAGTAATGTTTCATGGGCAAGAGTTGACACTACCACATTGTGTTTTGATTATGAGATGTTCTATAACTCTTACCTTAGAAGCAAGACTTAGCCCAAGGACTTTCAAACAATGAGCTATGCCCCACAAGTAAGAGTTGACACTACCACGTTATGTCTTAATTTATGAGATGTTCTACAACTCTTGCCTAAGAGGCACGACTTATTCCAAGGATTTTCAAACAACAAATTACACACATTGGTCAAAATTCAACACCATTATATTGTGTTTTTTACTTATGAAATGTTTTATAACTCTGGCTTAGAGGCAAGACTTAGTTCAAGGACCATCAAACAACAAGTTATGCCCCATGGGCAAGAGTTGAAAATACCACATTGTATTGATTTATGAGATGTTCTGTAACTCTTCAATTAGAGACAAGACTTAGACCAAGGGTTTTTAATCAACCAGTTACGCTCTATTGGCAAGTGTTGACACTACCATATTGTATTTTGATTTTTGAAACGTTTTATAACTCTTGCCTTAGAGGCAAAGCTTAACCCAAGGACTTTCAAAAAAGAAGTTATGACCCATGGTTAAGAGTTTGACGCTATCATTTTATGTTTTGATTTATGAGATGATTTATAACAAAGGTAGGACTTAGCCCAAGAACTTTTAAACAACAAGTTACGTCTCATGGACAAGATTTGACACTACTACATTGTGTCTTGATTTATGATATGTTTTATAAATCAAGGACTTTCAAACAATAAGTTATGCCCCATGGGTAAGCGCAGACACTACTCCATTATATCTTGATTTATCAAATGTTTTATATCTCTTGCCTTAGAGGTACGACCTAGTCTAAGGGCTTTCAAATAACAAGCTATGCCCCATGGGAAAGAGTTGATACTACCACATCGTGTCTTGATTTATGAGATGTTATATAACTCTTGCCTTAGAGGCAAAACTTAGCCCACAAGTTACGTCCTATAGGTAAGAGTTGACACTTCATATTGTGTCTTGATTTATGAGATGTTCTATTAGGCCCAAGAACCTCCCCATAAAAATAAGTTACGCCCAATGGACAAATTTTGACATTATCATATCGTGTCTTGATTTATGAGATGTTCTATAACTCTTGTTTTAGAGGCAAGACTTAACTTAAGGATTTTCAAACAACAATTTATGCCCCACGAGCAAAACCTGACACTACCACATTGTGTCTTGATTTATGAGATTTTTATAACTTTTGTTTTTACTTGTCCATAAGGACTTTCAAACAACAAATCATGTCTTTAAATTTACTTTGTGTCAAAGAAAGAATATGCCTTTACGGATTATCCAAGTTTCTATTTATTAGCACAATATAATAAAAGTAGAGGAAAAAGAAAAAGAGAAGAAAAAATAGAGAGAGAAAAAAATAAAAACAAAGAGAAGAAAAAAATAAAGGTTAAGAAAAAGAAGAATAAAAAAAATTCAGAAAAACAAAAATGAGAAGAAAAAAATAAAAATAAAGTTTGAGAAAAGTGAAGGAAAAAAAGATAAAATGAGACATGATAAAAATAAAAAATAAAAGAAAATAAAGGTGAAGACAAATGAATTTAAAAAAAATGAGAAATGAAGAAATAGATAATGTTTGAGAAAAATAAATTAAAAAATGAAAAAATAAAAATCATCAAACAAAAAGTGAAAACAATAAAAATAAAAATAGAAGTTGAGAGACAAATGAATTTGAAAAGTCTAAAAACATTCGAGGTGTAGAGGAACAAAAATTTACTTGTACTATACATAAAAAGAGGAAATAGCATACAAGTTTTTTTTTAAGGGAAATAACCCACTTCTGAATATTTAAATTTATTTACAAGCTTTAAAAATTACAAATTAGTCTACAAATTATCAACTTATAGAATTTAAATAAAACTCCTCCTATCAAAATCTTTTAAAAATTTTACGAATTAATTCAAAACTTGATTTGCAATGGACAGGTCTATCATCGATCCGATCAATACATAGACCGATCGATAATCGATTCGAACGATATACAGACAGATCGATGCTATACATCTGTCTTCTATGATATTCAATAACTGACCGATTATAATATTAGTCAAACATATTAATCATCAATCATTTCTTATCTGATAGATTAATCATTGATTTCTTTTATCCGACCGATTACATATATATACAGAAACCTTTTTCTTTAGAAAAAAAATGGTACTAAAATTAAAGGAGAGTAAAAATTTTATAAATTTGAGAGGAGACAGAACATTTAGAAATAAAATACGAGCTTCAAAAAGAAGAAAGCTGAAGAAACAATGAGTTTTTAGTAAGAATGGAGGAGAAAAAAGTTAGAAAGAGGAAAAAAAGTAATTTGAAATTGAAAGAATGGGTTAGGATTTTATGTTTCAAGTATATTTGTAAATAGCTCTCATAGTTTTTAATATGTTATTATAGTCCAATTTTTTATTAAAGTAATTTTTTATTTTGTTTTAAAATAAGAAAATGAGAGTAAGTCATTTTGCTAATTGGAGACTTGAAAGGCCTATTAACCAAATTTTCTCCGTAAAAAGGAAGAAATGCTAGTCTTTAAAGATTTTTCTTATAGAGGATAAAAATCTAGTTTCACCCACTATGGGAGTTATACCATGTAATTTCCAGGCGGTAAGTGTAACAATTATTGAAAAGAATAGAACTCGAACATTTCTACTCATAAAACATTACACAAAGAATATCTAGTGTATAGGCTATTCTATACCAAGTGCAGATTTGCTACTAGTAACAAGCATCTGAGGAGCATCAACAACTACCAACAAGATCTCAGCTTTTCACCAATGAAGGAAATAAAAATTTGTATGCCAACAAAAGCACTAAGCAAAGCTAAGTGTTGTCATGAGCACAAAACAGGCTATAGCCCCAAAGAGCTCAATAATTCCTCATCGCAAAAAATGTCAACATCACATTAGCACTTAATACAATCAAACTGCAATTGATTTTTCTTCGGATACTTCATTCCTCTTCCGTAAACCCACAATAATTATAAACGATACGACTATACACTGGCACTTGATACAGTCAACTACTCCAGATGCTGTAATTTTCAAACATCGAGTACATGATGGTTCTTGACATTTCACAAGAGAGTAAACTGGATTATGTCTCCACTAAGGACCCTCATCAGAACATTTTTTCCAATTCTAAATGAGCAAGATCACTTAACCAGTCTTCAACTCCAAATCCTTCATGATTGAGATGACCCCCCAAGCAAGTTTCTCATCTTCCATTGACCACGTGCAGCAAAAGTTTACTGCGTTAGATGTGCAATCAGGATTAACCTGTATTCTATGAGGACACATCTCCTTCAGACAAGGAGAGACAGTAAATGACTTTATCTGGAGATGGTCTCCATCGTTCTGAATAGTTACATCTTGAAAATCATTGGAGAGTTTTGTATATAATAAATGTACCAAGGAGTGTTTATCAAGCACAGGAGGCATGTTTTCTCCTGGCGACGGAGCTACATCTTTGAGCTCATCAGAGACGCACACTGGACAACAGTAAGCAACCAGAACTTCATGATTTTCTGCTCCTAAGCTGACCATTAGCTCATTCTGGTGTACAAATTTTGGGTTTTTCTGCATGATGAGTGCCCCTTCAGCTACTCTGTCATCATATACTTGTACAGAAGACTTGGCTCTCTCATCAGCGTCTGCTCTAGAAATTGTTTTTAGAAACTTGAAATTTGGGCTCAAAGAACTTTTGAGAAATGATTTGGATACATCAGCTTTAATATAGAGAGTTGAGGGAATGGGCACAGACTCGTTATTTGCAGGATAAAAGCACAGGATCCCCAAATCAGATTCAATTTTCTCTTTGAGCTTTGCCATGTTGGTCTTTTCCCCATGGACAAGTATCACATGTTTAGGTGATAGAAATCTGACCAGATCCATGATTCCCTTATCATCAGTATGTGCGCTAAAAGATAGCCGATGAATCTGTCAAAAATCCAAGAAACAGATAAAATTATACAGCTAGAAATATCAAATAAAATTTTAGAAATTGAAAACTTTATTATACATGATCCGTAATTTCAAGTAGTGATATTCAAAGTAGAAATCTAAAGCAGATAAATAAAGACAACACTGTACAAAAGGAAAACTGACAGGAACCCTCACTTTTAACTCTAACTTGATCATTACAGTTATCAACAGTTGTTTGAAGAATCATTGAAGTAAAAATATCATCATTGTAGTGGAGCATATGATTAGACAGATACACAAAAGAGCTAATATGTGATGAAATTAAATAAATTTAAGAGGATACAAGAATAGAAGTACCTGGCAGCGCACATCAATCTGGGTGTTTTTATCAACATTTATTACGGCGGGAGTTTTAGCTGACATCAACTTGCGTCCTACTGTCCCAGCCACACAATATCTGAAAAACAGGATTCGAAGGAGCATAGTAGAACATAAGCTTAGGTTAAATGGGGACAAAGAAGGTGGAATAGAAAGCCAGATAGTCCAAATGGTGATAAAGGACAATAGTTTATCCCTATAACTAAACGTGTACAATGAGGAATGAGAGAGCTTTTAACTTCTTTCTCTGAGGCAAGAACCGAAAAATTAATGGAAGAAGTTAGCATACGACTGTTCTTTCTGATGTGCTCAACTGAGTTTTACAGTAAAAGGTAAAGACCACAATCAGAGTATGAGGTATTTAAAAAGGAATCTAGATGACTTAAAGCTCCCAGAGAAAGTTGATAGGGAAGAAGAAAGAAACATGAGATGGGGAACAAGGGAAAAATAAAATACAAAAAGAAGACATGAGCATTAAGAATGAAATATTGACATCCCTATATATGAGTTCCAATTTTTCTCATTCACTGGAATTGCGAAAAGCTTCGTTTCTAATCTGACTTCCCACGTTCTCCTGGTAGTAAAGATACCACCATTTGCTTAGGTGCAGCAATCAATGATTGAATATATTTTGTCTTCAGAAATAACAAAACTCTTGACAATCATCAGTTGATGCTAAGAGTAGAGTCAATCATCTCAACCAAGAAAGAGTGCACATTGAAACATTAGATCCTACAAAAAGTTTGTAGAACCCCACGAAGTTGATGAAGCCAGTTCTCATGATTTTTATTTTACCCTTCCAAGTTGACATTCAACATAAAAGGCAATTTAGGAACAACCATGACTGTTAAAAGAAGCTTAGATAGGGCTCTCAACAGCATTTTGGTAATACTGACAACGTGAAAAGATAAACTATTAAGTTTTTCGTCAAGAGTTTCAGTTTCAAGAAGAAAAAGAATGCAAATACTTGACAAATGTTTTGAAGCAGCTCACTCAACCCAGCAGAGGCAGATCTAGAATTTCTATAACATGGATGCAAGAAAGGAGAAAAAAGGAAGTATTAGGTGGGCATCCCTGTTCCTCTAGGTAACTAACTCGGTATTCAACCAAGTGCACCATTTAAATTTTTGGAGCATGGGAGCCAACAGAGAATATTAGATCAAATTCTAAGAAATATGTATATGAAATACCTAGTCTGGCGGAGAGACCATGGGTTCACGTGCGCCATAAATTGGGCTATAAATCCGCTGCCGAACCCAGGCATGAATGATACATTAACATTTGAAAATGCATTTCTATTTGTCTCGTGACGAGATATTATATAAAGTGAACTAAAATGGTACCCTGGAAGTGCTATCAGGTTCTGTTCACACGGAGCCCATTGCTTGAAAACTTCAAGTGAAAATCCTCCAGTTAACATGCCGGGAGTAGCAAACAAGACACAAGGTCCAGAAGCATTTATCATGGAACGATCAAAACTGCGGACTACAAAGTACAGGCATCAGATAATGTAATATGAACGCAGGATTATATTTGATCTAAATCTTTCACTTGAACTACTAAAGATTACAGAAAGAGGAATATCGTAGTACAAGAAAGCTTAGGGATCCCTGTTCACGTTTAATATTTCTACAATTTACTAAAGCTTGCAATGAGTGATAGAGGAAGCACCATTTTTGAAGTCAAATGCATTGCGTGTTGTGGAAGTACTTTTCACCTTTTGGCTGGTCCAGTTTATGAAAACTTTATAGTAAATATTAGCTTGAATAGTCAAACCTGAAAGATTAATAGTTCAGGATAAAGAATAAGGCATCAAACTACTAAAAAACATGACGTAAATCCAAAATGTTTGCAGAATTGTCGCACCACCACCAACAACATACACAGTGAAATCCCATGGAGAGTAGAGTGTACGCAGACCTTACCACTATGCCGTGGAGGTAGACTGTTATCGAAATACCCTCAACTCAAGTGCAACAAATCCACGTAAAAGAAAAAGAAAAACAGTTAAAGAAAACATAGCAACTAATAAGGAAAGCAATCAGAGCCTACAAGAAAGGATCCATAACAACAACAAATAATGTGATAATCGAAACACAATAACATATGTGATAAATATCAAAAGCAAGAACTACAAGAATACGACTAGTACTACGGCAAACACCAACAAGCCTAAACATTTGAAAAGCAAAACAACACTCCACTACCAATTATAGTAGCACCAAAAAGATTAATTAGGAGAACTAAAATTACAGCCTAGTGTAAAAAATATGTACTCCCTCCGTCCCATTTTATGCGTCATAGTTTGACCAGGTACGGAGTTTAAGAAATAAGAAAAGACTTGATAATTTTTACCAAATTATCCTTTATTAAGAAATGTACTACTATTATCTTTAATTAAGTGCGAACCAATAAGGGTAAAAGTGAAATTATGTCTTTAGATAGTTACCAAATAAGGAACATGACATTCTTTTTGGGACGGACCAAAAAGAAAATGGCGACACATAAAATGGGACGGAGTAATATTTATTCAAGGATGAACTATGGCAACAAGTCGAGAGGAGGGAGAAGAAGCTGAAGACTTGACGCTAGTCAAAGCTGTATAAAAGCCACATAAACTAAAAGTTATTATTACTGACATGCACAATAACTTTTTGGCGGGGAAATATCTAATAATTAGAGATGGCAGTCGTATTTTCATAGGCTCTTGAATGACGAAGGGGATAGAGCTATTGTGTTAGGGGAGCTGGAGCACTCAGAGGAGTGTCGGGATTTTAGTTATTGTAGACGTTTTAAGGTAGAAGAGGTTAGAGAGGCTGTTCGCAGGATGCGAAGGGGTAGGGCGACGAGGCCGGATGAGATACCGGTGGATTTTTGGAAGTTCGCTGGAGAGGCTGGTGTAAGGTGGTTGACTAGATTGTTTAACGAAATCTTCAAGACGGCAAAAATGCCCGAGGCTTGGAGGTGGAGTAACATGATCCCTCTTTATAAGAATAAGGGTGATATTCAGAGTTGCAATAACTATAGGGGGATTAAGTTATTGAGCCACTCTATGAAGATTTGGGAGAGAGTGGTCGAGGTGAGGCTGAGACGGATAGTGTCTATTTCGGAAAACCAATTTGGATTTATGCCTGGCCGCTCGACGACGGAGGCAATTCACCTGGTACGGAGGCTGGTGGAACAGTATAGGGAAAGGAAGAAGGACCTGCACATGGTGTTTATCGACCTGGAGAAGGCATACGACAAAGTCCCCAGGGAGGTGCTGTGGAGATGCTTGGAGGTGAGTGGAGTCCCGCTGACATATATCAAAGCAATTAAGGACATGTATGATGGAGCGAAAACTCAGGTGCGGACGGCGGGAGGAGACTCAGAGCATTTCACTGTCTTGACAGGATTGCATCAGGGATCTACTCGTAGTCCTTTTTTGTTTGCTTTGGTGATGGATGTGTTGACGCGGCGTATTCAAGGGGAGGTGCCTTAGTGTATGTTTTTTGCAGATGATGTAGTTTTGATTGATGAGACGCGAGGGGGTGTGAATGACAAATTAGAGGTGTGAAGACAAACTCTTGAGTCTAAAGGGTTCAGGTTGAGCAGAAGCAAGACAGAGTATTTGGAATGCAAGTTTAATGACGTGAGGCTGGAGAATGAGGTGGTAGTGAAGTTGGGATCACAGGAGGTATGTAAGAAGGATAGTTTCAAGTATCTCGGGTCCGTGATTCAGGGTAACGGTGAGATTGACGAAGATGTATCGCACCGTATTGGGGCGGGATGGATGAAGTGAAAGCTCGCGTCGGGGGTGTTGTGTGATAAGAAGGTGTCGTCCAAGCTTAAAGGCAAATTCTACAGGGTGGTAGTCCGTCCGGCCATGTTGTATGGAGCGGAGTGTTGGCCAGTTAAGAACTCCCACGTTCAAAAAATGAAGGTGGCAGAAATGCGGATGTTGCGTTGGATGTGTGGGCTGACTAGAGGGGATAGAGTTCGGAATGAGACTATCAGGGAGAAGGTTGGTGTGACGCCAATGGAGTATAAGATGCGGGAAGTCCGATTGAGATGGTTCGGACACGTGATGAGGAGGGGCATGGATGCCCCGGTTCGTAGGTGTGAGAGGCTAGCTTTGGATGGTTTTAGGCGGGGTAGGGGTAGGCCGAAGAAGTACTGGGGTGGGGTGATTAGGCGGGACATGGAGCAGTTACAGCTCACTGAGGACATGACCCTAGATAGGAAGATCTAGAGGACGCGAATTAGGGCAGAAGGATAGGGCCAGTTTGGGTCGCTAGTGTAGGGAATTACTTGGTGGGGGTATTACTCTTGTTATGATACCTTGTTCCATGTTTTATTACGAATCTGTTTGTTTTTCTCTATTTTTATTACTTATGGGGGTCGTATGTATGTTATGACATCTTGTTCTATGCTTTACTATGTATTTGTGTAGTATCTCGTGTCTCGAGCCGGGGGTCTATCGGAAACAGTCTTTCTACTTCTTTAGAGGTAGAGGTATGGACTGCGTACATCTTACCCCCCCAGACCCCATTATGTGGGAATACACTGGGTTTGTTGTTGTTGTAGAGATGGTAACAACAGTATGCAACACTGTCTTAGCTATCTCCGGTAAATCTAATTAGAATATCCAAAAAGACTCGCCTTCTACCAAGCAATAACTGTCTTCCATGTACACAAGGGGGGCTTGTTTTTTTGCTTTCACATATCACATAAAATTGCTTGGCATGATATAGTGCAGACAGCTTCATAGCTCCAACAACACTTAATAAATCACACACAAAATCACGGAGATTTTTTCTTTTTTTGGAAGATAACATTCACATAAAATTACAGAGATACAAGTCCGCTTGCAGAATTGTAATTCTTCTATATCTGATCAAGGACGGACCAGAATTTTAACAAAGAAATATCACATTGCTGTAATGACTTAAGGAATTATGCAAGGAAATGAAGGGAGAAGAACCTGCGGATAAATAAATAGGAACATTAAGATTCATCCGCTCCCAATAGTCATCCAATAGCATACAGATTTCCTGTTTGGAGAAGTATAGTCCACCAATAAAATAAGTACTTGCATTATAATATTACAGTGCAGAAGGAAAGAAAATTGTAAGGAGCAAGAACATAAAGCAAAGCATCAAGAATAAGATTGAGGAAAGCCCATATTTATCAATTATATAACAACTAATAACACAAATATATATATAAAATATTAGCAGTAATAAGTGTGAAAGAACCTCTAGACTCAGGAAACTACTAATTTTCCTTAATTTGTTCAACATTAGAATGAAATTGCCGCGAATAGGGTGGATAGATATGGAGGATTCATACTCACCGCCCACAGGTTTGGAATTGAGGTACAAATTGATTGATTGAAATATGTAAACCACTACTTATACCTTGGCACTACCAGTCATGGGTGCTCTTGTTGAACTTCCAAATAAATACAAGCCTGACAGAAGCTCTTGTAGCATTGATGTCTTATTTTCTCATAATCAAATATTTGAAACCAAATTGACAGGTGAGAGAGCTACATGCATTACTTACTAGAGTTTAGACTAGTTGACCACATCCTTCATAGACTGACTTGAAACAAAGTACTGATTAGAAGTTTAGGACCATTGATTAATTCCTCAGTGAAATCATTTTCACTAGTCCCCACCTCCCTTCAATTATTTTCTTTTAAAGAAGCCTAAAGCTAATGTATGTCTTAAATCTAGGCATTAAAAAAGCTAGAGTTAATTTATTCAAAAGAAAAAAATAAATTATAATCTAGCCAAAATAAAGAATTAAAACCTGAGCTCTTCCAAGAGCAAATGCAGGGATGAGCACCTTTCCTCCACTAGCAACACAATTGTGAACCTAAAATTATCAGTTTTGGTATTAAGGTGTCACAAAATAAAAATGAATTCAACCATACTATAAAGCAAATTGAAAGATAGTACCAAGAAAGGAATCACAGATATTTTAAAAATAAAGGACTCTAATTAATATAGAATGGCAATAAATACAATGTTGTTTAAGAACCCTCCAATTCCGAAATAGAGCAACGCGAGCAGAAAAAAGTATAACGGAAAGAGACTATGCTAAGTGCAGTAATTGATAAATTGCTAAAGAAAACAACATGCACATGCAAACATTTTTTTTTTTTTTAGAACAAAAGACAGATTCTCCTTGGTACAGATTTGTTCAGAATTAGAAATCAATCAAGGGGTGACAGATAAAAGAATATGCAATCCAGCCTCTTTCCTTATTACTCCATCCAGGCTCCATCCCATTTTATGTGTCGTTATTTAACCGGACACGACGTTTAAGAAATAAATGATGACTTTGTGAAGTTTACAAAATTGCCCCTCTTAAAGTCACTTTGATATTTACTTTTTAGTTGTCTTTTCTTATTAAGTGGGACCCAATAAGGATGAAATGGGAATGATGTCATTAAATAGTTGCCAAATAAGGAAAGATGACATTCTTTTTTGAACGGATCAAAAAGAATGTGGCGACACATAAAATGAAACGGAGTATTTTTTAAGAGGGACGCATCACAAGCAAATATCATTTGCTAAGAGGTATGGAGTACAGCACTAAGATTGTACTCACTATTTTAAGCCACTGTGAGCACACCATGCAAACTACTTTATATACTTGTGGGAATCACATCACTCCCTTTTGACTTTGTTAGAAGATGCTATGCTTCGGACTCGAGTAGGGGCCCAATGTCATTCAACATCAGCCATTGACATCGGGATATAAAGCATAGGACCCAGGACAAGGATATTCAGACAAGACCCTTATAAACACTCGCAGGCATATTCTGTCACAACACTCTGTTACAAGCAGAAATCGAAAGAAAAACATATGCATGATACTGGAAAAAAAATCAATCGCAAAAAGTATCATACTGCTTTGAGAAACTCCCTCTCCCGAACATATTTGGAATCACGGGTGGTGGTTGCATAAGTTGACCTGTAAGAACAAAATCATAAGTAGAGATCTCTGCAGCTAAAATTTTCATTTTTCAAGGTCAGGATAATGCCATTAATTATTTATGAGGAGATCTCCAAATTTGAATCAAAAGTGATGATTATAACTTGTCTAGAAAAGACTGTAAGAAGGAAAGAACAACAATACAATACCACCAACTTGGAATAACACAGGGAAATCATACCATTTCACACCGAGATGTTCCAGCCAAACAAATTAGCAGGAGACATAAATTCTGGCAAGAATTAACATGCAACTTTGGTGCTAATCGTCTAACATTGTTAGCATACGGCCATACACAAAACTACATACTAATTCTCAATATTTCATCAAATCTTGAATCATCATGCAACTTTGGTGCTAATCGTCTAACATTGTTAGCATACAGCCATTCACAAGACTACAGACTAATTTTCAATATTTCATCAAATCTTGAATCATACTTTTTCTTTAGTGCGAGCTATTTTATGAGCCAAGGCTAGCCAAAAGAGCATCGAGATCAGAAAACTGGAAACAGTCATTGATAAAGGAATGGAATTTGGGCTCAACTCAATCCCAAAATCTAGCTTAGGAGGTGAGGATTGTCCAAGACCATATAAGGAGTCCAAATCCAATCTCCGTTACCAAAACCGATGTGAACTCAACACACCTTGCACACCCTGGAGTGGACATCTAGAGCATGGACAATAAAAGAAGGCAGCATTTTAAGAATGGAAAAAAATATATTATCTTCTGGATAGAGAGCCCTCCACCTTCCTTTTCAGATACGAGTGAGTGAGCGTTTTTTCTGCTATGAAAGAATGACCTCTCCATTTACTATTTCTAAAGCAATTTGTTAAAGATACTTGGCGTCTGTTATTAGAAGGACTATTGGAGTTATTCCGTTGGTGACATTAGCATCTTTGTTTTGAACATTTGTACATGGTGGCCTCTCCTCCAATAAAGGACTGGAAGAAAATCTAAAATTCTCCACTATCAGGTAGAGGTAGAATTGGGAAAGGTCTGGCTCTATACCATGATAAAAAAACATGGACCTTGTGTTTAACTCAAATCCCAATAGCTAGCTCTAGAGGTGAGGAATGCCCAAGACTTCATAACAAGTAATCGAATCTCCATTCCACAACTGATGTGTGAATCCATAAAATCATGAAATAAAAAAAGAAACTGGAAAAATGATCATCAAAATTGATTTAGACCAAGGGCCCTTTTGTCCACGTGATATGAAATCATTTGAGATGAAGTTGAATACCCCTTTTGTCCAAACTTATTTTTCTTCAAAAGTGCTTATTTTAAAAAGTGAGGTGTTTGGCCAAGCTTCTGCGAGAAAATAAGTGCTTCTAGGGAGTAGCAGAAACTGTTTTTCAGAAGCTAAAAAAAGTAGTTTCTTCCTAAAAACACTTATTTAAAAAGTATTTTTAAGAAAATACACCTAAAAACACTTTTAAAAAGCTTGGCCAAACACCAATTGTCACTCAAAAGTGCTTATGTAAATTTATTGGCTAAACACAAACTGCTCCGCACCAAAATTGCTTTTTTGAAAAATACTTTTGAAATAAGCACTTTTCAAAATAAGTTGCTTTTAGAAGCTTGAGCAAACAGAATAGAAGTTTTGTTTGGACATGCAATTTGGACTTTTTAAGTTGTATGTTTTCTAGTTACCATAAAAAAAAAACGTTGTATGTCTTCTCATAAACATGAAAAACCGCACAAATTGTGAAAACTACTAAATTTTTTCCAATTCTTATATAATGTTATCAAATGACCAAATCATAATTCATAAATAGGATGCCGTAATATATGCTAAGGTGCATTGATAATTGCATATCGCCATGTTCCTTGTATACATAAATATTTGTGATTACAAACTTTCAAGTAAACATAATTTTATAAAGATCCACTAATCAACAATAGTTATTCTATAGTATAATTCTTTCACATGGTACCTACAATCCCAGACCCCACTTTGTGGGAATACACTGAATTTGTTGTTGTTGTTGTACATGGTACCTACAATCTCTTTACGCCGAGGATGAGTCTTTTTTGCAAAATTTAAAATGGTAGATTTTATTTTATAAAATATAAACTTGTGGGTCAATTTTTGTATTTGAAAAGGGTGAAATCGTGAAACGAAATCGCAAGATGAAATTGTATGCACCTACCAAATATTTGATTAAGATTGTTTACCGTGATATTTATTTGACAGGCATGTTTACCATGATGTACATGTAGGTGATTTTCTAAATTGTATCCGCTACTTACTCTGTTATGACAAGGTCCAGCTGCAGCCGGTCAATTTGAGCAGCTCCAAGATGTCGATCAGCTGTCATATTATAATCTCCAGTGTATACCATAGCAGCATCGCCCACTTTAGCATAAAACATTGCAGCACCAAGAACCTAGACATAAGAGTTCAAAATTCACAACGTCGATATTGATTGACCTTGCATGCATGATTTACAGCTGGATGACAAAACTCTGGCTCTATTCTTTTTTGTGTAATATGTAGAAGGGAATGAGTTGTAAATTCACAAGAAGGAATGTTTGTCTGATACATAAGAAGATTCCATTCAAACTTCAAAGATATCTAAAAACTTTGACAAGAGAGCTAGTTTCGAATATCATGAACTAGAAGGGATATCACACAAAATTTCTTTTCCATTTCATCAATCCAGAATTTTAATTTTACTCTTTCATGTTTTTCTTTCACATTTGCTGGTTGTTCAAATGTCTTCCACATGAGATCACCCCCGACATGAGGCATACTAACAGGGAAACAAAGGAAGGCAGACACCAGCAATATAGAAAAGGACAATATGTGCATACTATGTTAAGCTCAGGTTTATAATTTGCATTGCAGGACTTTGTTTCCAAGATGAACTTGCAGCTAGCTTTAGCAAGCAGGTTATCTTTAGTGCTTTTATTTTTCCGCAAGTCAGTAAACCAATGTGGTGGGGGAATCCTATATCTGTATGTGTATATACACAAGTGGAGTGGTGTCAAACCTTCCTGATTGATTAATTGGGTTCTGCTGGCATATATTTTGCAATGTCACTTTCATAAGTAGCATTTTTTATTATTGGTGATAGACATATTATGATTCAGGTGTTTTTTCTTTCTCCTCTTTTCATTGTTTAAGACACTGGTTTTCCAGGCTGCTCTTCTCTTTTTGTTTGTGATAATGCTGTGTTGCTTGTTTTACGAGTAACTTCCAAGTGCAACAAAAAATGTTCTCACTCTAGTTGGAGAAACTGAGACAGGAAAGAAAAAGACAAGCATACACAGCTCTCCGTATTGACATGGAGTATATATAGCTGCTTGTAGGTTCCAAATTGAAGAAAGAACACACAGAATCTAGTGTGTTTAAAACAGCTATCGAGTAAATTAACAGCATCCAGAAGCACTAACACAAGAATTTTTTATTTTTTTCTGGGGTAGGGCGACAGGGCCTGATGAGATTCCAGTGGATTTTTGGAAGTATGTTGGTGGGGCAGGTTTAAGGTGGTTAACTGCTTTATTTAATGGCATTTTCAAGAATGCGAGAATGCCTGAGACTTGGAGGTGGAGTACGATGATTCCGTTGTATAAAAACAAGGGTAACATTGAGAGTTGCAACAACTATAGAGGTATTAAGCTGTTGAATCACACTATGAAGATTTGGGAGAGAGTGGTTGAGCGGAGATTGAGGAGGGTCGTATTCGTTTCGGAGAATCAGTTTGGATTTATGCCTGGTCGCTCGACGACAGAGGCAATCCACCTAGTAAGGAGATTGGTGGAGCAGTATAGAGAAAGAAGTAGGGATTTAAACATGGTGTTCATCGATCTAGAAGAGGCGTATGATAAAGTCCCGAGGAGGTCCTATGGAGGTGCTTCGAGGTGAGAGGGGTCCCGGTGGCGTACATCAAAGCTATTAAGGACATGTACGATAGAGGGAAGACCCGAGTGAGGACGGCGGGAGGAAACTCAGAACATTTTCCGATCGAAACAGAATTGCATCAGGGATCAACTCTTAATCCGTTCCTTTTTGCGTTGGTGATGGACGTGTTGACGCAGAGTATCCAAGGCGAGGTGCCTTGGTGTATGTTATTTGCGGATGGTAGTGTTGATTGATGAAACGCGGGGGGTGTGAATGACAAATTGGAGGTTTGGAGGCAAACCCTTGAGTCTAAAGGGTTTAGGTTGAGTAGGTCCAAGACGGAATATTTGGAATGTAAGTTTAGTGACTCGAGGCAGGAGGACGAAGTGGTGGTAAGGTTGGAATCCCAGGATGTGTGTAAGAGGGATAGGTTTAAGTACCTTGGGTCTATGATCCAGGGGGATGGTGAGATTGATGAGGATGTTTCTAACCGTATTGGAGCAGGTTGGATGAAGTGGAGGCTCGCCTCGGGAGTGTTGTGCGATAAGAAGGTGCCCTTTAAGCTTAAAGGCAAATTCTATAGAGTGGCAATTCGTCCGGCCATGTTGTATGGAGCGGAGTGTTGGCCAGTTAAGCACGTACACATCCAAAAATTGAAGATGGCGGAAATAAGAATGTTGCGTTGGATGTGTGGGCTTACTAAAGGGAACAGAGTTTGGAATGAGATTATCCGGGATAAGGTGGGAGTGGCTTCGGTGGAGGACAAGATGAAGACTGAGATGGTTTGGGCATGTGATGCGGAGGGGCGCGGATGCCCCGGTTCGGAGGTATGAGAGGCTAGTGTTGGATGGCTTCAGGAGGAGAAGAGGTAGGCCGAAGAAATACTGGAGGGAAGTGATTAGACATGACATGGAGCAGCTTCAGCTTACTGAGGACATGACCCTAGATAGGAAGGCGTGGAGGTCGAGGATTAGGGTAGAAGGCTAGTGTTAGTGTATGGGTTGTAGCTAGCAGTCAGGAGAATTCTTGTGTAGCCGGATTTAGTAATCATAGGTCAATGTACATAGGTGTCTTTGGGATGTGAGTGTATGTCACTACTAGGTAGGTGTCCTATTTTCTATTGCTTAATTCCTATTTTTCTTATTCTGTGTTGCTCTTATTTCCCGTATTTCATATTCCTGTGATTTTATTCTATTATTTATTTTGGTTATGTCATCCATCCCCTTGTTTATTATCCTTATCTTGAGCTGGGGGTCTATCGAAAACAGTCTCTCTACTTCTTCGGAGGTAGCGGTATGGACTGTGTACATCTTACCCTCCCCAGACCCCACGCTGTGGGAATACACTGGGTTTGTTGTTGTTGTTGTTGTTGTGTGTGTGTGTGTGAGAGAGAGAGAGAGAGATTAGAAGAGTCGAACAACAATCTGCATATGCTTCAGAAATGTAGGCCAGTTGGAAGGGAATAATCGATTCCAAAAAGACGGAATATAAAAATGCACCAGGAAATAGCCAGTTTAAACTTGAGATCACTTTCAGATCAAATCAACCTAAGGAAGAAGAAGCAGTTGCAATGGATTAGCTTACCAATTAACTCCTAGGATGTTTCTTGATCTTCATTTTCTATTCCTTTAAAATTTGAAAAGATAATATGCCTAACTCCCTTTAATCCAATTCGTAATCCTTTTCAAACATTGTCTGCAATATGAATTAAGTTGATATGGCTTCTGCTTTATTCATTAACTGATGTTCCCTTTTCCCCTTCAGATTGAAAAGAAAATCTATAAGTCAATCTGCTTGATACCAATGAAAGCATGTGAAAAAGTTATTGGGATATTTGTGCAAGTGAATGAATAGTTTAAACCATACATGTCCAGCATAGTATGCTCGAATTTGGAGGTCGTTATCAACCAGCACAGTCTGCTTTAAATCCACTGCAATAACTGCACACCGATTGCAAAAGTTAAATAACACATCAATTTGGAGATGAAAAGGAGAAAAGATGCAGAAAATATTATTAGCTGAGCATGTCTGCTGACTTATATAACAGCTGAATTTTGTTAGATCCTTAGAATTCACTTAACTCATCAATCCGATCTTGCATGTGCATTAAATTATTATTGCTCATTATACGAGTTCAATCAACAATCTCTTGGCAACTTTACAAGAATCTAGCTTCTCTTACCAACTTTAAAAAGTCTAGCTTTAATTTTGCGATTTCATAAAAATACCTTTACTCCAATGAGAACTGTTTGTTCTCCCTTTGTTTTGTTTCCATGGTGTAGATTTATCTTGAGGTATTGACAAGATGTTATAATGGATAATCCATCTCCAACCAAAAGACTATAGCTCTTTATGATCTGGATGCCTAAATTGCTCAATGTGTGAATTCTGAGTTGTGTACATGTAATAAGTTCACTAAGATTGAATGGTTTCAACAGTGGGCTTCTGAAGGCAGCACATATAAACCAATGTTACGGCTATATGATCCACTGAAAAACATTGATGTTATCAGTAACGCATTTATCATAGCCATCATACTAGAGTGATAACTAGTGAAATCATATAAGAAGCTAGTGTAGTTAACCTATGAGTCAGAAAAGTCAACTATTAGAACCACTGAAACCACACTAATGATGTCAAGAGCCTGCAGCAGCTGATCTGATTTGGGGGGGGGGGGGGGTCGCAAAACACAGAAAAGATTTGTGCATTTGTCAGACTTGCAGCTCAGCTGAGACAGCAGAGTTAACCAAAATAAACAGAACGGGTTTGTCCATTAGTCAGGCAACCGTGTGAGGAGTGGAAAATCCCAATTATTGTCAGTTAGCTTTTATCACCAATATATATGCAACAATTACAAAATTGATCCCGCTTTGCACATGGTTTTCACTTTTCAGAGAACTAACAGGATATTAGAGTTGTACGTGATTATGGCATCGATACACAATATATATATATTATCTTCAATATGAGAGGTTGTTGAGAATATAATTAAGTAAATTAAAAGTGTGTTCTTTGAGGCAGTTAACGCATACGCTTTTAGATGAGATGGCTACACACTTCAATATGATATCAGATATCTCACCGCCACCTATTATAAAAAAGAATTCCACATGCTTGGCCATGAAAAAAGAATCAGGCATGCACAGGAGGAGGCGTGTTGAGAATATAATTAAGTAAATAAAAATGTATTCTTTGTAACAGTTTAAGCTTAAGCTTTTAGATGAGATGGCTACACACTAAAATGGTATCAGAGATCTCACCGCTACTGCGCCACCTATTATCAAAAAGAATTCCACGTGCGTGGCCATGAAAAAAGAATCAGGCACACTTCAATAGAGATCATAAATATGCTCAGTCTAACTTATCTTTGCTTTGACCCAAAAAGTTGGTATAACTACCGAAGTTAACTTGCCTAGTTGACAACTTTGAAGGAAGCAATATGTTCATATACTGCAACTAGACAAAATCTAACCATTTGCTACCAATTACTAGAATACTGAATCATACTATAAACAGGCCATGGGAGTGACTAATAAGGATACCTTTTTTCATGCATTCCATGATCTGCTCAGAAGTGAATTGCTCCTTTTCTCCCCTTCCAAGCATCACATTGCGATTATCTTCCAGCATCAATGGAGCCAAAGCTTTTGTTGGATACTGAAGGATGAGTAATTAAAATTGATCATAGAAGAGATCATAATCCATGGAAAGACTGGGTTGAAAATCCAAGTACACATTCTAGCTCATTCATAATATTTCAAGCAAAAAAAGAAATTGGATACTAAAAGCAGATGTTACATGGGCTGATTATTACATGTCATATGTGAATAAAAGAAAATATATTAAATTGTGCAAAAACATGTCGCAAAAGTATGATTCTTTAAAAAATCTCCCGACATATCTGAATTGTCTGTAGGCAAATGACTTCCAATTATGTCATATATTTGTTAATTTGTAACAGAATATCTCCCTAATTTCTTGATCTACTCTAATGCTTTCGTATTTTAAAGGAAGTTTCTAGATATATGTCCAAAACAGATCGCTTTTTGCTGATTTTGCTTCACATTTTCTTTTCACCAGCAACTCGTTACATTTTTTTACAAACCCCATTGACATTCCACATTATTTAATCCATATTGCAAATTAAGTTTACTACATGTAAATATAAGATAGATATTTTAGTCAGAACAATTTCTAAGATCAAGAGTTATAGTTTTTTTTTTTTGATAACCGTGGTGTCAAGGCCAGCTTGCGCGTACCTCAACTAATATCATGGGATACCTGCCACCTCCCACCAATAACAAGTACCAGGTAACTATGTCCACTAAGGCTAGAATAGATGGGAAGAAATTACCTAGTGCTTGTCTTTGTTGGGAATTGAACCTGAGACTTCATGGTGCTCAACCTAACTTCATTGAACCACTAAGCCACACCCTTGGGTGCGATCAAGAGTTATAGTTTTCCTGGATAACAATGGAACTCCATAGTTGTTAGTATGGCAGAGAAAATGTAATGTCTACTGGAACAACCAAAACTTTAAGGCAACTTCTGATAAGTGGTTGAGTGTGCATGTTATAGGCTCATTAAATATATGCAACTGGCAGAATAAATCTGATGCAACTGGCAGTATTTTGGCTGCATCAAATAGACAGTACCTAAAATTTATTTGAATAAATTTTCTTTGTTAGTAGATTCCTAGTTTTCTTTAGTATCTTGTAATAAGAGTATCTATTTAAAGAGGCAGGAGGAATAAAAGAAGGGGAAGGAATTTATATCAAATCTCTCACTAACGAGTCCTAAGGTTGTAGGCTCCCTTTTAAAGAGCCTATTGTTTATCAAAAGTTGGTCGCTCACGAAATAAGAACCAGTAGAAGGATCATTTAAACACAGACTTCTCAGTGAATCACCCGGTGACAAGATCCATATCATGTGGTCATAACAAAATTGGTATCAAAGCCAAACACCATGGGCGATCCAAGCAAACGTGACGAGTTGCAGGCTCTCCTTCAAGAGGTGCAGGTTGCGAATGAAGCACGTATTGTAGAAGCAGTGGAACAAACTGAATCAAGGATGGTTGCTCAATTGGAACAATTAGCGATACAATATTCATTGTGGGGTTTAGCAAAAATCAAGAGATTCTGATGCTGGAGAGAGCAGCAATACAGGTAAACAGCCTGACAAACCAGAATATCGATCCAACCTACTGCAAGAAATAATATGGTGCCAAGATACACAAAGCTAGATTTCCCATTAATTAGGCTACATCAATGTGAGTAATTCTTCTCCAATCAGAGAACAAATGAAGCTGATAAGGTGGGATTGGCTGCATTCCATCTTTAGGTGAAGCACAATTATAGTATCATCAAGTAGAACAAGATAATCACTTAGTTGACTGGTAACAAATGAAGCTGATAAGGTGGGATTGGCTGCATTCCATCTTCTAGGGCAGGCACAATTATGGTATCATCAAGAAGAACAAGATAATAACTTAGTTGATTGGTCGGAGTTCAAGGAATAATGTACCCTCGGGTTTGGGCCTCCATTGGGAAGTAATCCATTAGGTGATCTGGTCTGTTAACTTGAAGCAAACGGGCTCAATTGAAGAATATCAGCACCAATTTCAAGAACGGTTAGCTAGGGCCAGCAAGTACGTTCGCGTAAACCAGCAGGTTAGTGTCTTCACTAGCAGTCTGATTGATTCCATTTGGCTTGATGTTGAGATGCAAAGTCTACCAGAATTGGTTCTCCCCATGAATATAGCGCGAGCATTTGAGAAGAAATAGGACAGGTGCGGAACATCTTCTCGGAAGGAGGCCCCACAAGGGACTAAAGGCTATTAGAATACTACTGCAACTTCCACCATTCCAATTCCAAAGGGCAGCAACGGGTTAAGTGAGATTACTGAACCAAAGTTTGTAAGTTCATCTGCTCCTTTAATAAAAAAATTGTGAGGGTAGAAATAGCGGAGAGAAAGGCAAAGGTATTGTGTTATAATTGTGACATATTGTATCCGGTTGGTCACCAATGTAAGAAGTTGTTTTGGTTGGAACTAGTTGATCCAGATAATGAAAATCCAGTCCATAAGGATGTGCAAGAACCTGAAATTTATTCTAGTGAAACACTGTCGTAATATATATCCAGAATTCGAGCTTGAGGACAAGCTCTTTTCAGAGGAGGGGATAATGTTATAGACTCATTAAATCTATGCAACTGGCAGAATAAATCTGATGCAACTGGCAGTATTTTGGCTGCATCAAAACAGACAGCTGTTTAGTTTTATTAGAATTCTTATTTGACTTGATTTTCACTGTTAGTAGATTCCTATTTTTCTTTAGTATCTTGTAATAGGAGTCCCTATTTAAATATGCAGAAGGAATAAAAGAAGGGAAAGGAACTTATATCAAAATAACAAGATATCTGGGTCTCTCTCTAATGAGTCCTAAGGTTGTCGGTTCCCTTTAAACGAGCCTATTGTTTATCAAAAATTGGCCGCACACGAAATAAGAACAAGGAGAAGGATCTGTTAAACACAGACTTCTCAGTGAATTGCTCGGTGACAAGATCATATCGTGTGGTCATAACAATGCATTACTACTGGCATATCAAGCCTTATATTTCAACTACTTATGACAATAACTTGTTGACACAGAAAACTTGACATGCCACTTTCCAGTAAAATCAGCTATCAAATTCAGAGAGATGCATACATACCACCCTCCCTAGACCCCACTAGTGGGATTACACTAGGTATGCTGTTGTAATAAAATATGTGATAACAGTTTAAAGCTTTTGAATTATATTTTCTATTTTTTATGCAATGAGTTTTGCATTTATTATTCATAACTTTTGCATGAGGTACTGCCAGCAAGATTACCAGTGTAAAGTAAATGGCTAACCTGCTTCAGTTATTTATTTAAACCCTTTTTTCTTTTACAGAAGGCGAGGAACAACGGGAAAGAAATGCATTTCAGAGAGAAACACACCCACGAAAAAATAAAAATCAAATGAAGCATTTTATCATGTATATTGACATTTTGCTTCTGTATTCCCATATGCTATTGTAGTGATAAGGACTATAAGGGGGCTATACAAAGGTAGTACCGTCATGTATATGGGGCCATTGTACCCACAAACTTCAGTAAAATATGGAAGAGCTCCGATATGGTCTTGGTGGCTGCAATCACAATTCATTAGATTAGATAAATAGAGTTAACTAGTTAAAACTACATTACAATAGCATATACATTTAACAGGGGATGTGATTCAATAAGTTGGGCCAAATCTTTCCCACATCTCGAAAAGGGGTATCAGTTCCATTAAATTAAAGAGTAAACTTTCACTAATGGACTATGACATGTACGCGCAATAGGGATGCAATTCATCAAGCATGGGAAAACTTGTCCTCTTTCGCTAGAGAAGTGCATCGAATATCACTAAACAAAATCTATGAGTAAGAGATTACAAAGCCGCCATATAAACAGGGGATGCGACTCACCACGCTGGGACACATCTTGTTACCTATTGTACTTTAACATATTGTTACTTTAAAATAATGTCTATTTTGATGTTACTTATTTATTGTATCGCATGGGTAAATCTATCGTTATGTAACGACAATAAGTCTTATTTTATGTAATGACTGATTTGGTGTGATCGCGCTGTAACCTTGTTTTTTTCCCCCATTTTGCCTATACAACAACAACAACATACCAAGTGTATTCCCACAAATTGGGGTCTAGGGAGGATAAAGTGTACGCGGTCCATACCACTACCTCATTTTGCCTATGTTCTTAATAATTATACGTTGTCATTTATCTACTGCACCCCGCAGACTACCTCCAATATTGTTAGTTTATTCTGTATATGGCTGATGTATGACATAACCTAATGACGTAAAACGATACAATCTATCCAAACATTCTATTCATCAATACAATACAATACAATACCATGTAGTACGTAATGAATAATCTATTTAACAACCGTCCTAATGCTCAAAAAAAAGAAAAACCGGCCAACAAGATGAAAAGGGGTTTATTGAAATTCATTAAAGCAGATCAAAAGAATGAAATATGCACACAACAACAACATACCCAGTATATTCCCATAAATGGAGATTGGGGAGGGAAGAGTGTACGCAGACCTTATCTCTACGGCATATACATACAGTGATTGCTTCGGATAGACCCTCACCACGACAATTTGAGAGACAATGCAGCAGTAGAACAATGCATAGAGAATAATATAGAAATCGTAATAGAGCATATAGAGCAAAATAATGTGATAAACGAAGCACAGGAACATTGAAATATACACGCTACGTATGAATATATGATAAGGGGTGTGGCAAAGAGTATCATACAAATGAGTGATGATGATGCATGAGAGCTCCTTGTTGAAGTCACGAGTCTTAGAGATACGAGAGAAATCTGGGTATTTGTTATGGTCCATGTACCCCATATGCATCCCACAGTCAAACATTATCCTCTTGCCATTTATAGTCACCACAACACAGCTCTTTCCTACCTCCTGTCCTGCCCCTGTTAACTCAAATTTGTTTCGTTTCAGCATTTCATCAAACATGTAGCAGACATGTAGTATAGTACACTCCCTCGCTCGTGCACTATTATTACTTGTCACGTTTCGGTATACATGATCAATTTAGCTAATCTTCAAAGCTAAATTCAATTACATCAATTTAATATTTTAAATTTAAAGTTTAAATGTCAAGAACCATAGAAAAAACCCCATAAGTTGCACTCATTTGTCAAAGTTCATAAAATTTGACACCGGATAAGCGAAAGTGACAAGTAAAATTGAATAAAAAGCTTTAACATTTCATCAAACCGGTGGTAGACATGTAGTATAGTACTCCTTCAATTCACTTTTAATTGTACATTTCACCTTACAAATTAATTTAACTAATCCTCGATATTAAATTGAATTAAATTAATTTAATACTTCAAAATTTAAAATTTAGATGTTCAACAATAATGAAAGAGTACCATAACTTGCAATCTATTATCAAAATAAAATTTGACACTGCATACAACAAACGTGAAAAGTAAAAGTGAACGGAGGGGTTTTAGCATTTCATCAAAACATGTGGTAGTATACTCTTTCAATTCACTTTTACTTATCACATTTCACCTTACAAATAAATTTAACTAATCTTATAAGTTAAATTGAATAGATTAATTTAATATCTCAAATTCAAATATACAAAAACTATAAGAAAATACTACTATAAGTTGGTAGTTATTTTATTCAAGTTCATATAGTTTGATTCTGAATAAAATAAACTCAACGAGTAAAAGTAAACAGAGAGAATAGTGTCTTAGCCACATATAGTCGAAACTCCTTCATAAATAAAAAGAAAAAGATTATACTATACATCTGTAAATAGAAAATTATACTAAATATATATTTCAAAAATTATTTATCATAAACATATATTAATAAAATTTCTTGCTACGCTACTAGTATATATTTCTTACCCAAAACTAAACAGTCGATGGGCATGTTTCTTTTTCTCTAATGAATTCGAAGAAATAGCTTTCGCGGTTCTTCTCTTTAATTTTTTGCTTTGGTGAAAGCAGCCTTCAAAAGGTATATATAGTATACTAGCAGGTTTTTAGGGCGAGAAAATGACAGAAATGGTAACTTATGTTTGAGTTATATTCAAAATAGTCTATTAAGTATATGTTACTAGACACTTTTGGTACTTTAAGTTTGCTAATAATTAATATTTGGCACAATATATAAACATGTCTGGTAACTTAACTTCAGATCATATATATGATCTTCAACTTTAAATGTGCACAAGTTGACACTAAAATTTCTATAAAATTGAACAAGTAGACACATTGTCCTATGTGGCATCCTACGTGGTCAACTTTATAAAAGTTTAAGTGTCTACTTATGCACAAACAAAGTTGGTGATCATAAATATAATTTGAGGTCTAATTAAAGGATATGTTTATATATTATGCCTCAATATTTTAATCCTCGATAAATATTTAATAGTAATTTATATTTATTAAATTAGATAAATATTTAATAGTAATTTATATTTATTATATTAGATGAAGACGGTAAAGAAAAGATTAAATCATAATATTAAGAAATTTTAATATTAAATTTTAAAATATAGTGCACGAAAAATTGTACTCGACTCCAAAAAGAATAGAAATAATGCATTACAAAGTTATACCAGATTTTAGCAACAAATCAAAAGAAACGGAAACTACACAATTGTACTTTTGAGTTTTTGTTAATTCTCTTTTCCATGGTTTCCGCTGAATTTAATAAACCAAGTTCGATAATAATTTTGACGAATTATAAGTGTTAATTTTAACAAACTTAGAAGGCCTAATCGCACAAAATTTTACTTTCTACACTTTACAACCTCAAAATATACAATGCAGATTTGCATTAGTTCTTGAAATCTTATTCCTACAAAATTATTTGCATTAACAAACATCGGCTCATATAGAAAACTTAGGCGTTCCGAATTCTTAAAATATGGGCAATTTTTAACAAAGTCCGATGGAGGAAAAAAAAATGAAGATGAAATACGGTAAAAATCAAAAATCTGTCATTAGAGGTATCAATGATTTTGAAAAAAAAAAATGACATGACCAATCGAACTGTACTGCACCTAATCATTTTTAAAATTTCTTTTAATAAAATCAATAATTTTTATGTAAATATATAATTGTACAGAATAATTGGATAGTTTTTTATTTTATAAAAATTATTCAAAAAATAATCGAACCATAATGAATAATACATATGTAAAATATAATTTATATATATTAAGTTTAAGAATAACAGATTTTAAACTTTTAAAATTTACTTTAAATAAGGGGAGATGGGGAGACGGAAGCTATTACAAGCGCCAACATAATTAACACTCTAAGTCCGGACATTGAAATTTTTATACTACTTCAATCAAAACTAAATCAATTCTAACATTTTTACTTTCGAATAATAATTAGTAAGCACGAAATACTTCAACGATCTTGGATAGCTAGCTGCCAGGCATCACCTATTAGATTTTTGTTTTTGTCTTTTATAACTTAAATTTCTCTTATTGAATAATTAATTTAAGTAGACTCGGTTCTTAAGTTTTATAGTGATTAATTTTTCTTCGCTCGGATGATCTAAATTATATTTTTTGTCTTTACTTAATATTATTTTACACTAATATAAAATAATGAGATGAATCTTGATTCTTGATTCTTGATTCATCACTTTTTAAATAATTGCAATAGATATTAGGGTGATTGGTCGAAGAATTAGGGCAGAGATTGTATAGCGATTTGATCGTGGCCTTTGGCGAGGTGTCGATTTAGGTTGGCAACGTTTGTAATTGATTTATTTCTAAGATAAAACACTATAATGGGTAGCCTAAACCTCTTCACTAGAGATTTTACATAAAAAAATTATTTTCTCTATTTCAATTTATGTAGTATTATTTGACTTGATCAATATTAAAGAATTCCTCCTTCTTTTAAAATTTGTAATTTAAATAACCTCTAGACTACTTGTGTGATTATAAGTTATTTTATTATTTTTATGAAAGATAAAAAATATTTTTGAAATTAAATTATTTAATTATAGAAAAATGATAGCTATTCATTTGGAGAAGACAAAGGCTTTACATTAAGCCAGGTGACAGCCCAAGAATAAACCACTTGGTACTTCATGACGAAAAATATAGTTAGATTAGTCGTTAGTTACCACTAGTTTTTAATTTATTTTAAACATTTTTTAAATAAACTCAATTTTTCACTAATAGTTTAATGCTGCCAGTTTTTTAAAAGTTTAAACTTTTAAATATTATATTGATGAGTTTGACAAATGTCTGGGTTTTGCCCTGATTTTTCTACCAAAATTGAATTTTAATTTTCTATTGAAGGAAAATAAAAGTAGTACCATAATTACTTTTATTTTTCCTAAAAGAAAATGTAACGACCCGAGAGTACCCCCAAGACATCACACGATGCTTAACACTACGAATAGTCCCAAGCTAACCCATGATATCTAATTGGCACTGAACTTATAGGAAGGTGGACTGAGATATACATAATTGCCGAAAGAAACCAACTTTTAAATCTCCCTTTTGAAATCTTACAACTTAGAAATCTCAATAAAATCTCTTTAACTGAAATAAAAATTTTCCGATAAACCTTTAATCTTATAATTGAAAAGTCACTGGGACAGACCCCAGCTGACCCTTAAAGGAAATAATCTAGCTAAGCAACATCCATAAAGTCTGAAACTCCAATAAACTTGGTCCTCGGACTATGAGGACTCACCAAATATTGGGATGCCGAAGGTGATGCCCGTGATCAATCACGCTGCTGGAAACGAGCATCCAAACCTACATTATGAGACAATGTAGCACATAGACGTATATGTGGGTCAGCACTTCTGAAATGTACTGAGTATATGGGAGTGAATGCACAAGTAAAACCAAAGCTGAATAAACTTTCAAATCATGCATGCTAAGTGTAAAATGACTCACCTTGTATATGAGAAAAGCTGGAAACTGAAGGATCACAAAACATAAATGATAAAGCATAATGTAAATCTTAGTGAGTCATCACACTTAGTTTCTAAAATCTTTGTTTTTATTTTTTCTTGTGGAAGATTCTTATAACCGACATAAACCATGTAAGCTATCATAAAGTCCATCTTCTCACCCATGTTGGGGAGAGTTGTCCTACCTTTGTCAACAGAATAGAACCTTAACTTAAGTGATCACTAAACCTTATTCATATTGGGCATATTGGGAAAAGAAGACACTCTGTGGCGAGGTCTCTTAAACCTACAGTGGCTCGTAGTTTCCAAAAATTTGAATACGTTCATCCATATTTTCTTCTTGGTGCTAAATACTACTCCCAATATATATATATATATATATATATATATATAGCATGTGGGTTTTGTAAACTGAAAACTAAGTATACTTCTTTTACATAAATTATACTCATGGGGTGAAGTTCTGGATTTCAAATCTTAAATGTGGTCATAAGATCAAAACTAGACTTAAATCAAGTTGCCATGATTGCAGATTGAACTTTAAGTTTGAACTTCTTGTACTCAATAACTTATGCTTCAATCTCTATATTCATGCATCATGTCTTAGAAACTTCATATCAAAATACCATGCTCAAGACTTAAATTAGAACCTTTCGTCAATTAATCAAACTTCAAGTCAAGATAATGAAATCTTGTCATAATAGCAACAATGTAAGTCAAAACATGAATAAAGAGTATTTCTTGTGCAAATCAATCTTTAAATCACATAATGAAATCATAAATTCAGGAATATGGGAATATGAGTATGAACGCTAATTTTAATCATATGAATTCAACTTTAAAATCAAGTTTTTAGGCACAAGGATGAAAGATTATCCTTGCTCAAACCCCACATACCTGGACTTGCTTGACTTCTTTGAAAGGAACTTAGACTTGGAAACTTGGGAGATGATTTTGAATAAGGAACCCTAGTCTTGATGTTCTTGAGGGAGAGAGAGAAGAAGGAACATTGTTAAGTGATTGAAAATGGAAAAAAATAACGTTTCTTGTATGTTTTAAGTCATGGGTTGGGAGTTTTAAAATGAGAAAAGATAAAAAATCTCCTTAACTGAACAAATAGAAACTTGATCGTCGGTCTTTTCGTGTCGTCTTACGACTAGTGATATCTGTTTACGAGTCTTCCCATAAACTCGTAACCTTGGCAGTAACAGGAAGGGTACTTACTAATCTGGCTACGAGTTGTACCTTACGACTCGTAGTCAGTCAATACAACTCATGTTCTCCAATCGTAACCTAAACAAAAACTTG
Source organism: Capsicum baccatum var. pendulum (assembly GCA_030864225.1). Taxonomy (NCBI): domain Eukaryota; kingdom Viridiplantae; phylum Streptophyta; class Magnoliopsida; order Solanales; family Solanaceae; genus Capsicum; species Capsicum baccatum. The sequence continues at coordinate 27,283,745 of CM061554.1, read as the reverse complement.
GGGATCCTACACTATTGTCTTTACGAATCCCACTATACGACTCGTATAGTCTCACTATGACTTGCTTAGCATGAGTTATAACTAAAGTAGAACCTCAACCACCCCACACTGTCTTGACTATGATTACATCTCTCGACTCATAACGAGTCTTTACGACTTGATGAGTGAGTCGTTTCACAATGAACTTTAAAGACACAGGGTATTACAGAAAAATATAAAACTTTTTCATATTTGACAAATCACTTTCTTGGAGGAAAGATTTTGGAACTCTATAAATAGAAGATTTTTCTTCTCATATAATAACACATTAGCATCCACAATGTGGTCGCTTACGAGTCTTGTTTAGAAGGAGATTCCTCCCAGTAGATTTTATATTTTTTCAATAGTAGTTTTTAATATAAAGGTCGTTTGACCAACCATATCAATAATATATTTTTAGTATTATATTTTTTTGTCATCTGATTTATTATCTCTATGATTTACAAACTTTAAACTTTTGTATGATACCCTCTCAATTTCGAACTCAACAAGTGGTATTAGAGCCTATGGTTCAAAGATCCAATGGTTTGGTGAAATGAGACTAAAGACATGTTCAAAGCGATTTCAAATCAAATTGCAACCAACTTGTCGATAATAAAAAAAAATTATCAAAAAAATCCCAACACTACATATGGTGATATCTTTCAATAATATTTTCAATAATCCTGTTGCTTCATCTTTAAACAAAATCAATTTTCAACCGGGCTTATGGGCTCCAACTTGTAACCCTTGCTTACTTTAAACGCTTGAGCTCCTTTCAACTCGTGCGTAAATTTTTAACACATGAGCTCCACTGTTAACCTGTGCTCACTTTCAATGCACAAGGATTCACTTTTAGCTCCATTCACTTATAACAAAGGGTTCTAACAATATCAACGCATGCTTTTACTTTTAACACATAAGGCTCCAATTTTTAATTCATATCAACTTTTAATCATGGTAAGCAACAGTGATATATGAAGATCGTGAGAAGAAAGAAGATCAAGAATATTTTGCCAGAAAATCAAGTCAAAAAAGGGAGATTTGTTAGTGGTTTTGTCCTGATTTTTTTACCAAAATTGAGTTTTAATTTTCTATTGAAGAAAAATAAAAATAGTATCACAATTACTTTTATGTTTTCTAAAAGGAAAATATAAAACTTTTTCATATTTGGAAAATCACTTTCTTGGAAGAAAGGTTTTAAAACTTTATAAATAGAAGACCCTCCTTCTCATACAATAACACATTAGCATCTATAATGTAGTCATTTAAGAGTCTTGTTTAAGGGGAGATTCCTCCCAGTAGATTTCATATTTTTCCAATATTAGTTTTTAATATGAAGGTCGTTTGACCAACCATATCAATAATATATTTTTAGTATTATATTTTTTTTGTCATCTGATTTATTATCTCTATGGTTTACAAATTTTAAGCTTCCACATGACGCCTCTCAATTTCAAACCCAACACTATAGTCAACCACCTACGATTCAGCCACACCCTTTAATTTCAATTAACAATAACAATTTTCAAATTGAGGAATCTACTAAAAACAATTTTATTGCAACTTCATTAGCAAATCCCAATACAAAAGACCAAAAAAAAAAAAAATTATGTCATTGTTGAAGCCTTTGACTGTACCAAAATCGCAACAACACAAATTGTAATTCACAAAAGAGATGTGAAATTTGGAAGCAAATGTATCATATGATAAACAGAGAAAAGAAATTTTTAACAATATTTATTCGGATAAAAGATGAAATTGCAAAAGGTGCGTGCAGTTCAAGAGTTTTTTTTTCATGGGAAGACAATTTTTTTCCCATCTTTTCAAGAATTATCAACTTTTTTAATGGTGTCTTATGACATCATTGTTGATTTTCATCATTTTGGTATTTGAATATAATTTTGGCGTAATTATATCAAATTGAATATAGTACAATGACGATTCTTATGACTTAATTTGTGAAATATATTTTGTATTATTCAATATTGTTATCCATTTAATTGGTGTATAATGATGAAGAATTTTTTATTTCATGGTTTTTAAAAGAGTAGGTGGGTCGAGGAAAATGGAACAATCGTGCGTAAGAGGTAGTTTCCAAATTAGTTTTCACATTATGAATTATGAATGAATTTTGAACAAAAAAGTTGGATTTCAGATAGCATTTTGCATGCTTTTAGATTCTGAAATTTTACCTTGTGAAGTGGCGATTTGTTTATGCATATATTGATTTAGGGGAGGGTCTCTTCCTTTTATACTATTCTTTTTTTATTATTATTTTCATTTATTTTAGGGGTATTTTTCTGCAAGATGGCGACTGATATTACACTTTTTTACTGTTCCGATTAAGATAGAGACAGAAACTACTCAATACGGCATTATGTCCTAGTATATTTAGGCGCTACTGAGTCGACATCGTCCTGCATCAATTCGTATTAATTAAAGATTAGGCACTATTGATATTCTCAAAATGTCATTTTTTGGAGTGGAGAAGATTCGATGGATAGTTGCTATATTGGGTGTTGGAGTAAAGAAGATTGTGGGGTGTTAGTGATGAATATGGAAAAGAAGAGTTTAGGCTTTGACTTTCAGCTACCTGAATGTCAAACGTTTCCTTTGCAAACTTCTGAAATTTGTCCTTCTAGGTCTGATAATTCTATTTTGAGAATAATATGCCACACTATCCTTTCAAACACTGTTAAATTATCGGCCAAAGGTACAAGAGAAAGCACTGAGAGAGTTGAAATTTTTCTTATTGATAACTTAGTTAGAAATTTTTTAACAACTTTGTCTTATGCAAGATGTATTAAAAAAATTTAGGTAAATGCAAATGTTGATTTCCCCAGTGCTTTATGTGAGTGTTGCAGATTCATAGGATATAAAATGTTGGCTTTATATTAATAGATTAGGAGAGAAATTGAGTGCGGTGGATTGACAAATAAGTGAACAATGACATTTTTCTCTATTACAGTTGGAAACGGATGGCGGTTAGTGCGTCATAGTATTTTTTATTGTATGATATGTGAGGTTTGCAAACTAGTGCCATCATGAGGTGAAACTGATTGTTTTTAATCCTCCCTTCATTTCATTTTATGTGTCATCATTTTTTTTTGGCTGTCCCAAAAAAAATGTCACCTTTTCATTTCATTTTTGTCCTTATTGATCTCACTTAATTAAAAATAATAATAGTACATTATTTTAATAAAGATCAATTTGATAAAAAATATCAAGTCTTTACTTATATTTTAAACTCCGTGTCCGATTAATCTATGACACATAAAATGGGACGGGAGTGTTTTATTTTTTTTATAGTTTGCTGAAGTCCAGCATATGCATATGTCTATGTGTTTGGCTTTCATATATTTTTAAGGCATAACTGTTAAGTCAATTGTGGAGGACTGCTTAGGAGATTTATGACTTAAGAGTTTTGTCTGCGAGAACACTTCAAAACTATTATATGAAACACTAGAGTAATGAGCTTATTTACACTGCAGCTATATATAGGTACATGTGCTTATAAGAATCAAATTGTGTTTGTATTTCAGTAGTCTCCCCCTTGGAAATTGTTTTATCCTTCCATATGGAGTTTCCTCTATACATAATAATCTTTTTCACCTTTAGATAAGAGTGGTTGGTGGATATTGTTAAACTAGAGAAGAACAACCTTGCAGGGAGAAGTTGGCTTTAATAAAGAAGCACCAACATTCAGGGTTTTTAGACATGCATTCATGAGATGTAAATATTATGATTCTGTCAGTGTATAAAGGGTTAATATGTCTATTTTTTTCTTCATTTAAGGGACAACCACTATCTCAGAGAAATGAAATATGTATTAGTAAGCTATACTGTTGTAGAACTCCTGGCTAAGTTAAATGATAAATAGGTAAATGATGAGTTTTATGAAGTGGGAGATCTAAGAGAAATGTAGTGTTGATTTCTTTCGGAGGGAGATGAGCATGAAGAGTCTAAGAAGCTTCAACGGCATGACACTTCTAACATTGAAACAAGAGAGAAAAATGAAGATGATGATGCCTCCTTACTTTCTGATACAAAAGCTTTAGACTACACAATCAAGCTGGCCGATTTGACCGAAGTGAGGCGAAACATTTTGCAATGTATGAATTGCTGAATTTATTCTTATTTTGAGCATAGATGCTTGTATGGTTAGTTAAATAGAAAAAGTTTTTTTCAATTCAAAATTTCTTAAAATCTATTTTGTCTTAAAAACACTTTAAATAAGTTAATCCAAACAGGTCCTTAGAATTTTTTCTATAAGTTAATTTAAAAATTAACATTCCTTTGTGTAAAATTAGCATTCAATTTGTAATATCCAGTATCTTTAATTTCACAATGGAACCTACGACTCACTCAATAAGTCGTGAGATGTAATCGTAGTTAAGATAGGGTGGGGTGATTGAGGTTCTGCTTTGGTTACGACTGAACCCAAATAGTCGTAGTGGGACTATACGAGTTGTATAGTCCAGTCGTAATCAGTTCAGTGGAAAAAAGCCTAATGTTTCTGGTCACATAACGACTCGCCCCTAGGAGTCGTTACAAGAGGTGATGAGTCATATTGTTAGAGTCGTAATGTCAGTAGGGTAGGATCCCTAAGTCTCTGACCAGATTAGAGTGGTTGCAACAAGTCGTAATGACTTGTTACGAGTCATATCCTAGGACTCGTATTCAGGCCAGTGCATATCCATCTTGTTGTAGCCAAGGCAATGAGTCAGCCAACTCGTAGCTAGACGTTACGAGTCGTGAGATGACCCTTGATGACTGACGATCAAGTTTCTATTTGTTCATTTAATGGAGCCTTTGGTCTTTTCTCCTCTTGAAACATTCAACCCACGACTTAAAACATAAAAGAGACGTTATTTCTTTCCCATTCTCAATCACTTAATGATATTTTTTCTTCTCCCACTCTAAAGAACAATAAGGCTAGGGTTTCTTCATCAAAGTCATCTCTCAAGTCCCCAAGTCTAAGTTTCCTTCAAGAAAGTCAAGCAAATCCAGGTACGTGGGGTTCAAGCAAGGATAATCTTTTATTTTTGTGCCCAAAAAATTAATTTTTAAAGTTGAATTTATATGATTTCAATTAGGGTTCATGCCCAATTCTCATATTCTTGAATTTATGGTATCATCATAGATTGAATTTTACAAGAGATAACCTTTGTTCATGTTTTGACTTGCATTATTACTATTATGATATGATTTTCATTATCTTGACTGAAAGTTTGATGAATTGACGAAAGATTCTAACTTAAGTTTAAGCATGGTATTTTGATATGAAGTTTCTAAGGCATGATGCATGAATTTAAGGATTTGAGCTTAAGTTATGGAGTACAAGAAGTTCAAGCTTATAAGTTCAATTTACAATTATGGCAACTTGATTAAAGTCTAGTTTTGATCTTATGATCACATCCAAGATTTGAAATCCACAATTTCACCCACTGGGTAAGATTTAAGCAAGAGAAGCATAATTGGTTTCTAATTACAAACCTATATACTATTTTAAGATAGATTTTCTAAGTATGAGAATATATATATATATATATATATATATATATATATATATATATATATATATATATATATATATATATATATATATATATAAAATTTGGGAGTAACCGATAAGGGAATATGGATAAGCGTATCCTAATTTTCGAAAACTCCGATCCACCGTAGTTTTAAGGGACCTTGCCGGCGAATGTCTTCTTTTTCCAATATAGATGAAGTTTAGTGAGCACTTTAAGATTCTATTTCGATGGTAAGGGTAGGATAACTCTCTCCAACGTGGGTAAGACGTTGGACTCCATGGTAGCTCACATGGTTTATGTTGGTTGTAAGAATCTCCCATAAGAAAGAATAAAAGTAAAGGTTTTAGAAACTAAGTGTAATGACTCACTAAGCTTATTCATTATGCTTTAATATTCATGTTTCTTATGATTTCTCAGTTTTCAGAAGTATACATGACCAAGGTGAGTCCTTTACACTTAGCATGCATGATTTGAAAATATATTCAGTTTCTGTTTTGTTTATTGCATTTATCCCCATATCTCAGTACATCCCAGAAGTACTGACCCACATATATTTCTATGTGCTACGTTGTCTTATAATGTAGGTTCTGGGGCTCATTTCCAGCAACACAATATTACGGGCATCACCTCCTGTATCTCGATATTTGGTGAGTCCTTATAGTCCGGGGACCTAACTTATCAAAATCCCCAGATGTTCATGAATATTGCTTTAGTTACTTGATTTCAGTTATTATTCGGGTCAACTGGGGTCTGTCCCAGTGACTCTCTAGTTAGCAGTAGAGGCTTGTTAGACGATACATTTTTTAGTTTAAAGAGATTATTCGAGATTTCCGAATTGCAAGTTAAGATTAAGATATTAAGTTGTTTTCCTTTAGTAGTCGTATGTATGTTAGTTCACTTTCTATTTGAGTTTCAAGATGAATAAATATCATGGATTAGCTTGGAGCTATTCGTAGTCCTAGGCACCGTGTGACGTCGAGGGGATACTTTTGGGGCGTTACACAATTGCTTCCCTTTTCAAATACGTCAACTATTTACTACTTGATACTTCTTCTTAACTACTGATTATCAAGTCTAAACACTTGAATATCAAAATCTAAATTACCACTAAGAATTGAAGTTCAATCACAGAGCGAAGCAAAGTGAAGTGCTCAACATCGTTTGCGCCTCATTTCAGGGCTTCAGAGTCCCTTTGACAACATGTCTTGGACTTGAATCAATTTGGGTTACAAGATGAGCGTGCACCTACGTATAGGTTATTCCATATTAGACTTGGTTTTATTTACTTTTGAAAGTGATTAAATTAATAGCTTCTTTACTAAACTATGTTGAATTTGTCTGTTAAGTTGTATTTGCTAAAATGATTACCATCATGTAACAAAACAATGTGTGCCTCAAGACTTCAGCAAACTATGGCCTTTTTATACCTAAATCAAGAGTGTTTGTTGCACTTTTTATAGTGTTGAAAACTGAAACTAAAAGATGACAATGGTAAAATATTTTGAGTCATTTTACCTAAAATACTTCTGAGTAAAACGTCTTTATATACACTTGCATTATTTTTCATATCTCACTTTAATACTTACGGAAAATAATGACAAGGAAACCCAAAGTTATGATTAGGCATTCTCACACTAAGACATAGAAATATCATCATCATTTTTTAATTCAAAGGTTAGTTCTGATGTTCTCAAAATGTCACATATTTGGAGTAAAGAAGATCTGGTGGGTAGTTTCTATATTGGATATTAGAGTAAGAAGATTGTCGGGTGGTAGTGATGAATATAGAAAAGAAGAGTTTCGTCTTTGACTTCAATCACCCGAATATCAAACTTTTCCTGTGAAAACTTTTGAAGTTTGCCTTTCTAGGTCTTATGTTCTATTTTGAGAATCATATGGTATGCTATCCTGTCAAACGCTGTCAAATTATCGATCAAAGGTACAAGAGAAAGCACCGAGAGAGTGAAAATTTTTCTTATTAATGACTTAGAAGTTTTTTGACAACTTTATTTTTTGCGAGATGTATTAAACCAAAAAAAAATTGGGTAAATGAAAATGTTGGTTTTCCAAATTTTGTCAGTTCAAGAAGTTAAATTTTTCCCCTCATTTCACTGAGTTAAATTTTATTCTTCAATCATAAAGTTATATTTTTTCCTTAATTTAGAGACTAAATTTTCCTCAAAGTAAAGATTTTAAGCTCTTTTGAATGCTTCTTTTGCTTTGTCAAGTTACAATAAGAAAAGTGGCTGATAAGAGACATGTTAAATCACCCCTTTTATACCATTTCTTGATAAATTCTCTTATTTCTATATTATAGAATATATATAATAAGAGGCAGTTGAAGCAGCTGTCAGCATCTTCCCGTCATTCTGCTTGCCGATCGAAAACTGCTTATTCCGTAATTTTATTATATTACCCCTAAATAATTATTATATGTCATTTTTATATTAAAAAAATTAATAATATTTCAAAAAAAGTTAACTAAATATTTATGATGTGTCCTCTTCAACTGCTTCAATCGTAATATTACTATATTATCCCTAATTAATTATTATGAGTCATTTAAGTATTATAAAATTATTATAAAGTCATATAAATATTAAAAAATTAATAATATTTCATGCTGAAATGTATATAAGAGTGAGTTTCAGCAGCTTCAGTCGTTCTCCTTGTCGACCATTCAGTTGCTTGCTTTGTGATTTTATTATATCACCCCCAATTAATTATTATATGTCATTTATGTATTGAAAAATTAATAATATTTTTTTTAAAAGTTAAATATTTATGGTATGTCTACTTTAGCTGCTTCAACCTTCATATTACTATATCGCCCCTAATTAATTATTATAAGTCATTTAAATATTACAAAATTATTATAAAGTCATCTAAATATTAAAAAAACTAATAATATTGAATGCTAAATTAACTTGACGTATTATATGAGATTCACTTAATTTTTTTATCACAAGTATTTTTTTTATAGTAATTTTATTATATCACTTCTAATTAGTTATTATAAGTCATTTAAGACATCTCTGCTTTGCTGCTTCAATCGTGATTTTATTATATCACATCTAATTAATTATTATGGCCATTTAAGCATTTGACCACTTAAATTGAAATAGAAAAGAATGTATTGTAAATCATAATAATTAAAAAATAAATTATTTAAAAATTATAATTGACTATCAATGCCACAAAATTTTAGACAAGGAGAGTGATATATTTATTTCAAAATTATATAAAAACTGCTACAGATTACAGTAGTTAACAATTTAAAATATCTAAAAAATATATATATAATCTATTATATATTTCATATAATTAGGTAAAAAAATTACTATACATTACAATAATTAATAACTTAAAAATTTTAAAGATCAATCTGTCTTCTTTGGCACAACTTCATTTTTCCTTTGCTTTTATTTTTTTCATCTATTTTAATTTGTTTGTCATATTTTTAAAATTTGTTATATATTTCAAAAAATATGAAAAAATTCATGTAACAAGAAACATATTTAACAAAAAGTATTTGTCATTATTTCAAACCCCAAATATAGCTGACACAAACAATTCAAGTTTTTCTCATCTTAGTGGGGATTGTATTTTGATTTGTCAGGTTGATAATATTTGAGGACGACAGTATTTAAAGGGTTTCTCTTTCGCTTCTTGCCACCAACTCAGAAAAGACAAATAGATGTTGGAGTTAAAAAAGCTCGTGTTCAATATGAATTTTGGCAAAATGTATTCAAATTTTTTTTGTGGTTCAACTTGTTTCATGTTATGATGAAGTTATGTTAGTGTTGTTTCTTAATCTGTTAGCATTATTTTCACAATGATCAAAATTCAAAAGACAAGATTGTTACAATTATATCTGTTTCTTAATCTGTTAGCATTATATTCACAATGAAGGTATGTATGTATACTAATTGTTTCTTAAATGAAGTGAAATAGAGAGCGTAACTCATTTTGTGGTCCAAAAATGAGCAGGAGAGAGAAGGTGTGTTTTTCCCTATTAAGCAACTGCAGAACACTGGGAAAGCTGAAGCAAATCCACGCGTTGGTTTGCAAATCGGGGCTTGAATCAAACCCATTAATCGCGGGAAAACTCCTACTTGTTTGTGCCTGTCAAATTTCTGATGCTATTGATTACGCTCGGCGTCTCCATGTCTACAATCCAAAGCCGCCAGACGTCTTCATGTACAACACCCTCATCCGAGGTGAATCCGAATCAGACTCACCCATGAATTCAGTCCACTTGTTCATTCAAATGCTGCGAAAATCATATTTCCCTCCTAATAGTTTCTCGTTTGCTTTTGTACTCAAAGCAACTGCCAATTTGCGGTGTTTGAGAACTGGATTTCAGCTGCACTGTCAAGCTATGCTTCGTGGGCTTCATACCCATCTCTTTGTTGGGACTACAATGATTAGTGTGTATGGTGAATGTGGGTTTGTTGAGTTTGCTTGGAAGGTGTTTGTTGAAATACCTGAACCAAATGTCGTCGCTTGGAATTCAATAATTACAGCATACTTTCGAGGGAATGATGTAAGTGGTGCAGATAAATTGTTTGCTTCTGTACCATTTAAGAACTTGACTACTTGGAATCTGATGCTGGCCGGGTATACGAAAGCCGGGGAACTTGAGCGTGCAGAGGGATTGTTCTTGCAGATGCCAAGTAGAGATGATGTTTCTTGGAGTACTATGATTGTTGGATTTGCTCATAGTGGTTGCTTTGATGAGGCTCTTTGGCTTTTCAGGGATTTGGTTGCCAGTGGAAATAGGCCGTATGAAGTGAGCTTGACGGGCGTTTTATCTGCATGTGCTCAAGCTGGGGCATTTGAGTTTGGGATAACATTACATGCTTTTATAGAGAAAGTGGGGTTGGTTTGGATAAGTTCCGTGAACAATGCACTTTTGGATACTTACTCCAAGTGTGGAAATGTGTTTATGGCTCATCTTGTCTTTCGAAGAATGCCTGGGAAGAAAAGTATTGTTTCTTGGACTTCTATGATAGCAGGGTTTGCAATGCAAGGATATGGTGAAGAGGCGATAAAACTTTTTCATGAGATGGAAGAATGTGGGACTAGACCTGATGGGGTCACTTTTATTTCGGTCCTTTATGCATGTAGTCATGCTGGTTTAGTTGAACAAGGCCATGATCTATTCAGTAAAATGACAGGAATTTATAACATTGAACCAACTATTGAGCATTATGGCTGTATGGTTGATTTGTATAGTAGGGCTGGTCAGCTTCGTAAGGCATATAATTTTGTGGTTCAACTGCCAGTACAACCCAATGCCATTATTTGGCGGACTCTTCTTGGGGCTTGCAGCTTTTTCGGTGACATTGAATTGGCTGAGCAAGTAAATGAAAGACTGTCTGAGCTGGATCCAGACAATTCTGGTGACCATGTTTTGCTGTCCAACATTTATGCATTCGCAGGGAAATGGAAGGATGCTGCCATGGTGAGGAGATCAATGGCTGAGAAGAATATGAAGAAAATACCAGGTTGGAGCATGATTGAAGTGGACAAGGTCATGTACAGTTTTGTAGCAGGCGATAATAAACGAAATGAGATTACCGAGGAAGCTTATAATAGGCTAAGTGAGATAATATTAAAACTTAAAGTAGAAGGTGGCTATATTCCAGAGGTAGGCAGTGTCTTGCATGATATAGAAGAGGAAGAAAAGGAAGATACTGTGTCTAAGCACAGCGAGAAACTTGCTGTTGCTTTTGGTCTGGCAAGGTTATGTGAGGGAAGCACCATACGAATTGTAAAGAATTTGAGGGTGTGCAAGGATTGTCATAGTTTTATGAAGTTGATATCTAAAGTCTACGGATTAGATATTGTGGTTCGAGACAGAAGTCGGTTTCATTCTTTTAAAGAAGGTTCTTGCTCTTGCAGGGATTATTGGTGATGGATGATTTGTTGTCTAATCAAATTGGCAATGCTCCCATTTTCAGGGAAAACAACATTGACTGCAAACAGAAGACCCACATTATGGATGTTATGAAATGCTCCATGCTTGCCATTGCAGTGAAAGAATATGAAAAAGAAGTTAGCAAACATGTCTGTCAACTAAATAGCCATGGAAAAGGATACTGCATCAAGTAATTTTGCCTCTTCACAGCTCTGAAGGTCTGTGATATGAGATGCTCCATGCTTGCCATTGCAATGAAAGAATATGAAAAAGAAGTTAGCAAACATGTCTGTCAACTAAATAGCCATGGAAAAGGATACTGCATCAAGTAATTTTGTCTCTTCACAGCTGTGAAGGTCTGTGATACGAGGACTCTGCTTAATAACTTAAGTAAAAACAAACTGAACAATATTGCAAACATAAATTTCAGTTTTGCTTTATAAGGTCTGTTCATTTCTAGAGCCTCTGGGTATGTTGTTGTTTTTACCATGCGTGTCTTGTTAATTAGGCAACAGCTGCAAATGAAAATCGTATGAGGCAAACCAGTTAACACTACAATATTGTCAATAGTAATGGATTCGAAAGCTGTACATTTTTATGACTGAAATACAATAATGTATGTTCTTCAAACTGGTGTTAGGGATACCATGTAAAGACATGACACCTGAGCCAACTCAACCCCGAAAGCTAGCTCATGCGGGGAGGATTGCCAAGTTCATATAATCAAAGCACCAGTCCATTGACCAGGAACAAAAGAAACATAGTTGAAAGACCTTCCATATGTATAATTTTCTGAATAAAAATTCAAAGACAAAGCAAGTGCATTTTCACTTTCTTTTATCTTTTACTATAATATGAAGACCAGACTTAGAATTTATTGTCCTTTCTTCCAGTTTGGCTTATTGATTCTTGTTTCAAGAGCAATATGACTGCAGTTACGAATCCACCTCTCCATCTTGTCTTGTCAAGGGTAAGTTACCAGTTTGTCAGTGCCTGAAGATTAACGGAAGCTGATCTAATGATGTATCATTGTTGCAGGTTGCGAGATTCTAAAATGCAAATTCCTATTTGGTTTTTGTATTCTTCTCTCTTGAATCGAGCATAGTGATACGAGTACGACCACGAAGGTGGACATATATGATATGTATTGAACCCGAGACTTGGAGTGTTCAAATGAAGTGCAAAGGAGGGCCTAAATAGGCTCCAAAAACAGTCCACATTCTACACTCAAGGGAGCTTAAAGTGAAACATTTGACTAAGGGGTCTTCTGGACATTTCACACTATTTTTGTAACCTACTATAAATAGAATATGTTAGGTCATTTACTACATAGTTTTGATTGAATATTGGAAGTTGTAACATTGAAACACCCTCTCTTGAGAGAATGGCCTCGTGGCTTAAACATAGTAACTAGGGAAATCAACTTGAGTGTGGAATCACTCGTGTTGGATTCAAGCTTGGAAACGTTGGATGCTTGGGAGATCGAGGTCCCTCTTGTTTCAACGTAAGAGATAGGTGAATCATTGTGTGTGGTATTAAGGGCCCAAGAGTGGAATAGGCTCTTGGGTTCTTAAGATTACATGTTTGTGTAGTCTATTTATCTATCCCTTTGTTTCTTGTAGCCGTGTGCTTGTTGTTCTTAATAATATTGTTACTGTTCTTCGTGTTCTTCATTCTCGTGTTGTTAATCTAGTTTGTTGTCCTCTGAAAATAGGTGTTAATCACCTCATTACATTGCGTTTTTGTTGTAGATTTTGAATTCGAGAGGGGTCACTCAAAGGGTCCTCGGTACTCTTGAACTTGTGGACTGTTTTTAGTGTGTGTTTTTTGTGTTCTTGGTCAATCTTGTATCATTTGGTATCAAAGCTATAGTGGTATCAATGACATCTAGTGGTGAACATGATGGTATGGCTTGCCTTAGAAGCTATAGCCGATATGCTAATCCACTATGGTGTGACAACATTCCTCCTAAAGATGAAAATCTCTTTTTAAAAGATGAGAGTACTCTTAAGGGTAAGGAATGTGTAGTCCTTCTTGAAACCTTGAGGGCGAATGTGTCATTGACTCATTGGGATAATGTTTTTAAATTTGCATCCTTGCTCGACATACTTGTGCATACATTGCATGAATACCGACTTGAGGATACCAAGTTGCCTACTTGCTTGAAGAAAAAAATATGCATGTGTTCAAATGTCTTATCTTCACCGGTGTATACCTTTACACTTGGTTCTTTCCTATACTACCTCTTTGCCTATGATGACATCCATGCTAGTTATGGATTTGTATTATGTAGAGGTAGAAAACTTGTTGGTTGGTCCACTTGTTCTAATGACTATGTTATGTGTGTTGGGTGGACTTTAAAACCAATAGTGGCACCACGATTGATGAGGTCACTTGAAGAGGTAATGAAACAATTGTGCTTTATGGTCCCTAAGTTATGGGTGGCCTTACCCTTGGGACTTCGGGATACAATTGAGTCATTTGTAGTTTTTTTATCTCCTGATACTTGTCATAACCATGCCCTTTGTGATGTTTTTGTTAAGCCTTTCATGACTAACACCACAGATTCATGGTTATATTTCAAGTATGTCCCACCTTGGCATGATGATGTTTTTAATTATACTAACCCTAACCCTCATGCCTTGAAGAAGTTGTGCTTGTCTGCCCTTTCTCTTATTTGCAAGGTATGGATTCGAGGTCGAATTCTTTTCAAGAAGGGGAGGATGATGCAAGTCAAATGGACGCCTTAGCTTTTGATGACATCTTTGGAGTTCAACACCTAAAGGCTCAAGACTTGGTCGCCCCGAGCGCACAAGGATATGCAAGGAAGACCTGTTTTGAGCATGACTTAAAGAAATCCCGTGTATGGAAGGTTGGTTGGAAGCTTACATTGATGTTAACTCGAGAACCATAAGCCTTGAAGACTTAAGGACTCTCGGGTTTGGACCACCTTTGTTGGTTCACGGTTTTGGTTCCCTTTACTAAGGGCATTTTGGTCACTTAGCCTTAAGGACATTTTGGACAATTCATATTGGCTTCCAACACACCAAGGCCACCCTTGGTCATTAAGGGTAGTGTGGTATTTTTGTCTCATTTTGTAATATACTATAAGTAGTACATTTTAGGTCTTTTCTCTTGATTTTTATGAATGATGAAACCTTGAAAGACTTATTCTCTCTTTTTGAGAGTGTTTCACCTTAGTGTAGTTCTTAGATAGGGCTTGGAATATCCATGGTAGTATAGGGCTTGTAAAAGCTATTATTGACCTTTGCTTAGAAACGGTGGATCTTGAGGTGAGTCGATTACCTTAGCGGCCACCGTAAGAGTGTGCTATCGATTATTACATTCATTAAGGTTTAGTGTATGATATAAACTTGGTTCTTAATCTTGTAATAATATTTGTCTCACTATCTATCCTTTTCATTCTTGCAAACTTGTTGTGTTGTTCTTGTTCTCTACTCTCGGTTTGTGTTTGTTCTTGTTGGCCGAAATTGTTGTCTTCTTATTCTTCATTTTATGTCTTGTTAATCTAGTTTGGGTTGGCTGAAATAGGTGTCAAACACCTTCTTATCTTCTCATTCTTGTGTTGTATTGTGAATCCGAGAGTGGTCTCCAATCGGTCCAAGGATCTTAGTGATTTGTGGACTGTTTTGGAGTGTGTTTGTGGACTATTTTGAGTCATTTCGTGAGTTCCTTGATTTTCTTGTATCACATAGTTTGTCCAGAGGTTGTGCTTTGTTCTTCTGCTAATTCTTTGTTTTCTCTGTTTCCATGATGCATCTGTTGTTAACGCCTTTTCTGTATGCCCATCTGCATTAGATTATGCATGCGACTTTGTTAATAGTTTTAGAGCACTCATTTCTTTATAGGAGTACTCTTCCTAACACTTTTAGAACAAATGAATCGGCTGGGGAGGATGGAATGTTGCTACAGTAGCAGTTCAGGCTATAAAGAAGGGCTTGCTAAGCCTATTATTATTGTTGTACTTCCCACCTAGACTGATCCACCTCCTATTAGTTTTGAAAGATGTGAGCCTAAGTCTTTCCTACTTCGTACCTTATAATTCTTGTTTAATAGAAGGCTCAACAGCTAGCTCTGTGATACTTGCTGACCTAAGATCGACACTGATAATGTATGGACAACGCAATTGTGAAGCTTTTGAACTAGTCTTTCTTGAATAATTTCGTATTCTTGCAGGATTAGAAGCCAAAATGTGGGGTAGTTTTGCATAATTATCCATTAACAGAAAATTGTGTTTTTAATTGGTAACACTTCGGTTAAATATGATATCATTACTAGATAATTTAGATATGAGAATATCTCCGTATTTAGATAGTGTAGATGTGGGAATATTCTCAAATCCCCACAATTAGACACTTAGAATATTGTGTAATATTCTTATTAGTTTCCTTCCTTGTTTACATTTTCTATAACACTATTTAATCCCACTAGTTTGAGGGAATAATCAAGACACAAATTCTCAAATTCTCTTCTCTTCTTCCTCTAATTTCTCATGGTATTAGAGTCCCCCTTTTCTCTAATTTTTCTTCTTTTTCTCAAAACAGACTCTGCAAAACAATACAGAATTGCGAATATAAAAAAAAACTGCAAAACTGAATTGTAGAAATAGATTTTGAAGAACAGAATTCCAGAAAAAAGTTAATCTTTGCCAGTTTTTGGTTACAACTGGTTTTTACATCTTTCGGGTGACAAATCATGCCTCCACACGATAATAACCACCCTAGATATACAACAAATGGCCATACTTGATTTTCGGGATGTATCATCTATATCTATCACTTTAACTGCAGCAGACTATATTGAATACATACAGTACAAAGTATCAAGGCAACATTGATCAACTGTTTGTACAATACAATCTGGTAACTCCTTTGCTTATGTCACACAATCTTCATCTTAGAAACAATGGATCCTTGGTTCTGGTGCTTCAGACCATATTTCTGGTGACAAAATTACTCTCTTTTCACTTACTATCCCTTGTATCCTCTCTACTGTGACTTTGACTAATAGATCAAAAACTGTAGTAAAAGAGATAGGTATAGCTCACCCTCTGCCTTCCATACCTTTAATGTCAGTTCTTTTGCACTTAAATGGTCGTATAATCCTATTTCCATTAGCAAATTAACCAAAAATCAGAAATATGTCGTAACCTTCCTTGGTGATTTTGTTCTTCTGCAGGATCGAAATATGGAATAAATAATTGAAAATGGACACGAGTCACAAGGATTGTACCTGATATCTACTTGGAGAGCATATCCGAATGAATAATTTCAAACATAGAGACAACACTATTATTAATGCGCTTTGAGAAAGAGGAATGAGAGTGTGCTTCCTAAGTTGACACGACTCACATTCTAACAAAGATAGACTAGATAATTTGGGAGTCATCTTTTGGAGTTGAAGAGACTCAGATGCCCTAGTTGATTATGGAGAAATTAAGAGAAAGAAGTGAAAGTGAAAGCAACATGTGGTTGGGGGTGGACACTCAAATTTATTGCATTGACTATAGAGATACTTTCTCACTGGTTGCCAAGATAGCTTCAGTTCATCTTCTTATCTCTATGGCAGCAATGAAACATTGACCCCTTTTTCATCTGGATATAAAAAATGCATTCCTTCACAGAGAACTTGCTGAAAAGGTTTATATGAAGCAACCTCCAGGATTTATTATTCAGGGAGAGTCTGGACTAATATGTAGACTCCG
This sequence comes from Capsicum baccatum var. pendulum, assembly GCA_030864225.1. Classification (NCBI taxonomy): domain Eukaryota; kingdom Viridiplantae; phylum Streptophyta; class Magnoliopsida; order Solanales; family Solanaceae; genus Capsicum; species Capsicum baccatum. Next base: position 27,266,539 of record CM061554.1, on the reverse strand, counting down.
TCTATCTCTTTATGGTCTTAAACAATCTTCTAGAGCATGGTTTGGTCGTTTTCAAGTTGTTGTCCAAGAGTTTGGAAAGATTCAAACAGAAGCTAATAACTTTGTTTTTTATAGGCATTTGTTTCTTGGCAAACACATATTTTTAATATTATGTTGATATTGTTATCACAGGGGATGATCATGAAGACATTTCTCAATTGAAACAAAACCTTTCAAGTCACTTTCAGACTAAGGATTTGGGCAAGCTGAAATACTTTCTTGGCATTGAAGTGACACAGTTTGGTAATGGTATTGCTATTACGCAAAGAAAATATGCCATAGACATTTTGAAAGACGCTGGTATGTTAGATTGCAAACATGTGGACACTCCTATGGATCCAAATACTAAGTTTATTCCAGGACAGGAGAAACTCTAGCAGATATAAGAGACTTGTTGGCAAACTCAACTACCGTACAATGACATATTTAGACATCAATGACACATTTAGACATCTCATTTGCTATTAGTATAGTTAGCCAGTTTCTGCAATCACCTTGTGATAGTCACTTGAATGTAGTGATTCACGTTCTGGAAAATATCAAAAGCTCTCCAGGACAATGTTTATTGTATAAAGACAAGAGACACACCATTATTGATGGGTATTCTGATGCAGAGTGGGTTGGGTCTCCTTTTAATAGTCAACCCTCTTCAGGTTATTGTGTTCTAATGGGATGTAATTTAATATTTTGAAAAAGTAAAAAACAAGATGTTGTGGCTAAATCAATTGTAGAGGCAGAGTATCAAACTATGACATTGGCTACGTGTGCGCTTATATGGTTGAGACAACTTTTCCAGGAATTAAAGATGGGAGGAATTGATTTGTGATAACCAAGTTGCACTACACATCGCTTCTAATGCCATATTTCATGAAAGAACAAATCACATTGAGATAGATTGTCACTTCATTCGAGAGAAGATTGAATCGAGATATATCTCTACAAGTTTTGTCAGCTTGAAAGATCAATTGGCTAATATTTTCACAAAATCACTCCAATGATTCAGAATTGACTATATTTGTGGCAAGCTAGGAGCATATGACCTATACGCTCCAGTTTGAGAGGGAGTGTTAAATATGATATCATTACTAGATAATTTTGATATGAAAATATCTCTATATTTAAATAGTGTAAATAGTGTAAGATGTGGGAATATTCTTAAATCTCCACAATTAGACACTTAAAATATTATGTAATATTTTTATTAGTTTTTTCCTTATTTACATTCTCTGAATGACACTATTAACTAAAAGGCCAGCTAATAATAATATGAAGAATGAGAATAAATGCATTATCTGAAAGCATGCAAAAATAGGTAAATTGGGAGATTGTACCTTTAGATGTGAGCTTTTGCTAATTTTCATTTTTATAGTTCCCGCTGAATCTAATAAACGAAATTGGGTAATAATTTTGGCGAACAGTTAAAAGTGTTCAACTTTGACAAACATAAAGGCCAAAGTCATTACATGCATACTCAAGATACTATTTTAAGCCTATTGTCAAATATAACAAATCATTTTTGTCATTTTCTCGGGTTAGGGCACAAACAAGGACAAGAGAAACATATAAGTCACAAGTTGTTCATTGTTTTCTCATTTTCATTCAATTTCTTCTCTCAAAACATCTTTCTCACGTAGAATGTTCAGTAACAAGGACCTAAGTAGATCCTATCCTTCTCCAACTTCTTTAATGTTGAACTGCATATCAGACCTGATATTACACTGTGAAGTAGTTATATCTCAGTCAGTCAATCGAAGCCTTCCATTTATCAAAAAATTATCTTCCCAACAAAAATAGTGGTACCCACCTTTTATCTAGAAAAATGTAACAAACAAAATCAAAATATTTGAAATAAAATTTGTAACTTTTTTTTTAAAAAAAAAAAATTGCACAAATACACAATTTATGTTTTCAATATTACAAAAAATCTCAACTCCCAAAACATATTACAAAAACCCCAACATATACACAGAATGTTATGTATATTAATAGGGAGAGAAAATAAAGTAACTTAAAAAATGGAAGAGAGTGTAATTACTTCCAAAAGACTTGGTATTTATGTTATTTTTTTTTTTTTTTTTTTTTTTGTTGATAAGAAAGAAGTAACACAAAATTTTACTTTCTACACTTTACAACCTCTAATATACAACACGGATTTGCATCAGTTCTTGAAGTCTTAAACCTACAAAATTCTTTGCATTAACAAATATCGAGTCATATCAAAAGTTTTGACGTTCCTAACTCTTAAAACATGGGCAATTTTTAACAAAGTATGGTGGAGGAGAAAAAAAAATTGAAGATGAAATATGGTAAAAATCATAAACCTGCCATTAGGGGTGTCAATGGTTTTAAAAAAATCAACTTAATCAATTGAACCGTAGTGAGCTGAAATAATTTTTAAATTTCTTTTAACAAAATCGATCGTTTTTATATAAATATATGGCTGTACCGAACAATTGGATAGATTTTTTACTTTACAAAATTATCCAAAAAGTAACTGAATGATACCGAATAATACATGTGTAAAATACAATTTATATATATTAAGTTATGAATAATAGATATTATATTTTTTAACTTTAGATGGGGGATATAGAAGCTACAACAAGATTAACACTCAAAGTCCGAACACTGAAATTTTTATACTACTTCGATCAAAACTAAATTAACTCTAACATGTCTACTTTCAAGTAATAATTAGTAAGCCACAAGGTACTTCAATGATTTTGGATAACTAGTTGCCAGACGTCAGCTATTAAATATTTTTTCTCTGTTATGACTTAAATTTCTCTTATTAAATAATTATTTAAGTAAACTTGATTCTATAGTTTCATAGTGATTATTTTTTCTTCGCTCATGTGATCTAAATTATATTTTTTTAATCTTTGCTTAATATTATTTTACACTAATGTAAATTAATGAGATGAATTTCTATTCTTGAGTCATCACTTTTAAAACAATAAAAATGTCTAGAGAATTTTTGTCAATGTCATACACAAGTATACATAGTAGAATATTCTACTTTTAAAACTTTTTTTAGAAAAGAATATCGAAAATTAATTTAACCGTACCGATATCAAAGAAAATTGAGATGATGAGACGGTCTTAAAAAGTCTAATTTTAATTATATAAAATAAAATAAAATAATTAAAAATTTGATACAGTATAAATTTTACAAAATAACATCCGAACTGTATCATTGACACTCCTATCTGCCATAGCTTTATTAACTTATAGAGTGCACTAATTTATGGGTTGTATGAGACTAATCCTACACGTTCGTTAGCTGTGAACTGCTTGTACAATTATCATAACGCACTAAATTAGTACGTCATGTATAGTTTTTTTACCAATTCTTTTCACACGTTGTTTAATCACTTTTTATTTAGCCATCATTTCCGGGTAGGGGCAAAAGGCTTTAGATTTTTATTGTGTGATCGCAATCATCGTCTGAGGAAGAAAATAATTAGGAGAGAGACAACACAATAAATTGATGTCTCGAGATTGATGCATGCCAAATTAATAAAGAGAAAAAATGTCCAGAACTCGCCTAAAATTGTTTGGCACGCAAATTAAGTTATTTTTGAATTGTAGTTTTAGAATTATAGTTCTTGAATTAATCATTTTACTTAGAAGATGGGATAAAATAATTTCGAACTAGATATAATAAGGTGAAACAACTTAAGATTAAGTCTGAGATAAGATTTATACCGCATTTGACAGACGGTATAAATTTATTCTAGAATAACTTTATATCGTGTATCAAATGCAGTATAAATCTTATCCTAGGCTTAATTAAGGAATATCTCAACTTATCCCGCGTACCAAACTATTCGTAAACTTATTAGTGTCAAGAGTTTTCTTTTTTGTTTTTGTATGAATTGAAATAAATGTTCAACTTTGTTTCGCCTTGGAGCGAAGCTACAATAGTACATGAGGTTCAGATGAATCCAATAGCTTTTGTATATAACCTATATTTGCATTAAAAATTTCAACAAACATATATAACTTTTATGTTTGTTGAAATTTTTAATATAACTTTTATGGTTTGCACCCCCTTACAAATCAAATGGATGGCTTAATGGTGCAGAAGGGGTTGTGAAAGCACTCTTTCTTGTAACAATGTGGGTTTGAAACCTACTCTTAACTTTCATTCAGGTGCTTTTTTGCAAATTATTGTTAAAAAAATTGTACTCTTTCCACCTAACATCATGAATATTGATCCAGCTGCTTCAGTCATTAAAACCTTCATTGACACACTCAACTAGTCCTACCAACCCAGCAGGAGGCCGATTCAGATGAGCATTCCTAGCCAAGATGGTATATATGAAATGGATTGCAATGATGACAACAACAACCTACCTCTACATGAAGACCAAAACCCACAACTTTGTAGCCTCAGAATCTGCCAAAACCCATAACTGCTATTTGGATTCGTTTGTTAATCACCATCAATTACAATATTTACCTACCATATTTAGCGTAATTATCTTTTCATAAATTAGAAATTAGATTATATATAATTAGTCTAGAATATTCTATAATTATATTTATCATATATACTTCTTACCATGTATGGCATTTTCCATGTATAGTTTTTCTTGTAACTATATAAGGAGATGAACTCCTTCATTCCAATGATATAGAAATTCAAGGTTTTTCCCTTGTTCATATCGTTTACCAAATCTCCCAACGGAATATTATGACAAAGCAATATTGGCAAAGATAGGGAGTAACTGGAAAGATGAGTAAAAACAAATATTTGTAAGCCGTCAACCCTCAGAGGTAGGTAGGCTCACATATACCTAGGGACCTTAAACAACATATCATTTACGAGGGTGAAGGCATACTATGCAAGAACAGTGGACGTTTAGGACATACTACACTCACCTGTCTATTCACACGAAATACTCCAACGGAAGTGAATAAATAAGGGGAACTAAACAAGCTTGTAACAAACCTAAGCAGTCCAAGCATAACATCTAATCCTAACCGGAACACTCAAGATTCATGGAAAACAATCACTTTTAGAAAGAGAAGGAAAACCCAACCAGCTAATGCGGTAAAGGCCAACGTGGCTAAATCACAAATCCTCAACATTTTACCAACCAATGCAACTCAAGAATATGAAGGTACTAGCATCAAATTATTTCATGCGGGCACAAGTAAGTTTTTAGAACAAAAAATCTACAAATGCATTGAAAAATTTAACACTTACAAGTCAAAAGAATCCACCACGACTAGGGGTGTGCATCAGTCAGTTCGGTTCGGTTCGGTTTTATATGTTATTGGTTCGGTTTATCGGTTTTCGATTTTTAAATATGAAAAACCAATAACCAACCAATAAGATAGTTTTTTATCGGTTTCGGTTTATCGGTTTTTGGTCCTTAACGGTTCAATTTTCGTTTTAACCAATAAGAAAATACTTATAGAATAGAAATAGTAACAACTAACATAAAAAAATGAAATCTTAGCCAAAATTCTACGCAATGCATTTTAGTTTACAAGAATCTTCAAACTTGAACTGAATGTTAGTTTGGAAAAAATTGAATTCTAATTGTTGGAAGCTATAAATGCTTCAAGTTTTTCAATACGATAATAACCGAGTTTTATATTGTGCCTTTGTTGCCCTGAATAGGTTAATACTGTGAATCACTGAATTGTGAATAAGTAGTGCATATATATATATATATATATAGAGAGAGAGAGAGATTTATATATATAATATAAATAGGGATAAAATAATAATTTAGTGTATCCTTATTGGGTTATCGGTTTAACCGATAACCCAATAAGCTAAAACCGAAACCAAACTGTTTATCCAATAAAATTTTTATAAAACCTATAAGAAACCGTTAACCCAATACCAATAATCCAATAACATTTTTATCGGTTCGATTTATCGATCAGTTCAATTTTTGCACACCCCTAACCACGACCATGAATGAAGCGTCAACTTTAAGTCAAAACCCCCCCAAAATCTCCAAAATTCCTTTTCTTCCATAATTTTTAAGATGGTGGACCTAGAGTCCTGGGCCTTTATGCCAAAAAGACTCTTTATCCAAACTATTTTGTCAAATACCCACAAGTTTTAAATCCTTTGCCAAATACCCACTTAATTCCACCTCACCACCACCTTTTTCAACTTAACAATTTCAGCTCCAACCTTTATAATAATTCACTTTAACCCAATACTTTCAACTTAATAAATTCACCCACCAAGTTTCTAATAATACACTTCAACCCACTCCATCATCCACCACTATATATATATAAAAATAATATCTAGGTTTCCAAAAATATTAAAAAAAATAATTCCAAAAGCTAAAAATAGAAAGTGGTTATTTTTCCCACCAAAAAACTCCGATTCCGGCCACTTTTTCGGCGTTATTTTTCGGAGATCAATTGTAAATTAGTCCACAAACATCATAAGCTTGTCCATTGCATCCATTGTTACCCCATTTGTTTCCTATCTTCTCAAACACACTTTTCACCAATGTTAAAAAGCTTTAAATCACTCACATTACTCAAAACCACTTTAGAAAGTGCATTACAACAACTCAGGTGACTTCAAGTTCATTTCTTTATTCCATAAACCCAACAATCATTGATTACAAGCAATATTTGCAATTTCAAGTATTTGTACGAAAATCTGCGCAGTCATCAACCCGTCATCGCCAGTCATCGACCGTGCATACAACACGACATAGACCATAAGCATAATATACCATCAATCGAAGCTTAATTCTAGGATGTCTATTACAGAATTTGTTCTGGTTTCTGGTGATTTCATGGGAGAATGGATAGAGACTTCAAAATGTTGGAAATGGAGATCATTTACCAAGGTGACAATTCCCATTCCTGTTCGCCGCAATAGTTTATACGATAAATTTATTGCAAGCGTAATGCAGAGCGGGGATCTAGATTGCACGCCGAGCGACGTGGTGATTAGTTATGTAATGCATTCGAGGGAAAAAGTGAATCCTAGATCATAAATAGCGATGTACGTGTGCTAACGTACATAATGGATGCTGATGCAGATGGCTTTAGACCAATTTTGAGGATAAATATGGTTGAGAGGTCCTTTGAAGGATCGCTGAATTCATCAGCACCCCCACCGCGGCGTTCGACAGTTGACGATGATTTGATCGATGCGATTTGAATGATTACGAGAATGATGTCGATGATACAATTAATATGGAAGATTATTCTATGCATATGGAAGACTTTTCATTGAACTCGTAAGATGATGAAGAAGATCGTGAAACGGAATCACAAACAGGACACTCCTTCACCGATGAAACCAATTTCTGTTATGGTCAAACATTCGCCTAAAAAAGAGCTAAAAATATAACTAGACGCAGCAGCGGCGAGATAGTCTTTTGATTATTATATGGAGAAGAGCTGCACGAAATTGATGAAGGCACAATGCTTATCTCGTGGTTGTGGCTGGCTGTTGTGGGCAAAAAAGTATGACACCTCAAACAGATTTTGCATATACAAGTATGTTGGGATGCACACGTATGGCGTTGAAAACGCCACCCGCAGGCACAAAAAAGTCTCATCCGAATTGATTGCTTCAGTATACGTAAATCATTTTCGGGATGGTAAGGGTCCAAGCATAAGAGAAATTCAAAGAATTGTATTTAAGGAGTTGCGTTGCAACGCAAGCTATTGGATGTGTTGGAAAGAAAGTGTAATTGCGAAGAACATCATTCACGGGATATCAGAGCACGAATATGCTTGCTTGCCGACTTTTTTCCACATGGTGGAGTTATCGAATCCCGGGTCTTCTTACTCTATCATGGTAAACCGGATAGATGGATCATTCATTTACTACTTCTTAGCATTCGAAGCTTGCATAGGAGGATATGCCCACATAACAAAGGTAATTGCCATCGATGGCACACATTTGTATGGAAAGTACGGGGGAGTTCTGCTGAGCGCCGTTGCACAGGACACTAAAAATCATATATATTCGATTGCGTTTTATGTCGTCGATAAAGAGAACGATGCTTCTTGGACCTTCTTCTTCCAGAAGCTGAAGTCTATCATAGAAGATGAACCAGATCTATGCGTCATCTCCGACAGGCACATTAGCATCGCCAATGCCTTCTCCCGTGTATACAGTTATGCACATCACGGACTTTGCATGAGGTACCTCACTGAAAATCTTCGCGTAAATCAACACTGCGGAGAACATCTTTATCTATTCTACGCCCCAGCAAAGGCTTATTCCTTTGATGAGTTTAATGATAATTTTATGGAATTGAAAAGTAAATGCCCCGAGGTAGCTCGTGTCCTTGAAAATGTGCTTGGTTTCGAAAAATAGAGTAGAGCACACTTTTCGTGTAATAGGTATGACGTGATGACCACAAACATCGCCGAGTCGCTCAACTCGATTTTGATGGATGAATGGAGTACCCAGTGTCGTACATATTTAATTAAATTGCTAAAAAATTTGGTGAAAAGTTTAGGGAGCAGCATGCATTTGTCGGTGGTAAAGAGAACATATTTGTGCCTTCTTCGAAAAGGATCCTAAGGGATAATAAGAGTACGAGCGATTCCTTGTATGTGGGTAATCCAAATGGGGTTCTCAACGAGTATACGGTGTTCAGCAACGACGTTACTGCCAAGGTCAATATCTTGGAGAGGAGCTGTTCTTGTCAAAAATTTAACTTGGTGAAAATGTCGTGCGAATACGCGATAGCAGCTTTGCGAGCAAAGTACGACGATGGTGAAGATTATGGCAACTCCATCTACGACTACTCTTCGCCAATTTATAAAGCTGAAAGTTACCTCCTCGCATACTCAGAAGCAATTAACGTGGTCCCTCCGGATGTTGAATGGACTGTGCCACAGGAATTGATAGACACCAAAATTTATCCACCCTCGTATGATCCCAAACTCGGAAGGAATAAAGTCAAACGCACTAAGGGCATCAGTGAGACATTCAAGTCCAAAAGGAGGAATAGGTGTTCAATATGCAAGAAATACAACCACAAAATAACCACGTGTAGAATGGGCATCAAATCATAAATAGGCTTTTTTTTAGATTCAGTTGTAAAGCTACTGTTTTGGGGGATGAATGTGCATTTCTGTAAATTTTAACGTTTAGTTATTATAGACCTAAAGCTTTGTCTACGATAGACTACCTATAGTCTACGGTATATATAATATATGGTCTATAAAATATTATGTATTGATTATATTATTGCTGATCTAACACGGTATGTTGGTCATTTTCCCGGCTTATCTCTTCAATTGATGCAATGAATCATTATTTCTCTTGTTTCCCGTTCCCATTTATTAAAAAGCTGCATAAAACGTCTCTTCACGAGGAAAAACAGCTGGTATACACATCCGAAATATTTTCTCTTATCAGACACGTCGACCTACCATTAGGTGGATATATGAACGAATGTAATCTACAAGTCTATAAGTACAAGCCCTCTTTCTACGCAACCCTTTAGTTTTCCCTAAACCGAAAATATCAGAAATCGTCTCTTGTTCTTCTTCTTCACCCAAATCAAAATAATGCCTCCAAGAAGGATACCCCTACGCCCCATCAGACATGTTCCTCCGAGGCACTATGACCTCCTCCTCCTAAGAAATGATTTGGACCGGTTTTTCTACGGGTTGGGTCAAGACCGCATCTACCTGGAGCGGGAGCTCCGTCGAATTGCTCGTTTCTTGAGGGAAATTCTGGAAAGGCTCGGAATGGAAGGCCCTGACTACATCACCCCCCTCCCACCATCCCTATAATTTAGTTTAAATATTTTATTTTAGTATATGTTTTAAAGTTTTTTTGATTTGTTCATTGCTGAAGAAGCTTTCTTTGTAGGATCTTGTTAGAAGGATGCTTATTCCATTTTTCCCTTTTTGATGTAAATTTTATTATGTAATGCAATGAACAATTTTAATACAACTATGTTTCAGTTTCCTTTAACATTGTGTGTTTGCCATCTTTGTTCTGATCCCTTGTTTTCAAGTTAAAGTATTGTGGCTTGACTAATTTCCTGAAGAGTAAAATCTAATGTTTAGATTTTATACAAAGTATTTTGTCGACTGTACATATTAGTCGATCGTAGACTACATGAATCGATGGATCATCGGGTAAATTAAAATAAATAATAACAGATTTTCAAAAAATAATTTAATTTTAAAAGATTTAAACAGATTATCACATGTTATGTGGTTGATGGAAGAAAATAATTAAATTAAAAATGATTTAAATAGACAATCACACATTTTGGGAATTATGAAAGACAATTATTAAATTTAAAAAAAATTTAAATAAATAATAGTAACATGTATTTTGGGTTGGTGGAAGAAAATAATTAAATATAATATGATTTAAATGGATAATCACATGTTTTGTGGCTGGTAGAAGAAAATAATTTAATTAAAAAGGGTTTAAATAGATGATGTTGGACTGGTGGTGACACTTAATAGACCGTCGTATATCATGCACTATGTCCTCCATCGATCAGTTTGGTATATTGTAGACTTTCATGTTTATTATCGCATCGACTGATATCATTATTATGCGTAGACCATGGTGATCTATGTACACAGTTATAGACCATCACTTGGATGTATTTAAAAAATGATTAAATAAATTATAAATAACTGTGGTATGGATTTCTACACATGTTAAGGAGTGTAAACATGCCACATAATCATATTAGAGCTTAGACAAATTAGGGAGGTTGAATTAAGAAGTGTGTGGATGGGTAGTGGTTGAATGCTCAATATCGTAAGAGTAATGTTTCTCAAAGCACAAGATATGGCACGGACAACGAATCATTATCCCCATCATCACTATTACTCCCACTTCCCTCGCACTCTTCACTGTCACCACTGACACTCCGCTTGACAACAACTTCACTAGAATCGACATAGTCGCTTATCTTCTTTAACTCCGAATCTGATTCGGACACCGACTCTTCAATTTTGTTTCTTTTTGACACTTTTTCAACTGTCGCAACTCTTATTTTTCTACTATTACCAGCGGTATCGTCTTTCTGTTTAGGAATAACATTTTTTCTACCCATTTTCAACACAGTCTACACCTAAAGAATAAATCTCCCATTTTCAGTTCATAGACCACAAGTCTATCAATAGAAATAACTCAATGATCAAATGAAATCCCCCCCCCCCCCCAAAAAAAAAAAAAAAAAAAAAAAATAACAAGCACCCCACCATTAAATAATTCACTACACAAACATACAATAATTGAACCAAAATCGAACATGCAAAATATCAAAACACAACAATTGCTAAAAATCAAACTAGTGCACCTAATCAAACTAATTAGCTATTAATATTTCAATTTTCACTATTTCAGCAATCATGTTTTAAAAGAATTTCATACGTCTGAAAATTGAAATATATCTAGGGCATTCTCATTTCATAGACCGCGGGTCTATGAATAGACCGCGGGTCTACGGATAGAAACAGGAAGCTGTTCAAATCAAAATGCCAAAATAACTCTTCAAACAACAATTATACCACCATTCAACACTTCGTTGCTAAAAAAAACATGATTAAATCAAAACACCAAATTCGTAAAAAAAATCCTACATCATTACAAATCGATTAGCAAAAAGAAAAACCATTTAAATGGATCTAGAAATGATCGAAACTCGATTTTAACTAACCTTGCGAAGCAACAACTCCCCCTTAGTAGCTGCAGACGAAGAACGTACGAAAATAACATTTTTGAGAGAAGTTGTTTGAAAGCGGGAGTTGAGAATTGAAGAGGAGAGAGAGAGGGTTTTTTTTTGGATCTTGGAATAAATGGAGGGGGTTAGGTGTATTATATTAAATTTGTAAAGTTGTATAAATGATGAATTGGTCCCTTGGCCCACGTGTGGCCCCCAATTTTTCCACTTTTTACACCCTAAACCTAAAAAATGAATTAAAAAGAAATTAAGTGGGTATTTGGCAAAATAGTTTTGCAAAAGTTCTTCTTTGCCAATTATTCCCTAGAGTCCTCTCCAACCCTTACTAACAGTACTTACTCACTCTCTACAGAAACCAATGAAATGACCTTTATACCCTCTAAATACACCACCTCTTCTCCTCTTAAGTCTAATATCTCTCTTACTAAATGTGCCATAGGGGCCACATCTCTACCACATAAGTTGGGCGACCCTTCACTTTCAAACCACATGGAGCCAGCTAATCCTACAGGTATGTGGACACAGATATCACCACATCTCCTACAAAACAAAATTTGACTTTTTGCAATATACAGAATATACCAAATCCTAAAAATAGAAAAGCTATTTTAAAATCTTCCTTTCCTGATTTAGTTAACCCTGGGTCCCCTTTATATAATAATTATACTTCGCATATCCTAGGAAATATAGATTCCTCAATACATGTTAAACTATTCCTAGTAGTTCTTTAAATACTAACTCGATTTTTTTAAATAACTATGGCAAGATGTCCATTAAAATCTCAAAATCATCCAATGTCTCAGAACTCGAACTACCAGTACTCCTACAACATGAACCCCCTCCCAAACAACCTCCTAAATCCACCCATCCAACTAGTCCCAGTTCTAAGTATACCTGCAGGGCCGATACCAATCCACATAACTCTAAATTATCCACTGAATCCAAACCCCTCTTTACATGTGGGGATGTGTGTTTAGGGATAGTCACTATGTCTCAATGTCTTTCTGGATAATCGAGATGTGATGTTAGTCATACGGAACCCACAAAACCTAGCTCGCTTGGTGTAGGAGGTAATGAGGCGACCTATGACTTACAACAACCATCTAGAATGTCGATTGTTCTCTAACCACTAATGAACTATCAACTTTTAGTGATACCCTTTTTCAATATCTCGACATGGGCAAACCCTCAATCTGAACCCAATACAGTCTCCTGCTCTGATGGTTGACCCACCATGCATTGTAATAATCCCAAACGTCCATGATATCTATCCCTTCTACCATTCTCGACAGACACAAGGGCTGAATCAAGGCTTGGGGCCCTATTATCTTACCATGGGAGCGATGGGATCGTTGGTGACCACAGGAGCACAGACACAAACAATATACCATCCTCATCTTAGGTACACCTTTCTTTGAACTCATCTCCTCTAACACTAGTTCGTATAACAACTCAAGAAATAGAAGAACCTCTAGAAATAATGCGCCAAAAAATAACCGAAATAAATATATTTAAGAAGATAAAGGTAATGATTTACAACAAGCAATACATACTTATTTGTACCCCAAATCTATTAAAAATCTCTTTAAATATTAGGCGTTTCTTCAACCCACAGATAGGGAACTATGCATTAATCTTGAATCCAACCGCGAAGCCTCCAGACTCGAAGCCCATGACAGAAGCCCAGTGGAGTATTCCCATGATCAACCCTCCTCATTTAAACAAATCCATGAATATGATAATATGGAATTGTAGGGGAAAATAGTACTTTCAGGAGAAACTTTCGGTCTTTATTGGATTGGCACAAACCACCTCTGGTAGCCATGTTGGAAACAAAAATGCAAAGTCATAAAGTAAAATTTGATGATATTCCATTTAATAGAATGATTAATGTACTAGCTATAGGCAACTCTAGAGTATTGTGTATTCTGGGGATAATAATTTTCTGGAGCTTGATCATATCACTACTATTGAACAAACAATACATGCCATGATTAAGGTAAGCTCTATGAACAACTCTTGGTTATTTAATAAACGCCAAATACTTAGGCAAAACTTACGTACTATCAAGGATACATATAAAGTTAAGTGGTTGATCGGAGGAGACTTTCATAAACTCCTTCATAATGCAGAAAAAAAGTAGTAACCCTCTTAACCAATCTCGAACTAGAGATTTTTAGAATGTTGTGAATTAATTTGAATTTATAGACATGGGGTTTTTGATACGGTTAAGTCAGCCTCCACAGGTACACGACCTTTCACACAAAGCCAAGCGCGGGAATTACAAACACTCCAAGCCTTGTTCATGCAAATGGCCGTGTGTGAGTTGTTGGTCGAACCAACCAAGGACCTCAACGTCTTTATGTGTGAAGAGGGGTCCTAAAGTGTAATAAATTAATTCCCAAGGTGGCCACAAGAAAGCAAGGGCGGATGGGTCTTTTACTCCTTTTTGTTGTAGTATAAATAGAACATGATAGTGAGATATCCTTTAGTTTTTGAAATCTGAAATTTGTAACCTAAAACACAAAACATAATCCTCTCTCTTCTTCTCCAAGAAGCCGTCCCTAGATCTCACAAGTAGAGGGATACTTGTGTTGTCTCTTTGGCTAGAAACAAGGGTTTTGAGGTTGTTGAGTGCCTCTTGGTCCTTGTAAGAACTTGGTGTTTATATTCATTAGACTTAGGGTCCTCTCTTGATGTTAGGGTTCTTAGTTTCTTGAATGTTATATGTCAAGTTATCTATCTTTCTTTATCTTGTGTTGTTGTTGATTTTGTTATCTTGAAAGTCTAGTGAAGCCGTGTGGGGCTCTTTCGATTCACTAGCATTTGTGTTCTATCTTGTTGTTCTCGGATTGTGGGCTGAAAACCGAAAACTAGTTCTTGTTGTAAGCTGAAAACCGGAAACTAAAACTTGTTGTTCTTGTGTTGTTGGGCTAAAATCCGAAACTCTTGGTGTTGTTGGTTGATATTGTATCATTTGGTATCAGAGCTAGACCGGTTGTGTTCCAACATAACCCATCTTGGGCTAGATCACGGCTTAAACAACTACACCACAAGAAATTCTGAAATCTGTCCACTAAATGTTGAAACCGAGAATGATGTTGTATGCTTAGATCTAGGTGTTATTTTGCTTGTTTAGTGAGTTTCTAGTGTTGGTTTCTTTATCACCAACACTAAGGTGTCTAGATCCGAAAGTTGAGCTTGAAAAAAATTGAATATTGTGTAGTGACTTGAAGTGGCCGAAAGTTGTATGTTGTTGATGACCAAAAGAAAAAAATCGGTGGTTGTGTGTTTATGTGCTAAGGAAGTGTTGAAGTGTCATCTCTTGAACTTGTGCATCTTGCTCATCTTGTTGAAGTGTTCATCTTGTTGTGTGCTCAAGTGGTAAAGCTATAAAGTTGTTGTGAAAGACTTGCACCCATCACTTTGTAATCTTGTCAATCACTTTCCTTAAATCAAGGAGCCTTGTTTTGTGGGATTTTGTCAACCAACCCCACTTTCTTGAGTTTGAAGAAGGGTGAAAGATTACAAATTTTAGTTTTCCCACCAAAACACTTTCACATTATAACAAGTTGTGTGAATATTACTCAAGACAAAAAAAAAGAAAGAAAGAGGAAAACCGAGAGGAGAAGAACGTGTGGGCCAATGCATGCTACCATGTCACTATAAGCTCAACTTAGGATATTCCTTGGTTGCTAATTGTTGATTCTTGGTTTCCCTTACTTGGTCTTAGAACTAATTAACAAACTAGTATTTTTCCCACTAGGTTGTCAACTAGTTCCTTGAGCCGTTTTTTCGTGTCAACGGTTGTTTGTGTGCTTTTATTCGTTTGAATGAGTTGCTGATTTTGATTCTAGTCCGGCAAGAATTCTTTGAGTCTTCAAACAAGAATCCATTCCGGACAAGAGCTTACTCAAACCTTGTAAATCTCACGGTTACTAGCCAATTATACAACACTTGTGGAACACGAACTTGTGGTGACTAAAGCGGCTAATACCTTGACGATGGAAGGAACAACATCTCATAATGCGGATACTAATGCCCTTGACTCAATGAGGGCCACTCTTGAGGCCGTTACTCGGACACTTGAAAGGATGAATTCGGAGTTTGGGGCCGTGAGAGGGGACTTGGCAGCAATAAGGGGGGAAGTATCGACTATTAGTGGGAGACTAGATCAAGTGGAGAGTCAAAGGAACTCTCGGCCATCGACTCCTCTACATGTCTCTACCAATGGTCATGATCGGACCTCCTCCGCAACCATCACTCCCGAAATGGTCCACCAAATGTTAAATGCACCTCAAGCTCCACTAAATACTGCCAACCAATCTACCAACTTTCCTCCAAACCGAGACTCCACTAGACCACTACATTTCCAAACTCCTCCAATTCCACAAGAGGGATTTGGGCGCCAAGCACCACCACTAAATCCGAACCCGCCCTTCCAAGCTCCACTAAACCAAAGACCACAAATTCCAATTCCTACGAATCAAAATGGCCAAGGCCGACCAGCCCACTTTGACGGATACGGTAGAGAGGAGTATGATGGAGAGGGAGCCTACGATGATGCTTATATGAGGGAGGAGGAGTTAAGAGGGGGTCGGGGAGAACCTAGGAGATACCGGGGGTATGGAGATAGGGGAAACCGACACCAAGAGAGAGACGTAGACATCAACACCATCAAGTTGAGCCTACCTATCTTTAAGGGTGAAAGTGATCCCGAGGCCTACTTGACTTGGGAATCGGCTTGTGACAAAGTCTTCCAAGTTAATGACATCTCGGAAGAAAAGAAGAGTTGCTATGCTATAGCTCACCTCGAGGGCTATGCTAACACTTGGTGGGAGTATGTTAAACGATTTGGTAATGAATTGGTTGATGGGCAGCCACCACCTTGGTTTCGGTTAAGGTATTTGATGAGACAACGATACCTTCCCGAGAGATACCGACATGAGTTGCTTGCTAGATTATATGGCTTGCGGCAAGGAGGCAAGAGCGTGATGGCCTATTTTGACGAGTTCCAACAACTCATGTTGAAACTTGATCACCGTGGGGAGCAAATCAGCCACGACATCATCCGGTTCAAGTGTGGATTGAACAAAGAGATCTCCACTCACTTGACCCTTCATCGGTTCGAAACTATTGACGGTATATTCCAAGCGGCCCTAGAGATTGAAAGGGAACTTAAGGAGAGATCAACCTTCAAGGCAAGGGTCCAAACCCCCTCGGGTTGGACCAAAAACAAGGACCAACCCGGTCCTATGAAGCTGCCCAAACCAAAAACAGCTCCTAAGTTTCCTCCGAAGCCGGAGGCTCACAAATACCCCAACCCAAAGGGGTTCCAATGTTTCAAGTGCCAAGGTTGGGGGCATAAGGCAAATGAATGTCCGAACCGGCGTAATGTGATCCTACGAGAAGGGAAAATATACTACCTTGGTGAGGAGGTGGTGTCCGAAAAGGGGGAGGTTGAGGCCGAGCCTCAAGATGGAGAGGAAGCGAAAATGAACCGAATGAGGAAGGAGTAGATGATGGTGAAGATGCCTATCCACAAGAAGGGGAGTGTGTGGTTCCAAACTTTGTGGTTAGACGCGTTATGATTAGTAAGGCGGTAGATGACCCGAGCCAAAGGGAAAATCTATTCCATACTAAGTGCCTTGTAAAGGGGAGTGTGTGCACCTTGGTAATTGATAGTGGTAGTTGTACAAATGTTGCGAGCCATGCTATGGTAAATTTCTTGAAGCTACCGACTACACCACACACTAGTCCTTACAAGCTACAATGGTTGAATGATTGTGGTGAATTGAAGGTCACACGGCAATGTGTGATTCGGTTTAAGGTGGGCAACTACCACGATGAAGTACTTTGTGACGTGATTCCAATGCAAGCATGTCACTTGTTGTTAGGTAGACCTTGACAATATGATAGGTCTACTAAACACGATGGGAGGTCCAACCGGTACACGCTTGAGAAGGATGGCCGAAAGGTCACACTTCACCCTCTTTCACCCTCCCAAGTAAATGAGTGGTATCAAAAAATGAGAGAATTAAAAGAGAAGGGGAGGGAACTCGAGAGGGGAGAAAAGGGAAGGGAGGCCGTAGGTGAGGAGGTAGGGACATCCGAGGCTGTCCCAACGCCAAGGGAAAGGGAAAACGTAGTGATGTTGGCTAGGAGAAAGGAACTTTTTGTGGACCATGATGAAAACAAGCCGATGCTACTTTTAGCCCATTGCTTTAATACTAACCCCACTAATTCATCCATTTCCCCTTTGATTTCTTGTGTGTTGCAGGAGTATGAAGATGTATTTCCGCAAGAACTTCCTCAAGGATTGCCCCCGCTTCGGGGAATTGAGCACCAAATTGATTTGGTGCCGGGTTCACAGCTTCCAAACAAACCGGCCTATAGGAGCAATCCTATGGACACTAAGGAGCTTGAAAGACAAGTGGAGGAACTACTCAACAAGGGATACATCAAAGAAAGCATGAGTCCGTGTGCTGTTCCGGTACTTTTGGTACCAAAGAAGGACGGAACGTGGCACATGTGCGTCGATTGCCGAGCCATCAACAAAATCACTATAAGGTATCGTCATCCAATCCCTAGACTAGATGATATGTTAGATGAGCTCCACGGGTCGTGTGTGTTTTCTAAAGTGGACCTTAGGAGCGGCTATCACCAAATTCGCATGCAACCCGGTGATGAGTGGAAGACCGCATTCAAGACCAAATTCGGTCTATATGAGTGGCTGGTCATGCCATTCGGCCTTACCAATGCTCCTAGTACTTTTATGAGGCTAATGAATCATGTAATGAAGCCTTATATTGGAAAGTTTGTGGTGGTTTACTTTGATGATGTGTTGGTGTATAGTAAGTCTATTGATGATCATGTAATGCATTTGAGATGAGTGTTTGATGTCCTCCGAAAGGAGAAGTTGTATGCCAACATGGAGAAGTGTTCTTTTGGTGTTGATAAAGTTGTATTCTTGGGTTTTGTTGTGAGCTCAAAGGGCGTGGAAGTGGACGACTCCAAGATAGACTCTATACGAAGTTGGCCGACCCCTAAAACTATTGGAGAAATCCGAAGTTTCCATGGGTTGGCAAGCTTTTATAGGAGGTTTGTCAAAGGATTTAGCTCCATAGCAGCCCCCTTGACCGAGGTAAATAGAAAGGACGGACCCTTTAAATGGGGTGAAGAGCAAGCTAGGGCTTTTGAGGCCTTGAAAGCTACGCTCATCTCGGCGCCTTTATTGCAATTGCCCGATTTTGATAAGATGTTTGAAGTAGAGTGTGATGCCAGTAAGGTTGGCATTGGGGCTGTTTTGATGCAAGAAGGTAAGCCCGTTGCCTATTTCAGTGAAAAGCTCAAAGGAGCAACTCTTAATTACTCGACTTACGATTTGGAGTTGTACGCCCTTGTTAGAGCCTTGGGAAATTGGCAACACTATTTGTGGCCTAAGGAGTTTGTGATACGAACGGACCATGAGTCGTTGAAACACCTTAAGAGCCAAGACAAGCTGAATAGGCGTCATGCTAAGTGGATTGAGTTCATCGAGACTTTCCCTTATGTAATTCATTACAAAAGGGGAAAGAAAAATGTTGTTGCCGATGCCTTGTCTCGGAAGCATGTGCTTGTTGCTACCTTGTCTTCGAAGTTAATGGGTTTTGAGAGCTTGTGGATGTTGTATCCCGAGGATCCTACCTTTGCTCCTATTTTTAGGGAATGCGAAGAGTGGGGAAGGGACCGTTGGCTTAAGGAAAATAACCATTCCTCCTACTCTCGGTTCGAGGGGTATTTGTTCAAAGGGAGGAGGTTGTGCGTTCCTTCTAGTTCTTGGAGGGAATTACTTGTGAGGGAGGCCCATGACGGAGGCCTCATGGGTCACTTTGGGGTAGACAAGACCCTCGGAATCCTAGAGGAGAACTTCTATTGGCCCAAAATGCGCAAAGATGTCACAAGAATTTGTGATCAATGTGTGGCCTGCCGGAGTGCTAAATCTCGCCTCCGCCCTCAAGGATTATACACCCCACTCCCTACTCCCCTTAGACCTTGGCTGGACATCTCGATGGATTTCGTTTTGGGGCTGCCAAGAACTAGAAAGGGCCGAGATAGCATTTTTGTGGTTGTTGATAGATTCTCTAAAATGGCTCACTTTATTCTATGTGCTAAAACCGAGGACGCTCATAGTGTAGCTTCATTATTTGTTGAACATGTTGTCAAGCTTCACGGGGTGCCAAGGACCATTGTGAGTGATAGGGACTCCAAGTTCCTAAGTCTCTTTTGGAAGTCCATGTGGGGTAGGCTTGGGACGAAGTTACTTTTCTCCACGTCTTGCCACCCCCAAACCGACGGCCAAACGGAGGTAGTAAATAGAACCTTAGGGTCTACGCTACGTTCTATGGTTAAGGGTAAACTGACTTCATGGGAAGAACACCTACCCTTAGTGGAATTTGCATACAACCGGGTAATACATTCGAGCACGGGAATGACTCCCTTTGAATGTGTTTACGGCCTAAATCCCCTTACCCCTTTAGATCTCACTCCTTTGTCTAGTGATCTCATGACCAGCTTAGATGGAAATAAAAGAGCCGAGGCCATGAAGAAAATGCATGAGACGGTGCGGATCAAGCTTGAAAAGAAGAATCAAGAGATTGCAAAGAGGGCAAACAAAGGGAGAAGGAAGCTTGTGCTAGAACCCGGAGATTGGGTGTGGGTGCATCTTCGAAAGGATCGATTTCCAGCTCAAAGGAAGTCCAAATTGCTGCCGAGGGGTGATGGTCCTTTCCAAGTACTTGAGAGAATCAATGACAACGCCTACAAGATTGATCTACCACCGGAATATCAAGTGCACAACACCTTTAACGTTGGAGATCTCTCCCTCGTGGATGCGGTTGAAGATGACCAAATGCCGAATTTGAGGCCAAATTCCTCTCAAGATGGAGAGGATGATACGGTTAAGTCAGCCTCCACAGGTACACGGCCTTTCACACGAAGCCAAGCGCGGGAATTACAAACACTCCAAGCCTTGTTCATGCAAATGGCCGTGTGTGAGTTGTTGGTCGAACCAACCAAGGACCTCAACGTCTTTATGTGTGAAGAGGGGTCCTAAAGTGTAATAAATTAATTCCCAAGGTGGCCACAAGAAAGCAAGGGCGGATGGGTCTTTTACTCCTTTTTGTTGTAGTATAAATAGAACATGATAGTGAGATATCCTTTAGTTTTTGAAATCTGAAATTTGTAACCTAAAACACAAAACATAATCCTCTCTCTTCTTCTCCAAGAAGCCGTCCCTAGATCTCACAAGTAGAGGGATACTTGTGTTGTCTCTTTGGCTAGAAACAAGGGTTTTGAGGTTGTTGAGTGCCTCTTGGTCCTTGTAAGAACTTGGTGTTTATATTCATTAGACTTAGGGTCCTCTCTTGATGTTAGGGTTCTTAGTTTCTTGAATGTTATATGTCAAGTTATCTATCTTTCTTTATCTTGTGTTGTTGTTGATTTTGTTATCTTGAAAGTCTAGTGAAGCCGTGTGGGGCTCTTTCGATTCACTAGCATTTGTGTTCTATCTTGTTGTTCTCGGATTGTGGGCTGAAAACCGAAAACTAGTTCTTGTTGTAAGCTGAAAACCGGAAACTAAAACTTGTTGTTCTTGTGTTGTTGGGCTAAAATCCGAAACTCTTGGTGTTGTTGGTTGATATTGTATCAGTTTTTGAGGTCATAAATATACTTGGCTTAACAAAAGATATAAAAAGAAAAGCGCGTTAATTTTTGAAAGACTTGACCATTTCTTTTCCAACGATATATGACTGTTTTATTTTCCTAGCTCAAGTAATTCACTTACCCTGGTCCCACTTTGACCATTTTCCTCTACTCCTTCAACTTTTTAAGGATGAGACCATTACTTTATTAACTTAAATAATAATATTTGGACTAATGACCCTCCTCTTATTCCCACAATTCAACAATTCCGGATTGATGCTACAATATTTTTGGTAATAACTTTTATAAGAAAGAAATATTTTAAATATGTTTCAAGGAATCCAAAACTCCCTTGACTACCCCTCTAGTACTTTCCTTCTAAATTAAAGGAAAACCTCATAAAGAATTTTAATGAGATTCTTAAATGGAAGAGGATTTCTGAAAACTCAAGTCTAGAATTAATTCGTCAAATGACGAAGATGCTAACGCTAAATTCTTTCATACCTTGACTCATATTCATCGAAGAAAGAATAGAATTTTATCTCTTCAAGATAACCAAAATTGGTTTTATGATCAAAATACTATTTTTAATCATAATACAAATTTCTTCTCTAATCTCTTTACCAACAACCACTACTACAACAACAACAACATACCTAGTGTATTATCACCTAGTAGGGTGTGGGGAGGGTAGAGTGTACGCAGACCATACCACTACCTCAGGTGAAGTAGAGAGATTGTTTTCGATTGACCCCCGCCTTAGAACCAATAACAATATAGCAAACACAAAACATAAATGCATATAAACTTGTACAAGCAAAATAAACTAACAACGCTAGCCACAAGATAATACTAGAGCCACAAGATACTACTAAAAACTATATATCCAAAACCATAGACATTACTCAACCCATGAACAAAAAACTTCAAACACAAATAAAGAACACCCCCTACTGTTACCAACGCACTCCCACCCCCTAACCCTTTACCCTAATCCGCATCCTCCACACCTTCTTATCAAGGGTCATGTCCTCCATAATCTATAACTGCTCCATATCATGCCTAATCACCTTCTTCCAATATTTCTTTGGCCTACCTCTACCCCGCCTAAAATCATCCATGGCCAGTGTCTTACACCTCCACATTGGAGCATCAGAATCCTTCCTTATCACGTGCTCGAACCAACGTATCCTCACTTCTCGCATCTTATCCTCCACAAAAGTCACTCCTACCTTCTCCCGAATAATCTCATTCCTCACCCTATATTTTCTGGTATGACCACACATCTATCGCAACATCCTCATCTTTGTCACCTTTAAATTTTAGATGTAGGAGTTATTAACTGGCCAACACGACGCTCTATACAACATAGCCGATTGGACTGCCATTCTATAGAGCTCACCTTTAAGCTTCAAGGGCACCTTCTTATCACATAAAACTCACGAAGTGAGCCTTTATTTCAACCACCTTACCCCAATACGATGCGTGATATCTTCGTTAATCTCCCCATTACCTTGAATCATTGACCCCAGGTGCTTGAAACTCTCACTTTTCTGAATGGCCTGAGAGTCCAGCTTCACAGCCACGTCAGCCTCCTGCGACACATAGCTAAACTTACTCTCCAAGACTTCGTCTTGGTCCTGCTCAAACAAAATCCTTTAGACTCAAGGGTCTGTCTCAAATCTCCAACTTATCATTAACTCCTCCCCGAGTCTGGTCAATTAATACCCACATCATCAAAAAATAACATACACTAAGGTACCCTCTTGAATTTGTCGCGTAAAAACATCCATCACCAAGGAAAATAAAAAAGGGCTAAGAGTTGATCCCTGGTGCAAGCCTATCAAAACTGAAAAATGCTCTGAATTTCCACCTACCGTTCTCACACGAGGTAGAATCACTCTTTCTAACTTAAAGAAGGTTGATATAGGTTGGACCTCAAGTCACAAAGAGATAAGGCGTGGGATTTACTCTTTTGATCCTTTCAAAGCCCCCGGTCCGGATGGACTCCACCCTTATGTTTACCAACATTACTGGGGCATCATGGGACCCTCAATCTTTTCTTTCTGCAAGCAAGACTTCAGGGATGAACATATAAGTATCAACATAAATACTACTCATGTTTGTCTTATTCCAAAATATTGCAACGTTGTCCATCTCAAAAATTTCTGGCCATTAGTATTTGCAATACGTCTTATAAAATTATTACCAAAATAATTGCTAGGATACTCCAACCCCTCATGAATAATCTCATTGGTCCTTGTGAAACCCATTTTTCAAAAAAATAGATAAGTTGTCGACAATGTCATTATTGTTCAGGAATGCATTAACTATTTCTGATCTAAGAAGGGGAAGGGGGATTTTCTTATGAAGATTGACCTTGAAAAGGATTTCAATGAGTTAGAATGGTCCTTCATCCATCGTACTCTCCACTACTTTAACTTTTCCCTAAGTATTATTAATCTCATTATGTCTTGTATTTCTACTAGTTCTACTGCTATCTTAATAAATTGAACAATGACTAAATTTTTCAATCCATCTAGAGGGCTTTGTAAAGGAGACCCAATTTCCCCCTATATATTCATTTTATATATGGAAGTCCTCTCCCACAACATTGATGATGTGGTACAATCCATTAAATGGTGTCCCGTCAAAATCACGAAACATGGACCCTACCTACCTCACATTTTCTTTGCGGATGGCTTAGTTCTTATGTCCTCAAAAAGTATGGAGAGTTTCAAAGCCATCAAGTCAACCCTCTAAAACTTTTGTTTTTGGTCGGGTCAAAATATAAACTTCCATAAATTAAAAATTTTCTTTCCTCCAAACTGTGAACCTTATGTTCGGAATAAAGTACCCATTTTCTTCAATATTAAGGGGTATAACTCATTTGGAAAATACCTAGGATTTTCGATATTCACTGAAAAACCTTCTATCCGGGACTACCAATTTGTTCTCAATAATTTAAAGGCCAAACTCATGGGATGGAAAACCAAGTTTCTCAATATGAAAGGAAGAACTACTCTAGAGAAATCATCCCCACTCATGTGATGCACCACATTGAGCTTGTCCAGATCACGAATCAAATTGATCGGGTTCAAGCTAAATTTATTTGGAAAAGCACTAATACTAAAAAGAAACTTCATCTTCTTAATCGGGATACTTTGATAAAATCGAGAGAGCTTGGGGGTCTGGGTAATCAAAAGAGTAGCGTTAAAAATAAAGCTCTATTACCGAAACTTGTTTGCAGAATTGTTAAAAATCCTTCCCCTCTTTGGGCAAATCTCCTAGTCAAAAAATACACTAGGAATAATAACATTTATAACGTGTCCAATCGCCTTAATCTCTGGTTAGATAATTGGATCCCTAACGGTAAACCTCTATCCTCCATCGTCCATGGTCCATGGTCCTTTAACCTCTATGATCATAACACTTCTGTTAATGAGACCATTAATAACAATTGTTGGTCGCTTGATAGCCTATCCTATAATCTTCCCTTAGAATTGACACTTAAGATCAAAGCTATCCCAATTTCGAGAAATCATTGTCCGGTCGATTCCCAAAAATGGTTTCTCACCTCGAACAGGCTATTTTCCATAAAGAGCGCCTATCAGTATCTTATGGAAAATACCTACGAGGAAAACAATTCTGGAACCTCCTACTCTTGGATTTGGAAAATTAATTGTCCAAATAAAATTTGTTTTTTCATCTGGCTTTGTCACCACAAAGGTCTTCCTACCTATCAATATCTTAGTTCCATTGGCATCAAAATAGACCCTTCTTGCATCATATGCAAGGAACTGGAAAATATTGCCCACATCTGTCTCTCATGCCCTCATGTTAAAATTTTTTGGAAGACATTAAGATGGACGCTGCAATAAACCACATTACAAACTCTTACAATAATGATTGTCCTATCTTGTGTAAAAATACCCGAAACTTACTATTAATAACTCCCTCGTGTCATGTGGAAAGATGCCTTTCCTTTCTACCTTTGGAATATTTGGCTTGCTAGAAATTTCATAATTGTTACAATGAGAAGAAGATTGATATCCCTATCTCCACTCCCTTTGAAAGGGCGACGGAGTCTAATCGGGAAGAATACTTTCTCGAGAGACCGGACGACTGAACATCTTTGAGCGCCCCCCTCCCCCCCCAACATGGTTTTGAACTTAACACTAATGACTATTTTGATAGGACGGTCTAAGATTGGAAGGGCGGGAGGGGTTATTCATAATGAAAACTGGAAACTGGATATTGGATTTTAGAGCATAGATTAATGTTAATACGCCTTCTGATGCTGAACTAACAGCTTTGTATTATGGAATTCACTTGGCTGATAAATTGCAGATTGCCCAATTGGATTGCTACTGACTCTTTGGAGGCAATAAACATATTACAAAGTTCTGAAATCAATTCTAGCTTAGCCTTAACTTGCAGGGATCTTCTCCACAGGTTGGGGAGCCCTGCACTTATGCATGAGCCACGATAGCTAAACAAGGTAGCCGATTTGCTAGCTAAAGAGGATCATAAGCTGGATGTGGATTGTCTTTTTGAAGAATAGATAGTTCCCTCTTTGTTTGTTCGAAACTTGCTAGAATTAGACAAGGATGATACTGCTTTTGTAGGGACTAGAATTCCTAAATATTTTTATGTCTGTAATAATAGTTTTAAGCCAATACATTCTCTTGTTAGCTCTATTGTAGCTACTTTTCTACGTTATGATGCATAATATTAATGAATAAAAGCCCTTTCCTACCAAAAAAAAAAATTTAAAAGTTTAAGTTATGTTCCACCCTAAAAAAAGACGATAATTTATTTCAAAAACACTCAAACTCACGTCCCAAAATCATTTTTTTTTTCAAGAATATATGTTATTTATATCAGCTTTATCCTTTTAATTTAATTTTTTGAAAACCCAACTTTCAAATTCTTGCTCCGCTTCTGTGACCATAAGAATCCATTAGTTGAGCATTGCCTAAAAAGTATCACAAAATTATTCATTTTACATTGGTTTAGATCATCGATACATTGAAATCAACATGTCATCACAAAGACAATAAAAGAAATAACAAAATAATACCATTTCGTTTCAATTTATTTGATCTATTTTAATTTAACATGAATTTTAATTAAAAAGTAAATTGATCTTAAATTAAAGATATGTCAAATATTTTAAAATGTCATTTAATCTTATGATCTTAAACATGTTATATAAAAAGCTAAAATTAAAAAAAAAAAATTGTTGGTTATTGTTGGAAGAATTAAAGAGTTGTCAAAAGAAAGATGAGAATCATTTTCTTAAATAGAGTAAAAAAGAAAGAAAAAAAAAAGGTCAAACAAATTGAAAATGGAATAACAAACTAATAAAGTAAAGCGAGTCTTACACTTTCTCAACAGTTATAAAAACTTAAGTTTTTACTATCTTTTAAATATTAATAAATTAAATTTGTCGAAGTAAAATCTGTTAATTATATAGATAATGTTATAAAACTATAAAGAATAAGAAGAAGAGTAGAGAGAATAGAGAGTAATTCATTTTTCTCCTGAGGGATGAGAGATCATAAGATTGTAAATACAATGAACAAAACCCCTCTATTTATAGAGAAAATTTACTCCTAGTCTGAGTAAAAGACGGATGCTTCAAATCCTAATAGATATCAAAGTAGATCTTAATAGACATTCAATATAATGTATATACATTTATAACACCCCCCCTTGAATGTCTAATTGGTAAATAATGTGTCTCGTTAAAACCTTACTAGAAAAAACCCAGTAGGAAAAAAATCTAGTGAAGGAAAAACAGTACATTTTTCTAACAATACGCATATCGGATGCCTCATTAAAAACCTTACAAGGAAAACCCAGTGGGACAAAACCTCGTAAGGGAAAAAGAGTACAACGCGTATTAACTCCCCCTAATGAGAACATCCTTGAACCTTTGCATCCTGATCTTGTGCACCATCTTCTTAAAAGTTGTAATTGAAGAAGACTTGGTGAATAAATCAGCCACATTTTCACTTGAACGAATCTGTTGCAAGTTGATATCACCATTCTTTTGTAGCTCATGTATGTAAAAAAGTTTTGAGTAAGTGTGCTTCATTCTATCTCCTTTTATGAATCCTCCATTAGGATGTGCTATGCATAATACATTATCTCCGTATAAAATTATAGGTAGATTGTCATATTTCACACCACATTTTTCTCGAATGAGATATATCATGGACCTCAACCATACACATTTTCGGCTTGCTTCATGAATAGCTGTTATCTCAGCATGATTCGATGAAGTGGCTACGATAGACTACTTTGTATATCTCTAAAATATTGCAGTACCACCACATATGAACACATAGCCTATTTGAGACCGAGCTTTATACGGGTCAGATAAGTACCCAGTATCCGCATAACCAACAAGATTAAGACTGCAGGCTTTAGAATAAAATCACGTGTTTGATCTCATTTTGATGTCTCCTAATAGGAGCGGAACTATATATTGCTAACAAATTAACCGAAAAGGCTATATCAGGCCTTGTAGTATTTGCAAGATACATTAGTACACCAATTGAACTAAGATATGGTACTTCAGGACCAATCCAATTCGGTACATGTCGCATTTCAGCATATAATCTTATTGCTTTTAAAAACTCTCCAAGAGTTTTAATGATTTTCAAGCTATAAGCTTATACAATATAAGGATTCTAAATAAGTTTCCCAGAAACTTTTATATGCTTCAAACATTTTGAATCCTTAGAAAGTTACATATGAATTTTGTCAAGTGACAATATTCAACATGTCATATGTGACATCTTCAAGTGTCTGGACTGCAAATCAAATAAGTTTTACACTTACCAAGATGCATCCTTTCATGTCACTTGATAAATGTTTCTACGTCAACATACTTAAATAAATGAGGAATTCAGATCCTCATAATCTCTTATAATATTGTGCTAATATCGTATGAAAGATATCGTTAATGATATATCATTTTGTATCGGTTCATAATGCAACATAACATTTTGAGATCTCATCACTTCATTATTTTCAGGTACCTGAACCTCTCATAAGGTTTCATGAAGTGTTATATCATAGGCTCTTCAAGAACACATTGCCTTCTTATTATGATTATTTTCTCCTTATTTCATTTGGAACTGATTAGTCTACCGTGCTTCACGCATGCATAGACTTTGTCCTTCAAGGATACAAAATAGGAGCACTTGCAGCTTAAATATGAGATGCTTTCAACATTTGACTTGAATTATCTTATGAATGAGGATCTTATGATAATTCCTAACATATTTCATAGTTGCTTATAATCTCCCCCTTATGTTAGGAGAACTAACATTCATCCTCATCTTCTTTGAAGAATCCATCTTTGTGCATCATGGTATATTCATTAATCGTATACCGCACATCAAAATTATTAGATGGAATAGTTGGTTCATGACCTTGAACCAATTGAGGGGGAAGAAATAATTATAATTTATTGGTCTAATGCATACAAGTGTTATTGTATGCAACATATCATATTTCAGACCAACACATGAAGCTTTGTTCTCATTAGCGATGATTTACTTATTTATGAAAGGCATTCAATGCTAAACCATCATCATCAAGATGAATTATCTTGATTACACAATCTGAAAGTTATGATTTTAACTCAAATTTATTGAGCAAGCAACTTTATGAATCTCAAACGTAGGTTGACAATGAATATACATGTGATCATTTTATTGATGCATCTTTTCAACATATCACATGATAGGTGAACGGGCCATATTCATCTTTTATACTTTTCAGATTTTAAGGGATCCAATCCCAAAATTAGTTGGTCCAACCAACGTATCATGAGAACAAACAACATTAAAGTTCCTGAAGAATTTTTGAATTCTTCAATATATGTTTAATACTTAATATGCACATCTTTAAGATATCGTAATCGTTCATGTTAACTTATGAACTTTTATGCTAGTAAACTCCAAGTTTACCATGACATGTACTTTTTTCTTTAGTAAATTTTAGATTTACTATTACATGAATAAATTTCAGATTTACTACTTTAGAAGTAGATTTCGAAATAACTCTTCTCAGTTATTTTGCCTCATTCGGAGGTGAGTTGTGATACCATCACAATCAAGTGCACGTTTGCATTAATAAACTTCTCATTCCCCATGAATGAAATATAATCAGGCCTTCAGCGTATTAAATTATGATAGCTACTACAAAAGCAAATTGAGGCATACATATGATTTATTGCTATCACATTCAATTCACGGAATAGAGCATATCAATGAGATATATTTCATGACTTTTCATCAAATACCCATTATTTTGCCTTAGCCATCATAGTATTATCAATACATGCATTGAGATCCAATCTCAACGTCTTATCCATATAAAGGCGTCTTAGACATAAATTGATGGGACTTGAACCCAACATATTATCATCCCTTTTGAAAATATTGTTCTTGAGGAATAAATTTAAAACATAAATAGTTCCAAACCAAGTATTTTTCCTCAAATCCAACAATAATTATATTATTAGTAGCAAAAGATAAATAACATAAGAAATTACAAACCTTGAAATCCTTAAGATTTATAATCTCACCTTGTTTGGCATAATCTCATTTTGTTTGACAGAGTCTAGTGCTGATACCGTGTTATAAAACTATAAAGAACAAGAAGAAGAGTAGATAGAATAGAGAGAGTAATTCTTATTTCTCCCGAGGGATGAGAGATCATAAGATTGTAAATACAATGAACAAAACCCCTCTATTTATAGGTAAAATTTACTCCTAGTCTGAGTAAAAGACGGATGCTTCAAATCCTAATAGATATCAAAGTAGATCTTGATAGACATTCACTATAATGTAAATACATTTATAACAGATAAAGATTTAAAATATAAATATAAATTGACTTTTTGTAATTTCTTTGAAAAAATTAAACCTGTTAACGGGGCTGGGCCGGGTCAACCCGAAATCGGCCTGTCATATTTTAACGGCTTGTAGGCCGATTTTGTTCCAAGCCAGGTTAAATGGGCCGGTCTGATTTTGGGCCTGATAGTAAAATTTCAAGAAACAACCTGGGACCAGCCCACTACACCTAACCTGGTCCAACCCACCTAAACCCGATCCAAAATCCGATCAAATAGGTCAAAATAAAAAAAAAATGTTTTTTCTCCATTATACACTATATATACCCACCAATATACATTTTAAATACGTTAAACAATATATATACACTATATATATAGTATATACTACATTAAAATTTAAAAAACATATACACAATTACACATGTAATCGTGTATACGACTATAAGTTAGTTAAATATATATACTACTTTAAATAAAATATATACTACAACATATATACTATAATATATATACTAATTTATAAAACATATACACATGTATACGTTAAATATATACTACTTTAAAGTCTATAGAAAATATATACACATATATATGTACCATTCAATATATGTGTACTACTTTAAATAAAACATATACTACAATATATATACTACAATATATACACACACTATATATATATAGTTATATACTAATTTATAAAACAAATACACATGTGTACGTTAAATATATACTACTTTAGAGTCTATAGAAAATATATACACATATATATGTACCATTCAATATATATGTACTACTTTAAATAAAACATATACTACAATATATACACACAGACTATATATAGTTATATACTAATTTATAAAACATATACACATGTATACGTTAAATATATTCAACTTTAGAGTCTGTAGAAAATATATACACATATATACGTATCATTCAATATATGTACTACTTTAAAGCATATATTACAAGATATATACTACAATATATATACTAATTTATAAAACATATACACATGTATACGTTAAATATATGCAACTTTAGAGACTATAGAAAATATATACACATATATATGTACCATTCAATATATGTACTACTTTAAAAAATATACATACAACATATAAATACTATATATATACTAATTTATAAATCATATACACATGTATACGTTACATATATACTACTTTAGAGTCTATAGAAAATATATACATATATATACGTACCATTCAATATATGTACTACTTTGAAGCATATACTTCAAGATATATACTACAATATATTCACTAATTTATAAAATATATACACATGTAAACATTAAATATATACTACTTTAGAGTCTATAGAAAATATATACACATATATATGTACCATTCAATATATGTACTACTTTAAAAATACACATACAACATATAAACACTATATATATACTAATTTATAAAACATATACACATGTATACGTTAAATTTATACTACTTTAGAGTCTATAAAAAATATATGCACATATATACGTACCATTCAATATATATGTACTACTTTAAATAAAACATATACTACAATATATATACTATAATATATCCACACACTGTATATATATAGTTATATACTAATTTATAAAGCATACTAGTTTAGGTTTACACGCCTCGTGCGTGTAACTCAATTTAGTGAGTTCAATTTTATGAAATTACTCAAGATATAAAAAGCATGACGATATTTTAAAATTTTTATTATATTTTTTATTTGTTAGCATCTCCACATTAGGGTTACTTTAAATTATTATCTTACTTTATGAGAAATTAGCCAATCGGAAAGCATCTATATGTATATTAATTTAAACACAAGAAAGTTTACAAAAAAGAATATATTTTTTTAGTCCTTCCTTGAGCCATTTTCCTTCACCTCTTCTCTCTTTCTTTAATCCTCTCAATCTTTCTTTCAACTTCTCCAATTTTATATCAACACAATTATCATTTTATTTGGATTCTTTAGGCTTGTCAGCTTCTTCGGAAGCTTCCTCAACTAATCTGTTCAGTTCATTCAATCTCTCAATTTTATTGGTTGATGTATAATTTTTAATATATTGACAGGATTTCTTGAAAGATATTTTTGCCAATTAAAATTTATATTCAGAATTTTATAATAGTAGGTAGATAGATTAGACTCAATTTACAATGAATAATGTATTTGATCCTCCTTCAAACTTAATTAGTGAGCCCAAAATTGAAAGAGTCGACTATAATCCTAATTTTATATGTTATCATTCAAACAAAAGTTATGCATATCAAGATTTAACGCTTATTATATCTTTATATTTAGAACTCAGCTAATAAGTTTAATTAAAGATTCAACTATAATACCAACGAAATATTTAAATAACATAATCAAATTAAAGTCACAGTTAAACAAAGAAAAAAAAAGATAAGCCTTTGATATTTTTGTCCACTTCATTTGGTGGAGACATGCTTATTTCTTTCCAATTTCAATTAAAAAATTTCTACTGAAAGAAAAAACACGAGAAATTATCAAAAGAGGAGAAATCATTATCAGTTGTTGATTATTTAATCATAAGATATATTTAATCTTTAAAGTTATTAACTAAAGAAATAAAGAAAGACAAAGAAGATGGTAATAATGAATACACACACAAAAAAAATAAAGTGAACTTGAATTAATAACGAAGTAAGAAAAAAAAAAGTAGAAGTAGAGCTATGTTTCTTCTAAATTTTGATTCAAAATATTATTTAAATAAAATTGTATATTTTTTTTTATATATATAAGATAAAATTCTAATTGATTTAGAATTTTTAGATATCACAATTTCTTACTTAAATTAAATAGCCAAACCAAAAGAAGTTATAACTAAAATTAATTGTAAACGAAATTTCTACCCATAAGGACACATACGTGAAGGAAAAATATGCCAAAATAGTACTACCAATTGATTAAGTTTTTAAAGATTTATTTAAGATAGAATTTTTAATTGATTAACATTTTTAAATTTAGGTATATAATTCAAATAAGGAAAAGTTTAAGAGCTGAATTTTATTGAATTTTTTAGGTTTTAAAATTTTTAAAAAATAATAAAAAGACGATTTTGTCTATTACAAAGTTGAATGTTATCCTAATTTATTAATAATAGAATTCCTACAATATTTCCATATACAAACTAATTCCTAGTTGATTAATAGTAGAATTCCCCTAATTTTTTCATATAGGAGCTAAAAGACGAGTTTCATATAATCTTTTCATATATCAACTAAAAACCCTATTTATTTTTTGCATATATTTATTATATTCAATATTTGATATTATTAATAGTAATAATTATAAAAAATAAGTGAAAAGACGATTTTGTCTAAAGTAAAGTCTTTTAATGAAAGGAAAAAAAGTTTAAATCACTTTTCTAAGGGTCTTCACACTTTTAATATATTATAGATATAGATACACATGTATACGTTAAATACATTCTACTTTAGAGTCTATAGAAAATATATACACATATATATGTACCATTAAATATATGTACTACTTTAAAAAATATACATACAGTATACAAACACTATATATATACTAATTTATAAAACATATACACATGTATACGTTAAATATATACTACTTTAGAGTCTATAGAAAATATATACACATATATACGTACCATTCAATATATATGTACTACTTTAAATAAAACATATACTACAATATATATACTACAATATATACACACCATATATATAGTTTTATACTAATTTATAAAACATATACACATGTATACGTTAAATAAATACTACTTTAGAGTCTATAGAAAATATATACACATATATACGTATCATTCAATATATGTACTACTTTAAAAAATATACATACAACATATAAACACTATATATATGCTAATTTATAAAACATATACACATGTATACGTTAAATATATACTATTTTAGAGTCTATAGAAAATATATACACATATATATGTATCATTCAATATATATGTACTACTTTAAATAAAACATATACTACAATATACATACTACAACATATGAACACTATATATATAGTTATATACTAATTTATAAAACATATACACATGTATTCGTTAAATATATACTACTTTAGAGTCTATAGAAAATATATATACATATATCATTCAATATATGTACTACTTTAAAAAATATACATACAACATATAAACACTAGATATATTAATTTATAAAACATATACATATGTATATGTTAAATTTATACTACTTTAGCGTCTATAGAAAATATATACACACATATTTGTATCATTCAATATATGTACTACTTTAAAAAATATGCTACTTAATATAATAAATTAATAATACTTGATAGTAAATTAGTAATATATTAAAACTAAGTATTTAATTTAAACTAGAAATTCAATTTAAATCATTAAATGGAAAAAATTACAAAGTAAGGAGTGAATGAATATTACTCCCTCCGTTTCATAATAAATAAATTATTGGATTTTGGCACACAGATTAAGGAAAAAGCATTAAAGACATAAATTTAACACAACTTTCCATTTTTACCCCAAAAAAAGAAAAAGTTGACCTTGTAATACATTTTCAAAAGTTAATTGGTTGTCAAATCATAAGGGTAAATTTGAAAAAAAAAATTAATGATTCACTTATTTTGAAACACCAATAAATACCCCAACAATTCACTTATTCCGAAATGGAGGGAGTATATTTTATTGATTGCAAAATGATTCAATATTTATAATGTACATGAATGAAAAATCTACAAAGTTTTCATCATTTTTTTCAACTCATCCATGTTAACATTAACGGGAACTTGCATAGGATAGTCAAAGTCAATGGGGGTAAAATCATGTATTGGACTTGATTGTCCTGAGTTCTCCCTTGAAGTTATAATTTTTTCAAGATTCTGTTCGTCTTTCAGTTCTACTTCCATTCCTTGATTTCTTCATTCCGCTTTAATCCAATCTCTAAGGCAAACTAGAACATTCATAGCATTGCTTTCCAATAGTGTCGGTTGTCTCCAAACTGTTGTCATCCCTAACTAAAAGCGCTCTTAAATGCAACAATTGACATTGGAACATTCAATATATCTCTAGCTAATCTTGGAAGTACAGGATATTGTATTTCATTATTCTTTCACCAATCCAACGCGTTGATCCATCGTCTACGATCCACTATCGGCGTTTAAAGATAATACTTAAGCTCTTTCCGAGAAGCTGCTATGTAAGTTCTCTTCTTAAAATTGTTCCAAACATTTAAATGATAAACGTAATCAGGAAAAATCACTATGTGCCGGCCTTTTAGAAGATGATGGCTCCTCGGAGGATGAAGAGCAACAGTTGGAGTGATATTTATCGGTACAACTAAATCAAGTAAATCAGCATAATGGTTATATAATTTATCTATGTAAATGTTCGTATCACACATAGCCGTATACAAATCTGGTTGTTCTGGTTCTTCATCATCAGAATCATTGTTAGTATTTATCTCTAAGTTAGAATAAATAAGAGTACTAAAGTGACACATAGTATTAAATTTCATACACGAATTTAGTATATCACCAACCAAGTAAATTGGGGGAATCGATTTTTTTTTTTAATTTTGCAAACATAACACCAACAGCTTCTTTGTAACCTTCTTTATTCTTATATTCTTTGAGCAAAACAGAAATATCTGCTATATATGCTAAAATATTACAAACAGTAGGATAATAAGCACTGGAAAATTCAACCATAGCTATATAAATTTTTTCCAAAAACTTAATAAGAGCATCAGTTACAACCCAATCAGAATCATGTAGCATACATTCAATCGAATCAGCAAATGAACCACAATGTTGGTTAAAAGTTAGTGTAATAGGAACTTTATAAGCATGCCAAGTTTTTAAATAATCATATGTAGCATTCCATCTAGTATCACATTCTTCAGGCATCAATATCGGTCTAAGTCCATTTTCTTGACATTTATCTTTAAATTCTCTAATTCTTTTTCTTTGATTATTCCCTTGAATAAAGCCTACAGCAAGCTGGACTTTTTCAATATAAAGCTCAAAAAATTCAAGACCATCTCTTACAATTAAATTATATATATGACAAACACACTTAACATGAAATATTTCAGGTAACGACGGAGAGAGCTTAGCTTTTAACTTTGTAATAACAGTCTTGTTGTTAGAAGCATTATCAAAAGCAATACATAAGACTTTTTTTTCAATACCATAAAATTCTGCAACTTTACTAATCGAATCAACAATAAATTCTCCAGTATGTCTACGATCTTCATCATACAAAAAAGCAAGAATATGTTTTTGCATAACATAATTACTATCTATCCAGTGACAAGTAATGGTTAAATAATTATTTTTATTAATAGCACGACCAAGATCAGAAGTTAGAGCCATTCTACATTGAATATTTTTTAACAATGTAGATAAATAAAAAATATATTGTGAATGGAGTCTAAAAATATTGGCCCGACAAGTACTTCTAGGAATATCATTAAACATAGGATTATAAATTGTTTGAATATAATAAATAAACGCATCCGAAGAAGGAAAACTGAATGACAAACGACCCACAACTACCATTTGTGCTATTTCTTTCCGGTCCCTATTTTTATTATAATTCTTAATTACCTGACCGGTTGCTGGGTCCATTCTAGTTTGTGTTGGCCCACCAGTAGCCTCACCACCTTTTGCAATAAATAACCCTCTTTCGTGATTATCATTTATATGTCTCATTAACGTACCCGTACCCTTTGCTTGTCTCCACTTTTATGCTTATATACTTGTTGACAAATATTGCAATGCACCTCAGCATCTCTTATACGTGTAAAAAAATTATCATGCAATACTAGTTGTTCTACGAGCTCTTGGGGCACGGGGAGGACGGAGAGGGAGATTAATCGATTCAAATCTAACTTTAACATTTCTTACTTTAGGTGTCTCACCAATATTTTCATCATCTTCATCTAAATCAACAGCATCTACTTCATTTTCTTCTTCTATACCGTAATTTTTTCGAGCTTCTACATAATCCATATCGTGAGCACCTACACCTACTTCTTCCTCAAGAGGTTGACTAAGTGGTACTAGAGGCACACAGGTATATCTACTACTTGAACTACCTCTACCGCTAGTAATTCACTTTTTACTACCACTACCACTTCCGGGATAATTTTTTTTTACACTTTTACTGACGAGGTTTCTTAATTTATCGATAATATAAATCAAACTAAAAAAATTCAAAATACACAAATATAATAAAATTAAATATTCAACAATTAATACACTAATTAAAAATTTAAAATAAGAGATGGAACGACAATACCAAATTTTAAAAGTATCCGAAAGTTGCGACTTTAGAAACTTCCACTCGTACTTTGTAATCGCAAAATTAAAAAATTAAATTGAGCACTTTAGGAAATATATAGAATATTTGAGAATTGAGATTTGAGAGAATGAAAATAGTGTGGAAAATGATTTAAAAGTGTAAGGTATATATACGATTTTTTGGGGGTTTAAAAAAACTAGTATTAGTATCCGCACGATGTGTTGATAATATTTAAGTAAAAGTAATCATTAAATAAAGATAGATTAAAAGAATAATTTAGATTTACAAATTTATCAAATAGTAAAGCATAAAAAAATATTTCATTGACCAATAGATAAGCCAACATAAACTAATGAAATGTAAGTCAAAATCTCAAATCAATTATAGTTTTTTGAATAGTTCATAACAAATAATTCATAATAAATTACTTCAAAATGAAAAAAATGTAGATAAAATCAATTTGAATTTGTTAAAAATATTTACCTATATACGAATATTGAAAGGAGACCAAGTATAAAGAAAAAATATTATCGTTCTAGTAATACCATTTATAACATTAACATTTAAGTCAAAATAGGATCATAAAATACGAAATATAAAAAAAGAGATAAAATTTATCTCTAAAAATTTTAAAATTTTAAACGAATAAATCATAATAATCTCAAGAAAGATCTTGAAATTTATATTTTTCATTCGCGTCAAAAAAATTGACATATTTTTTAAATTTTATTAATAGATTCATTATTTAGTGAGACTATATTACAAAAATTTGTATTTGGATAAAGAAATTACTAAGGTAACAAACTTATTTTTCTCAAGAAATAAAAATATTATGAATAATTAAAATCATTTTTAACAAATAATTTTCTTGTTTCAAACCTATATTGTTTGAATATATAGTGACCTTCTCATAGGTTTCTTCTTCTTGAAATCTCATTATTAATTAGTGACAACACTCCTTCAATATGCGGATCTTTTACTATACCAAAATATGATATTGAATAACGATTAATAAAATAAAAAAATCAATCATTTGTATATCATAATTATGCAAGACCTCAAAATAATGTATAATCAATAAATTGTATTATTCATAGTATAAATTTATATTTGTATAAAGAGATTAAAAAGTTAACAAACTTAATTTTCTCGAAAAAGAAGAATCACTACGAATAATTCAAATCATTTTCAACAAATGATTTTCTTGTTTCAAACCTATGTTACATTGTGATTACATTGTTCAACATTCTCATATGTATATTCTTCTGCTGAACTCTCATTCTGAAATATTGATAACATTTCATCAATACGTGTGATTCTTATTGTCGAAACTTTTATATTTAAAGCCTGAAATTTATGAAGAATATTTTGAATTAATATTTAGCAAACTATTGACAATTCTTATTTCTACATATTCAGAATGAAAAACTTGATAAATACCAATAAGACTAAAGATCAATAACAATAACGGAGAGAGGGAGAGAGAAGAAGAAAAGTGTGACAATATTTCTGTGTTATTGAATTAGTATATATAGCCATATAAGGTCAAATTTATCATATAATAAAAATAGAATGTAAATTATAAATTAACTTTTTCAAATTAGTATACAAATTAACTTAAATTATAAAACTTAAGATTTTTTTTAATTTAACTTTTCCATATAAACATCACTGAATTGATATAAACAATATTTTAAAACGTGATAAATGAATTAAATAATCCAAAAATATTGTGGCATTATATTTTTTTATCTCTATTTTTTTTAATACATAAGAGATGCTAAAGCCATACAATTACTCCATTTAAATATGGAGATCTTGTTGAAGACTAATACCCCATTAAAATAGATTAATGCATATTAATTTAAAATTTAAATAAAATAATCTCCTTTCTTTTATAGTCCAAACTTACCATTTAAAAATTATTTAATTTGAATTAATAAGTTCATAGTAGATTGCACAAAATAAGTTAATTAATTATATGTATTTTCATTAAATAAATAATATACGACATAATTGTAATACGAATACACAATCAACTAATTAATTTCAATTAATAAGAATCAATTTTATAATCGTAATATATAAAGTCAAGTTCCTTAAATTTAATGTTTTAAATTTCAAAATATATTTATGGCTAAAGTTGTAGTCAATGTTCGTTGTTTTTTTTTACCAATATATGTATATCAATTACGTAACTTTGCATATATTTTTTGTTAAAATAATTCTCACTATTAACTGATTTTTACATCAATTTAATCTAATTAATTTGATGAAAATAAAATT
Organism: Capsicum baccatum var. pendulum; assembly: GCA_030864225.1. NCBI lineage: Eukaryota > Viridiplantae > Streptophyta > Magnoliopsida > Solanales > Solanaceae > Capsicum > Capsicum baccatum. The sequence continues at coordinate 27,226,644 of CM061554.1, read as the reverse complement.
ATTATTAATATTATAAATATGTACTTACCATAAATCTGTCCTAATTTTATATCTTGATTATATTTAATTAATGTCCAATTACATAAAGGACTCAAAAACGGAAACAATTGATATTAGTTACCTTTATGATTTCGGAAATTCACTCCCATAAATTTCTCATATTTTTATAGTTTGATTATATTAATTTGATATTAGTTACCTTTATAATTTGGGGAAGAATTTTAAAAAGGTAACAATTAATTTTTTTCTCAATTACTGATTTATTTCTCAAAAATTTCTTATAAAATTATAATTTGACTATAGTTAATTGATTATTTAATTATCTGTATAATTTTCTAATCACTCATATAAGGTAACAATTATTTTCTTTCCTAATTACGCATTTTCTTATATTCATTCATTTATTGTTTTACAAAAATAGGTCAAACATATTTACGATTAAAGTTGAAATATTTTTTTTAAAAATGTCAATTAAACTTTTTTCATATAAGTTATTTGATTGCTAATTGATTATTAATTCACAAATTTTTCTTGTAATACTTTCTTGATTTACTCAGTTGTAATGAAATCATAATTTTTTAATATAATATCATTATTTATATTGTTTGCATATTTTGAGGGATGACATCTATATTGTTTTTGGTTTTTCATCCGGTGTTCGATGCCCTCATTAGAGCTCCAACTAATTTGGATCGCGCGTTGTAGGGCCCATTAAGGTGGCAGCGCTCCCAATAGAGTTTTCTCCATACCTAGGGTCAAACCCTCGACCTCTGATTAAGGGCATCACAACTCATATTGGTGACATCTATATTATCATATTCCCCATTTGATAATATTTTTTTCAAGATTGACAATTAACTATTTTCTATTATACAAAAATGTAATTAGTGAAATTCATTCAAAGATTATTTAATTAGTTGGATTAGTCTCAATATAGTAGTAATATCTAATTTTAACTATCTTTCAATTAAATTCATATTTTTGTTTTATTTGAATTGAAAATTTTACATCCTTCCATTAATACTAAAAGTTTCTCATTTCAATTAAAATATTTGTTTTCCAATTATGTCTCTTGATTGTGATTGATTACCCTGTCATATTAAGTTACTCAAAATGTCTATATGTCAAGTAATTGTACAACTAATATTACATACTTTTTTTTTAAACATACGAAGGCTATGAAATAAATGAATAAATAACTAATCGACAAAACATAAATTAATTAACTACTAATCTTAATATGAAATAATTGAACAATCGTTTATTTTTACCACAGTATGAAATGTGAGATAACATTAAATAAATAAATAATCAACAAAAATGTATAATAATATGACATAATTAATTACTAATCTTAATATAAAATAATTGAACAATCGTAATGGTTTTCATCCGACAAAAATAAAATTTATTTATTTTTAACCGCAATATGAAATAATGTTAAATAAATAGTATGAAATCATAATAGCTTCCATCCAATAGAAATAAATATTAGTTATTTTTTACCAAAATATGAGACAAAAAATAATATTAAATATTTAAATAATCAATAAAATAACGTTTTGTTATAAAATGATAGTTTTTTATTGTGAGAATTCAAGAGGATAGTTCTCAAGATGCCACTTGGCTTAAACTTAGGTTAGACTATACAACTTTATTATGTATATAGATGTGTATATAAATATTTCACCATTATATATACACACAAACCACATACACACGTATTCACAACCTCATTTGAAATCAAATAGGGAAATTCACCTTTTCTCAAAATGACACTCAATAATTTGCAATTCTGTTAGTTTTTTGTATCTTAATTTCTTCCAAAAACTATATAGAAAAACAAAGTAGTATCACTTAAGTTTAATGAATAATCATACCAATAATAAAGATTTCAAAAATGTAAACAAAACTGAAGCAATGAAAAATACAGGAAAGAGAATACAACTATTAATCAGAAATAAAAAAAAATAGCAAGACTAAATAAGAAAATAAAATCAGTTGGCTTCATAATCTAGAAATCATCAACTACTTAGAAATAAATTAAAAAACAAAAGACATATCCTCAAGCAATTAGTATCAGCTTTTTTTTTTACAAATTGCAGAAGAAACTATATTACAATAATTAAATCATTATAGAATATGATAGTGAGTATGTGAGTAAATAGTATTCAGAGAAAAATAATCGAGAAGTTCAAAACTAATTCTATATCGAACCGTATGTGTACACAACAATGGTTTTTTCTTTCTTCTGTGAAAATACACTAAGAATTGAATAAAACCTCCTCCTTAGTCGAGCGAGTTCTTGTTTCTATGCTTTCCTCTTCAGATAATCTCATAGATTGATATTGAGGAGTTAGAATTCACATATATATAGTATTTTACATAGAGATTTTTATATAGAAATGACTTTTAATTACAATATTATTTAACCATATATGTTGCCTGACTGCTAATCAATTAATAACTTTCATATAGTTAATGTGATAATTAAAATATGAAATAACTTTTTCATATTAATATTTACTTAAAGATCTAAACAAAATAAAAATAAATAAATAAATCAAATAATTTGGTCACGCAAAAGGCTGTGATTCAAATGAATAAGTTTGTTTACTTGTGAAAAAGAGTCCCTACATGGAAGAGAATTAATTGAGATTATAATTTGTAAGCAATTTACCATGTTTGAGCAATAAATTAGTAATAAATTGTTTAGGTAGAATTAGCAAAAATATTTCTAGCTAAAAAAGGAAATAATTGATATTGATTGAAATTTACTATAAATCGTTTGGTTTGATGTTTTTTTTTAAATTCATTGATATGGTAAAAAAGAGATTTTATGTCATGTAAATTATTTTTTATGGTAATATTATACACAATATAGTACATGTTTTATAGAATAACCTAACATGTTGAAAAAAGTCTATCTATAAAGGGAAATTAATATGAATTAATAATTTTATTAGAAATTTATAATTCTTAACCTACAACTCAAGTATAAATCGTTTAAATGTAAATTTTATGCTTTAATTCTGATTAATATAGAATTGCTGAAAAGTCAATACTTAAAGTTTTCTATTTTTGTGCACTACACCTTCTGTAATTTCTTATATTTAATTGATTACATAATTATCTCTCTTTTCGTAATTGTAGTTTTCATTCAGTATTAGTCAAACTTAGTTGATTTATATATACCATAATATGAAAATTTTGAATAAATCTATACTATTAATGTTCCTTAACTCTTAATATTTTTCATCCAATATAAATAAAACTTAGTTATTTTTTATCATAATATAAAATAAATATGAAATAATTAATTATTTATAAAATAGTTTCTTATTGTCAAAATGTCAAGTGGCTAGTTCTCAAGATGTCACTTGGCTTAATTATAGGCTAAACTATTCTTCTCTATTTATATATATATATATATATATATATATATATATATATATATATATATATATATATATATATATATATATATATATATATATATATATATATATATAATAATAATAATAATAATAATAATAATTAACTACTATTCTTACTATGAAATAATTGAACAATCATAATTGTTTTCATCTAATAGAAATGAATGTTAATTAACTTTTACCACAATATGAAATAACATTAAACGAAATAATATTAAATCATAATAGTTTTCCTCTAATAGAAATGAATCTTAATTGTTTTTTACCACAATATAAAATAATATTTAAATAATCAACAAAATAACTTTTTGTTATGAAATGATAGTTTTTTGTTATAAGAATTCAAATAGTTAGTTCTCAAAATGACACTCGTCTTAACTAATAATAATTATGTTAAATATGCATTTTATTTTATAATTATATGATTTTTTTACAAAATTAGTTAGAATCAACTATGATCAGAACATATAATGAAAATATATTACTTTTCCATATAAAATTATTTCCTCATGATTAGTTGTATTACAATTTAGTAGCACTTACCATAGCCATATATGGTAATGATTGACAGTGTAAAGATTTGATTAATATATATGAGATTCACTTACCATAGCCATCTACTTTTTATCTATGGGAGTAAGAAAATCTACAATTCACTTACCATAACCATTTACCATTTGTATGATCCTTTTACATCACTTGATTGATTGAAATATATATTTGAAATTGGAATACAAATTGTGAAATTAGGAGTATCATTTGATTGCAATATATATTTGGAAATTGGAATACAAATTGTGGAATTACTCATATAGCTTGATTGGAATATATATTTGGAATACAAATTGTAGAATTACTCCTAATGATAGTGGAATTAGGAGTAATTGACAGATGATCTTCTTAAATCATTTGATTGATTAGAATATATATTTGGAAATTGAAATACAGATTGTGGAATTACTCATATAGCTTGATTGGAATATATATTTAGAATGCAAGTTATGGAATTACTCCTAATGATAGTGGAATTAGGAGTAATTGACGAAATTTTTATGTCAATTTTTTTTTAATTTTTACATATCTATGAAATAATCTATATACTAATTAAATAGAAGTCAAGCTTAATTATTTCTTACCACAATGTGAAATATATAAATAATTATAATAGTGTTTATTAATAGGAGTCAATTCTAATTATTTTTTATCACAGTATGAAATAATAGATAAAAATAAACAAAAGTATTCATCAAATATTTTGCTTTATTATATATACAGAGTTGAAATATATAAATAATTATAACAGTGTTCATTCATAGGAGTCAATTATAATTTTTTTATCACAATATGAAAATATGAAATAATAGAATAAAAATAAATAATAGCGTTCATTCAATATTTTTTACCACAATATGAAAATAGATATGAAAATTTAAAAATCTATATATAAAATAAATAATTAATCAGTAATATAAAATTTGTTGCCAAGAAAATAGATTTTTATTGCCAAAATACCAAGTGGCTAGTTCTCAATATGCCACTTGGCATAATTTTATGCAAACTTCTTTGTTTTATTATATATATAGATATTTTAAATGATTTTTTTTAATTTAAAAAGCCAAATAGCCATTTTTTTGGGTCCAAACAACCATATAGCAGTTGGGACCAACGGTCAAATTCAAATTTTAATTAAAAATAAATAAATATATCCGGGCCAATTTTGGGCTGGTTAATCGGCGGGCCTGGACCGAGAAAATTAGCCCAACCCGGGGGCTTACCGGGTCGGGCCTTGTATGTGGGTCGGGTCGGGCTGGGTCAACCCGACCCGATTGACACCTTTAGAAAAAACTCCCCAACTTTGTTTTAAGAAAAAGATTAAACAATTTAATTTTAGTATTTACGTGTGTATGGGAGGATTTTGTGGCAACCTCGTACTTATCCTTGATAGCTCTTGATGTTCCGCGAACTTACAACAGTTGAAACGCTTAAAATTAAGAATATCTGCAAGTACAAAGGTATTTTATGTGGATATGATGAGTTTCTGAGTGTTTGTAGGTTAAATAGGTTTGGAGAAGGAAAATGTTCAATATTGGACAAAAAGGCCTCAGACGACCATTACCACAATTGTGGGGTCTGACCTCGGTCATACCAGTGTATCATATAAAGAAGCAGAGAAGTGACTCTCAGGTGGTGATCAAATGGAAGCTCCCACGATTGTACATGAATCATACGATCTAAACACCTGGTCATGGGAAGGACCTCCTAGAAATATGCTTGCAGGAGCTAAGTATGAAGAAGATCAGATGATTAGATCCCACGATCGTACCATGAGGTCATGGGATTGAATGGCAAAACTGAAGTTTGTAGAAGTTGAAGTGAAGAATGATCAGACGACCATATTATACAATAGTAGGTAGAAGTCATGGGGTCATACTGAAAGTCGTACCATTGAGGACCTGAAACCTACAAATTGCACGAGCTAACTACGAGCACCAAAGAATGATCGTGGTATCCAACCACTATCATACGTTCCTCTCATCAGACATGACCAAATAAGATTTCCTAATTTATTTAGGATAGGTTTTGTTTTGTCTATAAATATTTCTATTCGTTTTATTATATTAGTTTACGTTCTATTATTACTTTCAAGACATACTATTGGTTTTGCAAGTACAAACATTGATTTTTAGGATTTTAATTCAAAGCTAATGGTTAAAGTGGAATCTTGGAGTTTTTCACATTCTTACTATAAGTTCATGATTATGTTTTCATATCAGATTTCTTCTTGTGTTCTTGCAACTATGAGTAGCTAAATATCACAACTAGGTTTGTGGAAACCATAATGGATTAACAAAGTAGGGTTTATAGTGTGGAGTAATCTTCAATTGGTGTTCATGTTTATTGATTGTTTCTTTGGGTTTGAATGTTTTTTGACGCGTGTAACGTTAGAACTCGCCTAGTCTGTATTTTGGATGAAAGGATTAATACGGATGGGAAGAAGGGAACAAACAATAAAGACTTGGAGCCATCAACCTCTACTCAATTGCTTGAGCTAATAATTTGAGATATTTATCTGGGATCCAAGATAGGGTTAGTAATGCAGGCTCAGGAGAAGAGAAAACATACTTGAGGATAAAAGTTAGACAAGAGCGTAAAGCTGTTCTAAGTAAACATAAACTATCAATTCTGCACAGTGAATACTGGAAATATTTACGAAGAACCTACAAAGTTATGAAGTTATTAGAGAAGACAGTCCTAGATCCTTTCTTATATTAATCACATACCCAAGGACATTAGAAATCATTACTATTGAATTCTTTATATACAAAACCCCCCTTTTTTACCAGAAATTGTTACTGATTTCCTCGACATACATCTTGATTGACATTTTGATCTATTTTCTTTGGCATCGACCCCAACCTTGGTTGGGTTCTCTATAGAGAGACCGCTTTATACTTCATTGTGAAGTATAATTTGGGCGACATTAGTTCTCATGGTTAAATCCTTTATGTGATCAATTGGAGTCATCCCTTTGGATGGAATTTGGATCCCCTTCCTTTGCGGGATAATCAAACATCTCTTGTGTATGCGACCTTTCCAGGTGCATGACTGGATTCTTCATCCATCATACCTTCCATTCGATCCGTTAACTTAACAATTCAAGCATCTTAATCATGGTCATATATGGTCAAGCCTTTAATGGCCCTTGTGAAGCTCGCAAGATGTTCTTTTATGAATGAAGTGTTAGTAGCCATTGTATGCATTACCATTGTAGAGGATAGAGAATAACAGTGATTTTCCCGACTATGAGATACGTATATGTTATGCAGAGTAAATCCAATACTTAAGACATCATTGTCGACCAGAGCAAAAGAATTATTGGACTTAGATAAACTAAATTAGGAAAGAACAAGCCTCTCATCCATTTTGGCAATGTCATTGACTTTTTTTGCAGTGTTTGCGGGAGACTTTATGCCTTTTGAAGATGAAACAAAGACAACAATTGATGTGGATTGCACTTGTGACTTGTTAGGCTTGTTGTCCTTGTAATTTGACTTGGTTCCTTGTGAACGGTCCCCCACTTTCCTCGGTTCATATCCTTTGATTTGTTCTTGATTAGTGGAATAATTATCAAAATTTTACCATGAATACGAAGCCATATTTTTTCACAATCATAGAAGTATGGAGGTTTGTGGTTCACAACTTGGGGATGAAGATTTCTTGATATGCGGAAGACTTGTGGATCACCAATGAAAAGCAGAGCTTCTCTCTATGTGTATATGTATTTGTGTATGTCTTCTTCTTTGGTTAAACCCCTTTATATTTGTGAGTTAGGATTTGGGGGTATTTTGGTCTCTAAGTAAAGCTAGCGAACCTTTAGCTTGAAGAACATGAATTGGGCTTATCTTTTAAGTGTAACATGCTAACCCAAATGTAATTGAACTTTATTTAAGTATATAATTTTAATTTAATATTAGATCAAATATATTAACCAATAATTTGACTTGGTCAATGTATCATAAATTAAAGATTTAATTCAAAATTTCATACGAATTTATCTTGATAAAATTTCTTTTTTTTATTGGGGGGAGGGGAAGGGGAATAGGAATCTTAGTAGCTTAGTTGGTTAGTTACCTGAAATCCCACCTTGTTGGTGAGGGTTCGATTCCCCACATTGTTATCTTGATAAAATTTTACTGTCTACAACATGTGTTATGTTTGTACTATGAATAATGTGAAAGTTTGTATTAACATTCTCATTTTATCCCTGTAATTATTTCATTTAGAAGTATAACTGAAAATTCTCTTTAGTTAGTGCTAGCTGCAGTTAGCTTAATCACAATAATCGAAGAAAAGATCAATGGCTTCCTCCTTCCTCATCTAGTGGCGGAGTCAGAAATTTTATTTAAAAGGTTAAAAAATATGAAAAGTAAATACAAGAATTATTCTTTAAAATAAATCAAGTACAAATGATGTAATTTTTTAATGCAAGAAATTTGGATGGACACCCTATCCCGAAGCTGATGTTGTTCTTTCTTTCACCATAATGCACATCACCCTACCCACTATCCTCATAGTGTTGGGTTATAATATATTGAATTAATATCTCTTATTTTGATATAACCAGGGGCGGATCTACGTGGGAAGATGAAGCTGCCACGACACCTGATCACTAGGCTAAAACTTTGTATACGTATAGGTTTTTTCAATTAGTGATATTATATATAGAAGGTTGGCACCCCTAATAATATAGTAATCTCTGGTCTATTGGTCTAAGGCCAAGGTGTCGGGTATGACGCATGAGTTCAAATCCCCGTGAATCTCTTTTCAAAGTGTTTATTCTTGTTCCTTTTCCTGTCTTTTCCTCTAGTTTTCTTTTTATATTCTAACTCTTTTTTCAAAGTGTCTCTATCAAAATTACCTCTTTGCTTTTTTTTTCTTCCCTTTTTTCAAAACCGCCAAATATTTAATTGAAAACGATTTTGATCTTTTTCCTCTTCTATTCCTCTAAATCTCTTTGTTGAGAGTTCTTATTTTTGTTTGAAAATAGGATTCAAGTCAGTAATATAAAAATTATTCTAGGAGACTTTAAATGTGATAAATCCAGTCAATAAATTTCCTAGGGAATTGCAAGAACACCATGACTTGTCTTAAATATCCGTACTCTACAGAATCATAAGCCTTTCTCATGTCTACTTTGAGCATACATCTTGGGGAGACACCCTTCCTTCCATACCCTTTTACTAGTTCATTGCTTAGTATTATGTTTTAATCACCCTACCTAGTACAAAGGCAGACTGATTTTTATCTATCAGTTCATCCATCACCCACTGTATTCTACTTTTTAACACCTTAACAATAATTTTGTAGAGTATGGTACAACAGGATATAGCCTGTATTCTGTAACTCTAGTAGGGTGGGCTATTTTAGGGATTAGAGTTACAGTTGTGCAGTTGACAGCTTTACACATCATACCTAGGGCAAAGAAGCTTAGTACAACTGCAGTGACATCCTCTCCTATACTTAGCCAAACTTTTTTGAAGAATACTACATTAAACCCATCACATCCTGGTGCCTTCTGATTATTGATCCCTTGTAAAGCCATGAACACCTCTTCTCTAGTGACTGGTTCCATAGGTGTGGGCTGATGGTATCTATTCAACACTGTTCCATTTTGCACCACTCTTGGATTAATTGCAGGTAATTGTGAAGCACACGATCCTAGGAGCTTTTTATAGAAACTTAGGATTTCTGTCTCAATATCCGGGTTGCTAGTAATAACCCTTCCATTAGTAGTAGTAAGGCTAATGATCTTATTTTGTGTAAATTTATTTCTTAGACTTGCATGAAAATATGTTGTGTTACCATCTCCGAGCTGCAGCCATTGCACCCTGGACTTCTGTCTCACTATACTCTCCTCAATATTCAACCATTTTCAAGGTTTTTCTTAACCTCCTTCTCTAGATCAATTACATCTTGAGGTTGATCAGGTTGCCTCATGTGGCTCTGAATGTCTCTTAGTTGTTGTTTATACATTCTTATCTTCAGATCTACCCCTTGATATAAAGAGATATTTAGTGCTTTCATAGATACTTTCACATTCTTAAACTTTTGCTATACATCATACATTTTCCCAGCTTTATGTCTTTGATTCCAAGCTCTCATTACTATCTCCTGGAAATTTTCGTGCTGATCCAAGTGGTTCATGAACTTGAATGGTTTAGCCTTACTTGAATCCTCTTTTGCAAAACTCAAGCTCAAAGGAGAATGGTCAGAGTACCCTGGGTCTAATAGTATTACCTCACTAGTAGGAACATCAAGCATCCAACTGATATTCACCAATGCCCAGTCAATCATTGTATAAGTGTGCCCGTTGGTCTAAGAGAATTCTCTACCCGTGGTGCACAATACTAACATGTTATTTTCAATCAAGAAAGATTCAAAATCTTTAATCTCAGCTTCTTGCACAGTATACCCAATCAATCTATGTTCAACCTTGTGAATGGCATTAAAATCCCCCATAGCTAGCCAAGGCCACCGTTGGCTTGATTAAATCTGTTTTAGCTTGACCCATAGTAGTTTCCTACTATCAACTGTGTGCAGGCCATAAATGACTATAAGAGAGAAACTGCAGTTTAAGGTTCTGAGACTTATCTTGAAGTGTCTATATTGTGCATCCATCTCCATCCATTCACATTCCATAACTTGAGGATCCTAAATAATCCAGATCCTTCCTCTGTTGCTACAAGCATAGTTATCTACCATCTTCCATCCTGTTTTATTTTATGTTCTATAAGAGCTACAATATTAATATTATTTTGCCTAATAAACAACCTTACTTTCTTTTGCCTATGGACTTTATTTATCCCTCGAACGTTCCATGTAATTAGCTTCATTTATTAGGAACATATAATAATACCTCTGCCCTCTAGCCTACTCTGTCCACCACTGTCACGGCCCAAAATCCCATCGGGCCGGACTGGCACCCGAAGCCGAGAAGGCCCGGGAGAACCCGTTCAAATACCTGTACTTTCACTTACATGTCACCAAAAATTTGGGCAGCACTTCGCTGCATATAAAAGGGTCTAATTACCTGTATCAGCACAACACACACAAATATATATACATATATATAATACTTGGCCGTCGGGGCCACCCCATATACGAATATAACATCACTATATAAACTTCCATGACTTTAGCCTTCTTTATGTCTACAAAGCCTCTAGGATATACATGACATAACTAGGGTCGGGACCAACCCCCGCCCACACATGACTCCTGTACAATAACAAAATATAAGAAACCGACTCGGAATGCTCCGAAGCAAACTGGAGCTCACCAACAACAGCTGTATGACCTGGCTCCTATCTATGCTGTGAATGAGCTCAAGTACCTGATCCTGCAGCATGAAATGCAGGTCCCCCGTGAGGGACGTCAGTACGAAATATGTACTGAGTATGTAAAGCTGTAAATAATCATATGTGATATAAGGGATCAAGAAAATCATACACATGTGAATAAATCATAATAGAAGTGAACCACACTTCATAAACACTTTTAGGATCATGTACATTATTATTAATCTGAATTGGGTTCTTGAATACAAACACATTTGTGGAACGGTATACATTCGTTCATTTCATTCTTTACAATTATTATTCGCCATTACCTCCTCCTCCCGAACCTCCAACCACCTAACAATAATCAATATTGTACCGTACTGTGACCATTAGACTGCCCCCAGTACATATCAATTGGGATCGACCCATGCTAGGCTTATGCCCCTGGGATACCACCCACACGTATATCAAGTAACACATAAGAGATTTTTCCAATAACTTAGTTCAAAAGCTTTTGAGATTATTACATTAGTGTTCATGCCAATATAGTACCTTTGGAACAATGATACATCAATAGGAATCAAGTAATAGACCTTCTATACAATAACGATGTAATAAGGACTCATTGGTACATCAACAGTATGTTTCAGAATCATCAATATCACAACAATGAAATAGGAGCCTCTTGGTATATCAATGAAACATTTTGACACTTTATAGAATGGAAACAACTTCATTGGTAATGTAGAACAATACATGTGTTTGGATAACCATCGGAATCTTACTTTATGGAACATTGGTGTTTTCATGCCAAAGAACATCGTTAGAGTATGGTTTACATACCTCGTTGTAGATTCGGATACCAATTCAACACAACTTCCCGCCTTTATAAATCACTTATCTACAATGAAATATTTGGCATCTAGTATTAGCAACCCAACACCACAATTCTCTTCCATAATTCCATACAACCAATATTTGCAAAGCATTCCAAAAACCAACTTGAACAATAGGTTTATGTGTATATATATATATAATCATCATTTCAATACCATATCATCAATACCACATCATCCCTTCACAATTAAACATAATCCAACCATGCACAAGAATGATCGAACATCATTTCCAATCATCTTTCAACAACAATCAAATAACATACTTCTTATGCTCACATGCATATATATATATATACATATCCATATAAATAACACCAACATAATTTACATCCTTACCATAGAATGGACCTTTGGGTTTTGAAGTCCTGTTGGCACAAATAAGGGGTGCTTCTCGAAGCCCTTGAGACGATGAACACAACTACGGAATCAATTTGGACTTTCCACGGTTGAATCACAAGATAATTAGAGTTGAAAATTAGGCTAGGGTTTGTTCTTTCCTATAATTGATGATGAATATGAGTTTTTGAACTCATATACATGTATATATACACATATTACCGTCCATAATACCATAGAAAATGACCAAATTGCCCTTAAAATTTAAATAATATCAAATATGTCCTCCGGTAGACTGTTTTGACAAACTGAGGTAGATAGACCATAACTCTTTGCTCCGATATCGGATTTGGGTGAAATTGGTATGATTGTAAAGATAATTCAAAGTTCTTTCATTTCATATAAATTAGGCCACCCAGTTCGTCCTGTACAAGGAGTTATGATCGTTTGAAGTTGACCCTAAAAATCTGTTTTGAGAGGCTGAAGTAAAACGCGTATAACTCCTTACACAGATGTTGTATTTGGATGAAACTAATTGCATTGGAAATAAGACTCAAAGATATTTCTTTTGATATGTGGTAGCTCTCCCATTTCATTATATTGAGGGAGTTATGATCGTTCAAAGTTGACCCAAAAACTGGCAGGCCTCAGTATTTTCCTGCTAATTTACTGTTCACAAAAATCTGTTTTGAGAGGCTGAAGTTGAACGAGTATAACTCCTTACTCAGATGTTGGATTTGGATGAAACCAATTTCATTAGAAATATTACTCAAAGATCTTTCTTTTGATATGTTGTAGATTGCCCAGTTCATTATATTGAGGGAGTTATGATCGTTCGAAGTTGACCCAAAAAATTGGAAATTTTCCTGTAATTTTACTGTTCACATCCCGGCCACCGTTTTATAGTTTCGAGCGTGCTCGCTTATATACGAAACTTATCCATTTTTGAAAATCTTTATATCGTTGGAAAGCTTATTCAATAACCTTCGTATGGAAACATCGACGGGCAAATTCTGGTATAAATAAGGTCGATTCCTATACACATATAATCAAACTATACACTTGAAACCATCTCAAAATAATCAATACTCATATATACCTAACTTAGGATCAATACATATACTCCAACACATATAACAATGGCTAATGCACGTAATTAAGTACGGGGTGTTACATCCTTTCCCCCTTAAGGACATTCGTCCTCGAATGTGAATGTAGTTATTTAGCCGAAACAAGTTCGAATTCATAATTGATATTCACGTCATCATATAGATGTTATGCATATGTAAAAACTTACTTGTTAGTGTCCCAGTTCCACTCCTTTCACTTCTTTTTCATCTTTGATCAAATAAGGGTATTTTAATTTCATTGCTTCCTCCGCTTCCCATGTAATCTCTTCCCTTTGTTGATTTCTCCAAAGTACTTTCACCGATGCTACTTCTTTATTTCTCATCTTCTTAACTTGACGATCTAATATAGCAACAGGCATCTCCTCGTAGGTAAGATCTTCTGTTACTTGCACATCTTCAGTAGAAGTAATAAGGGACGGATCTCTGATGCACTTTCGAAGCATCGATACATGAAATACTGGATACACTGATGAGAGTTCCTGGGGTAGCTCTAATTCATAAGTAACTTGCCCACATCTTCTAATAACCTTATACGGGCCTATATATTGTGGACTCAACTTTGCTTTCTTACCAAATCTCATCACCCCTTTCATTGGCGATACCTTCAAAAATACCCAATCGCCTAACAAAAACTCTAGCCCTCTTCTTCTACTATCCGCATATGACTTGTGTCGACTTTGGGCTGTTTTCAACCGTTGCTGAATCACCTTGACTTTTTCTATGGCTTGATACACAAGATCCGGTCTGAACATAAGAGTTTCACCCGCTTCGAACCATCCTATTGGTGATCTACACTTCCTCCCATATAAAGCTTCATATGGTGCCATTTTGATACTTGAATGATAGCTATTATTGTAGGCAAACTCAATAAGAGGTAAATGATCATCCCAGCTGCCTTTAAAATCTATAACACATGCTCATAGCATATCTTCAAGTGTTTGAATGGTGCGCTCTGCTTGTCCATCCGTCTGAGGGTGAAAAGCTGTACTCAGATTCACTTGTGTTCCCAAACTCCGTTGGAAAGACTTCCAAAAGTTTGCAGTAAATTGAGTTCCCCGATCTGATATAATAGAAGTTGGCACTCTATGTAATCGGACTATTTCTTTAACATACAGCTTTGAATATTCTTCAACTGTGTAAGTGGTCTTAACGGGTAAGAAATGTGCGGATTTAGTAAGCCTATCCACAATCACCCATATAGAATCAAATTTTCGAGCTGTACGAGGCAAACCTGTAACAAAATCCATGTTGATCATGTCCCACTTCCAAGTTGGAAGATCTATGCATTGCATATAGCCTCCGGGCTTTTGATGTTCCACTTTAACTCGTTGGCAATTTGGACATTTAGCTACAAATTCTGCGATGTTCCTTTTCATGTCATTCCACCAATACATATCTTTCAAATCTTGATACATTTTGGTTGATCCTGGATGAATGGAATACCTTGAAAAATGTGCCTCTGTCATAATCTTCTTTCTTAGCCCGTCTACATCCGGCACACACAATTGGTTTTGGCACTGAAGTACTCCTTCTCGCGTAAGCTCAAATGCCTTGGTTGCACCACTCTGAACGTTCTCCTTAAGCTGTAATAAAATAGGATCTGCATATTGCTTCTCTTTCACTTCAGCTACTAATGAAGATTCCGCAGCATTATGTACGATAAGCTCTTTGTCCGGAGTTTCAAGAAGGCGAACTCCCAAACTAGCTAACTGGTGAAGATCTTTAACCATCCCTTGCCTTTCTATAGTCATCATCATAGCCTTACGACTTAACGCATCAGCTACTATATTCGCTTTCCCTGGATGATACAAAATATCGACATCATAATCTTTTAATAGTTCCATCCACCTTCGCTGCCTCAGATTTAGATCCTTCTGACTGAAAATATATTGTAAGCTCTTGTGATCAGTATATATATCAACATGAACCCCATATAAATAGTGGCGCCATATTTTTAAAGCAAAGATAACCGCTGCCAGCTCAAGATCGTGTGTAGGATAATTTTTCTCATGTGGCCGCAATTGTCTAGAAGCATATGCTATTACTTTACCATGCTGCATCAATACACATCCTAAACCAATTCTAGAAGCATCACAATACACTGTATACCCTTCTGTACATTCTGGAAGTACCAACACAGGTGTAGAAGTCAACTTATTTTTCAATTCTTGGAAACTCTCCTCACACGTATCATTTCATTTGAACTTGGATGCTTTATGCGTTAGCTTGGTTAAAGGTGCTGAAATGGAATAAAAGTCTTTAACAAACCTCCTATAATAACCGGCCAACCCGAGAAAACTACAAATCTCCGTCGGCGTTGTGGGCCTTGGCCAGTTCTTCACAGCTTCTATCTTTTGAGCATCAACCTTTATCCCTTCACTAGATACAATATGACCCAAAAATGCCACCGACTTTAACCAAAACTCACATTTAGAGAACTTTGCATAAAGCTTGGAATCACGAAGAGTCTGCAATGTCTGTCGTAAGTGATTGGCATGGTCCTCTTCTGATCTAGAATAAACTAGAATATCATCTATAAAAACTATCACAAATACATCCAGGAATGGCTTAAACACCCTATTCATCAAATCCATAAAAGCTGCAGGTGCATTTGTTAGCCCAAATGACATAACTAGAAACTCATAATGACCATACCTTGTTCGGAAAGCTGTTTTGGGTATATCTTTTTCTTTGACCCTCACTTGGTGGTAACCTGACCTCAAATCAATCTTCGAAAAGCACTTGGCGCCCTATAACTGATCAAATAAATCATCAATTCTTGGGAGAGGATATTTATTCTTAATAGTCACCTTATTCAATTGCCGATAATCAATACACATCCTCAGCGAGCCATCCTTTTTGCGCACAAATAACACTGGTGCTCCCCAGGGGGACATACTAGGCCTTATGAATCCCTTCTCAAGCAAATCTTTCAATTGCTCTTTCAATTCTCGCAATTCTGCTGGGGCCATTCTATATGGAGGAATGGAGATTGGTTGGGTGCCTGGAATTACATCAATACCAAACTCTACTTCTCGTTCAGGAGGCAAACCTAGAAGATCTTCAGGAAATATATCAGGAAATTCATTTACCACCGGAACAACGTAAAGAGTTGGTGGCTCCGCTTCTGTATCCCTTACTCTAACTAAATGATTAGGTATCCCTTGGAAATTATTTTTCTTGCTTTGAAATAAGAAATAAATCTACCTCTTGGTGCGCCGATCTTACCTTGCCATTCAATAACTGCTTCATTCGGAAAATGTAAAAACATCATTTTTGTACAACAGTCAATTTTGGCATAACAAGACACTAACCAATCCATACCCATTATAACATCAAAATCTACCATTTCTAGTTCCACGAGATTAGCCATCGTGTCTCGACCACACACAGTTACTACACAATCTTTATAAACTCTTCTAGCAATAATAGATTCCCCAACCGGGGTAGACACTTCCAACGCCTTATCTAACAATTCGGGGGTTCTTTTGAACTTTCCAGCAACCAAAGGATTAACATATGATAATGTAGAACCGGGATCAATTAGAGCATATACATCAAATGAAAATATGGACAACGTACCCGTAACCACATCTGGGGAAGCCTCTAGATTCTGTCGATCCGCTAAAGCATAAGTTCGATTCTGAGTCCCGCTGGAACTGGCGACTCTTGTTTCGTTTCTAGCGTGACCCACGGGTCGTGCGCCTCTACCAGAATAAGATACCGGTGACGATGATGCAACAGCTGATCCCAAAGGTCGTGCTACACCACCTGCACCCCTTCGTGGGCATTCTCTCATCATATGCCCCGTCATACCGCACCAATAACAAACATTTGTTCCCATTCGACATGAGCCCATATGATTCCTTCCACATTTATTGCATGGCTCTCGAGGATGTCTCAGTTGGATCATATTCCTTTGCCCATGATAACCCACTGATCGCGAACTATGACCCTCACTTCTTTGCCCAATTTAACTGCCTCTGAACCCCTGATGCTGTGGTGGAGCACTAGCTGCAGAATAAGAAAATAATGGCCTAGGTGGTCTAGCAGAAAATTGAGGTCTAAAACCTCCCTGTGGAGCCATAAACTGCCCTGTAGATCTGGACCTCTTAGAAGATTCACTTTCAAATTCCTGCGTTCTTCTTCTCTGCCTCTGATCTTCCATTTTCTGTGCAAATGCTTGGATCCTAGCTATATCCATATCTTTATTCAGTGCAGCAATAGTACAATCCCTAACCAAATACGGATCCAATCCGTTCACATACCGATGAACTCTGTCATCCATAGTAGCTATAACATTAGGAGCATATCTGGACAAGGAATTAAATCGAAGACTATACTCCCTCACACTTGTATTACCCTGCCGAAGATTTAAGAACTGATCCGCACGGGCCTGACGAGTCTCATATGGAAGATAATGATCAATAAATGCCTCTTTGAACTCTTTCCAAGTAGCTGGGGGTGCATCAATGCCCCTCGACCGTTTCCAGTCTTCATACCAATATATAGCCTCACCTTTGAAACTATACGCGGCTAACTCCACTGTCTCTCTGCCTGATACATGCATCACCTCTAGGGCCCTTTGGATTTGATCAATAAAGTCCTGTGGATCTTCGTTAAGATCGGATCCGGTAAAAGTAGGCGGATCCATCTTAAGAAAATCTTGCGTCCGAAGACTAACCGCCCTATCAGTACTGCTAGAACCCGCGACAGGAATGGCTTGCCCTTGGACTTGCCCAGCAACTATACGAGTCAAAAGTTGCACTGCATTTCTAAGATCTTGATCAACAACATTAATAGGTGGCTCTGGGGATATAGTTCTCCTCCCCCTTATTTCTTCTGGACTGGGGGAAGTTTCTGATGCATGCTCAGCTGGAGCCTCACTTTGATTAGCTGGTATAGTGGGTGACTTACTAGTCCCCTCTCCGGCAGCCACATCTACTTGCTTACCGGTATTCTTGCTTCTGGTAACCGGCATTATTACTATAATAAGAGAAACAAACTGATTCAGTGGTCAACTATGACTTCATATACAATATAAGCTCTATCGCACGATCTAAGACATGAAGAAAAGAAACAATTCCTAAATGTCCATAGCCTCCTGTTTATAGATGTGGTGCACAACACACCGATAAACAAGACTCTACGTAGACACGGCTTTGTAGACTCACTAGGACGAACCGCTCTGATACCACTTTTGACACGACCTAAAATCCCATCGGGCCGGACTGGCACCCGAAGCCGAGAAGGCCCGGGAGAACCCGTTCAAATACCTGTACTTTCACTTACATGTCACCAAAAATTTGGGCAGCACTTCGCTGCATATAAAAGGGTCTAATTACCTGTATCAGCACAACACACACAAATATATATACATATATATAATACTTGGCCGTCGGGGCCACCCCATATACGAATATAACATCACTATATAAACTTCCATGACTTTAGCCTTCTTTATGTCTACAAAGCCTCTAGGATATACATGACATAACTAGGGTCGGGACCAACCCCCGCCCACACATGACTCCTGTACAATAACAAAATATAAGAAACCGACTCGGAATGCTCCGAAGCAAACTGGAGCTCACCAACAACAGCTGTATGACCTGGCTCCTATCTATGCTGTGAATGAGCTCAAGTACCTGATCCTGCAGCATGAAATGCAGGTCCCCCGTGAGGGACGTCAGTACGAAATATGTACTGAGTATGTAAAGCTGTAAATAATCATATGTGATATAAGGGATCAAGAAAATCATACACATGTGAATAAATCATAATAGAAGTGAACCACACTTCATAAACACTTTTAGGATCATGTACATTATTATTAATCTGAATTGGGTTCTTGAATACAAACACATTTGTGGAACGGTATACATTCGTTCATTTCATTCTTTACAATTATTATTCGCCATTACCTCCTCCTCCCGAACCTCCAACCACCTAACAATAATCAATATTGTACCGTACTGTGACCATTAGACTGCCCCCAGTACATATCAATTGGGATCGACCCATGCTAGGCTTATGCCCCTGGGATACCACCCACACGTATATCAAGTAACACATAAGAGATTTTTCCAATAACTTAGTTCAAAAGCTTTTGAGATTATTACATTAGTGTTCATGCCAATATAGTACCTTTGGAACAATGATACATCAATAGGAATCAAGTAATAGACCTTCTATACAATAACGATGTAATAAGGACTCATTGGTACATCAACAGTATGTTTCAGAATCATCAATATCACAACAATGAAATAGGAGCCTCTTGGTATATCAATGAAACATTTTGACACTTTATAGAATGGAAACAACTTCATTGGTAATGTAGAACAATACATGTGTTTGGATAACCATCGGAATCTTACTTTATGGAACATTGGTGTTTTCATGTCAAAGAACATCGTTAGAGTATGCTTTACATACCTCGTTGTAGATTCGGATACCAATTCAACACAACTTCTCGCCTTTACAAATCACTTATCTACAATGAAATATTTGGCATCTAGTATTAGCAACCCAACACCACAATTCTCTTCCATAATTCCATACAACCAATATTTGCAAAGCATTCCAAAAACCAACTTGAACAATAGGTTTATGTGTATATATATATATATAATCATCATTTCAATACCATATCATCAATACCACATCATCCCTTCACAATTAAACATAATCCAACCATGCACAAGAATAATCGAACATCATTTCCAATCATCGTTCAACAACAATCAAATAACATACTTCTTATGCTCACATGCATATATATATATATACATATCCATATAAATAACACCAACATAATTTACATCCTTACCATAGAATGGCCCTTTGGGTTTTGAAGTCCTGTTGGCACAAATAAGGGGTGCTTCTCAAGGCCCTTGAGACGATGAACACAACTACGGAATCAATTTGGACTTTCCACGGTTGAATCACAAGATAATTAGAGTTGAAAATTAGGCTAGGGTTTGTTCTTTCCTATAATTAATGATGAATATGAGTTTTTGAACTCATATACATGTATATATACACATATTCCCGTCCATAATACCATAGAAAATGACCAAAGTGCCCTTAAAATTTAAATAATGTCAAATATGTCCTCCGGTGGACTGTTTTGACAAGCTGAGGTAGATAGACCATAACTCTTTGCTCCGATATTGGATTTGGGTGAAATTGGTATCATTGTAAAGATAATTCAAAGTTCTTTCATTTCATATAAATTAGGACACCCAGTTCGTCTTGTACAAGGAGTTATGATCGTTTGAAGTTGACCCTAAAAATCTGTTTTGAGAGGCTGAAGTAAAACGCGTATAACTCCTTACACAGATGTTGTATTTGGATGAAACTAATTGAATTGGAAAGAAGACTCAAATAGATTTCTTTTGATATGTGGTATCTCTCCCATTTCATTATATTGAGGGAGTTATGATCGTTCAAAGTTGACCCAAAAACTGGCAGGCCTCAGTATTTTCCTGCTAATTTACTGTTCACAAAAATCTGTTTTGAGAGGCTGAAGTAGAACGAGTATAACTCCTTACTCAGATGTTGGATTTGGATGAAACCAATTTCATTAGAAATAATACTCAAAGATCTTTTTTTTTGATATATTGTAGCTCGCCCAGTTCATTATATTGAGGGAGTTATGATCGTTCGAAGTTGACCCAAAAACTGGAAATTTTCCTGCAATTTTACTGTTCACATCCCGGCCACCGTTTTATAGTTTCGAGTGTGCTCGCTTATATACGAAACTTATCCGTTTTTGAAAATCTTTATATCGTCGGAAAGCTTATTCAATAACCTTCGTATGGAAACATCGACGGGCAAATTCCGGTATAAATAAGGTCGATTCCTATACACA
The DNA here is from genome assembly GCA_030864225.1 of Capsicum baccatum var. pendulum. Taxonomy (NCBI): domain Eukaryota; kingdom Viridiplantae; phylum Streptophyta; class Magnoliopsida; order Solanales; family Solanaceae; genus Capsicum; species Capsicum baccatum. The sequence goes on along the minus strand of CM061554.1, from coordinate 27,205,125 downwards.
TATAATCAAACTATACACTTGAAACCATCTCAAAATAATCAATACTCATATATACCTAACTTAGGATCAATACATATACTCCAACACATATAACAATGTCTAATGCACGTAATTAAGTACGGGGTGTTACAACCACCCCCTTTCCTTCCTTCGGCCATAAAGCGAGTATCATGTTCATGAAGGAATCCAAATTCATTTGTAATATTTAGCTGCTCGTTTGTACCTTGGGTCACTGCCCCCTTTGCTGTAGCTTTTTCTCGAATTTCTTTCCAGGGACTCACTAGTTTTGTTGCATTAGGATGCTCAATTTTCTCCATACTATTATCCTTACCTAGTACGCCTATACTAGTGCTTGGCATATCTGCATCCTTCTTTTCTTTTTCTGGGATTTCCTCTGCTTCTTTGTCCTTGTGCTTCCATTCTATTTTTTGTTGCCCCATCCTAGGTCTAGATTTCACCCCTTGATCTTCCTTTGCTTTCCATTTATGACCAATGGTTAGGCATGTTGGGCAGTACATTAGAGTCCATTCATACATTATAGCCTGCAGGAATTGCCTTCCATTAGGGTCTTCAACCTTCACTTCTTTGGGTAGGGTCTTTGTTATATCCATCTCTATTAGAACTCGAGCATATGATATTATATCCACTTGAGTAGTACATTCATCAGCATATATAGGTACCCCAATTCTGCTCACAATTCTACTCAGTGATTGCGCTCTCCAGCAGTTCACAGGTAAGTTTGGGAATTTAACCCATAGTGGGATTGTCTGCAATACTTCTTTATTAAAATCAAAATCAGTTGCCCATGTTTTAACAATGGCTGGTTTATTATTCATTATAAGTACAGTCTCTTACTGAATACTTATAAATGAGCATCCTAGTACCCCATTTCAGGCAAAGAAAAGGTTGAGGCATGGGGATCCTTTATCACCTTATCTCTTTGTGATCTCAATGGAATACTCGACAAGATTGCTGAAACAGTTAAGGCATCAACCTAACTTTAACTTCCATCCAAAATGTGAAAGAATGCAAATAATCTAATTGAGTTTTGCTAATGACCTCTTACTATTCAGTAGAGGAGATATTGGTTTAGTAAAAATGCTGTATGATGTGTTTCAGGAGTTTTCAGAGCATCTGGGTTGGTTGCTAATAATGACAAGAGCTCTATATACTTTGGAGGAGTATCATCTGATATACAAGCTGAAATACTGCAAGAGTTAGGATTTGCACAAGGACAAATGCCTTTCAGGTACTTGGGAGTTCCACTTCATACCAAAAAGGTAGCTATGATATAATATCAACCGCTGATTGAGAAAATAATGGCAAGAGTTCATAGCTGGACCACCAGGTTTTTATCATATACAGAAAGGGTCCAACTAATCAAGAATGTATTGTTCTCTATACAAGTTTTCTGGTCTCAGGTGTTCATCATTCTAAAGAAGGTCACAAAGTGCATTGAAAAACTGTGTAGGACATTCTTATAGACTGGTGGAGTAGATACTTCTAAGAAAGCATTAATTGCTTGGGAGCATCTATGCAAGCCAAGAATTACAGGTGGTTTAAACCTACTGGATGTGCAGACATGGAACAAGGCTGTAATAAGTAAGTTGTTATGAAGTCTGATCACTAAGAAAGATAGATTATGGGTGAGATGGGTGCATATATACTATGGGAAACAAGATACAGTATGGGGTGTGGATGCAACTCAAGCATTATGGATGGTAAGGAAGATCCTGCAAATGTATAAAGTGTACTAGACTGAAGAAAATGTGAAATAAATGGATAAATTTTCTATCAAAAAATTATACCAAGCTCTTAGAGGGGACTATCAGAAAATGGAATGGAGAAGACTGACTTGCAACAATGTATCATGTCCAAAATGGATATTTATCCTGTACTTATCCCTGCAAAACAGACTACTTACTAAGGATAGAATAGCTGAGTAAGGATGTGTGGAGAACAAGCAATGTGTGTTATGTTGTGTTGAAGAAGGAAACCATAACCATTTGTTCTTTTCCTGTGAGTACTCAACACAAATATGGCAAAAAGTGCTACAATGACAATTAATACACCGACAAATACAAGGTTGGAATGAAGAGGTGATTTGGAAAATACATACTATAAAGGTAAAAATTCAAGACATGAGGTATATAGGATAGTGATGGCTGCAAGTGTCTATATTATATGGCAAGAAAGGAACCAAAGGATTTTCCAAAAGGTGAACAGAACTCCTGCAATGTTAGCAAAGCAAGTTGTGCAAGATGTGCATATGAGAGGAAGATCAAGGCCAAGACTATACAATGTGCTACGGACTCTAAACTTCTACCCGGTGTAATGCAATTTGGATACTGGTGCAGGTAATTGATAGAAGTTGTTAGAATAGGAGGGTAAGTAGGATGCAGATGTAAACTGGGCATGTCCAGTTTACTATATTTTGATTTGTAGCTGCTACTTGGTAATAAAATAACTTTATTTACCAAAAAAAAATGTGACATGATATTTGTTAGTTTTGAGGGGTAAAATAAATCAATACATTAATGTTGAAGGTATTTTTTTGGGCCAAACAAAGATTTTATTTATTGATAATACTATGCATCATAAGAGAGAACAAAAGTAGCTACAGACGGGTTAGAAAGAGACGATAGTATATTAGTACTATCAATGCATTCATGATAATTCGGGGGCCCAACATGCCCAACAAAAGAAGATCCATTGATGTCTGTATCCAACAAGCTTCGAATAAACATCGGAGGAACTACCATACTTCAAAATAGTTTTTTACTTCCAGCTTACAACCCTCTTTGGCTAGCTTATTTGCTAGTCTGTTAAGTTGTCTTTAAATTGGAGGGTTCCCCAGCCCGAGGAGAAGATCTTTACAAGAAGAAACCAAGTTGTTATTAACATCAAAGTGTTTATCAAGTATGTTAATTGCCTCTAAAGAATCAGTGGTTATCTCCAATCGAGTGACCTATAAATCATAAGTAATCATAATGCCATATAAAATAGACTCAAAAGTTCAGCTTCTTTCGGGGAAGCAACATTTATCTTTTCACTATAATCATTTACCCACCCCTCTAAATTATTCCAAAAAACTCCCTTTGTCCCTCCAACACCATTATAATGAATTGTAAGGGCCGCCAATGTTAAGCTTTAGACCTTGTTTAGGAGAAGTCCAAGATTTAGGGTCTTGATGGGTGACTACCTTAGAATTATCATTTAGAAAGAGAAACTATACAACTCATTAGAAAGGGGTGGATTTAGGGATATCTATTTTGTGGTTATTATGGTGGATGTGGTTCCTAGTAAGCCAAATATTTCATATATTGAAGAAAGATGTGTATTATGTTTTTTGGTTTGTTACATGTGGTGAAATTTGGGTCAATGACAATACTAATATAGTTTAAGTATTGGCGAGTAGGAAGACGACCATAATGGCATAACCACAAGAAAAATTTTATTTTGTTGGGACATTTTTGCTGCAAAATCCAATTGAAATTTTAGTTACTAGGAATTCGTGGGAAGTGATCCTTTAAGAGATGACTATAGGCACTTTTAGTAGAAAAAATCCCATTTGACGTAAGGGCCCAGATCTGGTAGTGTTTTTGACACTTGGGGAGAGAAATAAGAGTAGATTTGATTTGGAGTTCAATCTTCTTCTTGATCATATAGGAGATTCTATCAAGGTTCCAAAAGTTGTTAGTTATAATATCACTAACCCTCATATCTATGTCACTTTCATTCATAGGTGCATGGTGAAGGAGGAGAGGGGTTTGTTGTTAGGAGTCTATTCATTAGTTAATAAGAGAATTTTTGAACCATCCCCAATATCTAGTTCATATAGCTTGTACAGAAATCCCAACTCGTAATGATGTTCTTCCAGATAGATCTGGTGGATTTGAGGTGCTTAGTATGGTCGGAGATATTTGCAGCCCTAGCGTACTTATTGACAAAGAGGGAGGCCCAAAGAGAGTTGGGGTTACTGTATTGCCTCCAGGAAAGCTATTCCAGTAATGCCTTATTTTTAATACTACATTTTTGGATGCCTAAGACACCTTGAACTTACAAAATATTTAGAGTATCCCAGTTTAACAAATTGATCTTTCTTTGTGAATTGGTGGTACCCCAAATAAAGTTTCTTTGGATTCGATCAATTTGCTTGGTTACATTGATGAGGAGTTTAATGTAATGCATTATATGAATTGGGATGCTATTAAGGGAAGATTTAGCTAAGGTTGTTCTACCCACCATGTTCAAGAACTTAGTTTTCCATCTCATAAGCTTCTTCTTAAGGTTATCAAGGATAAACTGAAAATCTTCCTTAATGGGGCTTTTTGTAAAGATAGGAAAACCCACATATTTCCTAAACGAGGAGTTGATTTTGATGTTAAACAAAGTGGAAGTAATAAGTTGAGCTTCTTTAGTACAGTTTGACTTTAGGTAGTTAATACTTTGACCTGACAAGGAGCAAAAATTTTGCAGAGTAGATTGAATTTTACTACATTATTTGGCGTATTAGTAGACATTAGAACCAAATTGCCTGCAAAAATTATATAAGAAAGGGAAAGTGATGAAATGCAGGGGTTGATCACCACCAAGGGACCAGGTCCCTAATAGACAATATATTGCAACACATAAAGGAAAAACTGTAAGTAGAGAACACAATCACTTTTTACGTGAAAACCTCCTTGCTCAATGGAGGAAAACCATGGCCCGCACTCACATTTATTCAAACTCCACTATAATTAAAATAAATCATGATTACAGGCTTTATAAGAACTTAACTCTAAGTTCCACTAAATTTCAATAACTCTATCACAATTTCGTCTTGACAACTCTGTCAAAATCACTCTCAACATTGGCTAACTCTAACCAGCACAAACTCAGGTAACTCTACCTAAGAACTCAAAATAAAGACAAATATTTACTCTCTATCACTGGATTAAATCAATTACAGGACTCAACTCAAAAACACAAACACTAGGAGCAAAACCAAATATTAGATCTTAAGCTATCAGGGTTTTTGCTGTCATGCCAAAGGACTTAAAATTGCAAAAATTATTGAGGAATGAGTATCCTTGTGTATTTATAGGAGAGTAGAGATGTACGATCGAATTTTGATATCCTTATGTATTTATAGGAGATTAGAGATGTATGATCAAATTTTTGATTGGACCAGGTATCCATTTTGGTACACTGTGCACCTGTACAGTTTATTGCATTAGCTGACAAAACTGTGTAGAGTGTACAACTATGCTTTTGTAAAGGAAATATCAGACATGGTCCTCTTAATGTTATCTTGTCATCATCAAAACATGAGACAACAATTTCCTTCTTTTTGATGATGATAAACCATATTCACAAGGCATCAAAATTCATACAGTTTGGAACAACTATATCTATACATCCACAAACATTCCTTTTATTAACAACACTCTTGCATTCACTTATCACATACTCACTTAGTATCCCCTCTATCAATATTTCCCCTGTCATCAGTATTCCTGCATTACTTGGTACCTGGTTCCTACCTTAGTGAATCAATCTTGCTTCTTTTGGCATCATAAAAAAGTAAAAACAGTAAACTAAGATATCAACAATCACATATTGGTTAACTCATGGCCAATGAGGCAACACTAACATGAATGAACAACTAATAGAAAAAGAAATAATTGACATACACAAGATAGGATTTCATTCATTAAAAACTGGCAAGTACCATACAGTACATAATAAAAACAACGTAAAACTCTAAAGTGAAAAGTATCTACTAGAGATAATAACTGAAACAAGGTTCAGATAGGAAACAAAAACAAAGGAGGGGAGGCTTAAAAATATGGTGGTTTTGAAGAGAAGGACTTAAGCAACATTTCAATCCTAGCACTTTTTACAGCATGAGAGTTCAATAATTTCTTAGTGAGGTCCTTCACTTCTGCATTCAATCCTTGAACCTCCTTTGTGAGTGCTAAGATGTCGGCTTTCAATTTTGTATTTTCTGCTCTTAAATCCACAACAACACCTGGCCCCTCAGTAGAAAGCTGTTAATTTCTTATCTTTAAATATAGAATCTCAGCATATTTGGTTTCCAAGTTGACTCTCATCTCCTCAACCTTTTTGCTTAAATTCTCCTGGACAGCTAGTAACTCTGACACCTAGTACATGGTCTTTACTTTTCTTTCTACACACTTATTCTCAATTGATGTTGTCAGTTGAACATCTGTTTTATAGTTCTAGGAGTATCCTTCTCACCAACCACTCTAAAGTGATCAAATACTTTATTGAGAAATATCCATAAGGCATCCCATGTCTTCCTTCCTTGACATGGATAACCTTGTACATGTTCTCTACTATCAATACAGGTAGGCTGATAAGTTCAAACTTACTCAGGCATTCTATCATAAAAAGATCAACCCTTGAGGCTATTGTCCTTTTCTTTTCTTAGACCTGGGTAAAACAACCTTAGTCACAAACTCAAAGACCAACTAAAATTTATTTTTGATAAACTTCTTTCTCACACCAGCAATAGATGTTCCCCTTACCTTTGAGGCATCCACCATAAATTCTATTGAGGGTTCGTTCAAAACAAACCTAACTCCTACTATGGGGATATCCAGGATTTTCCCCAAGGTTTTCTCATCCAATTTTAATTTCTTTCCTTAAACCAAAGCTAATAGACTCATCCCATCATAAAAAAACTTTATAGTATAATAAAACTACCTTACTTCATTCTTAAAAATAGAGGGAACTGGATCCTCTAGGAGGTACAACCATCCCTGGTGCCTTACATACTCTACCAACTCCACAATCTCGTTCCTCGTCTCTAGACAAACACTTCTCTTCCTCCTTCATCTTCCTTCTTTTATATCCACTTCTAGGTTCTTCTTCAACAACTTTTTTTTGGGCCAAGTCCCTCAACTACTTTCTTCTTTACAATAATATGTTTCTTAGGAGTTGGACTCCTAGATTTTTCTTAAGAGGACCTGGTTCTCCCACCCCCATAAACTTTTTTTCTTATCTTTTTTTATTACCATAACAACATCAACATCAATCTCATCCTCTCATTCAACAACTTTAACCATTTCCATATTTTATTCCTCAATCACTGTACCTTTCTTTAACCTTCTTCTTTTAGCAGTAGTAAACTTATTAGCTTTTATGGCATCTTCCATGAACTTTCTTTCCACACTCTTTGTTGCGTAATTTTTAGTAACCTTCACTGTCTCCTCCACTTTCTTCTTCTCTTTACTTCCCCTTTGTTTCTACACTGACCACCTCAGAGGTAAGTCATCCTCATCAATCTCCTCATCCTCCACAGGGGGTTGGACAAAGGGAATAATATGCTCAACTGACATAGAAACTAAGTAAAATGAGGGAATGGTACTTTTATCACCAATCACTTTCTCTTCCAACCTTATAAAACTCTCTCATGTATCATTAGATAATTAAAATAGATTCTTAGAGAGCCAATCCTCACCAGCCAACTTACTACTATAGGGGTTATATTTTTTCACTAGAAGATATTCATCAAATTATTAAGCAAAAGATAGGGTTTGAATCATAAGAAGTGGGAGAACCAGGTTCTCTTGAGTTTCAGAGGGGAATGCCATTTTAGGGTTTTCCAATGGAGGAGAAAGGAGAAGGTTGAGGAAATTCAACCTTTATTAGTGACTAACCCATACGCTGGTGTCAATGATTATGGCATTCTAAGGATTGGGCTTAACAATTTTTGGGATTTCGTCCTTGGTGGACTCAGCCATGAAATTGGTAAGGAAGAAGACACAATAAAAGTGTTTTCATATTGGGGTGAAGGCATTTGAACAATTTTAGATTCTTTTGTGGGGCTTAAAATGAGGTTTCGTTAGCTATTAGGGACTTTGGAAATGTATATTTAGGCAAGGAAAGAGAATTTTTAAAAGATTTGCTTTTGAGAGAGAGATTTAAAGCTAATTCTGGAAAATCGAGTAGAAAAAGAGATTTAATGTTGTATTTAAAGAAAGAAAAGATTGCAATATTTGAGATTAAAGGGCACGGGACGTGTCTGGTCCCAATAGATTCAACTCTTCACTTTTCATAGGATTTGACGACTTTCAGATAAGGAAGGGAAAATATGTGTCTTTTTCTGACAGAGATTTATGTATTTTTTTTAAAATGCACATGAATGATACTAACCCGTGGGACGGGACCAAGTCCCTTCCTTACTTCAGAGAACCTTTTATATTGTGTCTGTCGTATTTTTTTTGCCTTTGAAATGGCTCACCATGAGTGTATACCTACAAAGGTATGATACTAAGTTAGACCAAAAGGCACAAATTGTATCAAGGATACCTGTCTCCTAATTATAGGCAAAAACTTGAGGAAATCAATTCACTAAATTGGTTAACTCATCTTAATCAATCCTAACCTCAGCCTATTCTTTACAAACTACTCCTTGTGAAGAGATTTTATGAAGATATCAACTACCTGATCTTCAGTCTTACAAAATTTCATGCAAATAACTCTTTTTTCAACATTGTCTCTCAGAAAGTGATGCCTCACATCAATATGCTTTGTTATTTTAAGTTGCAGTGGGTTTTTAGCCATGTTTATAGTATTGGTATTGTCATACATAAAGGGAATAGTGTTAGAGAAAATCCTAAAGTCCTTTAGTTGCTGCTTTTCCATAGCAATTGAGCATAACAAGAAGCTACAACTACATATTCATCTTAAGCAGTAGATAGTACAACTGATTTTGCTTCTTGGATCCCTAGGAAATTAGAAAAGACCCTAGGAAATGAGCCATTCTTGAGGTACTTTTTCTATCCACTAAGTACCCAGCATAATCAGCATACCTCACTAGATCAAAATTGAATCGGGATGGATAGAATAGGGCCAGGTCCTCTATTCCTTTTAGATATCTAAGAATTCTCTTGGATATTTTTAGATAGATTCCTTCGGATATGCTTGAAATCTAGCTCACTTACCCATACTAAACACAATATCAGGAATGCTAGCAGTAAGATATAACAATGATCCAATAATTCCTCTGTACATAGTTTATTAATTAAGGGACCAGGTTCATCATTTTCCATCTTTGAGCTAATTCTAATAGGAGTATTAATTAGATTTGCATCCCCCATATTGTATTTCTTCAATAGTTCCTTGATGTATTTTTATTGATAAAATTATTATACCTTGGGATGTCAATTTAATCTGCAGCAGTAGGAAGAAGCTCAATTCATCCATCATGCTCATTTAGAACTCACTTCCCATTAATTTAGAAAATTCTTTACATAATGATTCAGAAGTTTCTCCAAAGATTATGTCATAACATAAATTTGCACAATTAGTAAGTTCTTTCCTCTTTTAAAGCCATTTTCCAGAAGGAACTTTGACAATATCGCATATCAAGCTCTAGGTGCCTTCTTAGCCCATAGAGAGTTTTATCCAGCTTAAGCACATGATGTGGGAAATATGCATCCTCAAAGCCTGAAGATTGTTTGACATAAACTTTTTCTTTCAGATTGCCATTAAAAAAAGTACTCTTAACATCCATTTGAAAGATTTTGAACCCCCCATAAGCTGCAAAAACAATAAGAATCCTAATTGTTTTTATCTTTACAACAGGAGCAAAGGTCATATTATAATCAATTCCTTCCTCTTGATTGTATCCCTGTACCACAAGCCTTGCTTTATTTCTATTGATAGTGCCATGTTCATCTTGCTTGTTTTTGTACTCCTATTTTATCCAAATAATAATTTTGTCAATAGGCTTGGGGACTAGGTGCCAAACTTTACTTTTTTCAAATTATTGAAGTTCTTCTTGCATAGCATTAATCTAATCAGCATCTTTTAGGGCTTTCCTTACATTTTTAGGCTCAACTTGAGACAATAAGGCTGAGAATGACATAAAATTCATGGCTTGAGCTCTTATTTGCATCCCAGACTCTAAACAAGAGGTCAAATTTTCAAGGGAGTGAGATGATTTGTGCTTCCAGTTTGATCTCCTTGCTTGAGTTTTGTTGGGACCAGGTCCTTGTATGTCTTGATTAGGTTCTTCTTGATGTCTCTCACCTAGATCAGGATTCAACAACTGGGAATAAGATCATCACCTACTTCTTGATCAAAATTGTCATTTTGTTCTTAAACCTCAGCTTCAGCTGTGCCATTCCTTCTGAATAGGAATAAGCTCTTCCAAATTAGAATCTTCACCTCTAGTAGAATCGTTCAACCTTTCGTGATTCATCAAAGATTTTATGCACACTTTCTTCCACACACAGGGTCCTTTTGTTAAAGACTTTATAGGATTTACTGGTTGAGGAGTAGCCAACAAATACAACTTTATCACTCTTGAAGTCAAACTTACCAAGTTCATTCTTCCATGCACTTGCATCCAAAAGACCTAAAATAATTAAGTTTTGACCTTTTATTGGAAATAAGTTCATATGAAATATTGTTTAAAATAGATCTAATCAAGCATCTGTTGGTAACATAACAGGTAGTATTGATAGCTTTTGCCTAAAAATTCTTTAGAAGATCACCATCAATTAACACGGTCTTGGCAATTTCAATCAATATTCTGTTCATCCTTTCAACTACTCTATGTTGTTGTGGAGTTCTTGGGGTATAGAAATTATGGCTAATGCTATGTTTCAGCACAAAAATCTTTAGCTTTAGCATTCACAAACTCAGTATGATGATTATATCCGAATCCTGCTATTTTGCAATTCAGTTTTACCTAAATTTGTTAGGAAAAAATAATCAGTACTTCATAAGTTTCAATTTAGTTCTCAGAAACATAGTCTAAGTGAATCTAGAATTATCATCTACAATAACAAACACATATTTCCTCCTTCCTCTACTTTGGACTTTGACAGGTCCACAAAGGTCCATATACAATAATTCAAGGGGTCTTGTGGTGCTTACAAACTTCTTTTATTTAAAGGATGGTTTGGTTTGCTTTTCTTTGACACAAGCATCATAAACCTTGATTTCTGCAAACTGTACACTGACCAGGTCCTTTGAGATAAGTTTGTCGAGTAGAGAAGAACTGACATACCCTAAAAGCGTGCCATAGATCAGCATTATCACTTTGAGCACTTAAACAAGTCAATTCACAACCAGCCACTGAGTCTGAATCAGCCACATACATGTTCTTGCATCTTTTAGCTTTAATAATAACTTTCCCAATATTCAAGTCAGATACATTTAGGAACTTTACTTCATTACCTTTGTCACAGATTTGGGATACACTTAGAAGGCTATACTTTAATTCATTAACATAATAAACATCCTTAATTGCATGATTTAATGATTTCCCTATCTTCCCAACACCATGGATGTAACCTTTATTTCCATTGCCAAAAGAGACACATCCACCTTGAAGTGCCTTGAGTGAGAAAAAACAGTCGGTTCTACCAATCATATGCTTAGAGCATCGACTAGCCATAAAACAACTTTGAATTTTTTTCCTTACTTGTCACGACCACATTTGGAGTCATGATGGCACCTACCACATCCCACTAGTAGGTAAGTCAATACCGTAACCAGAGCTATTGCAATGGGTTACCTTGGTAAGAACGTCCAACTTGGACCCTATATGTGAACACAATATATAACAACAACATTTTACAACTAAGGACAATCGATATTCAAACAGAAATCCCATGACCCGATAGTATTAATACAAGAGCTTCTAAACTTAACAAGAGGAATTTACAATATCAGAATCTAAAATGTCTTAAATAATCTTATACATTTGTCTCTAAAGAAAAAGCAAATAAAGATAGAGGGGAAAGAGGACAACTCGATCTCCAAGAGCTCATCCTGTCTCTGAATAGTCAACTCGCACGAACTAGCTCAACGACGGCAACTAGAATCTGGGTCTGCACCAAAAAAGTACAGAAGTGTAGTATGAGCACCAAAACTCGGGAACTCAGTAGGCATCATTGGCTGACTTAGTTCAAATATAATGTAAAGAAGATATAAAGTAAGACAATGATGTTAAAGTCAAGAGGTAGGATCGGACCTGAATCTGCTTTGATACCACTGTAATAACATCTATAATACTAAAGCAATAACCCGACATACTGTTTCAATATACTCCGTAATCACCATAACAACTGAGCATCATTTTAAAAACGTACAGCCATATACACAATAACAAAAAATCTACTTGCCATAATCATCATCAACCATCTTTGGAACATAAACACAAGAACTTACCATGGCGTCCCATACCACCGAGAAGTACACGAAAGAGAGCACAACAAAGAACTTATCACGGCATCCCATACCACTGGAGAGTACACAAAAGAATAAAAACAAGAATAACAATACCCATTATAGCACCATTCCATAGGTTTGAAATGGACACCAAAACCCCAATTGGGTTTCACCCTTGGAAAGGAGTTTCCAAGACCAACCCATAGCCTAATTATATTTAGGGAGTTAAAACTCTCAAGTAATTTTAGTCAATCACTCAGTTTTGGGGTTACAATTGACCCACAATGATTTAGGGGTTTTGAGTCAAGAAACCATGAAATCAATATCAAATTAGAGGAATTTGTACCTTAGATTTGTAGCAAAAGGATGGATTACACAAGTTAATAAGCTCCTAATCAACCCACAAGACCCATTTTTTTGTCACCAATCTCCTATGGATGCTAGGGTTTTAATAGAGATGAAGAATGCCACAAAATCTGCCGAAAAGACCCTTTTATACGATTTTAGATGGGCCCACAAGGTCAAAACTTATTTTTGACCTTCCGGACTCATTTAGACTCTGTTTTTCATGAACGAACTATATAACCTCACTAAATTTGATATTCTAGATGCATTAGTGGATTCAGATTTTCCATCCAAGTTCATTTAGGCCATTTATGGGTCCCACACCCTTATAGTTTAATTTTTTACTTTTTGACTAATGGGTCGAAATGAGCTCGGGTGCTGTGGGATCTAAACCAAGGGTTTATCTATCCTAAAATTGATATTACATAGCTACTGGCACAGTTGAAATTTGCATCCGAAATCATTTTACTGAATTTTTTTGCTCGACGGTCATTTGGAATTGACGAAGACATCATATTAGAAAAGTGGTTTTAAGAACCAAACGAACCATCAGGTAACCAAACTATCAATTCTAGCAAGTCACTAATGACTTGGGACAGCTACGGAGGAGCTTTATCGGCAAAAATAAGTAAGAACAGAGCTAATGATCTAAAGGGTCATTACAACATCCACTACTAAGGAACTTTCATCCTCAAAAGTTAAAGATGAGGAAATACCTGAAGTCTTGAACAGGTGAGGATACTAGGCTGGCATCTTGCCTTTTAACTCCTAAGTGGCCTCCTTCATTGGGTGGTGCCTCCACTGAACCTTAACTACAAAAATCTCTCTAGTACGCAACCGCCTCACATTACTAGCCAAAATGAGCATGGGCTCATCTACAAAGGCCAATTGCTTATATAACTGGACTGAGTCCCACCTTAGCACATGGGATGGGTCAGGAATATACTTCCGCAACATGGAGACATGAAAAACTAGATGGGTAAAGTAGTATGGAGGTAAAACTAACTCATAGGCCACCTCACTAATTACATGGAGAATCTCAAAAGGGCCAAAGCAGATATACACAACATATAAATAGAATGAAAACTACACCCAATAATCCAGAAATCATATAATAAGTCAATGAGAATAATAAGGGAAAACTATCCTATTCATATCCAAGAGTCTAACATAATAAGACTAAGGAAGTATTAGGGTGAACTATCTTATTCCATCTACATTCAATATACATCAATGCTATACCATATATCCCAGGTATATATACGAATAAGGAGTAAAAGAAAGATATATAGTAATATACAAGGCAAAGTAACGACTATACAAAATGAACAACGAAGGAAGGGATATACGGTAGTACCATATCTTTATATAGCTATATATATATACATATAAACATGAGGTCATCTCAAAGCATAACCTATATCATCATATTCTCATTTAAGACCTCATTATAACACTTATCAAGATTTAAATACTATCATACTTGGGGCTTCTAATCCATATGGCTATACATGAAATAATAGTACATAATAATGCAATCATAAGATAGGAGAGGCCAAAAATGTAACTTAAATCCTGATACAGGATCAATGACCAATCTGTCATAAGCTAGCCATAATATTGAACATAACAATGATAATAATAATATCAATAACGGGGTGAATAACCGGCTACTCCGGACAACAAAATACCTAGCCGAGCATATGCGTACCCCCGCCGCCCAGGCTCGAAAGGTTCAATCAATATACAATAACACAAGGCATATTCTTTACCCATATCTATGCAACCATCCCAACCGGTTGATAGACATAGACGCATACTAGTGATAGGCGACGTTATGAAGGAATGAATGCAAGGTAGACAATTAATATCACAACTCATCATAACTGTCCTTATCAGGACCATAATCATTATAATCAACCTCCGGCCTTGCCAGGTATCAACGCATCATCCATATATCCTTCAGCCTTACCGGGTATGAGCATCACAATAGTCATTATCGAATAACATGCACTAAAATACTTATAAACATAATCATATCACCATAGAATATCTATCTAGTCAATACTTCCCAACCACTCATTATTAGTTAACCAACACTTATTATAATAGAATCACTTGTTCGCTAGTTATCACATAACCTCTAGTTATTGGCCTAAACCTTATCCTTCACATGATCCTTAATTCATGAGATGACTACTAACCACTATTTATTTAACAATCAACATCTAACATCTAGTCAAGGTTCATCATTAGACCAAAACCGTTATTTATCCACCATTCATTATTATCAACTACTCATTCTATATCCGTTAATCATTACTAGATAACACATTATTACTTTTCACCCAACCATCTTTTATTAACAGACATTATTCCTTAACTAACCATCATTAGCTACCATGTTTCAACTAAGCAAGATTCATTAACTAGTACATTAGATTCCTGTTCATCAAGTGCTATAGTCCCCTAATAGACAACTAGTTACCACATAGCTTAACCGTCTAACAAGAAGAGCAGTCATACGATCTCATTTCATCTATAATCACATCATTTATAATGGTAAATAATCATGAATGTGCCAAATCTATGCATGCCATCACCAGTATTCTGTCACGCAATGCTTTATAGATTAAGAGTTATATTCGTCTAAAATATTAAAATAAATATTAAGAATTATCGAGTTGTTACATATTCAATCAGTGGAATAAAAAACATCATACTACATCTTCCTCCGTCCCATACTGGAGAGATGAGTATACAAACATATATATATTTATATTCATAAAATGTAATCACATCATTTATAATAATAAACACTTCTCGACTATTCAATCAATATCATAACATGACCCTTGGCCCATTAATCTATCCAAAATAATCACAATATCATAATCATGACCTTAGGCCCATACATATATCCGGAACTCATATCAATAATCATATTTATAAGCCGTAGCATATCCCTAATCATCTCACATATAGGAGACATCTCACATATAGGAGGCATAATACTGATAAGCATGCCATCATCTCTCACACAAGAGGCATCTCACATCTAGGAGGAATATATAGATAGCCATGTAATTGTCTATAGGATATCATATATCAATAGGTCATACATCGTGACAACGAGGAATATCACTTTTCTAGGCCAATTTACATATCTAAGAGGAACATCATCTCTATAGGTCCAACAATCATGACTAAAGAAAATAGCAACTCTATAGGCCAATCTCAAGTCTAAGAGGAAATAACAACTCTATAGGACAATCATCAAGTCTAAGAGGAAATAACAACTCTATAGGAAAATCATCAAGTCTAAG
Organism: Capsicum baccatum var. pendulum; assembly: GCA_030864225.1. Lineage (NCBI taxonomy): Eukaryota > Viridiplantae > Streptophyta > Magnoliopsida > Solanales > Solanaceae > Capsicum > Capsicum baccatum. Next base: position 27,189,256 of record CM061554.1, on the reverse strand, counting down.
AGGAAATAGCACCTCAATAGGCCACATAACATATCTAGGAGGAATATCATCTCTAAATGCCCAATATCACTTCCACAAGGAGTATCATAACCATAACTCAAAAGCCACAATCTGGGAACATCAATACAAGTTACCAAGTTATGAAGTAACCTTATTCTAAGGTTTACTAGCCTCATCTATCTCTAACATCCACAACTAAGTGTACAGGACTTAACATAGCTTAGACATAAGTGGGCCGAACGATCCCACTTTTAATCCACAATTTCCATAATTAGGCATACTATACCCCAAACTACGCTAAGGTATCTAGTTCATCTTCTAGATGTCAAGTAAGCCATATTCAAGCCTAAGATAGCAACTTTGAATAGAAACAAGGGCACTCAAGTCAACGCTACCCAACTTACAGTTTCAAGACTGCCACACTAGACCAATAAAGCTAAATATACAAATCATGCTTCAAATGCTAAAACCATATTCCAAACATAGAATTATATCATATCCATGGTTTAACTAAACTAAACTAAAGAGAAGGCAATAGGAGTCTACAAAGTTATAAATATACTATCTTACAGGTCTAAGACCCTCATCTAATTTCCCAAGACATCAATAATCAAGGCTAAGCTATCTTACTCATAATCAATCCTAACATTCATATCCACACACAATACAAATCATATATTATCTATGAAGGAAAGTGGACATGAGCCTACCTCAAGGCTAAACCGCAAAACCTTACTTCATCCAACACATGCTCGTCTTTACTTTACAATCCTCAAAATGGCATCATATAATCAAAATCGTAATCTACTCATTAATATGAGTCTAATGGTACCCATATTGTACTATTATGCTACGAGTCCAAAAACAACACCAAAACCTCAAGTGGGTCCCACATACAAAAAATGAGTTTCTGAAGCCAATCCAATGTTCACATGTGAACAAGAAATCATAAACCTCAAAGAATGGGTAAAAACTAAGCATACTTTGGGCTAAAATCAAGCCCTAAGTTAAATTGGAGTTTTGAGTCCAAACAAAGAAATTTAAGCATGAATTCAAGAAATTCTTCCTTAATCTTGAAGATAATCGTGATACAAGAAAATAATTAAGCTTCCAAGTCACCTCCCATGACCAATTTTGAGTTATTGAAAATATACTACAAACCAACTCAGAACCTTAGCACGATATGAATGAAAAAAAATGAAGGACTTCTAAGAATGTCACATAGCCTCCCGAAGATAGAAAATAGACGTCAACGTTCCGATCTGCATGACTCTATTATACACTTGCTCTTGTAACAATAATATCGGTGAAACGTAGGCTCTGATATCAATTTATCACGACCCCATTTGGAGCCATGATGGCACCTGCCACATTCCACTGATCGGTAAGCCAATACCGTAACCAGAAGTTATTACAATGGGTTACCTTGGTAAGAACGTCCAACTTGGACCCTATATGTGAACACAATATATAACAATACTATTTCACAAGTAAGGATAATCGATATTCAAACACAAATCTTATGACCTAATAGTATTAATATAAGAGCTTTTAAACTTGACAAGAGGAATTTACAATCTCAGAATCTAAAATGTCTTAAATAATCTCATACATTTGTCTCGAAAGAAAAAGACAAATAAGGATAGAGGGGAAAGAGGGCAACCCAATCTCTAAGAGCTCACCCTATCTCCGAATAGTCAACTCGCACGAACTAGCTCAACGGCGGCAACTAAAACCTGGGTCTGTACTAAAAAGGTACAGAAGTATAGTATGAGTACCAAAACACGGGTACTCAGTAGGCATCATTGGCTGACTGAACAAAAATATAATGTAAAGACAATATAAAGTAAGACAATGATCTTAAAGTCAAGGGGTAGGATCGGACCTGAATCTGCTTTGATACCACTATAACAATATCTATACTACTAAAGCAATAACCCGACATACTATTTTAATATACTTCATAATCACCATAACAACTATGTATCATTTTAAAAGCGTAAAACCATATACACAATAACAAAATATCTACTTGCCATAATCATTATCAATCATCTTTAGAACATAAACACAAGAACTTACCATAACATCCCATATCGCCGGAAAGTACACAAAAGAGAGCACAATAAAGAACTCATCACGGCATCCAATACCACTGGAGAGTACACAAAAGAATATCAACAAGAATAACAATACCCATTATAGCACAATTGTACCATGGGTTTCAAATGGACACCAAAACACCAATTCGGTTTCATCCTTGGAAAGGAGTTTACAAGACCAACCCATAGCCTAATTATCTTTAGGGAGTTAAAACCCTCAAGTAATTTTAGTCAATCACTCAATTTTGGGGATACAATTGACCCACAATGATTTTGGGGTTTTGAGTCAAGAAACCATGAAATCAATATCAAATTAGAGGAGTTCTTACCTTAGATTTGTAGCAAAAGAATGGATTACACAAGTTACTAAGCTCCTAATCAACCCAAAGACCCATTTTTTTGTCACCAATATTCTATGGCTACTAGGGTTTTAATAGAGATGAAGAATACCCTAAAATCTACCAAAAAGATCCTTTTATACGATTTTAGATAGGCCCACAAGGTCAAAACTTATTTTTGACCTTTCGGACTCTGTTTTTCGCAAACGAACTATGTAACCTCACTAAATTTGACATTACAGACGCATTGGTGAAGTCAGATTTTCCATCCAAGGTAATTTAGGCCACTTATGGGTCTCACACCATATATTTTAATTTTTTACTTTTTGACTAATGGGTCGAAATGAGCTCGGGTGTTGTGGGATCCAAATGAAGGGTCTATCTATCCTAAAATCGATATTACATAGCTGCTAGTGCAGTCAAAATTAGCATCCAAAATCATTTTACTAAATTTTTTTTCTCGGCGACCATTTGGAATCGACGAAGACTTCAAATTGGAAAAGTGGTTCTAAAAAGCAAATGAACCGTCAGGTAACCGAACTATCGATTCCAGCAAGTCACTAATAACTTGGGATGACTATGGAGGAGTTCTATCAGAAAAAATAAGCTAGAACACGGCTAATGAACTGAAGGGTCATTACATTACTCCTACTTGTATACAAAAATCATTTATTAGATTTGGGATCCCACTTGAGTTTGAGTTACCAAAAGGAAGACAAGGGAGTGATCACAGTTTTTTGGTCCAACTAGGTAATTTGTTCTTCTTAAAGTTTTTCATGGAAGTAGATCCCTTCGAGATTGATTGCTTTTGCTGAAAATGCTTAGCAATACTCCTTTTAACTTAAGCCATCTCTGACATTTATCCTTTTTGTGACCATCAATACCACAATGATTGCATAGAGGATTATTGAACTTTTTGCTAGCAACAGAGACATACATACCTTAGGACTCAAGAGATTGAGTGTTGTACTAATACCCATGACCTCTACCATTATTGATACCTGACATGTTAGATTTGCAAGGATCTACGAAGAGGTGTTCCATTTTAGGGATTTGCTAAGATATTCTCTTATACGAACTAGGTCCCATTTCTAATTCTTCATTATTATGAAGAGCAGTCATAAAAAGCTTTTGTGAATTCTACAACTTTTCTTTGAGATCAATTCAAAGTTTTGTAGCTTCCTTTTTGCCTTTCCCATCAGATTCAGCTATCTTCTTCAATTGATCCAATATGTCTTTGTTTTTATATTTCAATTTTAAGTATTGTTCTCCTACTTCAAATAATTAATGGTTAAGGATAGTTTTTCATGTTCTAGATTTTCTATGTTATCTTTAAGTAAATCCCTCTCAGTAGTAAGCTTACACACAGAGTCAAGCAAGACATTTGTAAGTTTCTTTATCTTCTTCCGAGAATAATCATTCATGTTCTGCTTAATATCAAATAGAGTTACCTCATTCTCTTCTTCATCATCTGATTTTGCCATGAAAGCAAAAAGGGAGTTATATGAGATTTTAGTATCTTCCACAACTAACATAGAAGTATCTTCAGTCTTTTCTGATTCATTAGATTCACTTGAAGTGTCTCCCCAGACAGCTAGAGCCTGATTCACAGTATATAACTTTCCTCTTTGACTTCTCTGGAACCTGGTCCTTCCTCTTTTCTGTGTATCCTCCTGACTTCAGATACTCTTGATAGTCCATTTTCTAAAGATGGCAATCTTTAATGAAATGCCCAGGTTTCCTATATTTGTGATAGACTTTAATAGTACCTCCTTTCCTGTTACTACTTTTTTTGCTTTGAAATAGACCACTTCTCTTCATAAACCTGACAATCTTCTTAGCTAGAAGGCAACATCAACATCTTTCTAACTAGACTCATACTTTAAAGCTTTTATGGCTAGTGACTTTTTTTTATCCCCATTCTTTTCTTGAACTTGTTGTTTCTTCAATTCATGAGTCTTCAAATTCCCAGTTAGTTCATTTATGATAAGTGTCTTTAAATTTCTAGCCTTAGTGATAGTATCAACTTTTGCTTTCCCATGACTTAGTAAGAACTCCCAAAATTTTCCTCACTTGTTTATGCAGAGGAATCACCTCACCAAAGCAGTGCAACTCATTTGTTATTGAAGTAAATCTTATGTGTATCTCTTAAATGGTTTTACCTTCCTTCATAGAGAAAGATTTATGCTGAGTGGTTACAATATCCACCTTTGATTCTTTTACATCAGTAGTTCCTTCATTAGCTGTCTTCAGGCAATCTCAGATCTCTTTGGCATTTTCACATACAGAGATTCTATTGTATTCATTTGGTCCTATACCACAAACCAATAGTTTCTTGGCTTTGAAGTTGTATTCAATTTCCTTATGATCTTCATCATTATATTCTCTCTTGGTTTTAACAGTCATTCTAATTATGTCTCCTGATTTTGACTTCCTTCAATGGCACGCGTGGACCATCAAGTATCATATCCATCAACTCACTGTTTTTAGCCGTAATAAAATCATGCATTCAAGTTTTCCACCACCTATAATACTGACAGCTGAAGCAGGATGGCCTAGTGGTTGATTGTCGTTCCTCTAAATTAAGTGGTGCTGCCATGATCAAGAATTTACTCTAGGTGTGAACTTTTGAGAGTGACCTTGCTTTGATACCAATTGATGAAACGTAGGGATTGATAACCACTAAAGGACCAGGTCCCTAACAGATAATATATTGCAACACATAAAAAGGAAAAACTGTAAAATAGAGAACACAATCACTTTTTATGTGAAAACCTCTTTGCTTAAGAAAGGAAAACCACGACCCACACTCAAAGGCACTCAAACTCAACTATAATCAAAATAAATCATAATTATAGACTCCATAGGAACTTAACTCTAAGTTTTACTAAATTATAATTTCTTCTTGGCAGCTCTTTTAAAATCACTCTCAACACTAGCTAACTCTAACCAGCACAAACTCAGGTAACTCTACCTAAGAACTTAAAAGCAAGATAATTCTTTACCCTCTGTCACTAGAGTAAATCAATTATAGGACTCAAATCAAGAACACAAATACTAAGAGCAAAATAAAATATTAGATCTTAAGCTATCACGGATGTGTGAACGTATTTTGATTAGTCCAGGTGTCCATTCTAGTGCATTATGCATCTGCGCAGTTTGTTGCACTAGTTGACAAAACTATGTAGAGTGTATAGCAATGATTTTGCAAAGGAAAAAATGGACCTGGTCCTCTTAATGTTATCTTGCTATCATCAAAACATGAACAGAAGATCCATTCCCAGAGATACAAATGGGTTCCTATTTTTTTAAAGTCATAGCTTCTCCAATGTTATGAAAGAGGACTTCCATACATAGAATAAAGACATAAGAAGATATGGAGTCCTCTTGATGGATACCCTTAGTAGGACTGAAGAAATCAGTTCTAGTACCATTTATTAAGATAGAGGTAGAGCTAGAATAGAGATAGGTAGCGCTATTCAAAACCAAACTATATTCGATAAGCCAACCGCAAAATTAATTTATTGGCTTATCAAATAAACGGTTGGTGAACGGATTAAAATTTTATAATTAACGGCTTATTGGTGTGGGGGTGGATTACTCAATTTATTTATCGAAAAAACTATTAACCCACTAAGAATTACCATATATACTTGTACTTTTTCACCTAGATATATAAAATACATATTATATTATTATAAAATATAAACTTTAAACCTAATGTATATAAATTCTACCATAATAACCTAAAGCCCATTATTAACCCTAATAAAGAGTAAAAAGTAAGGTTATTAGGAGTAATATATTCTGTCTCTTTCGACTCTCAGAGCCTTTTCATAGCAAAGCCTCTGCTTGACTGTTTTGGTTGTTCTGTTGGTATCTCCGTCTTCATCTCTTCATCTCTTATTTGTTAATTCAATCTTTTTTTTGTGATTTCCTTTTTTTTGTGTTTATCTAATTATCTCTTTTTCCTAGTAAGTTGTGGACTTGTTATTTTCTTTTGTACTTTCTCTTTTATTTTTTTCCTCTTTCTCTTTTCTCTTTTATTGGGATTCTTAATTTCTTGGTTAGATGGAACAATTTGTTATGTTGTTTTTTTCCTGAATAGAAAGTTTTGGTTTTGAGACTTACGAGGAAGTGCTAGTTTTTAGTACTATTATTTTTATAGTCACTGTGAAAAGAAATGTTCTATTATGTAAGGTGTCTTTATCCAAACATGAATTGTAGAAGTCTGATACACCGCTTGATAATCGCTTGATAATTATTTATCCATTATAGAACTAATCGATATCTTATTGATTGACTAGTGAATTTATATATTTATAATTGATAATCGATAAACTAAACCTTTAAGTGTAATGGTACAATCGATCCATCCAATAAGCAACCCTACATACAAGACATAATGAGATTAACTAAATTTAGAGGGAAGTTAAAATATAGAAGAGTAAATGAATGAAAGACCATTCCAACTTATCAAAAGCATTTTCTAAGTCAATCTTCATAAGAAAATAATCTACTTTTCCTTTTATTTTCCTGAAGCAATTAATAACTTCTTGAACTATAATTCCATTGTCACCAGCTTGCATCTTTTTCAAAAAACTAGTTTGGCATGGACCTATGGCTTTGTTCATTAAAGGGTAAAGTCTACGTGTTATAAGCTTGGTAATAATTTTATAAGTGTTGCAGAGACTAATATGACAAAAGATTTTCAAGTTTGTAGCATTAATGCATTTAGGAATGAGACAAATATGGGTCCTATTAATCTCATTATTAATATGTTCATCCTGAAAAGCTTTAGTACAAAGAAGAATAACAGAAGGTCTTACAATATTCTAGCGTTTTTAGTAGAAAAAGGGGTGTAAACCATCAGGACTCAATGCTATATAGGGATGAAAAGAAAGGTCCGTATTTCTAATTTTCTTTTCAAGAGGAATTCTACCCAAGTCATCTTTGTCACTATCATTGATTTTAATTGTCCCAACAACGAGTGGTATATTAAAGGATTTCTGATGGCTAGTTTGGAAAAGATTTTTAAAGAAATTAATAGTATGAGACATAATACTAACTTGGTCAAAAATCCAGTTTTGTTGCTCATCTTGAAGAGATAGGATAGCATTTTTTCTTCTTCGAATAAAAGTAGAGGTATGGAAGAATTTTATATAAGCATCTCAATCATTGAGCTAATTAATTCTACACTTGAGGTCCCAAATATCTTCTTTTCTTTTTAGGATATCAGTAAAGTCGGGAATAAGCTCCTATTCAAGATTAACGAGGAATGAGCTATGGGGTTTTTAGGGAAATTCTGAATACCCTGGAGTCGTCTTAGAATATTCTCATTTTTTTAAAAATATTCCCGATTCCAAATAGTGGAATCAATTTCAATTCCAAGATCCACCAGTGTTAGCAAAAAAATGATCAAGTCTTTCAAAAATTATAGCTCCTTTTTGTTTAAACTGCTTATTTAGCCACATATACTTACTACCACGGAAGCCTATATCAATAAACTCACAACAATTAACAACATCCCAAAAATCATTAGTGCATGATTTATTAAGGGGATTAACACCTTTTTTTCAACATTATGTAGGAGATAATTAAAATTTCCACCAATTAGTCACTTACCTTTATAATTATCCTTAATAGTCTTACGATTTTTCCAAAGAATTTGGCGCTTATTCTTATAAGTACTTGCATAAATACAACTAAACAACTAGGAAATATTCATAGAATTTACCTTAATCATAGCATGAATTTCCTGCTCAATAGTGGAGATTTGGTCAACTTTTTGAAAATTATCATCCCACAGAATAGTCAGCCCTTCTGAATTACCTATTGCTGGGATATCGATCATTCTTGTAAATGGAAAATAACAAGCAAAATTTGATGAACCTACATTTTCGTCTCTAAAAAAGCCATCAAAGGTGACTTATTCCAATCTAGTAGAGACCTAAAGTTCCTTCTAAAATCTGGCACATTCCCCCTACAGTTCTATATGATGATGTTCATGGACCTATTTAGGTATTGAGGATTTATCATAAGAATATCTAGTGAGGGTTCTATCGAGAGCTCTGGGTCTAGAGTTCTCATAGTTGGGTTCATTATTAGCATATAATTCCCTATCTAAGGGATGAAAAGATGCTTGATATCGATTGAGCATTTCAACAGATTCAGCCAAAAAATAAGTATAAATTTTTTTTCGTATTTCTCATTGTAAATCATTACTTTTATCTCTTTTAACACCATTATTTATGTTCATGTTTCGCACATTAGTTTGATCCCGTTTCCTTAGTTGTGGTATGAACCATTCTTAGAGAAAGTGAGTTTAAGAAGAGGGTACCTGAGATGGGGAGGCTATGTTGTTTGGTAGTTGAGCACCCGTTGTCTCCAGTTACCCCATCATCTCCATTGTCTGGTAGAAAGAACCCATACCCTAAGTCATCCCCTGCACCTGCCAGTAGTGATAGGGAGGGTTGATGTCTTAAAAGTTGGGCATAAATAGGGGGAAAAGGGAATACCCATCGAAGCTGGTTGATGGTAAAGTCCCACAATTGGAGTTTCCTATGTTGGGATGTGGAAGAATAGAATCCCTGGAAGCTGATAGTTCATAGGAGGCTGCAGGGCAGTCGACATTCCTAAGTGGTTGTTGTAAGTCTCCATGGCCCTTTTCATCACATCCGATGCTAGAATAGCCAAGATAGCTGAGTTTTGAATGATCAATATCATCTCCCTATTGTCTGTTTGAACATGTAAAGCTATTGACTGCCCTTGGAAACATATTTTGATCCCAAAAACTGAGTTTGGATTAGTTGGGATGTAGGGAGTGATGTATACGAACATCATCCCTACTGGAAGCCCCGCTACTTGAATAAATCGGATTGGCAGGAGAAGTGTTTAAGTTGGTATGAAGTTCATGTTGTAGAAGAAAATGGGGTTCAAGTTCTTTGAGGCTAATCTTTGGGAGCTTATAGGTTTTTTTGTCATTTTTGTTAGTAAAAAATGAAGTAGTTGTAAGTGTGGCACTAGGAATATTAGCTTTATTAATGAAGGGTATAATGGTTCCTGAGACTTGGGAAGGGGAGTTATATAGAGTAGGTCTCGGATTTACCAAATCTGGAACTTTAGATTTTTCCAAAAGAGTTATTATATTTGGAACTATTTGCCTTTTGGTCAGATGAAAAGCATCAATTTGATTTATTAAGAGTTGGTAAGGATTTTTTTTATATGGATATCCACTTGATTGATGTGGCATAGAAGCTTCTTTGCTGTCACATCTAGTGGGATCAATAAGAGAGGTAAGAGAAGTAGAGGCGATAGAAGTGGAGTAGGGCCAAGTAGTGTAGGGGGTAGGGGTTATTGTAGGCCCAATGTTTGCCTCCAAAGAGAAAAAGGAATTATTGATATTAATGATGTCATTATTAGCATGAACAGTATTTTTGAAAATCTGGCATGAGAGCTTGAATTTTTGAGTTTTTCAACCGGGTTGAGGGAGTTCCATTAACATTAAATTTTTCAACATATTTAAAAAAAAATTATCTAAAAACTTACATGTATCAACATGAAATAATTTATCATTGATACTGTTAACCTTATCGGGGTTTGACTCTTGCGAAAGCTTGGAGTTTTTTGAATGGCTTATCTCAGAGTTGTGGTTTTGCTGATTTAGGACTGTCTTACTTTTCCTATAAGATGATTGTTTGCCAGCGATCCTTCGTCAAAGTTGTCTCCTTTATTGTCAACCCTGCATTAGTAGTTGGCATTGGATTGTGTTTTTGGCCTTCTTGATGTGAATTAGTTAGGATTGTGGTGCAATTTAAGTTTGTGTGGCCAATACGCCCACACAATTTGCATAAAATATCGTCACCCTTGTAAAAAATTTATTGCAGGTGACCAATGTATATATGCGTGTTGACTAGGACACCCATAAAAACCTCGATGCAAGTACGAGCATATCTTCCCTACAGAGTCACAGAGATGCAAATATCTATCTTAACTAATTTCCCAAGCTTACTTCCTATTTTTGATAGGATTGAATAATCGTAATATTCAGTAGAGAGTTCGAGTAGACGAATTCAAATGGCAATGAAGGTTTCACTCGCTTCAGAGGGCACAAAGTTGGGTACCATTTTTTCATGGACAGGTAGAAACCATTGACAAACCATGGTCCCTTTTGGAGGGAGAATTGCATGTTTTCCTCTTTAAGAAATTTAACCGTATAATATTCACGACCCAGATCTATAAGTGTTAGCTCTTTAGTGGTTTCCATAAGCTACTTAATTTACATTTTAGGTAATCATGGGTAACTTTCTTCCCAACCAATTTTATTATTAGAGAATACGTTCAAGATTTATAGATCATAGCTTTTTCCTCTCCAGTTAAATTAATTACTTGTATAACCTAAAGGAGTGAAGAAGGATCGGGATCATCCATACATTTCATGTCTTGGTAGAGGTTAGAGGAAGTATTTCCATTGGAAGGGGATTAAAATTCTCTTTATTGTTCTTCAATGGTTTCATCGGTAGAGCTTTAAAAGTAAAAATCTTTTAAAGCTAGAAAAACATGCTATAGTGATGGTATTTTTGAGTTCAAAATCAAACAAAAGGTATATTTTTTTATTATATAAGAGAGAGTTAAGCAACAGAAGAAGGCTGCTCTCGGTCGACATGTCTGTTTCAACTCATGCGGGCTCCACAAGTATTTTTGATTTTACTTTATTTAATAACAAGGATTAAAAAGATACAAAATGATAAGTTTATTCTTGATTTTTTTTAGGCAGGATAGATAAATTTGGATAATTATTCTAATTATATTACTACTACATATAAGGGAGGATCCTTGAGTTTGGTAGTCCTCACATAAATTTATTTTGTCTATTTCATTCCTATTAAAGTTTTAATGACCTTACAAGTTTTCATCCATTTTAGTAAATTTAAACAATTATATGGGTTTATATTAAATGTCAGATAAAAAGTGATGAGTCATAAAACAAATGATAGCGATACCATAGAAGATCTTTATCTAACCAAATTCAAAATTAATTCAAAAATTTTGTTGTCTTCTTTTATGTGAAAATAGTAAAAAAAGAGACCTAGTCTTTTTAGCCCTCACAAGGAATCGTTTGTCCATTTTATCCCTAATTAAAGATTTAATAATATTGTAAGATTTCACCCATAGAAGGAACATCTACAAAATTATTTATTGAATCGGACCTTTTAATTGGTTAATTTAAAATTCTATCCTTCTTTATTAATTAACTTTATTGATGTGATCATACGATAATTTGTAGCATTAAATATTTTTTATATTATTAAAATATTATACTTTTTTTTTTTTAAAAAGAGTTAGCCAATATGTTTAATTGAGAAAAAATAACAAAGTTAATTCAACGTAAGGTAAAAAATCAAATTAGATAGCTAAAGTTTTCAATTTAAAAACTTTCAATTAAAAAATATAGAAGAAGAGTTTTAGTGCATGCATTTATTTGAAAAAATAAAAGCAATTAAGTCTACAATATACTCTAAGAAAAATGAATTTTATGATCTTAGTAGATATGTAGAAAAGACTAAAATTAGGGTGTTGAAAGTCGAACCGTTACCGATAGCTCAACCCAAAATTAGAATTACTGATAATGAGTTATCTGATTAATAGTTATAAATGAATTAAAATTTTATAGTTAGTGGCTTGTCAATCCGGGAGAATTACTCAATTTTCTTATTAGATACATCGTTAATTCTTTCAGAACTATTATATTTACAATTTTACCATAGATATATAAAGTATCTCTTGCAAATCTAAAAACTAGAACCGCAACCCGTATTCTATTGCTTCTTAGCTTAGGAAATAACACACAACTTTTTATGACTTCTAACCATAAAGTACAAGCATTCCTTAAAAAATAAATGAAACATGTAATTAATTCTTATATAGAAAAAAATTATTCTTGACAATACGAAGTACCACAACAAAAAAATGACACAATCCCAATGCATGTGTTCTTCAAAAATAACAACAACAACAACAACATACTCAGTGTATTCCCACAAAGATGGGGTCTGGGGAGGGTAAAGTGTACACAGTCCATATCACTACCATGTGTTCTTCATAAAATTTAATATAAAAGTGAAAATTTTCAAACCATATCAAAATTTTAATTCTAATAGTTGACCCAGTAATTAAAAAAATATTTCTACGTATATTTTAGGTTTGAAGAAACTTCTTATTTGATTTTATGTTATAACTTTATTAAAAAAAATTGTATGAACAAAATTCAACAAGTCTAAAAGATTGATTAATAAATAGGTAGTATATAGTAATAACTCAATCAGGGATGAAATTGAGGACATACTGATAACTATTTGATATTTCATTGTCAATTATATATATGCAATACACTGTCCAATAGCCGTCTGTTGATTGCTAATATGATATTGAACCACCCATTATATTATCAGTTGACTAGCAGATTAGTACATTTAAAAGTCGATAATCAATAAGTCAAGTCTTTAAGTATAATTATCTGCCCAATCCATTGATAAGTAACCTAACTAAAATTTTCTTTAATTTTATGATCTTAAACATGTCATGTGAAAGTTGAAATTAAAGAGTTTTCAGGATAGTCAAGAGACATTCTCTAAAACAAATTATAAAAGAAAACCTAACAAAAAGTTGAAACAAATACATACATCATCAATACCATTCAAGGCCCCCTCCCCCAACATCATGAAAAAATCAAACTCTCACAAGTTTGGAGTAATGGGATATGGAACTTTACTGACTCCCCCTTGAAAATACTCCAAGATTTGATCAAAATCATCAATCCACCTTTTATCCCAACCCTAAAGTCAGTTCAGACACTCTCATCTGGAGTATCCCTGGTAATGGTAAATTCACCAGTAAGAGCACTTACAATATGTTGGCTGATAACCCAAAAATCAATATCTGTGACACTCAACCTTCTTTCAACTGGATATGAAAAACTATCACTCCACCAAAGATTAAAATCATCATGTGGCTCATTCAACACAATAGGCTCCCAACAAGCCACACCTTGTCTAGAATGGGGGTCAAGGACAACTCCAACTGTAACATCTATAATAATATTACTGAAGATATTAATCATATTTTCTTTGAATGCCCCATCATCTAAAATCACTAGAGCATTCTTCTTGCAAATAGCTTCCATATGTAAGCCATCTCTGTCCAGAATTTTTATCCCCGGAATTGGATAAACACTTGAAAACCCACTTATCACACTTACTATGACACCCTAAAGCATGCTTATACATATTTTGAGTCCTTATTTTATGTGAAAATATTATTAAACTTGTTTCAAATTATATTTTATATTAAGAATTTATTATAATCACACAAATAATTATTCTATAGTTCAGTTTCTATTTTGATATAAGCTTAATTATTGAATTAAAATATTTTTTTGATAATATCATTTGTTGATGTTATTTATAATTTTTTACTTACAATTTCAATTTTTAGATTAATAAGTAAATTTTATTTTATTTTAATTTTACTTGTAATATTATGTTGTACATGCGGACAAACAAAAGTAATTAATAAAGATTTCACTTTAATTAAAATCAAATTTTAAATTAAATGAATAACCACAGTTAAGTTATGTCATTGTTAAATACTTTTAAAATATGTCAAAAATATTAATTATAATTCTTTCATTCAATCAAAAAATAAATTTCATGATATGATATGATATGATATGATATATATATATATATATATATATATATATATATATATATATACATATCATGATATATGTATGTATGTATGTATTTTCTGAAAATGCCTGAAAAAAGATTATAGTTTAGTAAAATATAATTTGATCTCCAAACAATTTATGATAAATGTTCAATTTGAATCATCAGAGATTAAAATATCAAAAAATTTCAGTAAAATAGAAATTAGAACTTTTGTACATGCATTTATTTTAATTTTTTGAAAGAAAGTCTAATATTTTAACTTTTCAATACTATTTTATATTGTACTATTTTAGAACTCCTTAAAAAGTATCATACTGATGTCACAAAAACAAAAAAAATTAACGAGAAATTTTTTAAAATATCTATAAATTTATTTTTATAATGTTAGAGCCCGGGCCAAATGACACTAGTACTTATATATAAGGGAGAATAGGATAAGTTTGATAGTCCTCGCAAAAAATTTTATGTAATAGAATCGATACATGTCTTATTACTTTTCTTGCACATTATTATATTTGTCTTCATTCATTATTCAATAATCGTTTTCATTTATAAGATTGGTAGTCCTCACAAAAAATTTTATGCAATAGAATTAATACATGTGTTATTACTTTTCCTACACATCTTCCTATTATATTTGTCTTCATTTATTACTTAATGATCATTTTCATTTAGGCCTCTATAATTGAATTATATTTAGTAACTTTTAGTAAATCTCTTCTTGTTCATTATTAGATTACTTGATTTTTTAAACATATTTCTTATATAAAAATTTAGTCATTTTTTATTTCTCAATTTTAGCAATCACGAAATATTTATTGTTTTTCCCTCTAAATGTTTTACATATAAAATTTTTTATTTCTAATATATGAATACCAACCTTTTGCAGTCCTCACAAAGTTGTTATAGTAATTTTAATATTACTAGTTTAGGTGTACGCGCTTTGCGCGTGTACCTCACTGTAATGAATTCAGACATTACACTAAATAGGATATTTGTTTAAATAATAAAGATGAATATAATAATTAAATTTAGTATCTTTTGAGTATGTAAAGATGGAGAATTTATTTATTAAACCTAACCATTACCAAAAATATTTTTAAAAGTCGATCGACATTCATCTACCATCTGTAAATTGCAACAAAATAATACAATGATAGAGACATCAAAATAATACAATTAAATCTAATCTTTACCCACAAAAATTTTCTCAAAGTCGTCCGACACTCATCTACCACCTGTAAACAGTAACAAAATAATATGATAATAGAGATATCAAAATAATACAACTAAACCTAACCTTTACATAAAAAAATGAAAAAAGGGTCAAAAATACCTGATTGATTAACTTTACCCTTAATGATAATATGAGGTTAAATTTACCCTTAGTATTATCAAACTAAACAAAATTGCCTCTCAATTAGATGAAATCCATCCAAAATAACTGATTTCAATAAACTTAACAATTTTCCTCATCTAATATATTTTTAACCAACTAAATCACCTAATTAACTTAACCCTTTTTCCAAACACACCCATTTTTCCCAAATTAACTATCACCTTGTGAATCCACCTTGTGTACTAGAACTTCTTAACCTTCTTTTTCATTAATTTGTAGTTGATGTAATATCTGGAAAGTCCAAACATAAACCTCTTCAAGTATACAAAAATCAATTAATTCTGACAAAACAATCAAATGTGTCTGTGGATTCAATGCAAAGCTTTTTTGAGTTGGTGGAGTCTAATATATCTTTTTCCCTAGATATTTTCCTTCAGATGTCTCCACAAAGTCTAACAATAGGAATGAAGAACCAATGTCGATGCTTGGTCGTATATCGTTTTCGTAACACATTTTTATCACTGTCCATTCTGTCGCCTGATTCCATATTGCTTCAGCGATTACCAGGAGTCCAAATCCACACATGATTGCTTCCAATAAAACTATCCAATTGATGTGGAAACCAAATGATATCAATGACAAAGTAGTAATGATGTCACAATGAAATCAACTTTTTTTCGATACATCACAATGAAGAGGTAAAGTCGCACTCCACTTCTTCACTTACTCTCTCTCCTTTCACACTTAGCACGCACACCCTACCAGATAGAGCAACTTAACAATGGCTTACCCAAATCGTCTGCCCCAAATAAGTCGTCAAGCGATAAAAGGACAACTCTCTTTGTACTAGCTCCGCACTCTCCTACTCCTTTGATTTCGATGAGTCCACCCAACCCGATTTATACTGATTTCTTGACATGACAATTAATTTGGAGAAAATGAGTGTGTGTGAGAAGAGGATTAAGTTAATTAGATGGGTTTGGTTGGTTAAAACGGATTAGATGAGGAAAATTATTAGGTTAATTAAAATAAGTTATTTTGAATGGATTCCATCCAATTGGGGGGCAATTTTGTTTAGTTTGATCATACTAAGGGTAAATTTAACCTCATATTATCACAAAGGGTAAAGTTAACTAATTAATTAAAGTAGAAGGGTATTTTTGATTCTTTTCCCTAAAAAAATTTCTCAAAATCGACCAACATTTATCTATCACCTATAAACTGCAACAAAATAATACGGTATAAGTGATATCAAAACAATATAATTAAACTTAAATTTTACACACAAAAATTTCTCAAAGCCAATCGAGATTCATCTACGAACTGTACACTACCACAAAATAACAAATTAATAGAGATATTACGATAATACAATTAAACTTAAGCTTTACCTAAAAAAAAATTTCAAAGCCGACCCACATTCATCTAGCATTTGTAAATTAAAATAAAATAATAAGATAATGAAGATATCAAAACAATACAATTAAACCTAACATTTACACAATAATTTTTTCAAAGCCAACCGACATTCATCTACAACCTGTAAACTATAAAAAAATTATATAACAGTGATCACAAAGCTTCGATTTTAATCCAATTAATCCTTGGCTGAGCAAAAATTTTAACCCTAAAGAATGGTTTTGAATGAAAACAAAGAAGATATATATATATATACAAACATGTTGAATTCTATTATGCTGACAAAGACAGTGAAGAAGTTGAAGGTTAAAAAATCAAGCATCCACCAATCTAGACATGCAATCGAATCATGTTAGATGAGCAACAATCATATTCTCCCAATAGACAAACTGATTTGTTCTCTAGATTAACGTACATCTCAATATTTATAGAAGTATTTCCTTAATAGATTCCTATTTTAGGAGTATTTTTCTAATTGAACAGTAGAAAGACAAATATTAATTAATTCTCCTAACATCTATTTTAGGGGTCCCATATATTTTAGGAAGTCTAGTAGAAAAAAAATATTAATTAATTCTCCTATCATATGTTTTAGGAGTCTCATATATTTTAGTAAGTTTAATTAATATAATAAAAAATAATTAAATAATAAATTTAAAAAATAGTGAAAGACAGTTTTGTCTAAAGAAGAGTTTTTTAATGAAGGAAAAAAGTTCAAATTACTTTTCTAAGGATCTTCACACGATTAATATATTATATATATATATATATATAGATTATAGATACATCTATATAAGGGATAATAGGATAAGATTGATAGTCCTTACAAGAAAATTTATGCAATAAAATTGGTACATGTGTTCATTACTTTTCTTACACATTATTATGTTTATCCCTATTCGTTAATCATTATCTAATGATCATTTTCATTTAAATCTCTATAATTGAATTATATATAGTAATTTTTTATAAATCTCTTTTTGCTCCTTATTAGATTTTTTTTATACATATTTCTTATATAAAAATTTAGTTATTCTTTATTCTCTATTTTAGCAATCACGATTTTTTTTTTATATATAGTATGTTTTTATTACAAAAATTTATATTTTTTACTCCTAATATATGAATGCCAACTTTTTGTAGTTCTCACAAGGTTATTATAGTAATTTTAATGAATTTCATAATCCTCTAAAATTGTAGCATGTGTTTGATTAAGATGAAGTATTTCCTTCTTGCCACATGGACATTTGTACTTGGTGGTGTTTTATAACATGAAAAGTGTCCATTGAGTTTTTCTTTGTATTTTTAATTATTCAACTTTTTTTTTAAAAAAAATAGAGTAGAAAAATTACTATTTTACTTTACTATATAAGGGAGAATGGGGAGTTTTTGTAGTACTCACAAGGTAATTTTTGTTACTATTCTTTTATAAGTGACATATGTTATTATTTAATATTAAAATTTTGTTTTATTACACTTTTATGCTATCCCTTATTTAGTTGAATATTACTTCAATTGTCTTCACACAAATTGATAAATTAAAAAACTTTTAAGATATTTTGCAAGACTAAAATTCAATCTCTAACTTCCTCCACCCCCACCCCCTCCTGTTACATGGTAAATATATATATGTTGCAAGTATTTATTATTTTTGAACTTTATAGACAAAAAATTAATCTCAAAAAACATATTGATTCACATAGGAGCGCAACTATTCAACAAATTAATCTAACATATGACTAAGTTCAATTTTAATTATTGGATGTTACAATATCAAAAACATTTGATGAAAACAACTTTTATATTATGTATTGATTAAAAAATTCTTTTAACTTGCAACAACTCTTATACAATGATTTTAAACTTTAGGAATTTGTAGGAAATCTTGAACTACTCTTTCAATAACTTAATATCACCAAAAAGTAATTACAAATTTAGCTTTTTATGTTAGTCCCTCTGTTTTAAAATATTTGTTCCTTGTTGAGTTGATACTCCCCTTCAAAAAAATAAATAAATTACGAGGAGCTTATTTTACCAAATTATTCTTATTAATTATACTTCGAAAATATAAATTTGAGTTTATACACTTTATGCAGTAGTCATTTAATGAAATGGGTACTATTGAAAGAACATCATAAATTCTCTTGATTTCAAAAGCCACCTATTTTGAAACGGAGGGAGTAATTTTGAACCCAAACTTATAAACATGGGTCAAATGCAAAGATTAATAGTTATGAAAACTTATCAATATGATATGATTAATCTGGATAACATTAAATTAATTATGTGGTTGATAATTATGAAATAAATTATACTCCATCCATTTCAAAATAATTGAATTGTTGAGTTATGTTTCAATGTTCAAAATAAATAAATTGTTCATTATTCAAGAGACGTGCTGAAAATTTCTTCTAATCTTATCCTTTCATTTCACGAAGTTAAGATACTTCATATTTTCTAGAAGTGTAATTTAAGAACAACTAAAAAAATAATAATGAAAAATAACCTACAAGTTATGTCCTAAATTTTTTTCTTAAAGAATGTGTTATACCCCAATAATTTAATTATTTTGAAATGGAAGAAATACTATTTAATAAATTACGTACTATTTTTATATTGTAAGGTTAGACCCGAGCTTAACATGAGCCAAATGGAACTTGCATATTGAATAAGTACAAATGGATGAATGAAATACTTTTGAGTGGTCATTTCCATGTCAAAAGGGGAGTACCATTTAGAAAATATACGAAAAAAATTGAAATAATTTACTACTACACAAATCTATACGGCTTATGTTAGATTAGTAATTTAAAATCATTTTATCAATACCATTTAAATTTATAATAATATTTTTTCAAGTATTCATTTTACAATTAAAAAGATGATTTATTACCACACAACAATAAGAAATCCAGTATATTCCTATATAGTGAGGTCTGGAGAGGGTAGAATGTACGAAGTCCATACCATTACCTTCAAAAAGTAGAAAGGTTATTTCCGATAGACCCCCGACCATAGGGGTGGACGTTCGGTATTCGGTTCGATATTTTTAAAGTTCGGGTTCGGTAATTCGATAATCAGTATTTGAACATAGATACCACACATCATACTTATAAGCATCGGTTCGGTAGTTCGGTAAATTAAACTTTGGTTCGGTAAGGTATTTGGTTATACCATATTAAAGTTGGACATGTGCACATGTACGTTTAAACTTCAAAGAGTATATTTCATAGAAACCTATTTAGTATTCTTTTTGTTGTTTTTTACGAATATATTACCAAAGTCCAAGAGATTTTTTGGGATGACTAGTATTATTGTCTATTGGGTTGGGTGTTATATATATATATATATATATATTCAATATTCGGTAAATATCAAATACCAAACGGTATTAATATCTTGTATCAAACCCAATCCCGAATATCAAAATATTAAAATTTTACTCCCAAATACCATACCAAATACTAAATTACCGAATACCAATTATCAATTTTTTTGATTTGGTTTGTTAATTCGATTTTTGGTATTTTATGCCTAGGCCTACCCGACCACACAAATAATTATTTAGATATAAATATAAAATCATTTAATCAATATTATTTTAAAAAATTAATTTACAAATAACACAGGAGCTTTTTATCACTAGACTTTTATTATTATAGTTGAGGGGGTATTTTTAACATTTTAAGAAAAAAGATTTTCTTGTAAAAGAAAAACATAGCGCGTATCCGTGCAATTTCTAGGGTTTTTGGTGATCCGAATTCTGTCTGTGTTCTGCCTGCCCCTATTAGGAAATCATGCCTCGCCGAAGCTCTGGTAATAGCCATATTCCATCTTCTTCTCATTTACATCTACTTTCAATCTTGGAAATGGAAGGATTAGTCTTCTTTCCATTTTAATTCTTTGTCGACTGACTTGATTACAATTGTTATGGAAAATATTGAATTATTTTAATGCCCAAATGGCTATGGTGTACCTAATTTGTCTTGAGAAACACATTAGGTACTTGAACCCTCTCATTCTTTTTGTGATGGACTAGATATTTCTTTTCTTATACAGTATTTGGTGCCTTAATCACAGCTTATTTCCCCTACTATTACTAGTTATTTTTCACGAGCTTAATCATGTAACAATTAAATAATCTCAATGAGCTCATGTTAGCAAGAAATATGATTTCCATCCAAATCTGTAATATTACTGTATTGTTAGTTGGTTGCTCTAGTTCATCTTAATTATCTATTTGACTAGTTTCATTATTTGCTTTAAAAAAAAGGGGTAATTTTTGTTTTCCTTGTTTTGTTGTTTAGGAAGATCTGCTCCTCGTCCTGCCCCTCGTGCCGCCCCTCGTCCTGCTCCAGCCCCAGGTTAGCTTTTTTGGTAGTTGGGACTTTTAGCTCTTGGGAACTTAAATGTCATTTGGTTGATGTGGTTTGATCTTCCTTCCTTTTTTGTGCATTTTCATATATATTTGTTTTTTTGGCAGTACACCAGGCTCCTCCACCAGCTCCCATGCAAAGTAGTGGTGGTGGATCCATGCTTGGTGGTATTGGTTCTACCATAGCTCAAGGTATGCGTGTAAATGCTGTAGTGTTTAGAAAGCTTATATCAGCTATTTAATCATTTTTTGCTGGGCAAAGTTGCTTAAAGATATGATTATTATGTTCTACAGGGATGGCCTTTGGCACTGGAAGTGCTGTGGCACACAGGGCTGTAGATGCTGTCATGGGTCCACGCACCATTCAACATGAAACTATCGTTGCTGAGGCAGTTGCAGCTCCTGTACCCACTACAAGCGGTGCAGGTTATGATGCTTGCAGTGTCCACACTAAAGCATTCCAAGATGTAAGTGTTAGTTTCACACCTTTTAACTACTATAACTTGCAAATTGAAGGTTGTTCTTACATCCTTCGAGTCAGTATGACCCGTCTTGCTTTCACACGAAGATTCTGATGATGCCATTGTTTGTGGTTCAACTCGCAGTGTATTAATAGCTCCGGAAGTGACATTGGCAAGTGCCAGTTCTACATGGACATGGTGTCCGAGTGCAGGAGGAACTCAATGATGAATGCCTAAGCTTGTTGTGGTTGTGTCATTTTAAAAACTTTGAAATCATTTTTTTAATTTGATTGTTGAAACCAAGATGAAATTATGATCAAGAACTAGCTGGCACTGCTTTGGCTAGTTAATTTGGTTCTTGATATACCTTGCCTCCGATAATTAAAGGCTTGTAGCCTGAAGTATTGGACTTCTATAGCAAGTCCATGATATTGATTTCTGTTTGCTTTTATGCTATGATTTGCTACCTTTGGCTTCATTGATTATCATACCAACTGTTAAGATACAAAAACTCCATGGCCTTCTGTAAGTATAATTTAATTGACTAACTAGCTGACATCCATGAAACTACAATACCGACTCTAAGATTTTGCCTGTTTCCCGTGGACCATCTCTGAGTCCTGCTATTGTATTAGCTTATGCACCTATTGTTTTAACTTTACCCGAGGCTTTAATTTGGTGCTACTTCCAAATTAGTAGGGTTATCTATCTGTCCAAAGTTTTTCAATCAGGAAAACAATCTGATATGTTATGTTACGCCACATTGATTTACTGTTCATGGCGATTCAGCAACCAACTCAAGAATCAGTCAATCAGAGACGTGTTTCCCGAAGTTAAAACCTTCATTCCAGATTTATTTATGACTAGGCGAAAACAATTGATGCTCAGCCACAAAAGTTTGCCTTTGACAACGAGAATCCTGGAGTAAACTTTAGGGCTTCTTATATAACTGTATAAATGACAAGAAAAGTTCTCAACAAAAATGGACACATTATATTCTATCTCTGATTTTTTATTATAATAGTCTCTGTGTCATGTGCCTTG
This sequence comes from Capsicum baccatum var. pendulum, assembly GCA_030864225.1. Classification (NCBI taxonomy): domain Eukaryota; kingdom Viridiplantae; phylum Streptophyta; class Magnoliopsida; order Solanales; family Solanaceae; genus Capsicum; species Capsicum baccatum. The sequence goes on along the minus strand of CM061554.1, from coordinate 27,166,446 downwards.
CACGTGTATCCCCCTAGCTATTATAGAGATTATCAATGTTTGTAATGAAGGAAAATGTTTTTCTAGAAAATATTTTCTTTGAAAATAAGCGGGTTTCTATTTATTTTCAGCTGGTTGAAGCAGCAGACTAAGCCCTGGCTTTTCCCTCTCCTCGAGTCATCATCATCCTGCCACTCTCCTTTTTCATAATCACACAACTTAACCTGTTCTTAGAGATCATCCTCCATAGTCACAAACAAGATTAGATAATCAATAGAAGGCTGGAGCCTGCAAAAGGCTGCTTTTCACATCTCTTGCCCTGAGTGTAGATGTTTGTACATGTGAACATATTCATCTCCTAAACTTGAGGGCTAAACTTTCTCTATGGTTTCCAACATTAGCGTCCGTCTTATTTCATACTCAGTTGAGATTATAAATGGTGAACCAATCTACATTTTCTCGAACTGCTGTCCTATTAAAGCCAACCAATATGAGCCTGCTGGGCTTGGTTTTCACTCTTCTGCTCTCGGACTGATTGGGCATGTTGAGAAAGAAGACTCCAAAAATGGTAGAGAAGATGTTCCTATTGACAAGGAACAACCATTTACTTATTCATCAGAATCATACAGCTCCAAGGGTAAAAAGAAATCTTCTACTGGGGAAAAGATACAAGATTATTATGCTTTGTTAGCGTTGAGCCATCTAAGGTATCTTGCTTCTAAGAATCAGAGAAGGAAGATCTATCGTGATGCTGCATTAGGGCATCATTCTGACAAGCTAACTTTTCTTCTTCTAGCTGTGGAAACTAAAGCTGCAAAACAAGTTAAGGAGGAGGAAATAAAAAGCTACTTCAAAGCTATTCAGGAAGCATATGAGGTTCTTATTGACCCTGTTAGAAGAAGGATTTATGATTCCACAGATGAAATTGATGATGATATCCCAACTGAATGTACTTCAAAAGATTTTTTCAAGGTCTTTGGACCTGCATTTTTAAGGAATGGTCGTTGGTCCGTCACCCAGCCTCTTCCTTCATTAGGTGATGAGAAACCTAATGAGAGTACTCCAATTAAAGAAGTGGATAGCTTTTATAATTTCTGGTACTGCTTCAAAAGCTGGAGAGACTTCCCTCATGCTGATGAGTTTGACCTCGAACAAGCTGAATCTCGTGATCACAAGAGGTGGATGGAAAGGCAGAATGCAAAATTATCAGAAAAGGCCAGGAAGGAAGAATCTGCTAGGATACGTTCACTTGTTGACACTGCCTATAGAAGAGACCCTAGAATCTTGGGAAGAAGAGAGGCAGAGAAAGAAGGAAGCTAGAATACTTGCGAAAAAATTACAAGAGAAAGAAGCAGCTAGGATTGTTGAAGAGGAAAATCTTAAGAGAGAGTAGGGAAAAAAAGATGCCGAGGCTGCTTCACAGCAGAAGAAGTTGAAGGAGAAGGAAAATAAAATATTGCGAAAAGGGTGAAGTCGTTTGAGAACCCTTGCAGCTCCTGTTTTGTCCCAGCATTTGCTTGGGCTAACTGATGATGATGTAGAGGGTCTATGTATCACTTGACATCGAGCAGCTGAGGAACTTATGTGATAAACTGGATGGAATGGGTGAGCTTGTGATAGTTGAACTTCTCAGGGAGGCACTTTGATACCAAATGATACAAGATCGACAAGAAAGACACTAACACACACCAAAACAGTCCTTGATTTGAAGAATCGAGGACTCCTTTTGGTGACCCTTCTCGGATTCACTACACAATAACAATACAAACACGATAACAACAAGATTCTAAGGTGTTCAACACCTATAATCAGGGAGCCACAAACTAAGATTACAACACAATAACAAAAACAAAAATGACACAACAATGTTTCGGGTTTGGACACCCAAAATTGGGAATGAACACAACAACAATAATAAGATAGAATGATAGATAACTTGACACACAATGCACAAACACTATGAACCAAAGTGTATATTGAATACTAAGATCCAAGAATTCATACAAATAACATCAAGTTCTTACGGTGACCTCAAGGGAACGGAATCTCCAAGCAACCAATGTTTCAAAACAAGCAACCAACACAAGTGATTCCACACTTGTCACAAGTGATATCCACACTTGTATGAACACTCTCAAAGAGCTCTCAAAATATCATCTAAGTTGTGAACAAAAGACCTAATATGTTCTATTTATAGTCTAGGTAATAACTTATTACAAAATGAATATAATGCCCTTAATGAACCAAGACAAAGGGGCGGCCTTCGAGTGTGCATATTGGACGGCTTTGGAGTGTTGGGACTTGTTCTCTACACTTCAAAGCTTGTTCCATTGGTTGGGCAGCCACCCGAGCTTGAGTCTTTACGTATTGGTCCACAATCACGATCGTACTTGTATTATTCACCCCTTCTTGAAAAAGGATTCGACCTCGAATCCTAACCTTGTAAAACAATAGGAAGGATAAGCAAACACAAGTTCCTCAAGGTATGAGGGTTAGGATTAGTGTAATCAATCATAGCATCTTGCCAAGGTGGCTCAAATTTCGCATACACCCACACATCCCTCTTACCGGAATACCCTCCCAAGAAAGAGTCAACTAGTCTATCCACATAAGTGTGACAAGAAATAAGGAACAAGAGTTGCTCATCAAGTGGAAAACATAGACTTTTCTTGGAACAACAAGTAGGCTTGAAAGCCGAGATAGGAAGGCCATAAATCCCACGCACATTCAAGTCATTCCGAAAGACATCCTCATCACCATACTTCAAATGATCACCGGAATCAAATGGGTGGAGTGTCCATGGACACGGATTTAGGATGCATTTCCTTTTCCCAATACTACCACTAGTACAATCATATATCCCCTCTATACTAGCATGGTCTACAACAAAAACAACTAGAGGGTCATCCATAGTCAATCGGCCAACATGTTCAACATCACTATTTTCACACACAAGTTGGTCTTCATGACTTTCATAAGACAATGTACTATCACTTGCCACAATGGCCTCAACACTAGATGGATCAACTAGTGTATCCATAATCTCAAGTTGTACATTATCATCACCAAATTGAGGCACATTTGGCTAACCTAAAGACAAACTACCATTCACACTTAGTTGGCTACTAGCCTCTTTCACTAGAGTGCAAGAGTTAGTTTGATTACCTTGTAACTCATATGTAGCATGTCCACTCATAGGAACTTGATTAGGAAGGCTTGGATTCTCTATCAAGTTATCCAACTCCTTGCAAAGAGAGCTTTCCGTCCCTTCCATTCTTCCTTCTACTCGGTCAATCATTTTCCATTCTCTCTATTCGGCTACTAAGATCATGTTTCATATCCTTTATGGCAGCCATCAAATCGTTCATGGTTACCTTTTCCAATGCCATAGTTCCTAACAAAAGAAATTCTAAAACAAAAACATAAAAAACAACAAACTAGTTAATGTTAGAAAAGAAAACATCCTCACAAGCTCTTAAGCTCTCCCACTTTGAAATGCCTCTCAATTGGCCTCACAAGTGTTGGTAACTCGTTTATACTCCAAGGAGATTACTTGGTACCAATTGGGGCTCGAGGTCGGAATAGATTCTCTTTTAAAACAACTCAAAAAAAATACGTACGAATTTCAACCAAGAAACTACAACGAATTTCAAAAAGATAAAAGCACACAAAGAAACGTAAACACGAATAAACGGACCCAAAAACTAATTTACAACCTAGTAGACAATTACTAGTTTGTTAATTAGCAATAGAACCAACAAAATGCAACTAATAAACAATAATTAGAAACTAAGAAATCAAAAATTTGAGCCTAAATTTGTCGTGTGAACAATAAAACGTGACGTGGCAGCCACGTATTGGTTGCGGTCTTAACACATTTTATTTTCAAAATTGGAAGTCTTGAACAATTTGTGATTTGGAATTAGTGGGAATTGATTTAGAAGGAAAACAAGTCTCTAAATCCCATTTTCAAATTCAAAAGTGGAAGACTTGACTTTCTTGTACCGTTTTCCTAAAACATGGTCCTTAAATCATGGAAATTTGTTGGAAAATGGTTGAAAAGGTGATTGTAAGTCTTTGAGTGGATGTAAAGTCTTTGGACAAGTCTTTCAAGACTAACAACAAAATACACTCTCTTTTTTCACTTTCTAAATCAAACAACCACTTTTCTTCAACAAGATTTGAAAATGGTGAAGAACACCAAGAATACTAAGAACACACTATGAGTCTTGAAGTTCTAAGATTCAAGTTGGACCTCCCAAACAACAACAACACCTTCTCAAGCTTAAATTCCACAACACAATCCCCAAAATACACGTTCAAGTCTCAAACCCGCAACAACAATCGGCCACAATTTGGTTCACAACAACAACATCAACATTTCAAGCCCAAATCTAAATCAAGACTCAAGAGTGTTAGTGATGAAGAAACTAACACTAGAAATAACAAAACAAACAAAATGACTTCTAGATCTAGAAAATAAAATAATTTTTTCAGCCAAGACAACGACAAAATCCAGATTCGTCCAAGAACTAGAACAAGATGGACAGATTTGTTTTTTTTTTTTTAAATTTTTTTTCCAGCTTTTCAATATATTTTTTTTTAATTTTCTAACAAGCAAACCCAAGATTGATCTTGTAGGAACAAGATCTAGCCATGCTTTGATACCAAATGATACAAGATCGACAAGGAAGACACTAACACACACCAAAACAGTCCTTGATTTGAAGAACCGAGGACTCCTTTTGGTGACCCTTCTCGGATTCACTACACAATAACAATACAAGCACGATAACAACAAGATTCTAAGGTGTTCAACACCTATAATCAGCGAGCCACAAACTAAGATTACAACACAATAACAAGAACAAAAATGACACAACAATATCTCGAGTTTGGACACCCAAAACCGAGAATGAACACAACAACAATAATAAGATAGAATGATAGATAACTTTACACACAATGCATAAACACTATGAACCAAAGTGTATATTGAACACTAAGACCCAAGAATTCATACAAATAACATCAAGTTCTTACGGTGACCTCAAGGGAACAGAATCCCCAAGCAACCAACGTTTCAAAATAAGCAACCAACACAAGTGATTCCACACTTGTCACAAGTGATATCCACACTTGTATGAACACTCTCAAAGAACTCTCAAAATATCATCTAAGTTGTGAACAAAAGACCTAATATATTCTATTTATAGTCTAGGTAGTACCTTATTACAAAATGACTATAATGCCCTTAATGAACCAAGACAAAGGGGCGGCCTTCGAGTGTCCATATTGGACGGCTTTGGAATGTTGGGCCTTGTTCTCTACACTTCAAAGCTTGTTCCATTGGTTGGGCAGCTACTCGAACTCGAGTCTTTACGTATTGATCCATAATCACAATCGTACTTGTATCACACTTGGACCTGAACACAACTCGAATTATGAGAATAAAGATGGAAATAGTAAGTTACGGCAAAATGGTTCTCTGGAGGGTAAAAGACAAGTTCATCCGATGAGCAGTGAGAAAAGGGAGAAACCTTGGAGCAAAAAAGAAATTGATCTTCTGAGAAAGGGGATGCTGAAATATCCTATAGGAACCTCTTGAAGATGGCAAGTTATTTCCGAATATATTGGTACTGCAAGGACAGTTGAAGAGATCCTGAAGGCTACGAAAACAGTTTTGCTCCAGAAACCTGACTTTGCCAAAGCCTTTGACTTCTTCCTCGAGAAAAGAAAGCCAGCAACCAACTATTGCCTCTCCTCTTTCCACGAGGGCTAAAGTAGAGGAGGTAGATAGCAGTAGCAAGCCTGAAAATGGAAGTTCTAAATTAGCTGAGTCCCCTAGTCAAAAGCGCGCACAACCAAAAAACTGAGGATGCACCTGCAGCAAATGGGGTTTCCTCGAGTTCAAATTCTGACATACGATCTGCTGTTCAAGAAAAAGGTTTAGTTCAAGCTCTGAAAACCTTTCCAAAAGAAACCAGCCAACGGTGGGAACGAGTTGCAACTGCAGTCTCTGGGAAGACAGTGAACCAGAGTAAATAAGTTCAAAGAGAACTTCAGGAACAAGAGAAGTGCAGTGTGAGGTTAGTGACTTCCGGGTCTAGTTTTTCCCAATTTGAATCTTTTTATTGTTTAGGCAGCATCACAAAGTGGCACGAGAAATGTATTGTGACAATATATCCTAGTCCACTCTTGGTACCATTTTTGTCATTAAGCAAGTAGCATTTACATATGTACTATCAGTACGGTATTGTGAAGATACTTTACTGGAATATATTAATATTTGGTGGAAATGCCGATTGATATCTAGAGTTATGCATCTTCGTATTTATATTGAAAAAAAGAAATGAAAATGGGTGTTCCAAGAGAATTTAGGTATAATTTGGCAAATACTATGATGACTTAGACCAGACCTTGAACTCCCTCTTGTTGATCCCGACTCTGACTCCCAATCTCGACCCCAACTCCCAACCTCAAGTCGGTTGATCTCAATTTGGGACCCGATTGGGACCTGTCTCCCGACTCGAGACCTCACTCCCGACTTAAGACCCCCTCAATTTCTTGTACTTGCTTCGAGCCGAGACCTGAATACTCTTGATCCCGACCTCATCTAATTCAATAACTTAAGAAAAAGGACTCATCGAAAACTTTATCAGTTTTGTTAAAATAAATTAGAATTCTCGTATGTTTTTTTTCTTTTGTGCTAGAATATTAAAAAGAACTAATAACACCTGTCGAGAACTTTGTCAGTTTTTTAATCTTACAATAACTTTTTGTTAAAAATTTTATGATGAATAGTATAGAATAGTGGATTCTTCTATAGAGGTGTTTAGCTTATTCTTTTTCTTTACTTTCCCCAACCCCTAGCAAATATTAACTACCCAACTCAATTTGAATAAAATTAAGTTATAACCTACCTCAAAATGATGAAATTCATAACCTACTCAAAACGATGAAATTCAAAGTTAAGCCTCATATATTAACTACCCAGCTCAATATGAAAGAAGTGAAGTCATAACCTATCTTGAAACAACAAAATCTTGATCCAAAGTGATTCAACACGGACTCTTTCCCTCACGAACAGTTTCATAACGAACTTCAACATTCAAATATTGCATTACGTGTTAAAAGAAAGCTAACAATACTCATATTGTCCATATTTGGGTCGCGGTCAAAACGGGTTTAAAAAACGAGTTAAAAAATGAAGGAGATGAAACCAGAATTTTGTTTCACAAACACACTGTCATGGTTATAGGAGTATACAAGAGAAAACCCCGTGAAAATGTGTTAAAATCGAGGATCAAAGTAAAGAAAAATCCTATTTAAACTTTATATATAAAACCCCCACTTTTTCACTTTAAAATTATGATTTAAAGGCGTTTGTGAAAATAAAATTACTGGAGAATAGTGAAATTATGAGTTTTGAAGTTACCCACACGAAAATCAATATTGAAACCCTGGAAATCACATTTCCCAAAGTTTGGAGGTTCAAAAATGGAGTAAAATCATAAAAATTGAATTTTACATTGTTCACTAAACAGCGCCTCGCGGTCGCGGGCCCCCACCTCGCAATTAGGGGTGGGCATGGTATGGTATATACCGAATATCAGACTGAAACCAAAAATTTTTATACCGCGGTATGGATGTTATGGTATTTGGTAGGAATTTTAAATTATTTTGGTATTTGATACGGTATTTGATATTTATGCAATAAATACCGAAATACCGTATACCTCACCGAAGTTTTTTAACAACATATAAAACCCACATATATATATGTATTTAAGATTATTAAATATATTTATATATCATCCATTAGCCAATTGAACACAAAAGTAGCTTTTATTCAAAAGTAATTTTTTTTGGGAAGCTTATTATTTAGGAGTACTATGCTTAAGTTTTGGTACTGTTGTTCAGAGTTTGCATCTTGGACTATTCGATCGTGATTGAAATATTATTTTTGTGTAATTGATTAACAAAGATAGTTGTTAGCCTAACATGATTGAGACATTTTTAAAATTTAAAGTTATAGGTTTTTTATATGAATATATGTAATTAGAAATCAAATAAAGTATGGTTACCGAATTATCATACCGTAAAATATCGAAATCAAATTTAAAAATACTGAACCATACCGAACTAATTTGGTATGGTAATGGTATTGTTCTTTTAGATACCAAAAACCAAAATTACCGTACCGAAGTTTAAAATACCGTACCATGCCCACCCCTACTCGCAATCATAGAGGTTAACATTGACCGGCAATGAGGTTGGTCATCACGGTCGCGTAATTGGGCCTCTCAGTCATGATGAGTCAACCCGATCTAGTCCACCTGGCTCATCGCGATCGCGGTACCATCACCATGCTATCGTGATGAAAATCATCATGGATCAGATTGCGACATGTGTCCATGCAATCTCTATGAAGAACCTAATGCACCAAAAATTGCTTTAGCAGCAGCAGAATTCAAGTTAAAAATGTATACGAACAGATCCTTGGGATTTGTTTGGTACCCGACAGAAGAAATTATGTATGTTACTAGTCTAATTTCGACGTTCTGGACTCAATGACAATGTAAAATTATTGAAAAAAGTTTATTTATACAAAATTAACCTCCAGATTTCACTATTTTTCAAATGAGGGATTGTAATGAGATATAACAGTCCCAAAACTGAGCCAATTTTGCTATTAACTCTGACATTTTGGATCTGATGGCATAGTCCATTTTGTCGTCTAATGCTCTGAATAATAAATGTTGACTGAAGTCAACTATATGGCTCCTTAAGTCTCTAGAAATCACAAATTCGCACAACTCGTTTTTGATCGGCATCGAGAACCATGCCAACTATCTTTGAACCTTAAAATCAACATGTAGTAACTACAGAGAAGGACAAAATGATTAAAACACATAACATTAAAAAAATCACAAATTTTGGTCATTACAATTACTTAGTTTATTTAATCCTTGAGATTGTTACATTGCTAGTCATAACATTATTGAGCTTTGGGATAATAGTCCACTAGTAAGAGACACGTGAATAAACACTTGATGAAGTAACAATGAGGTAGGCAGTAGTTTGTACACAAATGCAATATTGAGGGGTTGAAATAACACATGGATCTTATTTGGCTAAAAGGAGAACTCATGAAGCCTTGCTATTGAATGTAGCCACGCAGATTTGATAATAAACATGTATTGAAGTATTTAATTACATTAGAGAGTGGAAAAAAAGTCGTTAGCTACATTGGAGATCGTACACTGCGACTATGTATCATTTACAACAGGAAAACTTTGAAAGCTTACTTTGTAATACAAGTGTTAGATTTCATGCCAAAGAATACAAAGTAGAGTAGTGTTACATACGTTGTTGTACAACTCTTATATTAATCTGAATTAACCTTTTGCCTTTTGGATTACTTATCTACAAAAAAAATATGTGGTAAAACTAGTATTAGTAGCTAATCAATACATTTGGGCTACTTAACCTAACCAAAACAATAACCAAGTAGTATCCCATAATTTAGCAAACCAAGGGAATTCTTTCAACCCCTTCTTCCGTAGTTACATGTGTACAACACATAGATTCATATGAGATTCCAAAAAGTGGGGTGAACAATGGGCTCCTACAACAACCAATTTGGTGGTGTATCACTATGTTCCTCTCCTATATTTCAATATAAACCACTCATATATCTTTCCAACATCAACCTAACTATCCCCAATATGCATACATAAAATATTTCCTAAAACAATCCCAAATATCATTCTTCATAGCATGATATTGCACTCACTATTTCTTAAATTTTTAGCAACACATTCATAATTTTTTATTCAAATTCATATACAAGGAGAGGTAATAACAGTAGCTTTACCTTTTACTGGTGGAGATTCTTATACTCTCAAATGGAAAATATTATAGGAATAGCCTCAAAATAAGGCGATTTTTCAAATTTTGGCCCCAAATAAAAAAATTTCATAAAAATAGCTTTCAGCTATTAAGTGATATATTTTCACACAAAATTTCCTCTGATCAATGTAGTAAATTACATAAATGATCTTCATAATGGATAACAACTCCATACTTATTCATCATTCAACCTTTTTTTTTTCTCTTTTTAATTTTACTTTGATTTTTCTTTTTTCTTTTCTCTTTTTATTTTTAATTTTTCCCAACCCTTACTTTTTTTCCTTTTCTTCTCTCAACTTCTTTTTTTCTTTTTTCTCCTACTTTGATTTTTTATTTTTTTTCCTTTTTTGTTCTTTTTAGTTTTTCTCAACCCTTACTCTTTTTTTTCCTTTACTCCTCTCAATGTTTATTTTTATAAAAAAAAAAATTTCTTTTTTTTTTTTTCTTTTTAATGTTTTCTCAGCCTTTATTTTTATTTTATCGTTTTATAACAAAATTTCTCAAACTTTATTTTTTTTTCCTGTTCTCTCTCAACTTCTATATTTTATTTTATTTTTATTTTTTAAAATATTTTTCTTCATTTTTTTCTTTTTCTGTAATTTTTTTCTTCAATTTCTTCCCATCAAGTTATATTCCATGAGCAAGAGTTAACACTATCACATTATAGAGGCGAGCCTTATGACTTTCAAGCAACAAACTACGTTTTATAGACAAGAATTGACACTACCACATTGTAGAGGCAAAACTTATGACTTTCAAACAACAAGTTATGTTTCATGGGCAAGATTTGACACTACCACATTGTATTTTGATTTATGAGATATTCTATAAGTCTTACCTTAGAGTCAAGACTTAGCTCAAGGACTTTCAAACAATAAATTATGCCTTACGGGAAAGAGTTGACTCCACCACGTTATATTTTCATTTATGAGATGTTCTACAACTATTACTTTAGAGACAAGACTTAGCTCAAGGACTTTCAAACTACAAAATATGTCCCACGGACAAGAGTTGCACTACCACATTATGTTTTCATTTATGAAATGTTCTACAACTCTTGCTATAGAGGCAAGACTTAGCTCAGGGACTTTCAAACTATAAATTATGCCCCACATGCAAGAGTTGACACTACCACGTTAACCCTTGCCTTAGAGGCAAGACTTAGCTTAAGGGATTTCAAACAACAAATTGCGCCCTACGGGCAAGAGTTGACACTACCACATTATTTCTTCATTTATGAGATGTTCTACAACTCCCGCCTTAGAGGCACGACTTATCCAAAAAGAATTCAAACAAGTTACGTACATTGGGCAAGAGTCAACACTAACACATTCTGTCTTTTTACTTATGAAATGTTATATAACTCTTGTCTTAGAGGTAAAACCCAACCTAAGGACCATCAAACAACAAGTTATGCCCCATGAGCAAGAGTTGATACCACCACTACCACCACATTGTGTATTGATTTAGAGATGTTTTGTAACTCTTTCCTTAGAGGCAAGACTTAGACAAAGGACTTTCAAGTAACAAGTTGTGCTCCATGAGCAAGAGTTGACATTACCACATTGTGTTTTGATTTATGAGATATTCTATAACTCTTGCCTTAAAGGCAAGACTCAACTTAAGGACTTTCACACAACAAGTTACGCCCCATGGGTAAGCATTGACACTATCACATTATGTTTTGATTTATAAGATGTTCAATAACTCTTGCCTTAGAGGCAAGATTTAACCCAAGGACTTTTAAACAAGAAGGTATGCCGCATGGGCAAGTGACACTACCACATTATGTCTTGATTTGTGAGATGTTCTATAACTTTTTCATTAGATGCACGAATTAGTCCAAGGACTTTCAAACAACAAGTTATTCCCCATGGGCAAGAGTTGACACTATCATATCGTGTCTTGATTTATGAGGCATTCTATAACTCTTGTTTTAGAAGCAAAACTTAGCCGACAAGTTACACCCCATGGATAAGAGTTTATACTATCATATTGTGTCTTGATTATGTGATGCTCTATTATTAGTCTTACCTCTAAGATAAGACTTAGCCCAAGAACCTCTCCAAAGAACAAGTTACGATCAATGGACAAGTATTGACACTACCACATTGTTTCTTGATTTATTAGATGTTCTATAACTCTTGCCTTAGAAGCAAGACTTAACTCAAGAATTTTCAAACAACAAGTTATGCTCCACAAGCAAGACTTGACACTACCACATTGTGCCTTAATTTATGAATTGTTCTATAATTTTTGCTTTAAAATCAAAATTTATCCCAAAAAACTTCATAACAATAATTCATTCCCTTAAATTTGCTTTGATGTCCAAAAAAGAAGATCCCTTTGCAGATTGTTTAATTTTTTATTTATTAAAAAAATATAATAGAAGTTGAGAAAAAAGAAAAAAAAGAATAAACAAAATAGAGAAATAAAAAAAAGATTGAGAAAGAAAAGACAAGAAAAAAAAATAAAGGTTAAGAAAAAAGTGAAGAATTAAAAAAAATTGAGAAAAACAAAAATGAGAGAAAAAAATAAAAATAAAGTTTGAGAAAACTGAGAAAGAAAAAAGAGAAATAATGAAAAAAAATTAAAAAATTAAAATAAAGGCTGAGACAATTGAATTAAAAAAGGAAAAAAAAGAAAAAAATAGATAATATTTGAGAAAAAAGAGAAAAAAAAAGACTGAAACAAAATGAATTAAAACATGAAAATAAAAATAAAAAAAGAATAAAAAAGTAAAAATAATAAAAATAAAAATAGCATTTGAGAGATAAATGAGTATGAAAAGTTTAAAATTATTTGAGGTGTAGATGAACAAAATGTATTTGTACTATACTTAAAAAAGAAGGAAGACTAGTCTTTAAAGACTTTTGGGTCAAAAATTTAAAGTCACCCACTATTGAAGTTATACCATGTAATTTCTTGTCTCAAATGTTACAAGAACTTGAACTTCCATGCACTTGAACCAAAAAAGAGGAAAAATCTTGTAGAAATTAGAGAAGGGTGGGACTGTCAAGCTTGGAGGGTTGTTCTACACTTTAAATTTAGAATAACTGATTTCATCACCTTCTCTCATAGTGAAATTAAACGAATTTAATGAGTTAATCACTGCTTACCTTGACTTAAAAGAAACTACTATACTAAGAACCCTAAAGGAGTATTGTGACTTGCTGCTTGAAGGGAGAGAGGTAGCTTATTATTTTTGAAAGAATTCTATTTATTTTATAGAATCATTATGAGTTAAAATACGTCAATTGACCCTTAAATAGGCTATCTAGAACCTCTTCTTTTAGATTCATTTTTAGTCACAAATTGGTTTAAGTAGGTGATGCAACTATTTAGGAGTTCAAGCTACTTAAAAGTAGGGCTGGCAACGGAATCGGAACTTTCCGTTCCGTTTCGATAGTGACATTTTCGATTAATTTCCGGTACCAGTAACGACACGGTCCGGTTGGTTCTGGTTTACCGATACCCAATGGTTCGAAAAATGATACCGGTCCGGACCTACGAAAAATTTCGGTATTTTCGATTCCGGTTGACCGGTTTTCGGTTCGTAATGTTTAAATTTTGGCTTTTTTTTTCTTTAAAACTTGGTTTGCAACGACTCTTTTGACCGTTGCATTTCAACCGTTATTACCCCTCCCCCCTTCCAATTACCCCCCCCCCCCCTTTAAATTTTTTACTATAAATATACTTCATTTCAATTATTTTTTTCACACAAATATTATCAATTTTCATACTCTCTCTTACTATTCTCTCAAATTCTCTCTAAATATTTCTAGCTTTATTATATTAGTTGAACACTTGAAGTTGAGGATTCATTTATTATATTAGTCGGAGTTGAAGATTTTTTGAAGATATTACAAGCTTCAATTATCATCTTTTAATTCCGACATTTGTTATACGTCTGCTTTTACGCAGGCGTTCGGTATATTTGTTCCAACTTTAATATCTTTTTATTTACATTAATTATCTATATTTTTTATTTTTAGTATCTACATTTATTTACGAACATCAATTTGTATTTGTATTGCTTGTTTTAATATTTTATTTTGAATTATGGATTTTGAAAAAAATAGTAGTGGTAAAAATCAAATTTTGGTAAGGTCTTTCGTAGAAATAAAAAAAAAGTAAGGCTAGTACTAGTTCATTACCGGCTAGATTTAATGAAACTTCATTATCATAACTTAATGGTTTCGATGTTGGTATCGGTATGGAATTAGATAATGAGACCCTGAATAGGCGTTATAATAATTTTGAGGAAGACTTACCAGAGGAAGATGATATAGAAGAACAAGAATTAGGTGATACCCCTACCCCTACTAGTTCGGTTACGGAATTACCGAAACACGATGAAGAACTGCCCCATTTACCAGAATTTACTAGGGCCAAAGGTACCGAACGTACTAAAAGGTCTTTAGTTTGGAAATTTATGGAGCATGATAGGGTAAAAAGTACTGCTACTTGCAATAAATGCAAGAATGTTTTTAAACATTTGACTGGGGGGAAAATGGCGGGACAGGATTGCTAACTTCGCATTTGATGAGATGTAATAAAGAATTTATTCGTCTAAAAAATGAGGCTAAGGCAAAAAAAGATGGTACAACATTTGTACATGAATTTGTAGGAGGTAATATTGTTCAAACGCGTTTAGACATGTTTAACCCGGTTGAAGCAAGTTCATCCTCGACATATAGTGAAGATGTAGATAGAGAAGAACTAGCGAAAATGGTTGTTGTTATGGGTTTGCCTTTTAGTTTTTCTTCGCATCCTGGTTTTATTCATTATATTCAACGAGTATATAATCCCCCTTTTAAAGTTTTTTCACGAAATACAATTAAAAATGATATTTTTAAATTTCAAGTTGAACATTGTCATTTTCTTCGTTGCTTATTTGATAAATTTGATGGTAGAATATCTGTTACTTCTGATATGGGTACTAGTGTTGTCGGTAATGATTGTTTTACTCTCACGGCTCATTGGATTGATCACGATTGGAACATGCAAAAAAGAATTATTGCTTATAAATATGTCGATGAGTCTAAAACCGGTATGTATATAGCTAATACAATAGCGGAGAGCATGAAATATTTTAGATTTATTGGTAAACCTATGGCATGCACATTAGATAATGCTTCTAATAATTTGAAAGCTATTAACGAGTTAAAAACTAGATTATGTTTAATGTATCAAGATCATTTTCATGTTAGATGTTCTGCACATATTTTACATTTGATAGTACATGATGGTATTCATTTGTTTGGAAATGGTTGTATTAAAGTGCGAATTGCTTGTAATTCTATGTTTAAAAATAAAAAAAAGGCTGTAATGGATGATTTTAAACGTAAATGTGAACAATATGACCTTCCATATAGAAAAATTTCAAAAGAAATTCCTACTAGATGGAATTTTTTGTTTCAAATGTTTGAAGTTGCTGTTATATATCGTAAACCTATAAAATTAGTTTATAATTCTTATAATGAGGATGTTAATTTAATGCTAGATGAAGATGATTGGACTGAAGTAGAAGAACTTTGTAAATTTTTGAAAACTTTTTATCAAGCTACGAACACAGTATCTGCTCAATATACTCCAACTATTTGTTCTGTTTTAGTAACTATTACTGCTATTTCTAAAGTACTTGTTGAATATAAAAAAATATGTACTAACAAAGAGGCAATTGAAGCTATGATTGAAAAATTTTAGAAATATTATTTTCCTATTCCACAAATTCTTTTAACAACTAATTTATTAAACCCATTTTATAAAGAACATGGTACAGTGATGTTGGTTAGAAAATTATACAATAATTTAGAAATTGGACTTCATAAAAAGCCATCAGTTGAAACTTGTTATGCTAGCATAGTATCTACAGCTAGGAGTTCATATAACTTGTATGAAGTTATGGAACAAAATATTGGGCCGATTGAACCTCCTACTTCTAGACGTAGATATGATGATTTAGATGACGAGATGAGCGAAGAACTTGGTCTTCAATGTTGTAGGAGTGATGATTTTGATTTGTATCTTTCGCAGGACCGGGAAAATATTAGAGATGAAACTGAAAAATAACAACTTTTATCGTGGTGAAAGACCCGGATCAAACAATTTCCAAAACTTTCAAGGATGGTTCGAGATTTGTTATCAGCTCATGCTTCTTCAGTTGCTTCAGAGCAAGCTTTCAGCGCAGGAAGATTTATAATAGGAGATCATCGGTATTCTTTAGCAAGGGATAGTTAGGAGATTTCGGTATTATTTAGAGATTGGATCAATGCCGAACGAAGAAATTTTGGGCTCCCTAAATTACCGCCCCATATTGAAGACGAAATAGATGAAATTTTTGAGGAAAATAGTGATGATGGAATGGAAGCAATGGAGGAACAAGGAGATAGACCAATTCCGTAGGATTTATCCGTCGAAGAATTAGAAAAGTTATGCCAAAAAAAATATAGACAATTTAGATATTAATAAGATTCTACAATAGAAATCTAATTCACACAGAACTCTTCCTAGAAGGTGGCTGCGTAGATTAGATTTACATTTAATATCTTTGTAAGAAATGTACAACGTATGAAATTTGAATAAATATAACGGCTATTCGCCTAATTTTGTTTTAAATTTTCTCTTTTGTTTGTTGCAATTATGAAAATAAAATAAAATTATATTAAGTATTTAAGTTTATAAAGTTAGATTTTTTTTTAACTTCTTAAACTTACTAAAAATATTATATTAACTTAACATATATTTTTTAAGTTAAAATTTAAAACCTTTTACAATAATGAAAACTTAAACTTATTATAAAAAAGTTAATAAATTATATAAACTATATAAGTTAAATATATATATATATATATATATATATATATAACTTATATATTAATCTCATTAAGTTATAATTTAAATTAAAGCTTAAAAAAAAAAACTGGTACCAGCAGCGATATTTTGGTAACGTCCCAGTATCGCTCCGGTCCGTTCCTGTTCCACACCGGTAGCTAAAGGACCGGTTCGAACAAGGGAAATTTTTCGGTATTCTGATTTCGGTAACTTCTGTTCCGGCGATATAAAATGGTAATGAGGTTCCGGTACCGTTTCGGATCCGATCGAACTGGTTCGACGGTTCCGGTCCATTGACAGCCTTACTTAAAAGGTCAAAATAGTTGATGTACCTATTTGCTTTATTTATGTCTAAAAGAGTCTTTAACTTATTAGGCTTTTAGGACAGATTTTAGGTGTTGGTCTGTCCATTCTTTTCTCTTTTTATTTTACTTAGTTTGGACCTTAAATTAGTCCATTGATATAGACCTATATCTAATTTGTTGGCCTTGGGTTCATTAACTTGATTCATATAGCTCAAGAAAGTGACTCACCTACTAGCTTAATTATGTCAAGCAATCACATCAATATTTTATTCTATTTCTAGATCTTAATATAATTATTTTAACTTAAAACTTATATACACTAGGTCGCTTTGAGCTTTAAACTGAAATACCACCTTACAATCCCAAGTTTAAATACCTTCATCGATGTTAACTTGATCATGCCACATTAAAATGTATAAACGATTTTCTTCAAACCTATTGTACCGTCACTAATTATATAAAAAATCGAGTCTGTTATCTATACAACAAGACTATGTCGAGTTCAATATAAGTAGAACGGGTGCACACAAAATATGAGGTATTGCAGAAATAACATGTATAAAATATATATGATCCTACATATATATATATTGCAAAATATATCATTATTATATAAAATATTTTTCTATGTAATAAACACTTATTATAAATATATTATACTTACTTTAGGAATATATCTTCATTATTTCTCTACGCACGTCCTACCAACTGTGCACTCCCCCCCCCCAACCCCTCAGTTCAATCTTTTCAAAAATTAAAACCCCTCAAAATGGTTGATACAGAATTTAAAATTAATTTGCTATTATGTGGTGAGAAAAAAGAATGAATTGTGTCATTTAATGATGTTTCAAGGTGGTAGAAGAGATGAGGATAGTGTCATTGGTTGATGATGATTTCATGTAATGAGACACACGAAAGGTGGCAGCAAGGAAGTGGTCACTAATGTTGCTTCTATTTTTGTATTCTACTATCGTTAAAATCACCGTTCTTATTACTTCAATCAATGTTTAGTTCTAGTTGACAATAATGGATGACAATTATAGTATAGGATAGAAGAGAGAATGACTTCAAAATGAAGAAATGAAAGCGAGAAATAAAATTTTAAAATTTGGGTATAACCTGATGGTCAATAAAATTTCAAATGAGCACCCAAGAGTATGACCTGATGGTCAATGAAGTGTGCTGAGAACTTGAGCCTTAATGGATAGAGTTACCGGATATCTGTTGCTGGTGGGAGGTAATAGGTATTCCGTGAATTTAGTTGAGGTGTACGAAAGCTGATTCGGACACCACAGTTATCCAAAAAGATATATATATTTCAAATGATAAAATTCAGAACCTATATTTATAATTTATTAAAAGTGTGAAGATTCTTAAAAAGTGATTTAAAGTTTTTGTCCTTCGTTAGAATTCTTCACAATAGACAAATTTATCTTTTCACTTTTTTTAAAAAAATTATTTAATAATTTAATCTGTAAAATAGAATTAAAAAATAGTGAACTACTCAATCCATTAGGAGTAAAATAGTTTGTCAAGCATATTATCCTAAAAAAAATTTGTTCACCACATCTAATTTTATACTCCCTCCATCCCATTTTATGACCGGACACGGAGTTTAAGAAATAAGGAAAGGCTTGGTAAAGTTTATCAAATTATTCTTTATAAAAAAATGTGTCAATATCTTTTTTTTTTAATTAGTGGCACCAATAAGGGAATTGTGCCTTTAAAAAGTTGCCAAATAAGGAAAGACGACACTTATTTTGGGACGAATTAAAAAGGAAACGATGACACATAATTTGAGATGGAGGAAGTAAAAAATAAACTAAATGTAACGTATTAAAAAAGAACACGTAAAACTCTTAAAACTCTTGGCTTTATGGAAAAGCTACTTCTTAAAAAAGGTAACATAAACGTCTTAAAAATCTTTATAAAAAGCGAAAAAAAATCCTTCAATGTGCGACTTCAAAGACGAAATGAAGGAGAATCTTAGTAGCTTAATTGGTTAGTTACCTGAACTTTCACCTTGTCGGTGAGAGTTCGATTCCCTACATTTTAATCCCCTCTCCTATTTCTCTTTCCCAAAAAAAAAAAAAAAGAAGACGAAATGAAGCCGCATGTTTTTGCTGGCCACGAGAAAAAGCTGTACTGAATTTGGGAGTTTATATTTGTCAGTACGTATATTACATTGATGAAGAATTCTTTACACTATTTTCTTTACCAATTGAATTTACTTATCATAACTTTTAATTTAGTTAACACAATGTTTACCTGAGTTCTTATTACATTGTGGTGTGTTCTTTCATATCCTAATAGATATCAACTAGATCTTGATAAATATTAATATATTCATAACACTCTCACTTGAATGTTTAATTGATAGATAATGTGCCTCGTTAAAACCTTACTAGAAAAAACCTAGTAGAAAAAAAATTAGTGAAGGAAAAAGAGTACACATCTCTAATGATACGCATTCCGGTTGCCTCATTAAAAACTTTACAAGGAAAACTCAGTGGTACAAAACTTTGAAAGGGGAAAAAAATACAACGCTTATTTGCTCCCCTGATGAGAACATCAATGAAATTTTGTATCCCG
This sequence comes from Capsicum baccatum var. pendulum, assembly GCA_030864225.1. Classification (NCBI taxonomy): domain Eukaryota; kingdom Viridiplantae; phylum Streptophyta; class Magnoliopsida; order Solanales; family Solanaceae; genus Capsicum; species Capsicum baccatum. Next base: position 27,146,818 of record CM061554.1, on the reverse strand, counting down.
ATCTTGTGCACCATCTTCTTGAAAGTTGTAGTTGAAAGAAACTTGGTGAATAACTCAACCACATTGTCATTTGAACGAATTTGTTGCACGTTACTATCACCTTTCTTTTTGTAGCTCATATGTATAGAAAAACTTTGATGAAGTGTGCTTTGTTCTATCTCCTTTTATGAATACTCCATTAAGATGTGCTATGCATGTTGCATTATCTTTGTATAAAATTGTGAGTACATTATCACATTTCAAACCATATTTTTCTCGAATGAGATGTATCATTGACCTTAACCATACACATTCTTGGCTTGCTTCATGAATAGCCATTATCTCAGCATGTTTCGATGAAGTGGCTAGATAGATTGCTTTGTATATTTTCAAGATATGACAGCATCCCCACATGTGAACACATTGTATGTTTGAGACCAAGATTTATGCGAGCCAGATAAGCACCCAATATTAGCATGACCAATAAGATCGGGACTGCAATCTTGCTAATAAATTAACTGAAAAGGCTATATCAAACCTTGTAGTAGTTGCAAGATACATGAGTGCACCAATTGCACTAAGATATGGTACTTCATAACCAATTCAATTCGGTATATATTTCTCATGTCAGCAAATAATCTATTGCATTGAAAAATCTCCAAGAGTTCTAATAATTTTCAAGCTATAAGCTTATGCAATATAAGGATTATAAATAAGTTTTCCAGAAACTTTTGTATGTTTCAAACATTTTGAATCCTTAAAAAGTTTTCATATGATTTTGTTAAGTGACAATATTCAACATTTCACATGTGACATCTTCAAGTGTCTGGACTGCAAATCAAATAAGTTTTATGCTTAACAAGATGCATCATTTCACGTCACTTGATAAATATTTCTACGTCAGCATGCCTAAATAAATGTAGAGTTCAGATTCTCATAATCTTTTACAATATTGCGCCAATATTGTATCAAAGATATCGTTAATGATGTATCATTTTGTATAGGTTCACAATGCAACATAACATTTTGAGATTTCATCATTTCATTATTTTCAGGTACCTGAACCTCCCATAAGGTTTCATGAAGTGTTATGTCGTAGGCTCTTCAAGAGCACATTGCCTTCTTATTACGATTATTTGCTCCTTATTATTTTCAAAGATTATTTCATTTTGAACCGATTGGTTTACCACACTTCACGCATGTATAGACCTTGTCCTCCAGGGACACAAAATAGGAGCACTTGTAGCTTAAATATGAGATGCTTTCGGCATTTGACTTGAATTATCTTTTGAATGAGGATCTGATGATAATTCCTAACATATTTCACAGCTGCTTATAATCTCCCCTTTATGTTAGGAAAACTAACATACATCCTCCATTTTTTTTAGGAATCCATCTTTATGCATCATGGTATATTTATTAATTGTATACCGCACATCAAAATTAATAGATAGAATAGTTGGTTCCTGACCTTGAACCAATTGAGAGGAAAGAAATAATCATAATTTATTGGTCTAATGCATACAAGTGCATATCCTATTTCAGACCAATACATGAAACTTTGTTCTCATTAGCAATGGTTTAACTATTTATTGAAGGCATTCAGTGCCAGATCATCATCATCAAGATGAATTATCTTGACTACACAATCTGAAAGTTATGCTCTTAACTCAATTTTATTGAGAAAACAACTTTATAAATGTCAAATTGCAGATTGACAATAAATGCACATGTGATCATCTTATATTGATGCATTTTAATAGATCACATGACTGGTGAACGGGCCTATATTCACATTTTATAGGATCCAATTCCAATATTAGTTGGTCCAACCAACTTATCATGAGAACAAGCAACATTAAAAGTTCAAGAAGAATTTTCTAACTCTTCAATATTTGTTTAATACTTAACATGCACATCTTAGGAATGTCATAATCGTTCATGACAATATATGAACTTTCATTCTAGCAAAGTCCAAGTTTACTATGACATATACCTTTTACTTTAGTAAATTTCAGATTTACTATTACATGAATAAATTTCAAATTTACTATTACATGAAGTAGATTTCAAAATAGCTCTTCTCAGTTATTCTGTCTCTTTCGGAGGTGAGTTGTGATACCATCACAATCAAGTGCACGTTTACATTAATAAGGTTCTCATTCCCCCATAATGTAATATAATTGTGCCTTAAGCCTATCAAATTATGATAGCTTATAGCCTTTTTCAAGATCGAGGCATGAAAGCATGTAAAATATTATTATTATGTCTCTTTTTCACGTTTATGTGCATTTATTCAACCACTTGTCTTCTTCCAAACATGTTATGTACTACTACCACATTCACTTCAGGAATGAAGAATATTCAATAGAATATTTTTCACGACTTTTCATGAAATACACATTATTTTGTCTTAGCCGTCATAATATCATCAATATGATGCATTGAGATTCAAACTCAATGTCTTATCCATACGAAGACGTCTTAGAATCATAAATCGATGGGACTTTGAACCCAATATCTTATCATCATGGTGCATTGAAACTTTTCACTTAATGTTTGAAGTCAACCACACAACATTATTACATAATTGCATTATCAAATTTAATCAAACTATGCAGTATAAGCATAAGATTGTGGTACAATGGTTTAGGATAAAATCAACACACTTTTCAATATTCAAAATATATGCTACACAATTTACAATATACCGACACTGTGATTCAATTGTGAATTAATAGGTAACAATATGTATAATATTAAATTATCACTAATACATATGTCCACGTAACTAATATATAATATTTAAGCATAATCAATCTCTATATAAATACAACAATATTGTAAATGTAGAATATTTTATTATTAAAATATGCCATACTCAAATATGATGGTGCATCATATTAATGTCTTTAATGAGAGGTGCATCAAAAGGTTCATACTTACTGCTTACAAAAGGTTCATACTTACTGCTGGACCAGAATCTCAGTTGGTTAGAGTTTCATGTTGATAACGTGTTATAAAATATAAATTAAGAACAACAATAATAAATAGAAAGAGAAGAGGGAACTTCTTTATTTTGAGGATACAATGAACAAAACTCCTCTATTTATAAGGAAAAATATTTCTAGTTTCTCTCTAAAAGATAAAAGAAAGATATTTTAATGATACAATGAACAAAATCCCTCTATTTATAGGAAAAAATATTCCCAGTTTCTCTCTAAAAGATGGATATTTCATATCCTATTAAATATCAACTAGATCTTGATAGATCTTATCTATATTCTTGATAGACATTCACTATAATGTAAATACATTCATAACATATTGTTAGTTTTCAATTATAGCTCCTTGTGAGAACACTAGCCTACCAAAAATTAGGTATTTGAAATCAGCCAAATTCTAATGGTATATTCATATTTTTCCATTGCTGCTAAAATTCTTTGACTAATTTGTGATGGATTCCAACTCCTCAAACATTCACATGAAATAGAAATTCCCCCTTTTTAATTATACAACGTGAAAGGAGTAAACAATAAACACTATTTTTAAAAAATATGTCTAAATCCAAATATTTTGAAATTGATGTTAAATTTATAATCTAAGTTCTAGAAATTTATTTTTTAGGGTATAAGTGTGAACCTCACCTATAGTATGTCGGAGAAGTTTTATATTATAATTTTTATAAAAAAAGTCAGAGATTTTAGAGAAATAAATAAGTCAAATCACCTAGATAATCAAATTTACGGGGAAAAGAATAAGACGATTAAATGAAAAAAATAACAAAAGAGTTAAATTAATAAATTATTTATAGAATTAAAGTAATATGTTTTATGTTGGATATACTTCTAATCGACACTAACCTTTGAAATATCTATGAATTAGGTAAAGAAACTAAGTATGTTAATTGTCTTTCTTGGATGAACTAAAGATTCAAATGTTCACTCACATGTATGTGTAAAAACGAATGGATCAAACAATGTACAAAGTATGCAATATACAAATTTTACAAATTATTGTATATATTGATATGCCATGAAATTTTTTTATCTTTTAAACTTGGATCGAAAATTTGATTTCTCATAGAAAGTTGGAGGAAGTATATTTTTTCATTGAAAAATTGGATGAAATAAACATATCACCACTGAATGAAGTAGCCAGAAAGCATATTAATGTAATTTCTACAAATTATTTTTGAAGTTTTAAGTTAAAAATATAGGAGAAATATAATTTATGCTATAAATTATTTGAATCAACAAAAGCAACGAAAAGATTTATTTATTATTATCAATATTGTTGATACAATTTGCCGTTTAAATAGATTGATGACATGCAATACAAAATAATTATATGTAAAATTACTTAAAATCAAATAATTAAAATCCAAAATTATAATGAAATGTTTAAGAAAGTTGCTTGAATCTGATAAAGCTCAACTCCAAATTATAGTCACTATTAAGGGTGTGCTTGGTAAAAAGGAAAATATTTTTTGAAAAATATTTTCTGATTTTTCATGTTTAGTTGATATAAATGTTCTTTTAAAAATATTTTTCAAATATATGTATTTTCCTCAAATTGAAGAAAATCGGGGTTGAGAATTGGATGTCCAGTTGGGTCCCAAGTCGGATATCTAGCCATTGGTACTTTGCATCTTCATGGAGATTATTGATCTCTATGGTGGAATCATTCGGGCGACCTGAGAGGCGGTGATTTATGATCAAAACCTTTAGTCCGATAGGGGGATAGTGTGAAGCTCATTCCCTGATCCTTACATCCGAGATGGTGCCCAACACTCTCTTACTTTCTCTTTGATAGCGATGTTGCTTGAGTGCGTGAAGCAGGTCCAGGTCTTGCTAGAAAAAACCACTCTATGAATTGCCATCCGTAAACTTGGGGTAAGTGTCTAATTCTGAGGTCGGGGTTGAGTCTAGAGTCGGGTCCATGTCAAGATTGGATCTAGAGTCTAAGGCTTTGGATTTGGTTCGAGGTCGAGAATTAGAAGTCAGATTTCAGGGTTTGGAGTTCAATCGAAAGTCAAGTCATGGGTCATGGTATAAACTTCTGCTCCATCTCGGTTCAGGTTTAGGATCTCGGATCAGGTATCGAGCCAAAATTGAATGTCGAGACCAGAGTTGAGGTTGAAAGTCAGGATCAGAATCAAATATCAGAGTCGAGTTGATTTTGCTGTTATGGTTAGGTAATATGCAGATTCCTTTAGATTGTTACCTAATTTTTTATTTTGATACCTACTTTTTAGTAGTTTTAGTTTTCTTTTGTATAGTTTATTGAATGGGTTTGCATTTTTCATTAGTCAGCTAGGCTAGTTTTGAGATTTTTCTCATTCTCTTCTCTCTCTCTTGATCTCCCTCTTCTCTCTAACATCTTTAATATATTCTTTGATGTGACCGAGCCACTCCGATGATGTTGGCGTCTTAGTAGCATCAACGATAGGTAAGTAAGCTCTCTTTATTTCCCTTTCGTCTCTTTCTCTTTTCTTCTTTCTCTTTTTTTTCTCTCTTTCTATTTCTCTCGTCGGGGAGTTTGTGCTTCTACGTTTTGACTTCGACGATGGAAAGTCAACGAACCACGCCGAATATAAGCGAGAGTTAGAAAAGAAAAAAAGATCTTTCCATAGTCATTCAGGTCAGGTTGAATCGACGATTGTCGGTGGTCACTCTAGAGGGTCAAAAAAACTAGGTTTTTGTTCACCAAGCTTGGTGATCTCAAGACTAGACTTTATTCGATGACCTTCCTATGAAACTCCGGTAATAATATTTCGGCCACCAATTTCTACATTATTTTTACCAGAATCCAACAAAGCAAAGAAGAAAGAGTTTATGATCTCTAAGCATATCCCAATGATTTCTAACCTTTAATTTTTATTTTATCTCACTAGTTCTTGTATCTTGACTTCTTTTTAGTTTATTTGAGGCTATTTGCTTTCTTGTATCGGTATTTACTGATTGTTGTTTTAGGTTATTTGGCCTTATAGTGTGCCTACCGTTTCTTTTGCTCTATTTTTTAGTAGTGGCTTTGGTGGCTGATATAGGCTAGGGTCATGTTCTAGGGGGTTGGGGTCAATTTTGGGTGTAGGGGAAAAAAGAAGGGCGGGGTTGGGGTTAGGGTTGGGGTCAAAGTCTAGTAATCGGTTAAATTTTGAGTATGAGGTGAGGTGTAGTAGAGGTAAGTATGATCCGAGAGATGATAGGTTGGGGGTAGGGTCTTGAAACATAGGTACCCTTCAGGTCAGTTCATAGAGCTCACAAAGATTCTTATAAAGAAGGAGATCAATATTGCGAGTGTCTAGGAGCCCAAGTGGGTAGGATTTAAGGCTAGAGATGTGAATGGGTACAAATTGTGGTACTCAGGAAGCGAGAGGCGTATTGTAGGTATCTTAGTAAGATGAAGAGCTTAGGTGAAAGGTAGTGGAGTTTAAAAGGGTCAGCGATAGATTGATGACAATTAGGTTAGTCATTGAAGGGTTTACTCTGAACATTTCACAATCGGTCTCCCAGGTGGCCTCCTTAACTGGATGGTGTCGCCACTGAATTATATATATACACGAAACATGACTTATTATAGCAACATTAGTGGCGACCCTATTTGTTGCTATAAAATAAACTTTTAGTGGCAATTCTCTTGAGTCGTCACTAATTCTGAAATTATCAATTCTCACTAATACCAATATTTTGGCTTTGTGGTAGTTGGTACATCTCTAAACCAACACTATGAAGTGTTGTCTTTCCTAGTGTACAACCACACATTGGCATCCTTATGGACACATTTTTAAAACATGGCAATTTAAAGCGTGGCAATGTTATATAGTCTATAAGATATTGTTTATATGCAACAATTTTGATTGCAATATCCACCGATCACTATTATACATTTTTATCCTATTTAAATGATTTCAAAAACTAAATTAGCTTATAAATAACTCAAATATATAGATTTTCATTTAACCTTAAAAAATGTCTTATAATACATACTAATAAAGAAATATTTCAGATGTACAGTTGCAGTGATTTCAACTAAATGAAATGTAAAAACATGATAATTGTTCAAAATTGAAATGTTACATTCTCATTGAAGTTTGATATTATTTTCCAAGCCACTGGAGCTGTCTTTGACATGTGTTTAATATAAAGGCTCAAACCTTTCTTGTGAATTTAGGCAATCTCGAGCCAAGAATCTTTGTCTTTATATCACGATAGTCTTCAAATATCAAAGGATTGTCAAACATGCAATAAGAATGCGAGTTGCACTATCATTTTCAATAATATTGGCAGGAAAAATACCAAGCTTCAGTATTAAGTTGGTTGAACATATCTTTTTCAACAATCAGTTCAACAGTGAGTTGGTTTGTCATTCACAATTCTGTATCTAAATTCAAAGCTTATAAAATATAAAATAAGAAGGCAACCAAATCATATCACATAGAAATTAAGAATTTAATACCAAAAATCACCTTATAAAGCACTTCTAGTTACTTTACTTAAAGTATTTATCATTTATTCTATGTTACATAATCAAGAATCAATATAACATCAAGTAACTAAAAATATTTCACCCCAAGAAAGTTATTTGCAAGGCCCCGAGACTACACCATTGGCGTCACAAGTTGCTTACGACCCCATAGGACCACAAGCTAATCCATGACTGGTACCTGCTGTGAGCACTAAATAAAAATCATGAAGTATATCCATAAGTAAAACTGAAAAACACCATAAGTTTCATAAAACTAAATCAATACTGAGTATATCTAAAGCTAATCAATACTGACTAAAACTAAAACTGAAAGTGTCTGAAAGCCTCTAAACATCTGAAATAAAAGGGTTGATGGGACATGCCCTAACTAACTCCAATTATTGTCTAAAAATAACTAAATTACTGAAAATACTATAAGAAATGTAATGGCTAAATAAATATCACATCCTCAATTGATGAGGACTCACTACTGTAGCTGCAGCTGATAGACTGATCTGGCTAAGTATGGTCAGGAACCCAAGCATCCGAACCTATGATATGAGACATCATAACGCAAAGAGAGAGTATGCATCAATACTTTGAATGTACTGGTATGCTAGGTTAGGTTAGGCTGTTATACATGGGTTCACGTGCATGAGAATAATAACTAAATATCATAAAAATAACTGGATGAAAGTATATGCAAGACTGGGACTACTGTAACTACTGAACATGCAGTACTAAGCATATATCATCTGTCTGAATTAGTCTAAAGCTGAAGTACTAAGTTTCTGATAACTGAATAACTGGCAACTGAGAGTCATGATCCTGTAGAACTAAACTGAATTCTGTACTAAATACGGAATACTAATATTGATTACTGAATACTAAAATGGTAACTGTGGGAGTTATCATCTAATTGACATACCCCAATTATAGACTGATTTGGGGTCCAATTTGTAACCCCAGTTGGAAGGGTGTTAGCACCGTGCCACGGGTTACTAACATTAGCTAGGTCAACCCTAATTTGGCAGGAAAACTCATGAGATATATATGGTTACGTCAACCCTTGTCTGACAGGAATACAATTTACCCTACGCTTTCTACATAGTTCTGTAACTCAGGGACTTCTACTAAGGGCCAAACCTTCTGCTGGCAGGAATATCCCCATACCTGGGTTTGATCGGTGCTGAATCCTACTCCCAACTGAATCGACATTGAACTGATCACTAAACTATACTAGGCTTGACTGAACTCACACTAATTTTGTTGACTGACCAAATGTTACTGTTTGGGATACTACGAAATCATTCTATTTTGACTGGAGACTAGACAAATAGCTAATTTTTTGGGTATTAAATACCCCCAGGACTTGATAGCATAGATAATGGAACCATGTCTCAACTTTAAAAGTATCACACATAGAATATCATGCACAATTCCTTCACATAGACATTTTATCAAATACCTAGGATGCATAAAACTTGTACATGAGAAAGAGCAATATATGAATCGCATGACTACTATTCAACATCACAATTTACGAATTTAACATGAGGGTTACATAAATCAACACACATTCTAGTTTATTTACATGAAACTCAAAATATTCTTGGCTTGAAACCCACATAACAACACATACATGAAGACAATTTCATTCAAGAATGTAAATCATAATCTAAGTCTTAAAAAAAGATTCTTGAACTTCAAGGGTGGAAGGGACCTAAGTATGAACACCTAAACATACCTTGATTGAAGAATTCGTGTATTTCTTTGTGGGTCTCTTGAGGTTAACCTTGAATGTTAAAGAGCGAGGGTTTATTCTTGAGAGAAAAAAAGTGAATAATTATGTATCTATGCTATTTGGGACTGAAATTATGTGTTTAGGATGGTTTTGATGTGAGATAAAAGACCTTATTGTCCTCCAATATGCGGAATCAAAAGCTAAAAAATTTAAGAGCGTGCTATGGAGCGTGCGTCGTATGCTATAGAGCTCCGAACTGGAGCGTGCGCCACATGCTCTATCGCATGCTCCCTAGGGGTGGACTGGAGTGTGTGTCGTACGCTAATTGCACGCAACTGCTGTTTTGGATTTCCAAACATGTCCTTACGCTTGTCCAAAAATTCTAAAACTCACCCGAGATGTACCTTTGACAACCCCGATCATGAATCAACTTTAAAATCAACATTCTATGGCCGGAAAGTTTAGGAATGAAATCATAAAAGTTTAGGAGTTTTATAAATGAGTAAGTATCTACACTTAGTTTTATTTTAGATTCTAAGTGTCTTTAGCAAGCACTAAGAGCTGAATTAAGCTAAAAACGCATAGGGTATTACAATATCTCCTTCTTGGAAACATTCGTCCTCGAATGAGACTGGTTAGACTGAGAATACTTATAGACTGAGGTTATATACTAACATGCACAACTGAAATATAACTGAATCTTTAAACATAACACATGGTTGAACTGATTCGTGAATGCATGAATGACATAAGAATGATATGCTGTTGGAATTGAGTATAAAGTAGAATAAATCTAAGGAAGACTGTTACCTTAGGCTGAGTATGAGTTTACATAAAAGAGATGAGGGTACTTGGTTCGCCTGTCTGCTTCTGCTTCCCAAGTGGCTCCCTCAACGGACTAGTTTCTCCAAAGAACTTTGACCAAACGAACTTCTTTGTTCCTTAGTCTGCGAGTCTGACAATCGAGGATTTCGATTGGAACTTCTTCGTAAGCGAGACTATTCTAAATATCTACACTCTCTATGGGGACTACAATTGCTAGGTCAGCTATGCACTTCTTTAGCAAGGAGACATGAAACACTGGGTGCACTAATGCTAAGTCGCTAGGCAGCTCAAGTTCATAGACTACCTTTCCGAAATGACTCAAAATCCTATAAGGACCAATATATCGTGGACTAAGCTTTCCTTTCTTGCCAAGCCTCTTTACTCCCTTCATGGGAGAGATTTTCAAATACCCAAAGTTACCAATCTCAAACTTGAGATCTTTTCTCTTCACATCCGCATAAGATTTTTGTCGTCTTTGGGATGCTTTAAGCCTTTCCCTGATCAACTGAACCTTCTCTAAGTCATCAAATACTAAATTGGGACCTATCAGTACGGTCTCCCCTATCTCAAACCAACTAATAAGAGATCTACACCTCCTCCCATAAAGAGCTTCAAATAGAGCCATCTAAATACTGGAATAATAGCTGTTATTATACGAGAACTCAATCAAAGGTAAGTGTTCATCCCAACTACCCTTAAAGTCAATGATACACACTCTCAACATATCCTCTAGAGTCTAAATGGTCCTTTCTGCTTGACTTGTCTGAGGGTGAAAGGCAGTACTGAGATGGACTTGGGTACCAAGACCCTTTTAGAAGGCTTTCCAAAAATAAGAGGTGAACTGCGTACCTCTATATGAAATGATAGACAATCGGACACCATGTAACCTAACCAACTCTCTAATATAGAGCCTGGCATAGTCCTCGACTAAATAAGAGGTATGGACTGGAAAGAAATGAGCAGACTTGGTCATCCTGTCTATAATAACCTAAATCAAATCATGATGATGATGAATACGAGGCAAACCCATCACGAAATCCATGTTTACTTCTTTCCACTTCCATGTGGGAATACTAAACTCCTGCATGGAACCACTAGGCTTTTGGTGCTCAATCTTCACCTGCTGACAAGTAGAGCACTTAGCCACAAACTATGCAATGTCTCTCTTCATCCCACTCTACTAATAGACTTCCCACAAGTCGCGGAATATCTTAGTGGCCCCTTGCTGAATAGAGTAACGCGCACCATGTACTTCAACAAGAATTTGTTATCTCATGTCATCTACACATGGCACACATAGCCTACCCTGGCAATTCAATGCACCATCTTTCTCTTAGGAGAAAACCTCTACTTTCTGGTCTCTGAATGACTCTTTCAGCTTAGCTAAACTGGGATCCCTGTCCTACTTTTTTTTTGCCTCAGAAACTAAAGAAGATTCTGAACTATTCTGCACCCAAACACTACCCTCAGTTGAATCTACCAAATGCACACCTAATCTGGTAAGCTGATGAACCTCCTGAACCAACTTATTCCTATCATTCTCAACATGTGCAATGCCATCTATAGACAATTTACTAAGAAAATCTGCCACTACATTGACCTTGCCTGGACGATAAAAAATACTCATATCATAATCTTTCAGCAATTCTAACCACCTTCTCTAATGAAGATCCAACTCTCTCTACAAAAATATGTATTGTAAACTTTTATGATTCGTGAACATATTAACGTGCACCCTGTACAGATAATGCCTCCAAAATTTTAAGGAAAACACTACGATTGCAAATTCCAGATCATGGGTAGGATAATTCTTCTCATAGGGCTTAAACTGTCTAGAGGCATAGTGTAATGCCCCGAGTCTATACCCCAAATGCTATACGGTGCTTACAATCCCAAAGGACCATAATCTAACCTATGACTGATATTTGCTGTGAGCACTGAATGATAATTATGTAATAAAATACAGAAAATAGGCTGAAATGCCATAAGGTTCAAAATATCTAAAATATTGATAAAATATATTACTGAAATAATAATCAACAAAAATGAATACTATCTGAAAGTCTAGTCTGAAAAGCCTCTAAACTGAATTGTCTGAATGTGGAGTTGATGGGACAATCCTCCAACTAACTCTATCTAATGAAATACTGCATCTATTGAGAAATTAAAATAATAAAATATCCTCAATAGATGAGGACTCACTACTAACTCTGACATTGTTGGTTGAATTTGAATCTGTCTATGCATAGTTGGGAACCTGAGCATCCAACCTATGATATAAGACATCATAGCGCAAAGAAAGAGTATGTGTTAGTATGTGGAATGTACTAGTATGCTAGATGAGGTAAGGCCGAATGCAAGGGTTCATATGCATGAACAATAACTGACTAAATGATATACAGTAACTGAATATGAGAGTACATGGATAACTGATACTACTGTAAATACTGAGTATGCACTATTGTGCATATAAAAAAATACTGTGACTGAGCTTGTCTGAAGCTAAGTCCTGAGTTCTGATACTTAGTAATTGATATCTAAAGTTATTGATAACTGAGTTACTGATACTGATTGATTGTATTTGATAGTCCTGGTTTTGTAGAACTGAACTGGGTTCTATTCTGAAGACTGAAACTAAAAATGAAATTGTGGGAGGTAATCATCTAACCTGCATGCCCCAAATAAGATAACTGAGTTGGGGTCCAACCTATGACCCCAGTTGGAAGGGTGTTAGTACCGTGTCACGGGTAAAGACACCGAAGAGTCACCCTCTACTGGCAGGTGCCCTAATCGAGAATGGTGGTATCCTCTACTGGCAGGTAAAGCACCTCATCAACCCTCAACTGGAAGGTTTGATGTCTCAACCTACGCTAGCTACGTAGTTTTAGAATGCAAGGATTGCTTCTAAGGATCACACCCTCTACTGGCAGGTGAGCCCCTATCCTTGGGTTCACTCGGTGCTAAATTCTACTCCCAACTGAAAGACACTGAACTGAGTATACTGAACTAGACTGGACTGATACTGAGTTTTTCTTAGTTCTATAACTGATTGAGTTCTACTGAGTTCTATAACTGACTGGATTATACTAATTGGGACATGACTGATACTATTCTATAACTGACATTAGCTCCAGGTACACAACTAAATTGTCAGGTATTAAATACCCCCAGGACTCGATAGCATAAAAAAAGGCATAGCATAATCTTGAATAACATAACAATGTTCACTTGATCATAATTCATTCATAGAGGCATTTCATCAAACACTTGTAATGCATTAACTTGTACATGAATGAGGAGTACATGCTATCATGTTATAATGGAACTATTTTATCCACATAGGCATTTTATCAAACACATGGGGAGCATGCTTAGGTCAATAATCAATACATATAATTATCATGGTTACATAAATCAACTTGCAAATTGAAGGGTTTATCATGAAGATCATGTAATTAAACACATATGATGATTAATTTCATAAAAACTTGTAATTCAATCATGGAAACATGAACATGAATTCAATTCAATTTCAAGAATGTCATTCATAAATCAACAATCTTGTAGTTTTAAAAATGGATTCGTGGACTCTATGGGTGAAAGAAACCCATAGATGAGCACCTAACATACCTTGGGTTATTAATTCTTGAAGATTCTTGGAAAATTTCTTGAAAGTTAGCCTTGATTCTTGAAGCTACGGTTTTTTCCTCTTGAGAGAGAGAGAGTGATTTGATTTAGGAGAAATTAAGTGAATAATGATGTAATAGGCCATTTAGGGAATTAATCTCGTATTTAGGACTGATTAGGGCTGTGGAAAAAGACCTAAATTCCCTAGAATAACTTAAAAATTCATAACTAAAAAACTTGATTTGGGCACCTGGCGCAACGCGGCGCTATCATATCGTGTCTTTGGAAAAGAACAATTGAGAAATACACAGTGGCGCGACGTGGTGGTATCACGTTACCACACTGGTTGCGATCTGGAAGTTCACCGAGATGCGGTGACATCACATAGATTTACTGGAAAATAGACAATTGTGAATTGAGGGCTTGGTGTGACGCGCCAGTATCATGGAGCAACACTAGAAATGGACAATTTTTATTTGGCTGGCCTCCGCGACGTGCTGTCATGCATTTTGGCATACTGCTTTAAGAAAATGGCTCTAACTCTTCGCCTGGGTATCAGATTTAGGCAAATTTTATATCGTTGGAAATCTAACTAAATTTCCTACGCATTGGCAGGCTCTAAACTGAAAATACTAAGTATTTCACAAATTTTATATAGGATAACTCATGGATTGAGAGTTAATTTAAGTTAGGGAAATACGGAGTATTACACATAGGCTATGACCTTATCTCTTTGCATCAATACACAACCCAAACCAACTCTGGAAGCATCGTAGTACACAACTAACCCATATGAACCATCTGGTAATGTCAAAACTGGGGCTGAGGTGAGTCGAGTCATCAACTCCTAAAAACTCTTCTCACAAGAATCTGACCACATAAACTTGACTTTCTTATAAGTGTCAATAAGGACATGGGGGGTGAAATAGATTAAAAACCTTCAACAAATCATCGGTAATATCCAACCAAACCCAAGAAACTTTTGATATCTGAAAAAGATATGGGTCTGGGCCAATTTCTCACAACTTCGGTCTTTTGAGGGTTAACTCTAATGCCATCACCGGAAATAATATGGCTAAGAAAAGTAACTGATCTTATCCAAAACTCACACTTACTAAACTTGGCAAACAACTGATGAGCTCTAAGGGCCTGTAATACAATTGTGAGGTGGTTTGCATGATCAGTTTCATTACGAAAATAGACAAGAATATCACCAATGAAAACTATGCCGAACATATCTAAGTATTGTTTGAACACCCTGTTCATCAAGTCCATGAAAGCTGCTGGGACATTGGTAAGACCAAAAGTCATGACTAAAAATTTTAAGTAACCATATCGAGTTCTGAAAGCTATTTTTGGAATGTCACGTTCTCTGACTTTGAGGTGATGATAGCCGAATCTGAGGTCTATTTTATAGAAGTAACTGGCACCCTGAAGTTGGTCGAACAAGTCATCAATTCTGGGAACTTGGTATTTATTCTTGATGGTGACTTTGTTCAACTGGTGGTAGTGTATAAACATTCTAAGAGATACGCTGTGTCTGATGAGCCCTTTGTCTAAGAGGTCTTTCAGCTGTTCTTTCAAATCTTTAAGTTCAACTGGAGCTATTCTGTATGGCATATAGAGAAGGAGTGAGTATCGGGAAGAAGGCCTATTCTGAAGTTAATTTCCTTTTCGAGAGAAATCCTGGGGAGATCTTTGGGAAACACATCTGGAAATTCACTTGCGATTGGAACTGATTTAAGACTAGGAGTTTTGGAACTAGAGTCTTTTGACTTGCACAAGATGATAAATACACCCCTTGGATACCATTTTTCTCGCTGTAAGGTATGAAACAAGTTGACCCTTAAGTGTTGTGGTACTACCCATCCATTCAAGGACTGGTTCATTCAAGAACTGAAAATAGATAATTCTGCTTCTACAATCAATTAAAGCATAGCATGAATGGAGCTAATCCATCCCGAGAATGACGTCAAAATCTGTCATCTTTAGCTCTACAAAGTTTGTTGAAGTAACTTTCAGAGACACCATAATCGGACAGTTCCTTTATACCCACCCGGCTATGATAGATTTTCCCACTGAGGTAGAGACTTAGAAAGACTCTATTAGGATTTTGGGACTGACTCCGAAGTTGACGGCTATTTAAGGAGTTACAAAAGACAGAAGCTCCAAGATATAACAAAGCTTAAATATGTAAGTGAAAGACTTGAAACATTCCAGTAACTACATTAGGAGAACTTTTCTGAGCATGTCAGGACTGAAGTTCATAGAGCCTATTTGGGCGCTACCCACTGGTGGCACTGAAAGTGTCACCCTGTTGAAACGGGAGACCAGACTTAACTGGGGGATGGTTATGTTGACTCTATGAACTAACCTGAGGATATTCTCTGATCCTATGGGTTGGCTTACCATACCCAAAACACACATCGCTGCTAGCCCTGCAGATACCCTGATGGTTTCTGCCATGTTTTTGGTAAAGAGGATTTGTTCGAGCACTGTATACACTACCTTGAGTTTTAGAGCTTGGCGTCCTATCCCTATTATCATTCTTGAATTCGGCCATCGGTGCACTAGCCAAAGAAGGAGCTGGGACTAAAGATTTTGGGTGAAATTGAGGATGGTTACCACTTTCTGACTTTGGCTGAACGAAACTGAAGCTACCTATTCTAGCCCTCTTGTTATCTTTTTTTTTATTTAGCCTTCTGTTTCTCAATTTACTGAGCATGGATCATCAAGCTATATAAGTCCATCTCTTTAATCAGCATTGCGGTCCTACACACCTTGACCACACTGTCAGATACACCAGACACAAATTTGATCATCTTAGACCTGCTATCAGCTACTACATGAGGAGCATACCGGGCCAACTGAGTAAATTTGAGAGAATACTTTTTCACACTCATGTTTCCCTACTTCAGGTTGATGAACTGTAACACCTTAGTCTCTCTCAACTACAACAGAAAGAACTTATCTTAGAAGGCAGTATCAAACTCTTCCTATTCTATAAGCCCTACATCTGCGCCTTTATCTACCTTTCACTGCTTAAACTATGTATGAGCTATATCTTGCAGCTGATAGGCAGCTAACTCAACACTCTCTTTTGTAATTACCCCCATAATGTCTGTTACCTTCTTCCCCATGTCGAGAAATTCCTGTGGATCCTTTTTATACTTAGACCCTAAAAATGAAAGAGTATTCATTCAGGTAAAGTCCTATATTCTAACTGCAGTAGTATGGGCCACTGGGTTAGCCTGAACAACAGCTGGTCGAACATTTTGAGCTGCCACAGAATGGGATAGAGTGGTGAATGCTACTCTGAATTTTGAGTGAGAAACGTGCTCATTCAGGGGATCTTCCTGAATAGGCGAAAGTGCTGGCTGGTTCCCATCTCTTCTTCCGTTAGTCTTTCTAGGAGGCATGTTCTGTAAATAGAAGTAAAAATTAGATTAGACAGAGAGTTTAACTTGGGCTCATGCTCACTCTCATGATATGAACACTGAAAGAAGGGAACTTTTCCTAAAAAATGCCTTGTAGCCTCTTATCCATAAGTGTGGCGCACTATACACCCATGAACAAGACTCTACTTGACGTGGATTTCAGAATTCCTAGGAAGTTTTAGAACCTTAGGCTCTGATACCAAGTTTGTAACGCCCCAAGACTACACCATGGGCATCACACGATGCTTACGACCCTAAAGGACCACAAGCTAACCCATTATTGGTACCTGCTGTGAGCACTGAATAAAAATCATAAAACATATGCAGAAGTAAAACTAAAAAATTCCATAAGGTTCATATATTAAGTACATATTTGGATTAACTGCTAACTGAAAGTGTCTGAAAGCCTCTAAACATCTGAAATAAAAGAGTTGATGGGACAGGACCCAACTAACTCCAACCACTGTTTGAAAATAACTAAACTATTGAAAATACTTTAAGATATATGATGTCTAAATAAATATCATGTCCTCGATGGATAAGGACTCACTACTATAGCTGCATCTGATAGACTGATCTGGCTAAGTATGGTCAGGAACCCAAGCATTCGAACCTATGATATGCGACATCATAGTGCAAAGAAAGAGTATGTGTCAGTACTTTGAATGTACTGGTATGCTAGGTTAGGTTAGGCTTATATACATGGTTTCATATGCATGGGAATAATAACTAAATATCATAAAATAACTAGATGAAAGTATATGCAAGACTAGGATACTGTAAGTACTAAACATGCAGTACCGAGTATATATCGTCTGTCTGAATTAGTCTAAAGTTAAAGTACTGAGTTTCTTATAACTAAATAAGTGACAACTGTGAGTCATGATCGTGTAGAAATAAACTGAGTTCTGTACTGAATTCTAAACACTAGATACTGATTAATGAATATTGAATACTGAATACTGAAGCTATAATTATGGGAGTTATCATCTAACCGACATACCCCAATTATAGACTTATTTGGGTTCCAACCTGTAAGCCTCATTGGAAGGTGTTAGCACCGTGCCATGGGTTACTAACATTAGTTGGGTCAACCCTAATCTGGTAGGAAGACTCATGAGATGTATATGGTTGTGTAAACCCTAGTCTGACATAAAGACAATTTACCCTACGCTGGCTATGTAGTTCTGTAACTCAGGGACTGCTACTAAGGGTCAAACCCTCTGCTAGTAGGAATGCCCCCATCCTTGGGTTTGCTCAGTGATGAATCCTACTCCCAACTGAATTGACACTGAGCTGATCACTAGACTATACTAGGCTTGACTGAAGTCATATTGATTCTATTGACTAACCGAATGCTACAGTTTGGGATACTGCAAAATCATTCTATTTCAACTAGAGACTAGATAAACAACTATATTTTTGGGTATTTAATACCCCCAGGACTCGATGACATAGATAATGGAACCATGTCTCAAATTTAAAAGTATCACATATAGAGTATCATGCACAATTCCTTCACATAGATATTTTGTCAAATACCTAGGATGCATAAATCTTGTACATGAGAATGAGCAATATATGAATGTCATGACTACTATCTCAACATCACAATTCTAGGATTTAACATAAGGGTTACATAAATCAACACATATTCTAGTTTATTTACATGAAGCTCAAAATATTCTTGGCTTGAAACCTGTACAACAACACATACATGAACACAATTCCATTCAAGAATGTAAATCATAATCTAAGTTTTAAAAAAATATTCTTGAACTCCAAGGGTGGAAAAGACCCAAGGATGAACACCTAAACATACTTTGATTGAAGAATTTGTGAAGTTCTTAGTGGGTTTCTTGAGAGTTGACCTTGAATGTTGAAGAACTAGGGTTTGTTCTTGAGAGGAAAAAGGTGAATAATGATGTATCTATGCTATTTGGGGATGAAATTATGTGTTAAGAACGGTTTTGATGTGAGACAAAAGATATTATTGTCCTCCAATATGCGAAATCAAAATATGAAAAATTGAGGAGCATGCTATGGAGCGTGTGTCACATGCTCTGGAGCTCCGGAATAGAGCGTGCACCGCATGCTCTATCGCATGCTCCCTAGGGGTGTACTGGAGCATGCGATGCATGATAATCGCACGCAACTGCTATTTTGGATTTCCATACATGTCCTTACACTTGTCCAAAAATTCCAAAACTCACCTGAGATGTACCTTTGACAACCCCGATCATGAATCAACTTTAAAATTGACATTCTAAGGCCGGTAAGGTCGGGAATGAAATCATCAAATTTTAGGAATTTTAGAAATGAGTAACTCTCAACACTTTGTTTTATTTTAGATTCTAAGTGTCTTAAGCAAGCACTAAGAGCTAAATTAATCTAAAAACACACAGGGTATTACATTATTGCTACTATCTCTGTCAAAATTTAAGAAATATGGGACCAATTAATGAAGAGTAGTTATACTTCACAAGATGTATAATAAATGTTAGAGTAACAGACCTTGAACGACCATGATAGGCCTTGGTTTTCTCTTCATTTTCAAATTGAATGAAAATTCCTTTGGTTAAGCTTTCTCGTTCAGAGACTAAATTTATAGTCATAAAACATTAATTACGACATCGACAACATCAACTCCAATGAATATAAAAATAATCAAATCTTCAACTATTTATTTTTCGCATAACCGGGTAAGTTGAAATTATAGCACTAAAGTACAAATGTGCATATCGACACTCATTTTTCAAGTTAAAGATAAATACAAATGTACATTGTACATATTTTAAGTCATACGCAGAGTCAAATTACTCAAATCATGCTAGATAATCAATTCGCTTGCAATAATTTGTTACTATTGTTCAAAAATTCTTTAAAGCATTTCAACTTCTTACCTTCGTGCTGCACCATCTAAATCATCTCCCGTAAACACCTTAAGCATACATTGAATTATGCATGCAGTTTAGGTCTTAAATCACCTTGTACTAAATAACAAATGCTTTCCGACAGAGAGTAAGAAACGCATAGCTTTGTAATGCATATATGTGCTAATATTAAATAATTAATTATATAATCCTAGAAAATTATATGTGATGAATGAGAAGCTAAAAGAAAGTGTAGATAAAGATCCATTAAACACATCTATTCTCTGTAAATAAAATTACATTAGGTAATTTTTCTGACTCATTTGCCGGGGATCGAACTTGATTCACTAGTGTGACAAGAGGAAATACTCATAACTATACTACAATTCAATCAGTTCCTCATCGTGTGTCGTTCTTAGACGTTTGCCAATAATATTTATTTATCTAATCAATCTCTTTAAAAGAAAATGTTTAATATAGATTTTATTATGGAATGATTAATAATAGATAAACACGCCTCATATAATGTGATGAGATTTGTCTTTTCATAATGCAGAAACCAACCACAAGTATAAAAAAGATTACACCATGTGGCCACAGGTCAACTTTAGCTCCAACACAATCTGTTAATCGTCTACAGGAGCAAGAAGCAAAATAGGAATCAAAGTTGTTGCTCAAAGGATGTGAAATAAAATGAGTTATGGAACAAACTAATGAGCACCAATAAATCCACATGTTGTAAATAGTAGTCCATCTTCCTAGAAAATTCATAAATAAGATTATACACATTTGAATTTAGTTATGCAATTATTGTTGGTAAACTAATATAGTAGTGCTGATAGATAAGATAGAGCAGAGAACAACTTTGCTAGAGATAAGAAGTTGTCATATGTTTCGAATGCATCTCACTAATAGAGGAATAGGCATATATATGCCAACATCATGAAAACTGCCATTGCTTTGAGCAAAAATCACACATTTGACAAGTAGATGAACAAATATTTTGTTTTTTTTTATTATAGTTATCTATTGATTTTATGAATAAATAAAAATTTTAACATCTGCTTCAAGATGTAGTTAAACCAATTCATTTGAGCAACTGACACTTTGATAATAACGCAATTATAGAACTTAGTTAAAGATGTTAATCTACAAAGGTACGATTGAAAGTTTCCAAGTAGTTAATACAGTTTTTGGAATAAAAGTAACTAATTTATCAATTTGGCACTTCTAAATTAGTCTAAGTCCTCACTAACTAATCCGTAAATCACAATTTAACAAGTTGCTAAAATAGACACAAAATTAGAAGTTTCTATAAAATTAAATAGAGTCAAAATCAGCAAATCAATAAATCCCTACATCCCCATAAAAATCAAAATTAAAGTTGTCCATCTTCTTGTTCTTCCATAGAGGTATTATTAAAATCTACTTTATGTTAAAATCCAATAATACATCAACTCCATTATAAAATTCTCTAGTGACATTTACAAAAAGAACAATTACCTCTTTATACCCTCCCCCTTCCCCTATATTTTTCACCTTATATTACACCAACTTAAAAAATAAACTAATTATTTACCATATGCACCATATGCAAGGAGTCAGCAATACCAATAAATAAAAGACATATACCTCAGGAACTCAAAAAGCACCGATGTATACGTAATACTCTACAACTTTGAGATTGATTTTGGAGATGGCTATTGTCACGACCCGAACCAGGGCCTGGCCGTGACGAGATTTCAATCCATTGAGGCCCGAAACACCCCTATCTGTCTGGTAATCATGCACCTAATTCATATGATAAAGTAATGCAAAAGAAACACAATATAACGGAAACATGGTCAAGAATCATATGAAAACAATAATGGGGAATAATGTCCCACAATCTCAATCAACATCTCGGAAATCGTCTGCAAAATCTCTACTACATGACTGAAACAAGTAACTATCTGAAAACTGGGACAAGGCCCTCAAAAGACCCAAAACTAATATAAGATAAAAAGGACTGCAGGACGTAAGACCTTCCGAAACATAGAAGGCTCACCACTTGTCTCTGCAACTCTGTCTAAAAGTTCTACTGATTCTCTTGACCCCTAGAGTGGGCCTCTGAACCTGAGAGGTTGGAGAGGGGAGGGGGTCAGCAATAAAGTACTGGCACGCAGAGGTATCAAAACAAGACATAATATTTTTACAAAGTATAGTTGAGAGCCATTATAAAGCAATTTTGTATCAAATCATTTTAAAGCACATGGGTGTAATGCAATAGTTTTTCTCAACAGTAGTGAAATGCAACTGAGCTAGATGGAATACCCTACATAATTTACACCAACCGTCAAACCTCGGTTGCCGCCGAGATTAAAGTATAAGTGAGGGAGAGACACTCAAGACCACACAACATGGTGTCTCGACCCAATGATAGTACCGAAGATCACTTGGCTCGGGCTCCTACCTATAGTCCCAATTTGGGAATGACATGAAGTCAAGTACACAGATCGCTTAGTCTAGTACCAATATATCGTGTCGGCAAACACGTTATTCCAGCGATGAGCCCTTGTGTCTCAAATGCCTTCTTCGGGCATCCACCTTTCTCATGTAAAATCAATGCATTCAAATTTTATTTAAATTTTTCAATCACATATCATATTTTTGAAGGGTATCGTCATACCCGACTTGCAAGTCATCAATGTCATATCCACATATGCATAATCATGTAACAACCAAGGTGCTTCATCATTTACAAATGATGAACAATATTTATTTCAAATTCATGCTCTCTTTTGTTGATCACAATATAATTGGAGAATTGAAACATTATCATGGGAATTTGAAAAAAATTTATCAGTCATATTTATCAACTTCCATGGAAAATCTCAAATCACATATGTATGGTTTCAACCATTGAAGTATATAGGCAAACAATTCCCATGACATAACGAAAGTGACTTAGAAATCATATTGAAAGCAAGATATTAGCATTTGATTGAAAACCCCCATTTAAAAGCATGCATGTTCATAAAACTACACCCATGAGATTTTTGGATAACCCCAAGTACCTTTATTTCCAAGGATAATAGATGTTTCTTGAAGCTTGCGGATTGGTGATTCCGAATATGTAATTATCTTTGAAAACCTACGGTCAAATCTTAAACTATTTGGGTTTTTTATTTTTGAAACCCTAAGGAAAATCTTGAGCACTTTTGATGACAGAATATGTATTTTGGGGTCCTTGGAACTAAATCTCGTGTTTTAGGGCTAAGTAAGGATGGAAAAGGACCACTTTGTCCTCAACATGGAGTGTTTAAATCACTAGAATTCCTTACATAGGCGCCGCCTATCCCATTGCCTATGTTCACATAGGCGCCGCCTAGGCTATCGCCTATGTTCACATAGGCGCCGCCTATGCTTTCTAGTGGCCATGGGCGATTGGTTAGGAGTCTCTTATCACTTTGAAAGGTCATAACTTCTTGCTCGAGTGTCGGATTTTAGCCAAATTGGTATCGTTGAAAGGCTAACTCGAATACCTATCATTTGACACATAGTAGGTTCCCTAATTTGACATATACAGAGAGTTATAGTCGAACGAATCTGACACACTTTACAACTTCTACTAAAACTTAGTCGATCAAAATAGTTTTGACTCATCCTGAGTTGTAGGACCTATATGGTCTAAAGTCAAGCTTGAGTGGATATCACATACTACATGATAATTAACATGTCGTATTGGCATAAGATTTTATGGCTTTGGGATTAACAATGCATCAAAATCATGGTCTATATTGTAGCCCGAATTGCGAGGCTTACATTATCCCCCCCTTAGTATCATTCGTCCCCAAATAATGATGTGGGACATAGACAGACACGACTTTAAGCATAATAAAGGACTAGAAAAGATAAGATAGGAATAGTACCTTCTGTCTCCTCCTCCATCGAAGAAAACAAATTGGGATATCTAATTCTCATGTCATCTTCTGACTCCCAAGTTGCTTCTTCGACTTTCTGATTCCTCCATAGTACCTTTACTGAGGCTATCTCTTTGCTCCTCAGCTTTCAAACTTGGCGATCTAAAATTTCAACAGGCTCTTCTTCATAAGACAAGGAGTCTGCCACTTTGATACCCTCTACTGGCAATACCATTGAATAATCTCCAATGCATTTCTTCAACATAGATACATGGAATACCGGATGAACGGAACCTAGACTTGCAGGCAATTCTAACTCATATGCAACTGTACCAATCCTTTTCAAAATCTGATATGGCCCTACATAACGAGGGCTCAATTTACCCTTTTTTCCAAACCGCATAACTCCTTTCATAAGAGAAACATTGAGAAACACCAAATCACCAATTTCAAACTCTAGTTCTCTTCTTCGAACATCGGCATAGGACTTTTGATGACTCTGAGCAGTCTTGAGTCATTCTCTAATGATCTTCACTTTCTCCATCGCCTGATGAACAAGATCAGGTCCATACAACTGAGTCTCACCCACTTCATACCATCCTATCGGAGACTTATATCTCCTCCCATACAAAGCCTCAAAAGGGTCCATCTTGATGTTGGCATGGTAACTATTATTGTAAGCAAATTCAACCAGTGGCAGGTAATCTACCCAAATACCTTTGAAATCAATGGTGCATTCCCTCAATATATCTTCGAGGGTATGAATGGTACGCTTAGTTTGCCCATCCTTCTGAGGGTGGAAAGCTGTGCTCAAATTCACTTGTGTACCTAAACCCTTCTGAAAAGATCTCCAGAACTGAGATGAACTGCGTACCTCTATCGGATATAATGGACACTGGTGCTACATACAATCGAACTATCTCCTCAATGTAAATCTTAGCATAAACCTCTCCCGAATAATTAGTTCTCACAGGCAAAAAGTGTGCTGACTTGGTCAACCGATCTACAATCACCCATATAGAATCATACTGGTTTTGGGATCTCAGAAGTCCTGCAATGAAGTTCATATTTATCATCTCCCACTTCCATAAAGGCAGGGTTATCTCTTGGGAAGTACCACCCGACCTCATGTGTTCCACCTTCACTTGCTGACAATTCAAACACTTGGATACAAAATCAGCTACATCACGTTTCATGTTATTCCACCAATACAAGGTTTTCAAATCATGGTACATCTTAGTAGAGCCTGGGTGAACGATATACCTCGAAGTGTGCGCCTTATAAAGGATTCTTTCCCTCATCCCATTGACATTCGGAATGCACAACCTACCCTAAAATCTCAGAATACCATCGCTACCAATTTCAAACGACATAACCTTTTGTTGACCCACATCTTTCTTGATTTGCATCAAGATGGTATCTTCAACCTGCTTCTCCTTAACTTCAGCACAAAGAGATGACTTAGCTAACTTATGAACAATCACCCCTCCATCTTTGGAATCTAAGAGTCGCACTCCTAGATTTGCAAGGCGGTGAATATCCTTCACCATCTCTTTCTTTCCTTCTTCTACATGAGAAAGGCTGCCCATAGACAACCTGATAAAGGCGTCGACTACAACATTTGCCTTGCCCCGATGGTAATGCAGACTCATATCATAGTCTTTCAAAAGTCCCATCCAACGCCTCTGCCTGAGGTTCAATTCTTTCTGTGAGAAAACATACTGTAAACTCTTATGGTCAGTATAAATATCAACATGTACTCCGTAGAGATAGTGCCTCTAGATTCTAAGTGCAGACACTACGACTGCTAACTTCAAGTCATAAGTGGGGTAATTGCGCTCATGCACCTTTAGCTGCCTAGATGCATAAGCTATCACCTTACCACGCTGCATCAATACACAACCAAGTTCCATATGGGACGCATCACAATAAACCACAAAATTATCTACACTCTCTGGAAGGGTCAAAATAGGAGCAGTAGTCAGCTTGTCTTTCAATTTCTCAAAACTATTTTCACACAAGTCAGACCACACAAACTTCATCTTTTTCTGAGTCAGTTAGTAAGCGGAGCAGCTATGGAAGAAAAACTCTCTACGAACCTTTTGTAATACCCCGCCAAACCCAAGAAGCTCCAAATATCGGTTGGAGTCGTGGGTCTAGGCCATTTTCTCACTGCTTCAACTTTCTGGGGATCCACTCTTATCCCCTTACTGGACACAGTATGCCCCAGGAAGGCAATAGCATCTAACCAGAATTCACACTTAGAAAATTTGGCATACAGCTGATGATCCTTAAGGGTCTGAAGGATAATTCGGAGGTGATTAGCGTGATCCTCTTTAATCTTAGACTAGATCAGAATATCATCAATAAATACAATGACGAACTAGTCAAGAAACTGATGGAACACTCTATTCATAAGATCTATGAAGGCTGCAGGGGCATTAGTCAACCCGAAGGATATGACTAGAAATTTGTAGTGACCATATCGGGTTCAAAAGACTGTCTTGGGTATGTCTGACTCCCTAACTTTCAACTGATGATAACCTGAACGAAGGTCTATTTTTGAAAAAAACTTAGCACCCTGAAGTTGGCCAAAAAGGTCGTCAATCCTAGGAAGAGGATATTTATTTTTAATCGTGACCTTATTCAGCTGACGGTAGTCTATGCACATCCGAAGGGACCCATCCTTCTTTCGCACGAAGAGAACGGGTTCACCCCATGGAGAAACACTAGGACGAATAAAACCTTTGTCTAGGAGGTTTCAAAGTTGTTCCTTTAACTCCTTTAGTTCTACGGGAGCCATGCTATATGGCGGAATAGAAATAGGACGAGTGTCTGGCAACACATCAATGCCAAAATTTATCTCCCTATCAAGGGGTATCCCTAGGAGATCTTCGGGAAAGACTTCTGGGAATTCATTCACTACAGGGACTGACTGTAGAGGAAGGTTTCCAACTTTGAATCTTTTACTCGTATTAGATGATACATACACCCTTTGGAGATAAGCTTTCGAGGTCTAAGATAAGAGATAAAGTGACCTTTAGGTTCCACAGAACTCCCTGCCCAAACAACTGGTGTCTCATTCGGGAAAGAAAAAGTGACCTTTTGGGTTCTACAATCAAGGGTGGCATAACACAAATGGAGCCAGTCCATCCCAAGGATGGCATCAAAGTCTATCATATCCAGTTCTATAAGGTCTGCCACAGTTTCCCTACTATGAATCGACATGACACAATTTCTATATACCCTTCTAGCAATAATAGAATCACCTACTAGAGTAGAAACAAAGAAGGGTTCTACAATAACTTCGGGATCAATCCCAAAACCAACATCCACATAAGGGGTCACATAAGATAAAGTAGATCCAGGATCAAGCAATACATAAACATCATGAGAAAAGATTCATAACATACCGGTGATAACATTTGGTGAAGTTTTTGCCTCCTGGCGGTTAGTCAAAGAATATAACCAGTTGCCACCGCTTCCGACAGCTGAAGGGGAACCCTTAGGAAAAAGAGCTGTGGAGGCGGCTTGGGACTTAGCCCCCCCCCCCCTATTTATTCCAGCAGATGGACAATCTCTTTGAAGGTGACCCACTTTGCCACAAGTATAGCAGTTTCTCCCCTCAAACCAAGAATTCCCTAGATGATTCCTTTTCCAAACCTCACACCGCAGACGAGTACAACGCTGCTGGGCCACACTGCCCTGAGATAGTGTACCTAGAGCTTTGGACCCATGAGGAGTCTGAAAACTCTGAGTTTGTCTGTCTATCGGTGGTCTGGTTGCTGGGGCGCTGGCTGCTGACTGTGCATTATTCCAAAACTTCTTCTTCTTGTTTAACCACTTATTACCTCAGTTACCACTCTGCGGCTGACCCTGGCTCTGGTCCACAAATCTAGGTCTCTTAGCCTATCTTTGTTTCTCTCTAGATTCAGCAATCTTTTTCTTCTTCTCTTCCACTTGATGTATATGAACGGTCAGTCAAGTAAAGTCTAACTCCTTATTCAACATAGCCCCCTAGCACTCAAGTAACAGGTCATCAGCAAGGTCAGATGCAAATTTCCTCATTCGGGCTCTCATATTACTAGTCAACTCTGGTGCATAGCGGGCTAGTTTATTAAACTTCAAAGTGTACTCCTGGACACTCATACTGCCCTGCTTCAGATTCATAAACTCTTCCATTTTTGCCTTCCTCAACGCTAGAGGAAAGAATCAATCAAGGAAGGGTTCCACAAATTCGCCCCAAACTGTGGGCTCAATACTTTGACCTTTTTCATCTTCCTAGTCGGCATACCACTGACTCACAACGTCCTTGAGCTGATAGGTTGCTAACTCCACCCCTTCAACCTTATCCACATGCATCACCTTAAAGATCTTTTCCATCTCATCCACAAACTCCTGTGGATCTTCCTCCACCTTGGTGCCAGTGAACTTAGGTGGGTTTATCTTCATAAAATAACTGACTCTAGTAGCCTCAGATGTAACAGATGCAGACCCAACATCTTCCGATCGTTGAGCTTGGTTGGATACCAACTGTGTCAGCATATGAATATACCATCTGAATTCCGTATTCAAAATATCTCCCTGAGCAGTTGGGGGACGGTTGACATTAGTTCGTGGAGCCCGAGATGGATTGGTTAGGACTGGAGGGACTCCCAGAGTAGGGACAAATTCTGGAGTGTGATCCCTATTATGGGTCCTCATCCCATGGGTGGGACGGACCTCATCTGCCTGAGCATTCTGATCGATGATACGACGTAGAGGCATAACTGTGTTTTCTGAAACACAAGTGATCATTAATTAGGGGACAGTTCTGACTCTGAAGCACGAACTAAATCATAAAGAAGGGAAACATTTCCTAAACGCCTAGCAGCCTCCTGCTTATAAGTGTGGTGCACTACACACCCATAAATAAGACTTTACCCAATGCAATTTTGCAGATACCCTGGGACCATGAACCGTGATCTGATACTAAGTTTGTCATGACCCGAACCAGGGCCTGGCCGTGACGAGCATTTCGAACCATTGAGGCCCGAAACACCTTTATTTGTCTGGTAATCATACACCCAATTCATATGATCAAAGTAATGCGGAAGAAACACAATATAACAGAAATATGGTAAAGAATCATATGAAAACAATAATGGGGAATAATGTCCCACAATATCAATCAATATCTTGAAAATCGTCTACAAAATCTCTACTACATGACTGAAACAAGTAACTATCTGAAAACTGGGACAAGGACCCCAGCAGACCCAAAACTAATATAAGATAAAAAGGACTGTAGGACGTAAGACCTTTCGAAACATAAAAGTCTTACCACTTGTCTCTGCAACTCTGTCTGAAAGTTTTACTGATTCTCTTGACCCCTAGACTGGGCCTCTGAACCTGAGAGGTTGGAGAGGGAAGGGGGTCAGCACAAAAGTACTGGCACGCAGAGGTATCAAAATAAAACATAATTTTTTTGCAAAGTATAGTTGAGAGCCATTATAAAGCAATTTTGTATCAAATCATTTTAAAGCACATGGGTGTAATGCAATAGTTTTTCTCAACAGTAGTGAAATGCAATTGAGCTAGGTGGAATACCCTACATAATTTACACCAACCGTCAAACCTCGGTTGCCACCGAGATTAGAGTATAAGTGAGGGAGAGACACTCAAGACCACACATCATGGTGTCTCGACCCAATGATAGTGCCCAAGATCACTTGGCTCGGGCTCCTACCTATATTCCCAATTTAGGAATGACATAAAGTCAAGTACATAGATCGCTTAGTCTGATACCAATATTTCGTGTTGGCAAACACGTTATTCTAGCGATGATCCCTTGTGTCTCAAACACCTTCTTCGGGCATCCACTTTTCTCATGTAAAATCAATGCATTCAAATTTTATTTAAATTTTTCAATCAAATATCATATTTTTGAAGGGTATCGTCATACCCGACTTGCAAGTCATCAATGTCACATCCACATATGCATAATCATGTAAAACCCAAGGTGCTTCATCATTTACAAATGGTGAACAATATTTATTTCAAATTCATGCTCTCTTTTGTTGATCACAATATAATATGGAGTATTGAAACATTATCATGGGAATTTGAAAATAATTTATCATTCATATTTATCAAATTCCATGGAAAATCTCAAATCACATATGCATGGTTTCAACCATTGAAGTATATAGGCAAAGAATTCCCATGACATAAAGAAAGTGACTTAGAAATCATATTGAAAGAAAGATATTACCATTTGATTGAAAACCCCCATTTGAAAGCATGCATGTTCATAAAACTACACCCATGAGATTTTTGGATAACCCCACGTACCTCTATTTCCAAGGATAATAGATGTTTTTTGAAGCTTGCGGATTGGTGATTCCGAATATGTAATTATCTTTGAAAACCTACGATCAAATATTGAACTATTTGGGTTTTTTATTTTTGCAACCCTAAGGAGAATCTTGAGCACTTTTGATGAAAGAATATGTATTTTGGGGTCCTTGGAACTAAATATCATGTTTTAGGGCTAAGTAAGGGTGGAAAAGGACCACTTTGTCCTCAACACGGAGTGTCTAAATCATTAGAATTCCTTATATAGGCGCTGCCCATCCCATTGCCTATGTTCACATAGGCGCCGCCTAGGATATCCCCTATGTTTACATAGGCGCCGCCTAGGCTATCACCTATGTTCACATAGGCGCCGCCTAGGCTATCGTCTATGTTCACATAAGCACTGCCTAGGCTATCACCTATGCTTTCCAGTGGCCATGGGCGATTGGTTAGGCGTCGCTTATCACTTTGAATAGTCATAACTTCTTGCTTGGGTGTCAAATTTTACCCAAATTGGTATCGTTGGAAAGATAACTCGAATACCTATCATTTGACACATAGTAGGTTCCCTAATTTGACATATACAGAGAGTTATGGTCGAAGGAATCTGACACACTTTACAATGTCCACTAAAACTTAGTCGATCAAAATAGTTCCGACTCGTCCTGTGTTGTAGGACCTCTATGGTCTAATGTCAAGCTTGAGTGGATTTCACATGCTACTTGATAATTAATATGCTGTATTGGCATAGGATTTTATGGCTTCGGGATTAACAACACATCAAAATCATGGTCTATATTGTAGCCCGAATTGCGGGGCGTTACAGCTATGGTGTTTGAGAGACTAAATTAGGGCTTTTGAAGTTTATATAGTATGTTGAAAATCATGTAGAACTCCATCCATCAAGCAGATACCAAAAAATATTTGAGAATTTCAATCTCCGTCACTATTCCACGACCAAACAACCAATACCCATCGTTATCTTCTTCGACAAAACAACCAACTTTGGTGAGGAGCTACTACTACGGTGAACCAAAGTTAAAAACAATGAACCCAACTTGTCCTCTTTATATCTCCACCTCAGATCTAAGCGAAAATGACTATTAATGAACCTCTAACATACCAGGCCATCCTCCACTAAAACACCCAACTCCACCCCCTCCCCCTCCGTCTAGCAAGCTCTAAGCTCTGGCGATGTAGAATTCCATCCATACACCCACATCCTTCATCGAACATTAAAAACCCAACTCTATTTCTCCTCTATCAAGTAAGCTCTATGCATTAGCGATGATAAACTCCACCACATCTTACCTTTATTCTCCGATCTCATTACAGCCCCCCCTAAAGCTCTGAACAATGAGTCCACAGGAAAAGTCATATCTAGATATCGTAATTTGAAAGTGAATGGAAGCCCTAGTTTGTTGATGCTTAGGCCAAAAATTTTGCAATTGAAAAGTGAAGGAGAAATATCAGTAATAGTGCGCACAAGGGAGTAATATTTGTATGAAAATTTTATTAAAAATCCTTAGGGCACACTTTTTAAGTGTTGCCTTTAGAATTATAAAATAAACACGCTTATAAGTGTATCCATACACATAAATAAGTGTGGTTATTTATTTCATGATTTAGCCATGTTTATATAGTGTAGTTTATGTTATCAGTGGCTACGTTTTACAAGCGTGTCCTAATATTTCATAGCTAAAGATATTATTAAAGACAACACTTCAAAAGCATTGTCCTAGATACTTTTGGAAATATTTTTTAAGCGTGACTGAGAATTAGTGTGGCCTTAGGCCAAATATGTTGTAGTGTCTAATTTGACATGTATTTTATTCCTCGGCCTTAGTGTTTTCTCTTGATTTTAGTCTTAATGATCCACCTCAAATAAGTTATTTTGTCAAGGGTGTTTTCCAAGTCTGGTTGTAATATTTTTTTGTTTCATGAACATTGATTTATACTTAAATATAATAATTTGCTCCTATGTTAATCTTGGGAACTTATTTTCTATCTTATGTGCTGTTATTTAAGCAGTTTCCAAGACATCATAGGCCTCTAGTTATGTTTAGTTATTGAAGTCTTATTTGTATGACAGGTCTTGAACTTCAGATTTTAGGTTCTTTTAATTGAAAGATATGAATCCTTTCAATTTCAAAATGTATAAATAGTAGTAATGTTTTACATTCACATGCTAATTTATTCTTCTCTGCTATGAATAAACTTTGCTCAAGAGCGCAATGGACTCCATCCCTCTTTGCATTACTTGTTGGGCTAGTGAAACCCAATGATATAGCTGCCCCAACTCATTTATGACTTGTTGGTATTGACAGTTCAATTACCAAGCAGTTCATTTAATTTTTAGTATCATTTCATTATTTTGGAGCTTTTGAAGTTAAGAAATAGTCTCAAGCCAAAACCCCAGGTAAACTGCCTGGAATGATATTTATGACAATATCAACCACTCTAAAATATTGATTTTAGGCTAGAGGGTCCCTTCATTCGAGTCCCGAGGATTCCAAACTCGTTCTGGACTTGAGTAGAATTTGACTAAAACTGAAACACCCTGGGTTTCTTGCCATTAGAAAATTTCTTGGATTTCTAGTCTCTGGATAGGATATGACTAGGTAAATGACTCATAAATTGGGATACAGGTGGTATGGGTTAGTCGTATTCTGACTAGTATTGGTTGGTGAGTTGGATTTGGTTTTTGGAATGGATATGACTTGGGTGGTATGAGTCGTATTGGTGGACATGGGTCATTTGGTTTTGGTATTTCCTTTACTTAATCTTAGACTTGGTATACTAAGTTGGATATAAGTATGAGTTGCTCACCATGAGCTATAAGCCATGGTACGAGTCATACCATGGTCTTGTATGGTGAGCAGTGTTCAATCCCATTTAGATTCTATTCTGCCAGGGTTATGGATCATGGGTACCAGTCGTATGCATGGATACGACACGGCTTAGGGTGATTCTTACCTTGGATAGTGTTGGGTACAAGGGAGATGTCCTTGGGTATGAGTGGAGGGTACCACTCGTATTAAAGGATACGACTAGTATGGATAGTCGTATCCCTCTGATGAGATTTTGGTGCATTTTAAGTGAGAGCAATCTGGATATTTTCCCACTTAACCTAATGAGGCTTCATGACTTTTAACTCACTTGGGAGGTTATTTTCCCTATTATTCTACTCTTTAACACTTAGAAAAACACTCTCTCATTATCTCTAAAGTTCTTATTCAAATAAAGCTAGGGTTTCATCTTAAGAATTAATTTAGGGCTTGTGCTGGTATTTTGCTCCATTATCTTCTTGGTTTAAGGCATGCTCTCTTCTCTCGTTGTTAGTTCCAACTAAAGGCATGGTTTTATAAAATGTTTTCACGGCTTGATTATTGTATGGTTTTTGGGTTTTCAAATATTTATTGGGGGTTTTAGTTATAAATGCTTGGTTATGATTTTTCCATGTTTTAATTATGCTTTTATATGCTTTAATGGTGGTTTTGGATAATTGGTTGCATGGGAATGGTTATTGGTAATTAGTTTTGGTTTTTGAAATACTATGCCCCCAACATGTTTGATAAAATGCCTATGATAATATGTTTGCTAATATTATTGATTTTTTAATGGAACTATTGCATGGTTTGAACTTGGTAATGGAACCATAAATAGTTAAATGGTCTGAATGGTTAAAATGGAATGGTTTTGAGTTTAACAATCATTCTTGTAGGATATAATGGAATCCCTCCAGTAATCATAATAATGGAACACTTGTGGCATACATGGAACTCCCCCAAGTTAATTGGATAATATTATCTATGGGTACATGGGAATCCCTTGATCTCAAAAAGGTTTTGCTAGGGACAATACTTGCAATTTATACTCGATATGACGTTACCACTCTGTATAGCCTCATTTAATAATAATAGTTTGGTTGGAAATGATTTTAATTGGGCAATAAAGGCGGGGTGTGATAGCCAACCGTGAAGGTTGGAGTCCAACGGATAAACACTGGAAACTCATTTTGCCAACATGAGGGGTAGGTCATGATGACCTTATATGATACTACCAGGTACATGAGAATCCTCTAATTACACTTTACATATGTATTATGGAGGGTAAAGGGTACTTGGAAATCCCTTACTCTTGTGGTATCTCCAGTTCGTGTAGCTACATGCATCGAGGCTCGTTCAATGGGTTACACTGTACCCATATAGATCGTGGGTGGTTAAGGACGGTTAAGATTCACATACCTAGGTTAATGGTTTTTAATGCATGCTAAACCCAATTTTCTTTTTTGGACAGTTATATATATTACATGTATGGTTTGTATGCATATGGATGGTTTACTTGGTTTCGTTAAATGACATTATTTTATCCTTATCCTGAGTTCATGCTAGCGTTCACCCACTAACCCATCTTTGGGATGCTATATCCTCACGTGATATAGGAACCAACCATTCTACTCCCCCTTCTTAGCGATCTGACTTCGGGATCAGCTATTGGATTGAAATAGTGAGCTTCTATCTTTTTAGGAGGCTTTATTTCATGGATGTTATTTCATACTTTGGTTTATTTGTGGATATTAGTTTTGTCTATGGTTGGGGGCATGTCCTAACCGGATTTTGTTAATCTTTTAGTTAGAGGCTTTTGTGGAACTACTATAGGTTGGAATGAGAGGGATCGGTATTGGCGTTAGCCTTAGTATTAGTATTGGTGTTGGGGATGACACCGGTTGACTATATTTTTGGCTATTCTATCCTCTTTTATTTTGGGACTATATATAATTATTATGGAACTCATATGGTTATGATTTGAATTATGATTTAGTTGGTATTGGTTATTGGTTGGGTATCAGACGGTTGGACTTATTTGGGTGGTCACGGATATAGACCTATTTTAGAGTCTTGGTTTATGCAATAACTCTATCTTGTTATATGTTCAGAATATATCCGACTCAGGATGTACGTAGTTTGGTTGGGTTGGGTAATGGGGTGGTCTCTAGTCCTTGCTGGACTTGGGATGACCGTTATGACAAGGCCCTTGTTTGGGTAATGTAAAGTTGGTATCAGAGTTTTAGGTTCATGGTAAATTAGGTGTCTACAAAGCCATTTCTAGTAGAGTCTCTTTTAGGGGTGAGTAGTGTACCACACTCATAAGAGAGAGGCTACAACACATTTAGGAATATTTCACTTTCTTGATATTCTATTTTCAAGCTTGGAGTTTAAGTCCTGGAATTTTCTCTAATCCTTGTCTGTTCACTTTGTAGATTACACCTCAACGATCTGGAACACAAGGAAATTCTTCTGTCCCATTTGGGGACGATGTTGATAGGGTACGCCCTACACCTAGAGTTCGTACTCGATCTTAGGGTCCTATCCTTGATTGTTCTGGAGTTCCCCCTGTTGCTATTAGTCCTCCTCAAAGTGAGGTAACTAATGTAGAATTTTGCTAATCAATTCATGTTATTGCTCAGTTGGTTACTACTAAGGATGAACGGAATACATATGGTGTTTTATCTGCTAATAATACAAGGGTTGGACAGTTTATAAAGATGAATCTTCCTACTTTTATTGGATTAAAGGTGGAAGAGGATCCTCAGTCTTTTATGGATGAAATAGAGAAAATCTTCAGGGTAATACAGATCACAACTGAAGGGGTAAACTTTACAGCTTAAAGATATTGCATACCAATGGTACGATAAGTGGGATAGGGATAGAGGTGATGTTGAGAAGTTGTCCTTATGGGAGACTTTCTCAAATGCTTTTCTGGATCTCTTCTTTCCTCAAGAGCTGAGGGAATCGAAGGTGGAGGAGTTTGTGAATCTTAAGTAGGGAAAGATATCTGTCAAGGACTATACCTTAAAGTTTCATCAAATGTCAAGGTATGCTCTAAACTGGGAGACATATATAAGAGAGAGGATAAGAAAGTTCACTTCTGGGCTATCTCAAGATTTGATCCTTAAAAGCAAGACTTCTTTGTTGATTAAGGATATGGATATTTCAAGGTTGGTCATCCACATACAGCCGGTGGAGAATAAAAAGAGAAAACAGGCAGAGTTTGGGGAAAGGCAGTGTAAGAGAAGAAGTTCTTTGAGCGGGGTGGTTCTTAGTAGGATGGTGGTCGGGATAGTGACAAATGATCAAAGAAGAAGTAAAAGAGTTTTGGTTTCTTCTCCACTGCTAGCGCTCCTTACCCAACGTAGTCGAGTGATAGGCGTCTGCAATGTGGTGATAATTTCTGGGCATAGGGTGCCTAATATCAGGCAAGTGGGGTTCAATAGGCTTTTTCATTCCCTCCTTGCCAGTCTGTGGTCATCTTTATCGGGGCTATTTTTATGAAGGGAGGGACAGGTATTTTAAATGTGGTCAGCTAGGCCATATGCTCAGAAACTGTCTGGTTGGTAAGGGAGCTTCGAGAGCGGTCAAAGCTCTGGTTTCATCATATTCTGCTCCTACACCTTATGGTGCGGCTTCTGTGTCTGCTTCTATTTCTGGTACTGATACTTGACAGAATAAGTTGTATACTCTTCCATCTCATCAAGAATTTGAGGCATCACCTGATATCATTACTGGTACATTACAAATCTTTTATCGTGACTTGTATTGTCTGCTTATCTGGGGTCCACTCTTTCCTATGTGACCCCATATGTGGCTGTATGTTTTGATTTTGATCCTGAGGTTGTTTCAGATCCTTTTTCTATTTCTACCATGGTAAGTGACTCGGTTATTGCTAAAAGAGTCTATAGGGTGTGTGGTATCAGTTGACAGAAACCAGTCCTCGGTAGATCTGTTTGAGCTGGATATGGTAGATTTTGATGTTATTCTGGGGATGGATCGCGTCCTTAGATTTTCAAACTCGTAAGGTTATCTTTAGGTTCCATGGTGAACCGGTTATAGAGTGGGAGGGTGGTTCCCTAGATCCCAGGGGAAGGTTTATTTCTTGTCTTAGAGCTCGGATATTAATCTCCAAAGGGTGTCTTTATCGCTTGGTCTGGGTTAAAGAATCTAACTCGGAGGATCCTTATTTTTATTTAGTTTCAGTGGTAAGTGAGTTACCTAAGTTCTTTCCAGATGATCTTCCTGATGTTCCTCCAGATAGAGAGATTTATTTTGGTATTGATTTGGTTCTGAACACTTGTCCAATATCTATTCCTCCTTAGATAATAGCTCCGAATGAGTTGAGAAAACTCATAGAGCAGTTTAAGGACCTTCTGGATAAAGGGTTTATTCGTCCTAATGTATCCCCACGGGGGTGCACTGGTGTTATTCATTTGCCAGAAGGATAGTTCTCTTCGGATGTGCATTGACTATTAGAAGTCGAATGAGGTAACAGTCAAGAACAAATATCATCTTCCAAGGATAGATGACTTGTTTGATCAATTGCAAAGTGCCAAATTTTTTTCTAAGATAGATCTTCGGCCTGGGTATCATAAACTTAAAATTAGGGAGGATGATATCCCTAAGGCTGCTTTTCATACTTGGTATAGGCACTTTGAGTTCTTGGTTATATCATTTGGCTTAACTAATGCCCCTGCGATATTTATGGATATGATGAACACGGTTTTCAGACAGTTTCTGGATCTTTGTTTCATTGTGTTCATTGATAACATCATGGTGTATTCTAAAAGTAAGGTGGATCATGCCAATCACTTCCATGTGGTATTGTAGACCTTGAAAGAGCAACAGTTGTATGCCAAATTCTCTAAGTGTGAGTTTTGCCTGAACGCTGTAACTTTCCTTGTTCATATTATTTCTAGTGAGGGGGTCATGGTGGATCCACGAAGGGTGGCCGCGGTTAAAAGGTGGCCTAGACCCACGACTCCAACTAACATTCAAAGCTTTTTAGGTTTGGCCGAGTATTATAGGAAGTTTGTGAAAAACTTTTCAATGATAGCTACTCCTTCGACTAAGTTAACTCAGAAGAAGGTAAAGTTTTCTTGGTCAGAAGCATGTGAATAGAGTTTTGAGAAACTTAAGGATAAGCTGACTTCGGCCCCAATTTTGACCTTGGCAAAAGGTACGAAGGGGTTTTTGGTTTATTCTGATGCATTCCGGGTGGGACTTAGTTTTGTTTTAATGTAGAATGGAAAGGTGATTGCCTATGCTTCCAGCCAGTTGAAGGTGCATGAGAGAAATTATCCTACTTATGATTTAGAGTTATTGGCGGTGGTTTTTGCTTTGAAAATCTGGCGGCATTATTTGTATGGAGAACACGTAGACATCTTTTCTGACCATACAAGTTTATAGTATGTGTTCACTTAGAAGGAGCTAAATCTCAGGAAAAAGAGATGGTTGGAGCTTCTCAAGACTATGATATAAGTCTTCACTACCACATAGATAAAGCTAGCATGGTTTCTGATGCTATTAGCAGGTTGTCCATGGAAATTTTAGCTCATGTGGAGGAAGGAAAATAAGAATTAGTGAAGGATATCTACCGCTTGGCCAATCTTGGAGTTCGCCTCTTGGACTATGAGGATGGTGGTGTGTTGGTACAGGAAGTAGTTTAGTCGTCTCTTGTTGCAAAAATTAAGAAGAAGAAAATACTAGATCCTATATTGACAAAAATCAAGAGTGATATTGGTGGGCAAAAGGTGATGGTCTCTGAGATCAATGGCGATGTTACTTTATGGTAACAAGAGAGGTTGTGTGTTCCTGACGTCGACAGTTTGCGAAAAAGGGTTTTGGCTGAGGCGCATGAATCACGCTATGTTGTTCATCTTGGTTCGACAAACATATATCATGATCTCAAAGAGATATATGATGGAATGGTATGAAGAAGGATATGACTGATTTTGTAGCCAAGTGCATGGTGTGGCAACAAGTCAAAGTTTAGCACATGAGGCCTGGCGGGTTGTATCAGGAAATTGATGTGCCCGAATATAAATGGGAGGTAATCAACATGGATTTCATTATCGGTATTCCTTAGTCTCAAAACTAATTTGATTCGATTTGGGTCATCGTGGATAGAATAACAAAGTCTGCTCATTTTTTGCCAGTGAGGACTATCTTTTTTATGAAGGACTATGCGAAGTTTTATCTTTATGAGATAGAAAAGTTGCATAGAGTACCTATTTTGATTATATGTGATCGTGGTATGCAGTTTTCATCTCATTTCTGACGGTCTTTTTAGAAAGAATTGGGTACTAAGGTGAGTCTGAGTACTATTTTTCATCCTCAAGAGGATGGGCAAGCATAAAGGACTATTCAGACATTGAAGGATATGCTTCGGGCATGTGTGATTGACTATGGTGGTATTTGGTTTGAGCATCTACCTTTGGTGGAGTTTTCTTACAATAATAGCTATCATTCTTGTATTGGGATGACCCCTTCTGAGGCATTGTATGGTAGGAGGTATAGATCTTCTATTGGTTGGTTCAAGTTTAGTGAGGCAGATATATTTTATCTGGATTTGGTTTATCAGGCCATGGTAAAGGTGAAGGTGATTCAGGATAGGCTTAAGGCTGCCCAAAGTCGCTAAAAGTCCTATGCGGATATAAAACGTAGAGACTTGGAGTTCAATGTTAGGGATAAGGTATTCCTAAAGGTATCTCCCATGAAGAGAGTAATTTCGGTTTGGTAAAAAGGGGAAGCTCATTCCCCGATTAATTAGTCCTTATGCGATTTTATGGAGGGTTGGTAATGTGGCTTATGAATTGGAGTTGCCTCCTGGTTTGAGCTTCATTCATCTGATATTTCATGTATCTATGTTCAGAAAGTGTCTTGGTGATCCTTCTTCAGTGTTTTTTTTGGAGGGCTTGGGTATCTCGGATTTTCTACTTATGAAGAGGTCCTAGTTGAGATCTTGGATAGGTAGGTTCGTCGATTATGGACCAAGGATGTGGCCTCAGTTAAGGTTCTATGGCAGAACCACAAGGTGAAAGAGGCACATGGGAAGAGGAGGAGGACATAAAGTCCAAGTATCCGCATCTGTTTTCTGCTCCTGTGATTTGTGCGGATGGTATATGTTCTTCAACATACTTTTATTTCCAAACTTTGTTAAAGGAAAGATTAATATCTTTGCATCTGTGTTTTCTAACTTAGTTAAAGGTTGGATTGATATTTGATAAATGCAAATAAATCATGCTTGTGGTTACCCTACCTTATCTGTCATTAGGGGACGAATGTTCCTAGTGGGGGAGACTGAAACACCCTGGGTTTTAGCCCTTAGAAATTTTTTTGGATTTTTGGACTCTAGATAGGATACGACTAGGGGAAATGACTCGTACACTGGGATACGAGTGGTATAGGTAAGTCGTATGCTGTCCAGTGTTGGTTGGTTGGTTGGATTTAGTTTCTGAAATGGATACGACTAGGATGGTATGAGTCGTATTGGTGGACACTGGTCATTTGGTTTGGGTCTTTCCTTCACTTAATCTTAGACTTGACTGACTAAGTTGGATCTGAGTATGAGTGGCTCACCATAAGCCGTAAGCTAGGGTACGAGTCGTACCATGGACTCCTATGGTGAGCTGTATTCAATCCTCTTTAAATTCGATTCTACCAGGGGTACAAATCATGGGTATTATTCATATTCATGGATACGACACGTTTTAGTATGAGTCATACCTTGGATAGTGTTGGGTCCAAGGGAGATGGCCTTGGGTATGAGTGGTGGGTACTACTCATGTTGGAGGGTACGAATGGTATGGATAGTCGTATCCCTCTGACGGGATTTTGGTACAGTTTAAGTGAGGGAAATCTGGACATTTTCCTACTTAACCTAATGAGGCCCCACAACTTTTAACTCACTTGGGAGGTTATTTGTCCTATTATTCTATTCTTTAACACTTAGAAAAACACTCTCTAATCCACTCTAAAGTCCTTAGGCAAAAGAAGCTAGGGTTTCATCTTAAGGATTAATTTGAGGCTTGTGTTGGTAATTTCTCTCCATCATCTTCTTGGTTTAAGGCATGTTCTCTTCCTTCATTGTTAGTTCCAACTAAAGGAATGGTTTAATACAGTGTTTTCATGGCTTGATTATTGTATAGTTTTGTGTTTTCAAATATATGTTAGAGTTTTTAGTTATAAATGCTTGGTTATGGTTTTTCCATGTTTTAATTATGCTTTTATATGCTTTAATGGTGGTTTTGGATAATTGATTGCTTGGGAATGGTTATTTAGTAATTGGTTTTGGTTTTGGAAATACTATGCCCCAACATGTTTAATAAAATTCATATGATAATACTTTTACTATATTATTGGATTTTTAATAGAACTATTGCATGGTTTGAACTGGGTAATAGAACCCTAAATGGTTAAAAGGTTTGGAATGGTCAAAATGGAATGGTTTTGGGCTTACCAATCATTTTTGTAGGGTATAATGAAATCCCCCAAAGTAATCATAATAATGAAACACTTGTGGGGTACATGGGACTTCCCCAAGTTAATTGGATAATGTGATCTATGGGTACATGGGAATCCCTTGATCTCAAGAAGGTTTGGCTAGAGACAATACTTGCAAGTTATAGTTGGTATAACGATACCACTATATCTAACCTCAGTTAATAACAATAGTTTGGTTGGTTGAAATGGTTTTAATTGGGCAGCAAAGGCGGGGTGTGATAGCTAACCATGAAGGTGGGAGCCCAACAGATGAACACTGAAAACTCATGTTTGCTGACATCAGGGATAGTTCATGGTGATCTTATATGATACTTCGAGGTACACAGAAATCCTGTAAGTAAAATGGAAATATGTATCATAGAGGGTGCAGGGTACTTGGGAATCCCTTACTCTTATGGTATCTACGGCTCATGTGCCTACACGCATCGGGGCCCGTTCAGGGGGTTACACTGGACGCATATAGCCCGTGGGTGGTTAAGGACGATTAATAAATACATACCCAGGTTAATGGTTTTAAATGCATGCTAAACCCGGTCCCTTTTCCCGACATGGTTATATATCTTATATGTATGGTTTGTATGTATATGGATGGTTTACTTGGTTTTGTTAAATGACATTATTTTATCCTTATCCTGAGTTTATGCTGGTGTCACTCGCTAACCCATCTTTGGGCGGTTATATCCCCACATGATGCAGGAATCGGTCGTTCTACTCCTCCTTCTTAGTGGTCAGACTTCAGGATCAGCTATTGGATTGAAGTGGTGATATTCAATCTTTTCAGAAGGGTTTATTTCATGGATATTATTTCATACTTTGGTTTATTTGTGGATATTGGTT
Source organism: Capsicum baccatum var. pendulum (assembly GCA_030864225.1). Classification (NCBI taxonomy): domain Eukaryota; kingdom Viridiplantae; phylum Streptophyta; class Magnoliopsida; order Solanales; family Solanaceae; genus Capsicum; species Capsicum baccatum. Next base: position 27,104,452 of record CM061554.1, on the reverse strand, counting down.
TTGGCTATGGTTGGGGGCATGTCCCAACCAAATTTTCGTATTCTTTTGGTTAGAGACTTTTGTGGAACTACTATGGGTTGGTATTGGTGGGATTGGTGTTGGTGTTAGCCTTAGTATTGGTATTGGTGTTGGGGATGACACTGGTTGACTGTTCCATCTTCTTCTATTTTAGGACCATATATAATTATTATGAAACTCATATGGTTATGATTTGGATTATAATTTGGTTGGTATTGGTTATCGGTTGGGTATCGAACAGATGGACTCATTTGGGTGGTCATGGATATAGACCTATCCTAGAGTCTTAGATTATGAAATAACGCTATCTTATTATATGTTCAAAATTGATCCAACTCAGGATGTACGTAGTTTGGTTAGGTTGGGTAACGGGGGTGGTCTCCTGTCTTGGTTGGACTTAGGATGCCCACTACGATAAGGCCCTGGTTCGGATTGTGTCAAAAATGGCCTCTTAGGGTGCGGGACTCACTTCTTATAGAAATAACCCCATATGAGAATTTTGATGACACCATTGAGCCCACAATATTGAATTTTATAGATTAGTATAGTTCGTTTGCTAGCACAGAATTTTAGACTAATCTAGGGCACCTAGTCAGAGTCCGTTTGGACTTGTTAAACTTGATTAGTGCCAAGTATCTAGTGCAGTCGCTTTAATGGAAGCCATTTAAGCTGCCCTAGAATGCTTTAGTAAAGCCTGGATAGCCTCGGGCTGGTCGCTTTAGCGACTCTTGAGCGATTTAGCGGTCATTTAGCCGTTAAAGCGACCATTGCTAGCATTATATAAGTGTCATGTCTTTCATTTTCCAGCTTTGATCACTAAGTGTAACTCACCATTATAGACCTTATAATCTTCGAAATTATGTTAGAATTGAGTGTTTGGGGCCGAGATTAGTATGGGGGCATGTTGGTGGGGCGGTCGTCGTATATTTGTTAGTTTCGTTTAATTTCTACTAAAATTCTCTGAATTGATTCTTGAATTATTGATGGTGGTTGAGACTGATTTTGCCATTGTTTGAGCTCAAATTTATCTAAATTTATGTGGCAATTGATCCTTTAGTTGTGTGGGACGCTGTGACGATTTCAATTTTGTGATTCCGCAAGTAGACCCCGCATGAAATTTTTAGTTTGATTTCTGACTTAGAGCATTTAAAATACGGAATATGGGTATCAATTTTCTCATCTTGATGCATAGATTGTTGTTTTTCTAGCATGACAGCTCTCAGAGGCTTCTCGAAAGAGGAAAGCTCTGATTTAGAAGATTCGATGAGTGTTTGACGATGTTCAAGTAGGCTAGGTGTACCCTTCTTTTAGATTCAGCTTAATTATTGTTAGCGTATTATTGTGCTAGTTTTAGATGGATAGTTTTAGCCTGGCTATTGTTTTAGGATTTTTTTGTTGCACGTGCCTAATATATGTTTTTTTTTAAAATTTATGTGATATAAATAAAATTTAGATAATTAATTATATTTTTAATGTGTTTTTAGTCATTTTAAGTTGTTAGCTATTGTAATTTATGATACTTTTTTTACATTGTAATTTACTATTTTAAGTTGTTAACTATCGTAATTTAAAATACTCTCTTTATCTAAACTTTTGTGACATTGATAGTTCAATATATTTTTAAAATAATTTAAGTTTTTAATCATTGTGATTTCTAATATCTTTTTTCTATTCTAAATCAAGAGACACTAATATAATTTAGAGAGTCAACTGAATATGACGATTGAAGTAGCGAAGCAAAAATGTCTTAAATGACTCATAATAACTAATTGGAAAAATTACAGAAACTAGCATCCTTAAGACTATAATTATAATAAATAGCAACACTTTTTCAAAATTACAACTTATATCAAAAGTAACAATATTTTACTCACTGCATAGTAATAGAAGAATTTGTATTTTTCAGTTGTACATATGTATTTATGAGTAATACATATATATTTGTATATGTATTTATATAGCAACATTTTACTTAAACACAAATACAACTTTTTATTTGCTATAAAAGTTATAATTAAGGCTACAGAGTTGCTATTTCTGAAATTTTTCCTAACTAATTACAAGTGATATAACAAAATTTCTATAAAAAAATCCTTGTGAAAAAAATTTAATTGGGCCCCATATAAGATGTCGAGTTAATTTAAAACATCAAGAGTTAATTTATCATCTTATGTTTATTATCTTTTTTATTAAATATTATTAGTTTTTTAATACTTAGATGACTTATAATAATTATTTAATTAATTGTGATATAATAAAATTATGGTTGAAGCTGCTGATATAGACATGCCATTAATGTCTATTTTGCTTTTTCTTTTAGTAAACACGATTTATTTTCTAATACGTAAGAGTCAACCAAATATCACAATTTAAGTAGCAAAGCAGGCATTCTTAAATGACTCATAATAACTAATTAGAAGTGATATAACAAAATTACTATAAAAATACTTGTGAAAAAAATTTAAGTGGGCCTTATATAAGATGTCAAATTAATTTAAAATATGAAGAGTTAATTTATCATTTTATGTCTGGTTTACTTTTTTTAATTAAATAATAGTATTAATTTTTTAATACTTAAATTATTTATAATAATTAATTAGGGGTGATATAGTAAAATTATGGTTGAAACAGCTGAAGTAGACATGTCATAAATATTTATTTAATTTTTATTATTATTATTATTATTATTATTATTCTAATATGTAAATGCCATAAAATAATTAATTAGGAGCGATATTATAGAATTACGGAGCAAGCAGGCATGTCGACCAACATGTATGGTTGAAACAGCTGAATGTCTAATATTTATTTTACTTTTTTTATTAAATATTATTAATTTTATAATACGTAATGACATATAATAATAAATTAGAGGTAATATAATAAATTATGGAGTAAGCAAACATGTTGATGAAAACGTACGGTTGAAATAACTAATGCAGTCATGTCATAATTGTTTATTTTATTTTTTTATTAAATATTATTAATTTTTTAATACGTAAATAATATATAATAATTAATTATGAGTGATATAGTAAAATCATGAAGTAAACAGATTTGTCGACAATGAGGTGGCTGCTTTAACGCGTTTCTACATAATAGTAATACAAAGTGAGAAATCATTGTCCAAAACAAATTAATTATTGAAATATGAATGTAGCCAAACTTACCCATTTGGCCATGAAAATCAAAATTTCTCTGAGTTGGTGTTGGAATTGAAGTTGAAGTTGAAGTTGGAGTTGGAGTTGGAGTTGTATTTGACCATGATATAAGTTAAAGTTGTTTTTAAAATTTTGTGAGAAAAGTATGAATGAAAAAAATGAAAAACAAGTAAAATTTATTTTCACTTTTTCAAATACAATTCCAAAATTGTATTTGAAATTTTTATTACCAAACGCATCTTCTTTTCACTTTTTTATCAAAATAAAATAATTTTTTGAAAAATAGTAAATAAGTTTCATGATCAAACGGCTGTCGACTATGCATTCGATCTAAAGAGAGACCAAAAGTATAGTTGGAAGTCCTTCCAATTCCCTCACTGACCTTAAGACTTTATGCCATGTAATTTTACTATACTAGTCGACTTACGCCATGCTATGTACGGCCCAATATTGATTCTTAAGAATTTTATTTTATGTATAATTCTATTATTTAATTAAATTTTTTATTTGTTTGGGTGATAAATTTTAAGTTAGACATATATTATTATGTTTAAATTGATAAAATTTATATAACAATATTTTAAATTGTTCAAACTTTTATGATATCGGTCGGTGATATCAATTAAGTTTCACATTAAGTGACGAAAATACCCCTGAAGCAAGCAGGTATGTCAATGGTATCCTCACTGCTTCAGCTGTCACACTGTAACTTATTTTAAATGACGAAAATACCCCTGAAGCAAGCAGGCATGTTGACGGTATCCTGCCTGCTTCAACTGGCACACTGTGACTTATTATGTACGAGAATAATGAGAGGAAAATATTAAGTAGGAGCCCATTAACATGCTTGCTTGTTAATCCGTTCAGCTGGTGGTTCCAATAGTAATAAGAGGGAAAGAGCACAACATGTCTGCTTGCCGATTCATTCAACTTTTTGCTTCATGACTTTACCATATCAATTATAATTAATTATTATATGTTATTTATGTATTAAAAAAATTAATAATATTTAATTAGAAAAGTAAGATAAATATTTATGATATATCTGCTTCAGTCGTAATTTTACTATATCACTCGTAATTAATTATTATAAGTCATCAAATATTAAAAAAATAATATCAAAAAATTATTATAAAGTATCTAAGTATTAAAAAATTAATAATATTTAGTATTAAATTAACTTGACGTCATATATGAGACCTACTTAAATTTTTTTCACAAGTATTTTTTATAGTAATTTTACTATATCATTTTTAATTAGTTATTGTGAATCATTTAAGACATGTTAGCTTCGCTTCTTCAATCGTGATTTTACTATATTGCCCCTAATTAATTATTATGGTCATGTAAGCATTATGCCATTTAAATTGAAATAGAAGAAAAAATATTATAAATTACAATAATTAAAAATTTAAATTATTTTACAAAAATGTAATTCACTATCAATGCCATAAAAGTTTGGACAAGGAGGGTAACATATAAATCTATTATAAATTACAATAACTGACAACTTAAAATATAAAAAAAAATATTAATTTGTTATATATTTTTTAAAAAAATACGTAAAAAATATTATAAATCACAATAATTAACAATTTAAAATTTTTAAAAGATATAAAATATTTGATTGACTCTCGAAATTATATCAATATCACTTAAATTGGAATAGAAGAAATATATTATAAATCACAATAATTAAAAATTTAAATTATTTTAAAAGTACAATTGACTATCAAGTCCACAAAAGTTTGGACAGAGAGAGTATCGTATATTATTTCAAAACTACATAAAAAATATTATAAATTACAGTAGTTACCAACTTAAAATACCTAAAAACATATTAAAAGTATGATTGATTGTCTAAATTCTATTTGTGTGGCATAAATTGAGACAAAAAAATAACATATATTGAGCCCGTGTTATCTGAAAAATAGTAATATAGGCACATCGAATTTTATTTTTCACACTCTTTATTAATTATATATTTGTAGAATTTAATTTTGATATGTGAATGAAATTTTTGAAACAAAAATCATATATTTGAATAATAAATTACAATAATTGATAATTTAAAATATTTTAAAAATATATGCAAAAATTGCTTTGAAAAATAAATTTATTTAAATTTTAAAATTCAAAAATAGCACATTAATTAATATAGTTATTATTTATAATATTAACTAGTATAAGATACGTGCTTGCACGTGTGATTTACATCAATCAATAAAAATATATACATATGTATTACATTATTAAAGTGTAGCAGTTGATGTTAAAATAAGTTCTATGTCTATTTTAACTGATATATATTAACTTTGCATCTCAAATATGTCATTACCGTTAGAGATTTGGAGTTAATGTACCCCTGAACTTTGTGAGTTGATATACCTCTGAACTCTCCGTTTAAAAAGTATCTCACATATATTTTATCGTAAAAAAATAACTCACATATACCCTTCTTTTAACAAAAAAATCTTTACTAAACAAAAACAATATTTTTTTACTTTAATTAAGAAGATTACATGTATCATTTAAAAATAACACTATCCATTAACAACAAAAAAAATTATTTGAATTTACATATGATACTACCCAAAATAACAACCTAATGTCAAATATCATAAACTACATAACGCTTTCTAAGCAAGATCATGATAAGAATCCACATATCATTTGCCTTTCTCCTTATTAACAATAATAATAATGTTTCCAAACAAACATCTGATAACGCTCAAACTACACCTCTCAATGAGAATGTAAGCGATCGTTGTCAATATAAAACCCAACTAGGTTGGGGTCGAATTCCACATGAAATATAGTGTGAACGTAAGTCGTTTGCAAATTAATCAATTGATAGTTGGATGTTTTCGGAAATGGGGGATTTTTAGTTTAGCAAACAATTTTTTATTACGTTAGTTTCAGTGTTCGTAATCAAGAGTTTATGAAAAAATAGAATTATGTCACTAGGGATTTTGGTACTTGACGGATGCTACTAGTGGTTCAGGATTCTCATGGTAGGTAGGACAACAATTTATCTTTATCGAAGTTACGCTTAAATGTCTCTTGATCTACTTAAGCATTTAATTACCTAATCCTCTCGGACTTAGGGAATTTATATTCACTGCCCAGATTTTACCTCAGGTTTACCAACCTTGTTACAGCGCTGATTATTAAATGGAATATTTCCAAGTCCCTGTTGATAATTCACTTCTTACTATATTTGATTTCTTTCTCAAGCAAATCAAAGTAGGTTTTATCTATTGTTTGCAACCAATAGACGTTAATTAAAACCTCAAAATTATCAAGAAGTCCTACCACGTTTCAAATCCTAATCACTCAGTACCTTATCAAGACCTAATCTTAGATCCCATAATTCAGGTTAAAGGAATTTAGCCGCTCATGACGTAAAAATCGAAGCAACTAGATGAATTCATGCTTTGAAAGATAAACTTACCACAAGATGAATAGAAACTAGAGATTCTCAGATTAAATCACAAAGGAAATCCCAAAATAATGAATATAATATCTTCAAAGTAAATGCTTTCACAAGCCAAAAGTAGAGAGAGAAAGTATCAAAGTATATTGCTCGAAACTCAATGTTTGGAACTCCCCAGAAAACTCTAAAATAAATCTTTAAATAGTCCACCCTAATTATGAAAACAAAATAATAGAATTTAGAAATCCCTCTGATTAGGTGACGACATTTGTGATAGCCTATTAGGAGGCTGACGACTTATCACAAATGTCGTCAGCTCCTTCTTCAGTTTTGGCTCTTCTTGTTTAAGGCTGACGACAAACTTGACAACGTATCAGCTTTGTGACGGCCTATCACAAAATATCGTCAAAGCTCTGCTTCAGTTCTCCTGTGCTGCCTCAGGCTGACGAAATTCTTGACAGCTTATCAGACCCTTGACGACTTATCACAAAATGTCATCACATCTTTCAACTTAGGCCAATTCTCTATTTACTGCTGACGACGAACTGGATAACTTATCACAGGGCTGACGACTTATCACAAATGTCGTCAGCCACACTTGTCTTCAGATTTCTTCAGATTTCAACTGGTTTTCTTTCATTCTTAATGGTTCTCTATCATGTCAGCTTAAACTGCAAAATCAAACATAAACCAATCAAAAACGATAAAAGTTGCTTAAGACTTCGTAATTATTTTTTGTTAAAAGCCTCAAATGTGTTAGCATTAGCTCTTACATCTACACCCTTAACTTAAAGCAATTGCTTGTCCTCAAGCAACTCAACACAACTAAGAGATTACAAAGTACATTTGGCAGTCAATCACCCATATCATCTCAAAACACTTTTACCATCTCCAAGGTCACTCAATTCAAGAATAATGAAGAACACCAATGCAACACACAAGACTCAAGATAATGCATCAATTCAATTATAAAAACCATGCATAGACCAGTATTACACTACCCAAACAAGTCAGTAACTAATAATGTAACCAGTGTGCCCTCACAGCAAAGAAATCCCCTTCATCTCATATCAAGAATTATATATGTAACTATGGGGACAATCAAAACACTCACTCTCAGTGTATGCCAAGTATCATAGGCTTTCCCTTATATTCATTACCCAGATTTTCAGTTAGGTCCGCTAGGATCACTATAGGACTTCTCTTAGGCTTATAATGTAGGCTAGAGGCTAGTATGATACTCGATGGTATTTAAAGTGACTAAGAATATTTGACACTATAATAGCTTTTGGGGGTTTCACTCATTAGCCTGTTCCGATCTTCTCTTTTCTTGATCACACTTATTTAGGATGGGTGTAGTCTTTTCTCAATTACTTAATCTTTTTCACAATTTTGTTCTTTCTCTTTTCCTCTGCACCCAGCTTTTTATTCTTTTATTTTATGCTACCTTTCTTCATACTCATTCTATATCACACACCCTTATGATAACCACCCTCAACTTAGGCCATTTTCCTAAGCTAAGGTGCACAGTGTCCAAGAAGGACCAGGGCCAAAATAGGTTCATTGTGATTTAAATGGGAAAGGGACAGGTGTCATACAAAGAAATAGGCTAATTAGGATCAAAACAGGGATCAAGGGATATTATACACAGAGGGAAGGTCATTTAGGCTAAAGTGAGCTACTATTAAAATGGCCTATGATCCTTTCCTAACCCCTATCCTTCAACCAAGGTAAGACTAACCGGGCAAGTTTTGGCTTCAACATACAAAGGGAACTAAGTAGTTGCTCACACACACATTGCACACACGTATATCACAAGCTACAAATCATTCAGTTCATGCAGTTGTTTAGCAATGATTATTATGTTGCTAGAACTAATGCCATATAAAGATACATAGTGGTCACACTTGAATGCAAATCACACAGTTAAAGGAGTAGACCACTTGAAGAGGTGTAAAAAAATCACAAAACAATTCAACTGCCTTAAGTAAAAGTATTTCTTCTAATCGGCTACAAAATTTTACAACAATAATTTACTATATACCCTCAACTTAAAATAAAAGAAAATCTGAACTAAGGGTTAGAGTATACCTGGAATGGATCAATCCCGGGGGTCATGGGTTCCTGAACCTGCTGCTGCATCTCCATCAGGAGCCTTGAACTGTTCTGGTACAGCTGGTCTATCAGTCTCTGAAGGCTTATTAGTGGAGGCACCTACTGCTCTCACTTGGATGGATGCCTCGATCTCTCATTGTCTGATAAGAAATCAATCCTTGCCTTCTTCATTTCCTTATTTTCAGACTTCTTTATTGCCCTCTTCTCTGCTTTTCTTTCTTCATAACTATCGGGCCTCTCTCTCTTTTCTTTGCCTTTCTTCTCACCTTTTTTTTTCTTTATTGGCTCCTCTGTGAGATTAAGCATCGATATTTCTCCCTCAGGCTCCTCAGCTATCGGGTCTGGTAATGCCATAAAGTGGTGATGTTGTAGCTTTCCAACCTCCGCCTTTACTTTATCTAGATTTGATCTGAATAATGCCATCTCTGGAGCAGACCTCTCTCTCAACTGAGCATTAAAGCTGTTCTCCAATTCATCAATTCGGCTCGGTAAAAACTTGTAAGACTCGAGTGCAGCCTTAACCCTCTTGTCCACTACAGCTGCTAATTGCTTGGCAAAGAGTTTAAGCTGATCCTCGCACCACTTGGACTGTTTTGCTATTCTTCTGAAATTCATAAGGTTGAAGGCAAATTCTGTTGTAGGCACTGCAGTTGGAGGAATTGTCTCAGTTCTGGGCACTGATGATTTTGCCATTGTTGCGTATGTTGGAGGTACAACTGCATAATCAGGCATCTCTATATTAGGCACTAAACTAGTACCTGTCATCGGTGGGTCAGTGGGAATCTCTGCACCCCTGTCATATATTAGCCTCGACTGATTCCTCATTTCTGATAGGGTTATGGGTTTTTTTGGCAAGGAGTTCTTCTTCCAGCCCCACAATCTTCATCATATTTTCTGCCCTGCATAACCTTGTAATTAAACAAGGGAAGGGATATGTTGTATCAGACCTCGAGACACGAATTTTTATCTCTTCAGAAATTATCTCTCCAAAATTCAATTTAAGGTTAGCCACAAAACTTACGACTAATATTGCTCTGTCATCCCCGAGGATATTATCACCATCTGTGGGCATCAACCAAGTACGAACAATACCCTACCAAAATCTTGCCTCTGAATTCAGGGAGGCCTTAAAGATCCTTTTACTTGGATTCGTTAGCCATTCTGGTTCTCCATTGGCTATAAGTGTGGCTAGCCAATTCCGCTGATTTTCCTGATGCTTCAACTAGGAATAGAAATTAGGTGAAGTGGCCTGAGGAGTAAAGTTTGGGCCATGAAGGAACCTGTTGATTGTTGCTTCAGAAATATCCACCATTATGCCCCGCACCGGAACTTTATCCAACAAAGGTTGGTCAGCTGCTTTCTCTCCTTCTCTACACATGTTTTCCAAGAGTTCTTGGTAGTTTGCATAGAACTCCCTAACTAGTGTAGGACAAAATGAATTTCCTCCCCGTGTAGTCCATCCTAAATCTTAGCCATGAAATTTCTGCTCCACTTTCGGGTACCTGTTCAACCCCTTAGTGATGATTCTCTTCTCCTCAAAGATTGGCCTCTTGAAAGCTTTTTTGTTGGTTCTGCAAAGCCCATCAAAGAAGATTTTCTGAGCTTTGGGAATTTACCATCTAGTGTCATCTCAAACTTTAGGATTCTTGTATTTGACCATAGTTCCCCGAATTGGAGATTTTTCATCATCTTGTGGCTCAGTAGAAGGGGACTCAATTGATGGTCCCTCGGATTCAGGTTTGCCCAGACTCATGTTCCTCAGACTTAGGTTGATCTGAATCATGCTCTTCAGATATAGCATGTACAAACTCTTGTTGCTCAGAGGCCGACTGCTCAGAAGCTGTATGCTCAGATGTTGTTAGCTCAGTATCACTTTCTTCACTCTCCTCCACCTCAACTGGTAGGGGTGGTAGAATATTATTAGAGCTTTGCTTCTTCTTTTGCTTCCTGAGAAGGGGCTCTTCCTCTTCATAATCAGACTTTTCATTGAAGAGTCTCCGAGATACATTTCCCTTGGTCACTTTCTATGTGGATTTTGAGTTCTTTCCTTTAGGTGCCATTTCAAGACCTGTAGTAAGAGAAAAACCATTAGTTGACCCTCAAGAGTATGAACATAAACACATCGATCATTGAAATTCCACACCCTTTGAAAGGGTTTAGTAATGCTTCAGGTGCCAGGTGTGACGACATTTCTTGATAAGACGTTACAGTTGTGATAGCTTATCACAAATGTTTTCAGCCTTAAACAGAACCCATGAGATCTTAAACTTCTAACGATATTTCTGATAAGCCGTCACAAACGTGATAGCCTATCACAAATGTTGTCAGCTCTAAACAGAACCTACTTCATTCTTAGCAGCCTTTGATGACATTTCTGATAAGCCATCACAGTTGTGGTAGCTCATCATGAATGTCGTCAGCTCTTATCAGAATCTCACTTTGACTTTAACTCAATTTTTGGACCCATTTTCCTTAAAATCCACTCGAGTTTCATTTTTGAGCTGAGCTTATAAGCCTTAGGCTTGCACAGCAAACCCTAGTTCTGATTTTTAGCCCTTTTTTGCAAGTTGAACTTGGTTCAAGCTTCTTAAGAACTTGGGTTGTCATCAATCTATCACTTACCATTTGAAAATAAAGGTTAAATTACGAGCATACCTGATGGGAGCCTTCAATGTGATTACACGAGCAAGAAGAAGTAAGAAGAAGTTTTTGATTTTAATTGCAAACCCCCACACACAAGAAAACTTGCTTCTTATTTTACTTGGAAGGAGTTCAAAGAAGGGAAGAATATATTCTAAGTATGGAAGGAAAATACTTTAAGGAAATAAATATTAAGAGGGAAGGTAGAAATGCCAAGATATGGGCTGGGTTGGGTCTTTTTAATTTAGCCCACAGTTTCATCTAATGTTGGGCTTTTTGTGACGACATTTCTGATAAGCCGTCACAATTATGACAGCTTATCACAAATATTGTCAGCCTTGACAGGCCTTTCTTCAGAGCTGAGGTCTTTGACACAAATCTGACAGCTTATCACAATCTGATAGCTCATCAAAAATGTCGTCAGGGGCACTTGGCTAAATATATCGATTCCACCTTCTTTGAACTATAACCTACTACAAAAATAAACAATTTACTGGAATATAAAAATTTTGGGTTGCCTCCCAATAGCGCCTGATTTACTGTCGTGGCACAACTTGGTTATCTTGACTACTCAGACTTCTCTAAGACAACCTATTAATACCCCTTTACCATCTACATATAATACATCAACGATTGATAAAACGCTCATCTCTTTTTGCTGAGTCATGGATGAGTGTATTTCGAAGCGTGCTTCTTTGTCATTGAGCCTGAACTTCAGCTCATTCAGCTCCATGTCTACTATCTCTAGCCCAGTTTTAAGGAATGATCTACCCAGAATGATGGGTAGTTTGAATTCCACCTCGCAATCCAGGACTACAAAATCAGCAGGCAGAATGAAATCGGCCACCTTAACCAGGACATCGTGTAATATGCCCACAAGCCACTTCACAAACCTATCTGCCATCACTAACTACATGATTGTCGGGGTAAGATCCCCCAAACCTAGTTTCTTGTACACAACAAGTGGTATTAGGTTTATACTGGCTCCCAAATCGCATAGTGCTTTTGTGAAATTTAGGGAACCAATAGTGCACGGGATGGTAAACGCTCCCGGATCTACCTTTTTCTGCACTAAAGACCTTGTAAAGATAGCACCACAATAAAGGAGATTGTCCTCCAGCTCATGGCTAACCTTTCATTTCTTAGTCACAAGGTCTTTCATGAACTTTGTGTATCCTGGCATTTGCTCAAGTGCCTCAACCAAAGGCATATTTATTGTCAATTTCTTGAGTACTGCCATGAATTTGTTGAATTTTGCTTCATCAGTTTTCTTCTTCAATCGTTGAGGAAAGGAAGGCAGTGGTCTTGGGATAGTTTTCAGCACTACCTCTTTCTCCTTCTCTTCACATTTCTCTGAAACATCATCAGAATTATCCAGCTTCTCAGACTCCACTGGACTTCCTTCTTCTGGTTCATCAACACCTACTTCATCAATAACAGGTTTGCCCACAGAAAGGCCAGGTAATATCTTATCACTTCTAGTGGTAATATCCATGCATGAGCCATCATTCTGCGGATTCTGGACTGTATCTCTTGGTAACATTCCACTCTTCCTATGGTTGAATGCTGCGGAGAGTTGGCTCATCTGCTGCTCCAACTATTTGATTGCGGTAGAGTGTGAGTTCAACAACTAATTGATAGATGTCAGATCGGTCTTCATGATGATCACACCAGAGTTGGTAGCCTCCACTCCCTTCAACAACTTAGCCATCATATCTTCCATGGACATCTTTTCAAAACTTGATGAAACAGCCTCACGATTTCCAGGAGGAACATATAGCCCGTTCCTGTCATTGTTATTCCTCCAATTTCCCTGCTCCCTATCTTTATAACCAGGATTATCATAAAATTTACGACCTTAATTCCCTTGGCTATTGCCTCGGAAACCCCCTTGATTATTAACATAGTTAGCCTCTTCTTCTGCATCAGCCTCAATCCTATCCTGAGATCCCACAACTTTCACCTTCTCAACCTTGCCTGATAGCAGGTGCTTGGTTAGCATGTCCATCTGTATTTTTAGGTGAGCCATGTCTTGGTCACGCTACTCTTCTCTTCTGTGTTGTTCCGCAGTAATACCTACAGAAGCAGTGGGGTTGGCCACCACAAAGTCTTTGGTATGCCATGCCTGACTCTATTTGGTCATTCTGTCCAGCATCTCTGAAGCCTCTGGGAATGTAAGATCAACAAAGGAACTACCAGCAACATTGTCTACAATTGGCTTTGTAATAGAGTTAAGAGCCATGTACAAAGTCTCCATCAAATGTATGTCTGTCATGTTGTGGTTCGAATACTGTGTCAACTTCTTCTTGAATCTTTCCCAGGTTTCATGCAAGGCTTCAGTCAGGAGCTGCCTAAAGTTGCTGATCTTTTCCCTCAACTGTACCCTCTTGGAAGACGGAAAGAACCTTTCTAGGAAAGCCCTTTTCAACTGCCTCTAGTTGGTTATAGAATCGGGTGTCAGCTCATTTATCCACAATGTTGCCTCCCCCCGACAGAGACTACGGAAATAATCTCAACCAGATATCATTCTGGCCCACTCCTGGGTTATCAAAAAATTTGTAGATGGTGACAAAATTCACCAGATGCAAGTTTGGGTCATCCCCAGGAAGGCCACCAAACAACCGTTCCAGATTGAGAAGTTGGATCATAGTACTCGTAATGTTGAACTTGTCCCCTGGTGCCAACGGTAGAGGAATAATTGCACCTATTGCACCTGCTCTGTCTATTCCATCATCATCATCATTGAGATCATACTGGACTGGCTGGTACTCTTGTCTTTCTCGGAACGGACGGTTCCTGTTAACATTACGCCGTACTAGTGCAGCTATCTGCTCTGCACACCTTGGGTTACTAGGATTCAGCAACTCCACATCTCCCAAATCTCCGTCCTCAGGATTTGGATGTCGTGCTTGTTGCCCGACATTTTACACATTCACCTAAGCTCGAGCTAAGGCTGCTAGTCTGTCAGCCTCTTGCTGTTCTGCCATTCTTCCAATTCATTGCGGTTTTAGATTAAGTGGTAATAATGGTTCTCCGGAACTTTTGGTTCTTGGCATACACTATAAAGATCCTAGAAATAAACAAAAACAACAAATAAACATAAAACTAGGAAACTTAACTAACAGTCAATTTGCGCACACAAGCTTCAGTTTACAACCGTATTCCCCGACAACAGTGCTACTTTTTGATAATGCTAAAACTACACCTCTCAATGAGAATGTAAGCAATAATTGTCAATATAAAACCCAACTAGGTTGGGGTAGAATCCCACAGGGAATATGGTGTTAACGTAAGTCGTTTGCAAATTAATCAATTGATAGTTGGATGTTTCCGAAAATGGGGGTTTTTTAGTTTAACAAGCAATTTTTGGTTACGTTAGTTTTAGTGTTCGTAATTAAGAGTTTATGAAAAACCAGAATTATGTCCACTAGGGATTTTGGTACTTGATGGATGCTACTAGTGATTCAGGATTCTCACGGTAGGTAGGACAAGAAGTTATCTTTATCGAAGTTATGCTTAAATGTCTCTCGACCTACTTAAGCATTTAATTACCTAATCCTCTCGGACTTAGGAAATTTATATTCACTGTCCATATTTTACCTCAGGTTAACCAACCTTGTTACAGCGCTGATTATTAAACGGAGTATTTCCAAGTTCCTGTTGATAATTCACTTCCTACTACATTTGATTTCTTTCTCAAGCAAATCAAAGTAGGTTTTATCTATTGTTTGCAACAAACAGATGTTAATTAAAACCTCAGAATTATCAAGAAGTCCTACCACCTTTCGAATCCTGATCACTCAGCACCTTATCAAGACCTAATCCTAGAACCCATAATTCAGGTTAAAGGAATTTAGCCGCTCATGACATAAAAATCGAAGCAACTAGATGAATTCATGCTTTGAAAGATAAACTTACCACAAAATAATAGAAACTAGAGATTCTCGGATTAAATCACAAAGGAAATCCCAAAATAATGAATATAATATCTTCAAACTAATTGCTTTCTCAAGCCAAAAGTAGAGAGAGAAAGTATTAAAGTATATTGCTCAAAGCTCACTGTTCGGGACTCCCCAGAAAACCCTAAAACAAGGCTTTAAATAGTTAACCCTAATTATGAAAACAAAATAATAGAATTCAGAAATCCCTCTGATTAGGTGATGAATTTATGATAGCCTATCAGTAGGCTGATGACTTATCACAAATGTCGTCAGCTCATTCTTCAGTTTTGGCTCTTCCTGTTTAAGGATGACGACAAACTTGAAAAATTATAATCTTCGTGACGGCCTATCACAAAATATAGTCAAAGCTCTGCTTCAGTTCTCATGTACTACCTCAGGCTGACGACATTCTTGGCAGTTTATCAGATCCTTGATATCTTATCACAAAATGTCATCACATCTTTCAACTTAGGCCAATTCTATATTTACTGCTGACGATGAACTTGATAACTTATCTGACGAATTATCACAAATGTCGTCAGCCACACTTGTCTTCAGATTTCTTTAGATTTTAACTTCTTTGTTTCCATTCTTGTTGGTTCTCTATCATATCAGCTTAAACTGCAAAATCAAACATAAACCAATCAAAAACAACAAAAGTTGCTTAAGACTTCACAATTATTCTTAGTTAAAAGCCTCAAATGTGTTAGCATTAGCTCACACATCAACATCGTCCTAGTAATAATGTAATTCACTATAAATAGTTCTGCTACTACCAAACAATATTATGTAGTCACACCAAAACCTCATCCAATATCCCAACAATCGACTTAGTCACTATAGCAGATTTTTGCTTTCAAGCACATCTAATATCAATAAATTATCTAATATAGTTATATTTTGAAAAATTAATTTACCTTTTGAATTGGGCATCACACAATAACGCAAACCTCACTCGACATATTCAGACATTACTGAGCTACACAATGAATTTCAAGTTGAAAATAAGGATTAATTTTTATTTTTTCATAAAAAAAAACTCTAATTTCAACACGCACTATATGGTGTGGCAAACAAACAATGCACACCAACTTTAGAATAAGACTTATAGTAGTAGTTGAGTAAGCAATCATAGATAATCAAAATAAAAGCAAAAAAATTTAAAAAAATAATAAAAAATTAACCTCTTATATATAAGATTAATAATTTCAAGAAGGACAACATAAGAGGCACGAAAACACCTTTCAAAATGAAAAAGAGCAATAACTGAATCAACGATCACTATGATAATAGTGTTATGTAAAACTTTTTCCGTGTTGGGTTCGAAAACGAGAGGGCGTCATGCGGAAGCTTAGAGTTTGCAAATCAAAACGGTGATAATTCAGATGACAAATAAAAATATACTAAAACGTAATATTATTGATATAATTTGGCCAATTGGCCTACCATGGAAAATAATAATAAAGAAAATATAAAACTGTTGGGAGAATATCTCTCGCTAAACATGACTCTTAAATGACTACATTGTAGATGCTACTGTGTTATGGTATGAGAAGGGGGTCTTTTATTTATAGAGTTCCAAAACCTTTCCTTCAAGAAAGAGGTATAACAAATATGGAAAAAATTTATATTTTCCTTTCAGGAAAAGTAAAAGTAATTATGGTATTACTTTTATTTTCCTTCTATGAAAAATAAAACTTAAAATATATAAGAAAATCGAGGCAAAAATCCTAACAAATCTCTCTCTTTTGGCTTGATTTTCTTCTCTTGATTCGTCTTCTTCACATGCATGAACTTCGTTCTTTACAAATTCTTCATCACTGCTTCTTGCAACAACAACAACAAACCCAGTGTATTCCCACAAAGTGAGGTCTGGGGAGGGTAAAATGTACGCAGTCCATACCGCTACCTCCAAAGAAGTAGAGAGGTTGTTTCCGATAGACTTCATCACTGCTGCTTGCCATGGTTAAAAATAACGTTTAAAATATCATGGTTAAAAATTAGTTTAAAAGTAATATTTTATTTTTATTTTTAAAGGTGCAGCAGCAGAAATGTTGAAAACATGGTTGAAACTTGTTCTCCACATGTAGTTCAACAAAAATCCTCATTATCATCAAATTGGTTGTAAATTGGTTTGAACTGCCATGAACTCATTTTCAACCTCATTTCACCAAACCACTGGACCTTTGAACCGTACGCTCTGATACCACTTGTTGGCTTCGAAATCGAGAAGACGTTATGCCGAAGCTTAGAGTTTACAAATTAAGACGGTGATAATTCAGATGACAAATAAAAATATACTAAAACGTAATATTATTGATATAATTTGGTCAACTGACCTACACATAAAAACTAATAATAAAGAAAATATAAAACTGTTGGGAGAATATCTCCCGCTAAACAGGACTCTTAAATGACTACATTGTGGATGCTACTGTGTTATGGTATGAGAAGATGGGTTTTCTATTTATAGAGTTCCAAAACCTTTCCTCCAAGAAAGAGGTTTGCCAATTATGAAAAATTTTTACATTTTCCTTTCAAGAAAAGTAAAGTAATTATAGTATTACTTTATTTTCCTTCTATGAAAAGTAAAACTTAAAATAGGTAAGAAAATAAGGACAAAAACTCTAACAATATCGTGTCACCTTAAAATAATAGTGACTACTATTCGTAGAACTAACAATTATGAGCTTAAACTATCGAATACCTATGGAAGGAGTAAAACTTGTGACAACCGAAAAGAGAACCATTGTTCCTTAAAAAATAGTTGAAAGAGGAGAGAGATAAACCTTCCGCTTTCTCATTCGACGATAACTTGCTTGTTTGTTCAATTTTTCAATCTGAAACCAAATGTTAAACATGACTTAAGAATCTCACAAAATTAGAAAGCACTATAAATTAGAGGCAAACAAAACAATGGATATGTGCGATAAAATTAGAAAGCACTATAAAATCATATAAATCAACTTTGTAATTTTTGAAAAAGAAAAGAGTAATTAAATGAAAAGATGTGAACGCTTACAAAGTTGAAAAAGAAAAAATATACTAATACTTGATAATAGGAATAGAGAGCTAGAGGATTTTTATGTCGCACAATATGGAGACTCAAAGATATGGATTGAGAAGAAACATAAGGTTATTCTAGCACTTGGTGACTTGAATAAATATTTTTGTGTTTGTTGCGTCATATGAAGACTCAGAGAAGTGAACTGAGAAAGAAAGATTAAGTTTATCCTCTCACTTTTTGACTTGAATACATTCCTAAATTCTTAAATTTTTGATTAATACTACTCAAAGTCTCAAACTAACAAAAACAAATTTTAACAAAGTTGAACCACACAAAAACACATGTTTAGCCACGGATCGATTTGTTCAACGCGATGCCAGCTAAATACCTTTGTAAATAGATTACTACTTCATAATTAACACATATGTCATAGCCAGTCAAACATATTGAGAAAAATATAGATAAATGAAAAACTTACCTAACATGTGATTTCAGTGTTGAAGAATTCAATTAGGCGGCAAAGCCCTAGATGGCTTTCATAGGAATAAGTCGTATGCTTTAGAACTACAAGAATAGGTAAGAACTCGATTGGTTTTATAATTAATCCATGTAGATTCATATTTTGAAGAGATTTTTAACTTCACAATTTGGTCCAACGGATGATTAAGACAACTTTTCATGAAGCTGGCATTCTTCAAGAAGGAGTCGAGTATGTATAATTAATTTTGTTATAATTCCCTTTACTAATATTATTTGGTTTGTTTTTGGTGTTATTTCAGTTATGCCATTTTCGTCCAACTTCGTGTAAAAAATTGTGTAAATAATTAAGGATATAAAAGTCTATCAATGTTTGAGAGATATTTTGGTCGAACAACATTTAACAAAAATTATTCATACTTTTATAATACGTCATAGATAGATAGATATAGAAATGAATAGATCAATAATAGATATAGAAATGGATAGATCAATAATAGATATAGATTAAAAAAAATCCAATGGTGCCTACTTTTTTATTGAAAGGGTAAGTTTTCACTTTAATTTTGGAATCCCAGTAGTATTTCATTTGCAGCATATTTGCTGTTGCTTCTTGACAACGTGGAGCCTTCGAATTTTTATAGCGTAGTATTTGAAATTTCTGTTAGATAATTTTGGTTTTCCATTATTAATAATATTATCATGGACAAATTGATTTGTTATGATTCAATATATTTATGTTCTATTTTGATATTTAGCGATATGGTAAATTCATAATCATAGTTTGTTTAATTTTAATTTTTCAACTTTTATATATGTACTCATACAGTAGAAGAATTATGACTATGATTTTTTTTTTTAAAAAAAACATCTCAATCAATCAATTAAAAACAATATTTTACTCAAGATAGAGCAGTCAAAATTGTAACGTCTAAATATTTACTTTTGTACTAATATTTTATCCATTCTTTAGTTGTTATATTTTTTTTTCAGAGTCAAGTGATACAAATTTTGACTAACATTTTAAGATATATTTTTTAGTCATATTGATTTTTTCTTTTACAATTTACACTTTTCATATAATTTTTGAATATCAAAATTTTAATTTTAAAATATTAAATTTATCTAATCTAATTTAATATTGAAAACTAGTCAAATTAACTCTCAGAAAACAAAGTATAACAACCAAAAAGGGAAGGAAGGAGTATGTTTTATGCTGCACGTGTTCGCACAATATGATAAATAAGAGATATTTTTCAATTAGTGTGTAGTTTCTACATTTTATTTTTTAAATCTGATTTCAACTTGATACATTTTTTTTCAAAAAAAAAAAGAAAAGAGTAAAGAAGACTTCTGAATTTTGTGATCTTAAAAAAAAATTCATAGAATATATCAAAATATTCTTTAAGCCAGTTAATAAGGCCGGACCGGGTCAACCCGGAATCAGCCCATCACTTCTAACCGGTTTGTGGGCCGGTTCGATTCCGGGCCCAACAGAAATTTTTAACAGACAACTCGAGATCGACCCATTACACGTAATCTGGTCAAAATCGGTCAAAAATTCGGTCAAAATAAATAAATAAAATTTAAATGTTTTTCTCCAATATACGCTATATATACTCACCTATATACATTTTGAACACGTTAAACAATACACACACAATATATATACACTATATATATAGTATATACTACAATAGAATTTAAAAAACATATACACATATACACATGTAATCATGTATACGACTATACATTAGTTAAATATATATACTACTTTAAATAAAACATATACTATAAGATATATACTACAATATATATATATACTAATTTATAAAATATATACACATGTATACCTTAAATATATCCTACTTTAGAGTCTATAGAAAATATATACACATATATACGTACCATTCAATTATCAATATATGTACTAGTTCAAATAAAACATATACTACAAGATATATAAATATATACTACAATATATATACTAATTTATAAAATATATACACATGTATACCTTAAATATATACTACTTTAGAGTCTATAGAAAATATATACATATATATACGTACCATTCAATGATCAATATATGTACTACTTTGAATAAAACATATACTACAAGATATATACTACAATATATAGACTAATTTATAAAACATATACACATGTATACCTTAAATATATACTACTTTAGAGTCTATAGAAAATATATACACATATATAGGTACCATTCAATATATGTACTACTTTAAATAAAACATATACTACAAGATATATACTGCAATATATATACTAATTTATAAAAAATATACACATGTATACGTTAAATATATACTACTTTAGAGTCTATAAAAAATATATACACATATATACGTACCATTCAATATATGTACTACTTTAAATAAAAGTATAAAACATATACTACAAGACATATACTACAATATATATACTAATTTATAAAACATATACATATGTATACCTTAAATATATACTACTTTAGAGTCTATAGAAAATATATACACATATATGCGTACCATTTAATATATGTACTACTTTAAAAATTATGCTACTTAATATAATAAATTAATAATACTTGAGGTTTTGAACTTAAAAGAAATTTATTTTTTCATTATTTGTATATATGATTATATGTTTGTTATGTTTAATTGTCTATTACTTAGTGTAAAGCTTGATAGAAAATTAGTAATATATTAAAACTAAGTATTTAATTTAAACTAGAAATTCAATTTAAATCATTAAATGAAAAAAATTATAGAGTAAGAAGTGAATGAATATTATATTTTATTGATTGCAAAATGATTCAAAATTTATAATGTACATGAATAAAAAATCTACAAAGTTTTCATCATTTTTTCTAACACATCCATGTTAACATTAATGGGAACTGACATAGGATAGTCAAAATCAATGAGGGAAAAACCATGCGTTGGACTTGATTGTGCTGAGTTCTCCCTTGAAGTCATGATTTCTTCAAGGTTCTGTTCGTCTTTTGGCTCCACCTCCGTTCCTTGATTTCTTCGTTCTGCTCTAATCCAATTTCTAAGACAAACTAGAACATTCATAGCATTGCTTCTTAATGAGTGTCGGTTGTCTCCAAGTTGTTGTCGTCCCTGACTAAAAGCGCTCTCCGATGTAACGATTAACATTGGAACATTCAATATATCTCTAGCTAATCTTGAAAGCACATGATATTGTGTTTCATTATTCTTCCACTAATCCAACTCGTTGATCCATCGTCTACGATCCTCTATCGACGTTCGAAGATAATACTTAAGCTTTTCCCGAGAAGCTGTTGTGTAAGTTCCCTCCTTAAAACTGTTTCAAACATTTAAATCTTAAAAGTGATCAGGAAAACCACTATGTGCCGGCCTTTTAGAAGATGATGGCTCTTCGGCAGGATGAAGAACGACAGTTGGAGTGATATTTGTCTGTATAGCTAAATCAAGTAAATCAGCATAATGGTTATATAGTTTATCTATGTAAATGTTCGCATCACTCATAGCCGTATACAAATCTGGTTCTTGTTCTTCATCATCAGAATCATTGTTAGTATTTATCTCTAAGTTAGAATAAATAAGAGTACTAAAGTGGCACATAGTATTAAATTTCATACACGGATTTAGTATATCACCAACCAAGTAAATAGAGGAAATCAGAAAAAAAAAAAATTTAAATTTTGTAAACATAGCACCAATAGCTTCTTTGTAACCTTCTTTATTCTTATATTATTTGAGCAAAGTAGAAATATCGGCTATATATGCTAAAATATTACAAATAGTAGGATAACAAGCACTGGAAAATTCAACCGTAGCTATACAAAATTTTTCCAAAAACTTAACAAGAGCATCAATTACAGCCCAATCAGAATCATGTAGCATACATTCAATCGAATCAACAAATGAACCACAATGTTGGTTAAAGTTAGTGTAATAGGAACTCTATATGCATGACAAGTTTTTAAATAATCATATGTAGCATTCCATCTAGTATCACATTCTTCAGGCATCAATATCTAAGTCCGTTTTCTTGACATTTAACTTTAAATTCTCTAAGTCTTTTTCTTCGATTATTTCCTTGAATAAATCCAACAGCAAGCCGGACTTTTTCAATATAAAGCTCAAAAAATTCAACACCATCTCTTACAATTAAATTATATATATGACAAACATACTTAACATGAAATATTTCAGGAAATGGCGGAGAGAGACTAACTTTTAACTTTGTAATAGCAGTCTTGTTGTTAGAAGCATTATCAAAAGCAAAACATAAGACTTTTTTTCAATACGACAAAATTCGACAACTTTACTAATCGAATCAGCAATAAATTCTCCAGTATGTCTACGATCTTCATCATACAAAAAAGCTAGAATACATTTTTGCATAGTAAAATCACTATCTATCCAGTGACAAGTAATGATTAAATAATTATTTTTATTAACAGCACGATCAAGATAAGAAGTTAAAGCCATTCTACATTGAATATTTTTTAACAATGTAGATAAATAAAAAAAGTATTATGAATGAAGTCTAAAAATATCGGCCCGACAAGTGCTTCTAGGAATACCATTAAACATAGGATTATAAATTACTTGAATATAATGAATAAAAGCATCTGGAGAAGGAAAACTGAAAGGCAAACAACCCACAACTATCATTTTTGTTATTTCTTCCCGGTCCCTCAATTTATTAGAAGTCTTAATTACCTGACCGGTTGTTGGGTCCATTCTAGTTTGTGTTGGCCCACCAACAGCCTCACCACCTTTTGCAATAAATAACTCTCTTTGGTGATTCTCTCTTATATGTCTCATTAATGTACCCGTACCCCCTTGATTGCTTCCTCTTTTATGCTCATATATTTATTGACAAATATTGCATTGCACCTTAGTTTCTCCTTCTATATGTATAAAAAATTTCCATGCAATACTAGTTGGTCTATGAGCTCTTGGGGCACGGAGAGGGCGATTAACCGATTCAGATCTAACATTAGCATTTCATACTGCGGGTGTCTCACCAATATTTTCATCATCTTCATCTAAATTAACCGCATCTACTTTATTTTCTTCTTCTATATCGTCATTTTTCTGAGCTTCTGCATAATTCATACCGTGAGCATCTACACCTACTTCTTCCTCAAAAGGTTGACTAAGCGGTACCGGAGACACACAGGTATATCTACTACTTGAACTACCTCTACCTCCAATAATTCGATTTTTACTACCACTACCACTTCTGAGACAAATTTTTTTGACACTTTTACCAAGGTTTCTTAATTTATCCATAATAAAAATCAAACTAAAATAAATTTAAAACATACAAAAATAATAAAATTAAATATTCAACAATTAATAGACTAATTAAAAATTAAAAGTAAGAGATGGAACGACAATACCAAATTTTAGAAGTATCCGAAAGTTGCGACTTTAGAAAACTTCCACTCGTATTTGTAATTGTAAAATTAAAAAATAAAATTGAGCACTTTAGTCTTTCGAAGATACGTAGAATATTTGAGAATTGAGATTTGAGAGAATGAAAATTGTATAGAAAATAATTTAAAAGTGTAGGGTATTTATAGAAATTTTTTTGAGTTTTAAAAAATATTTTAAATTAAAATGTTTTCTTTAAAAAAGGGCCAAGTAGCCGTTTTTGGCTCCAAACGGCCATATAGCCGTTGGGCCCAACGACTACTTTGGCCCAAACGATCAAAATCTGAATTTTTTTCTTAGAAAAAAGTAAATCGGGTCGGGCCGGTTTGGTTAATCGGCGGGCCTGAATCGGGTTAACTGAGCCCAAAAAAAATTGGCCCAGCCCAGGACTGGCAGCCCTACAGCCCGAGGGCTGTCCGGGTCGGGCCGGGTTAAACCGGCCCATTTGACACCCTTAATATTCTTTAATCTCGTAGTCTTAAAGATATTACGTGTAATGACCCTCCAGGTTATTTTCAGTTTTTTCATACTTTTTTGTGTTTAAAGCTTTTCTATAGTTGTCTCAAGTCATTTTATGACTTATTGGGATTAAAAATTAGGTTTTCGAGCAATTCTTTGGTTTTCTATACCAGTTTTCCTACTTTGGAGTTTCTAAAGTTGAGAAAGTGGTCTCCAACCAAACTTTAGGTAAACGACCTCAGATGATAATTCCAGCAGTTTCGTTAGCTCCGAAATATGAACTTTAAGTTAGGGAGACCTTTGATTCAGGTACCGAGGCTTCCAGTCTCATTTTGAGCTATTGATTAAAATTTGATAAAATTAGAACATTGACTGTGGGACCCATTTTTTGTTGAAATAACCTCTATTGAAAATTTTAATGGTTTCACTTAATCCGAAATGTGAAATTTGGTGGGGTAGCAAGTTCAGTTGCGTTCACGGGGTTCGAAACGAATCCTAAGGACCCATTTGGAGAGAAATTTAGCCAAAGTTGCTGGTGCATTAGCACCTGGCGTAGGCCCATGTCCTTCATCGCTATCACGAGGGTCTGTGGACCTTAGTTATCGCTATTGCAAGCCTGAGGCCCACGACCACGATGAAGGAGTGTTGTGGGACTGGGCCAGCTTGTGTATCGTGATCACGTGTTTAGGCTCTTTGGTTGTGAACACAAAGTGTTTGCAGACAAAAAAGTAGACAATGAGATAAAATTTTGATCCGAACATTATTCAAAAGAGAGACAAAGAAGGACCGAGGGCCACTGATTCTTGATCTAGGACATCCTACCTACCCAAGTTATGAGGGAGTCAAGTCACAGGTATTTTAAAGGGTTGGAAAGAGAAGGACTATATTGAGTTGGAGAGTCGAGTGAGGTCCTGTTGAGGTTTCGGTCTGCGACTCTTTCATTACATTAGAAATAAAAATTACATGTTAAAAAGATGAATGAAATTACAAAAGTCCTTATTATGCAGCATTTCTTGATTCTTGTCTTGGTTCTCCGATGCTTTCAAAGTGACAAAACATTTGATCTTCTTTGGGTTGACTTGAGAATAGATTCTTTCTCCATACAAAATTTGGTATTGGAGATGAACTTGAAAATCGACCATGTTCTTTTATGTGGGACATCTAAACTTTGAACTTGAATTTAAAAATCTCCACCCTATTCTTCAGGCGGGCTCCTGACTTACAATTTCTTCGCCTTGTTGCTTGTTTTTTCATTTCTTCACCCTATTCTCCAAGCAAGCTCCTGAATTGTGATTTCTTTCAATATGATGACTTTCAATTTCATCACCCTGTTCTCTAGACGGGCTCTTGAAATTACATCAAAACTAGAAAGGAAATTATCCCAAACAAAGATTATGATAGAGAGATCTCACTTTTTAAAAATAAAGTCCCATTTTTTAAGAGGATCCTAAAATAATATATCCAATAACATGATTCTTTTACCCCAGTTTATCATCAGAAATTTTTTGTGGGTGTCAAACCCAATCACAATTACTTGTAAAATGCATAATGTAATAATGACTCAAAACTCTGATGTATGAATTCATTCTTGAGGATAAGGAGACATGTCTCTTAGGGTTACATGGAAGGACTTGACTAGAAAGTGTGGCTTCTAGGAATCAAGACTTAAGCAAGGAAGTGTGTCTCCTACAGATCAAGAGGAATGACTCGACTATAAAGTGTATTTTATAGGAGTCAAGGCTTAAGCAAAGAAGTGAGTCTCCTAAGGGTCAAGTGGAATGACTCGACTAGAAAGTTCATTTGCTAGGAGTCAAGGCTTAAGTTAGGAAGTGAACCACCTAACAAGCGAAACTTGAATACCAACAAAGAAGTATGTCTCCTAAGGGTCAAGTGGAATGACTCGACTAGAAAGTACATTTTCTATGAGCCAAGGCTTAAGTTAGGAAGTGAACCACCTAACAAGCAAAACTTGAATACCAACAAGAAAGTGTGTCTCCTAAGGGTCAAGTGGAATGACTCGACTAGAAAGTTCATTTTATAAGAATCAAGGCTTAAGTTAGGAAGTGAACCACCTAGCAAGAGAAACTTGAATACTAACAAGAAAGTGTATCTCCTTACAAATGCCACTTGAATTATCCAGACAAGAAAATGTGTCTCCTTACAAATGTTGCTTGAATTACCCAAACAAGGATATGCATCTCCTAACAAATGTCACTTAAATTACCCAGACAAGGAAATATGTCTCCTTACAGATGTCACTTGAATTACCTAAACAAGAAAATGCGTCTCCTTACAAATACCACTTAAATTAACCAAACAGAAAAATGTGTCTCCTTACAAATGTCGCTTGAGTTATCCAAACAAGGAAATGCGTCTCCTTACAAATGCCACTTAAATTACCCAAACAAGGAAATGTGTCCCCTTACAAATATCACTTGAATTACCCAAACAAGGAAATGCGTCTCCTTATAAATGCCACTTAAATTACCCAGACAAGAAAATACTTCACCTTATAAATGAATCATGAATAACCCAAATAAGAAAATACGTTACCTTACAAATAAAACTTGAATTACCCAAACAAGGAAATGCTTCTCCTTATAAATGCCACTTAAATTACCCAGACAAGGAAATGCGTCACCTTACAAATGTCTCTTGAATTACCCAAACAAGGAAATGTTTTTCCTAAAGATTAAATAGAAGGAATCAACTAGAAAGTGCAGCTTCTAGGAGTGAAAGTTCAATTTAGAAAGTGCATCACCTAATAAATAAACCTGAATTACCTAATCAAGGAAGTGTGTCTCCTAGAGATATTGCATTATAAGTTTTTATCATGGTTTTGATTACCAAATCTGTGTAGCAATACTGCCTCTTGCATTCGTAGAAGTGAGGTAATGTGCCTTTTGATATTTCAGGCTTTGAAGTCCTTGATTTGAAGGTAACACGTGTTCACGTTTCATACAAAAAAAACTTGTGAGTTTAAAAAATATGGTGGCTGATTTATGGCTTTAGATTTTTCGGGAAACACTCTTGCACTTATGACCTTTAATCTTGCTTCCATTCATTAGCATATGTCATTGACTTGCTAGACCATTGATCCAAACTCAGATTATTAAGAGTGACTCTAAAACAAACATAATATCTCTGTTTTTGCTATGTTCCTCAAATAAATCCTTTGAAACTTTATATTTCAATGAGTTCCCAAACTTGTCCATTGACAAAACTTTCTGCATGCTTTGTTCTGACTTACAATCATGCTTCTTCCATGTGTTGGCCTTTTGCCTTGCTTTGTCCAATTGAAGAAGTTGGTAGCCAGTTTTAAAATCTTTTCTCACTTGCTTTGACGTTGATTTGACTCAAAGACACATGAAAATGACTTTCCATTTGAATAACTAACTCAAGAAAATAAAAATAAAAATAAAAATATAAAGAAGAAAGAACAGACAATGAAAGTCCTCACTGAAATAAAGAAAAGAAAAAATTATCTAAAAGTGACAGTCAACTCTAATATTATGATATGCATTTTGGATTAAGCCGTCTGATCTTTTCTTTCAAACTTTCACCAATTATTGTTGAGTTAATGACCCTAAAATTGAGTTACTTTCTTGGTCCAATCGCATTCAGAGGCCTCATTCGACTAGTGACACCTTGAAGGGTTTCTCCAACAAGCCTCTCTCATTTTTTTTCTCTCAACTCACCATTGCCCTATGGTGTCCGTGAGGGTTTTCACCAATGAGAATCTCATATTTTTATTTCTCTCAACTCAGAATTATCTTATGGTGCCCATGAGAGTTTTCACCAATAAGACTCTCTTATTTCATTTCTCTCCCCATTCCTTATGCTAAGGAAAACAAGTAGTTCCCAAAATGCATCATCATATTCATTGCATGCTTAGCCTTAACATTCTCAAAGGTTGATCCGAAGTTCTTTCTTTGGTTGTAACTTGAATTTTGGATAAAGTTAGAAAAAAATAATGGATGAGGCCCAAACGAAACTTAAAGTGAGGTAGGACTTAAAAAATTTTGGAATTGACTCAAACAATGGAAATCAACCCATGCACCATTTTCTTTAACTGGGTAATTTAGAATTATTTATTTGGTTGGACCGAACCGAGAGTAGCATTGTCTGCGTATCTCACCCTTGAAAGAGGAGAATTAGGTCAAACGTAGTTCCGGCTACTTACTCTTTTCTCTTTTTACTTCTTTCTTTCTTTTTTTCTTGTTTTTTTATCGACTCTTTTTCTTTTTGAGACTTTTTTGACTCTATTTTATTGACACTTTTTTTTCTTTTTGGACAGATTTTTTAAAACTTTTTTGACTCTATTCTTTTGCTCGATACTTTTTTTGAACTTTGAGGACTCTATCTTGATTCCAAAAAAGGGGTACGAAAGAAAATAGAACTAAAACTAAAATAGGGTAAACAAAGGATGACACAATGTTTGGATAGCAGAATAAAATGTCTTCTTCATATCAATCCTTGAAAACGCAAGTACATATCATGCAATATGAAAGTGAAATATGAAGATTATTTGTGACATTTTTATAGAACTAACTTTAACTGAGTCTGTGCATCACTACTTCTTGAGCGTTTGTCCAACATACCACTCCACTTTTGTCGTACATTCCTCACATTAAATGACTCATGATTTTGTGGAGCTGATTTTCTTTTTGTTCATCTTGATATAGGATCGCGCATCCACTGTTAGACCTAATTGAGATATTCCTTTCAATTGATGACCAAGTTATTTTTGTGATTCTAAAAAGGAAAAAGGTTACAAAAATACCCTTCTACCTTGAAAAATTGGCTAACTTTACCTTCAGTCATACTTTGGGTTCTTATTGGCCCCTGCTGTTAAGAAAATTATCAAAAATACCCATCCTTTTAATACTTTTCCACTATGGCAAGATCATAGCCATGTGGCATACCATTTGGCGTGAGGTGCCACGTGGCATGCCACCTAGCATACGTTTTTAAAAATTTTAATTTTTTTTCTTTAAGTTTTTTTATTATTTAAGTTCATTAATATTTTAGAAAATATTCAAAACAACCAACTCAAGTTGAAGCTTGTCGGAAACAATAATATAGGAGTACTTGAGCTTCGCTAGTGTAGTTGGTTGAGAACTGGAGAGGTAAATACAGAGTAGGATATATTTTTCATGCAATTATGAAATAAATTATCTTCCAAGGCAAATTATAGGCCATTTATGCTTGCGATATGATAATTACATTATCCCTTTCTTCAAGTTGCACCCTTTATTTCATTTATTTAGCAGTGATATTAAAATGAAGGAGCTACAATGTTACTCATAAGGCTGAAGTGCGAAAATGGAAAATGGTTTCAATTGGACTATGTCAGTAGCTTTTGCATATCATTTTTAAGAACATTACAATCGTGCGATATGCTAGTGTTATTAAAAGCCATCAGTTTCTCACTTAAAGCATGAAATGAATTGGGAGCTACTAATTCATTACAATCATGGCATGTATCCCATGTAATTAGTCGAGGTGCGCACAATATGAACCAGACACCACCAATTTAAAAAAAAAAACTGAACTTCCCTGCCCACAAAATCATTTGCTGATCAGATGAGGCAGACACATTGCTTCAGTTTTGAACTCAATATATACTTGAAAAAGACATTAAGAATACATTTATACTTACTAAACATATATTGTGGAAAACTTATTTATATATACACCACACACACACCTACTAACTTAATGTGAAATTAAATTAGAGGAGAAAAGATCAAATCTTTCACAGTTTACAATGTTAAAAAAAAATGAAATCAGTAGCTCCCAGTTCTGTATTAATACAATTCCATACACATCAGTAGTTTCATGAGTAAACTCTCTTGGCCCATTCAAAGAACTGTGTGCTTCAACGAATGATGTTCAAAGTGATTTCGATGAGAAGCGGTCGGTTATTTGAATATCAACTTAGAGAAGTTTGATTAATATAGACACTATCGTGTTTGGACTTTACAATTCACTATGCTAATTGAGTATTGCAGTACCAAATTCATCGGTGTTTGATAATTTTAAAATTGTGAATTGTGCATTTCATTTCAAGAAAATGTAAGTTTCATTTGTCACTTTCCACCCAAGCCTCATGAACCTTTTTTTTAAAATCCTATTTTGCTTTTAAACACTGAGATATGCTTAAAATGTTTTAGAAAATGAATTATTTTTTAGATTAATAAAATTAAATAATTCATAAAATTTAAAGAAAAAATTAAAATGAAACAAAAGTTTGATGCTGATGTGGCATGCCATGTGGCATCCACTTCACTCCAAATGACATGCCACATGGCTATGATCTTGCCATGTTGGAAAAGTGTTAAAAGAAAGGGTATTTTTGATAACTTTGTTAACAACGGGGGTAAATATGACCCCAAAGTATGACTGAGGTTAAATTTGACCAATTTTTTAAAGTAGATAGGTATATTTGACCCTTTTTCCTTCTAAAAATAATTGTCTTAATTTTCAAAGAAGGCTTCAACTTGTCACCAAATGTCTCAACACTCTACCTATTTTCTCAGATGCTTTTTTTTAACTTTAGCCCTCTGATTGAATGTTTTATGATTAAATAGAATTTTAAAATATGGCTGAAAATTTCACATGCATGTCATATTATTAGAATCAAGATAAAATGAAATGTGTAAAAACAACAAACAACATATATTTAGACATAAAGGAAAAAGAGACACTCCATTTAGTTGAAATGAAAGATAGAAGGGTTTGAACATAAACGACAAAGGAACAAAATAATATAGATCTTGAACTACAACCCTAAAATAATTCGAAGAATAGAAAAGAAAATAAAACAAACTACCAAACCCCTTCTTAGTAAGAAGATGAGCGACTTCTCAATTGCTGAGCCTGATATCTTAGCCACTGATTTGCACATCAGCATGACTAGAGCTTTCACCACTATCAATGTTCTGAACCATACTCGATTTATCTTGAATTATCTTTTTTATTTCTCTTTTCAAAGCACGACAATCTTCAATAATGTGATCCCGAACGTCAGAATGATATGAACATCAGACATTAGGATCAAAATTTCTTAAATATGGATCAGGAGTGTACCCAAAGAGAGGAGTGATCATGACCCGCTGTACCAATCTCTGGAATAAACTGGAAGATGATTCTCCAACTGACGTGAAATTATCCCTAGGCTTCTGCCTCTCTTCGTTGTTTGGCATGGATAAAAAATCAAGCCTAGAAGGGCTTTGGTATGTTTGTGGAGTTAGAGGATGACTCTGAAGAGTTGGCGTGTGCCATTGAGGGTAAGATTGGGGTTGAACATGTGGTTGTGCGTTTGGTTACAATAGCACTTCAAATGTGCTACAGGATCATCGTGTCCATCATACTTAAACTTTAGCATTTTAAAACCAAGAAGAAGATTAACACCTGGAAACATGCACAGATCTTTATATGAGACACTTTTGTACCCCCCAAGTCCTTGGAAGTTCTTCATAGCTATTTCCAAACTTCTCAATTTTCTAGTCATTTTCTCTTATTCTTTTGTCATAACATGTTTTTCAGCATTAAGAGAAAATTCAAGCGGGTGAGTGTAGCCATAAAGACCAGTCAACTTAAACGTGGCTCAAGAGCATGTTGCTGATCACCAGAAATATTCAATACAAGCACACTTTCAGAGTGAGGAATCACAACTGTTGGATGTCCATTAAAAAAAAAAAGCTTCAGGCGGGGGTGGTGCTGCAAAAGCATGAACAACATGTGGAGCCGAGTATGTGGTAGTTTTGTATTCAGGAGTGAACAAATGAATATTGAAAGTGTTTGGATATTATTGCCCCAGAGTAGATCCTGATGTATGTTGTAGCGTGTCTACAAAAATAAAGAGTTGGGCATGTGACACTGGAGGCAATCTAGAAAGATATTCTAGATTATCATTGGGAAATGGAAGAGGCGGCAAACCATTAGCCCAAACTCGATGCATTTCTATCATTTTCTGCCTTAATTTCAAATTCTCTTTATTAGCTTCTAAATTCTTAGTCCCCAAAATCCCCATCTGATTAGTGACAACAACCTCAGTATCCTTATTGGCCATGACTTTCTCTTCGACTTGGTGCAATATGGAGCACCAGCCAAAAATGCCACAAACCAACCAGCTTAAACTAACTGAACAAAAGATAACAAATGCATTAGATTTCAATATTTCCTCAATCTTTTTTTTAAAGATTACTGAACCCTAAAAGGGCCCCTACGTATCTCACTCTGTCGAGAGGATAATCAGGTATACGTAGTTCATCCAGATTGAACAAATAAGGATTAAATAACAAACTAAACCTTGACTTAAGAGACACAACCAAATATAAACGATGAAAAATGTCAATAAAATCATTTTTGGGATTTTTTTAATTTGATACTCACATAAAACTGACACCAACAACTATAAAAGAATTTTTTTTTTGGTATTTTCGGTATATGAAATATACAAAACTTCTACCCATTTTTTCTCAATTTTGTTTTATAAAAATCTCCCATTGAAAAAAATCTTTTTTGAATTATAATAGCTTGCTAAAGGAATAACAAGGAAAATCTTTTTGATGATTTTTTTTTTTAGAAAATGAGTGCAAAAGGTAAAAAAGTCTTTTTGAATTTTTGGACTGTGAAAAACAAAGCCATAATGAACTTTAAAAAGCCTACGAAAATCTTTTTTAACTCACTTTTCTTTTCTTCTTTTTCAAATTTTCCCTTACCTACACACTTTTCTTTAATTCTAGCACATGCTTTCTCCAAATCAGTCCGTCAAACCTTCAAAGATGCAACAATTAGCATGTAGGAATGCTTTAGGGGTGAGTCTCCCACAAAGGACCAAGTGGGTCCCATTGGGTTTCAATATAATGTTGATAAGCATGACCTAAAGGCTGACCTACGCTGAGGTTCAACTAACAAGGATGTTTGGAGGAGTGTATAGTCGATAGTGGCTACGATTGCTTTCCACCTACTCCATACCAGCCGGCAGCTTCCCCTCCTAAAATAAAGGTGACTCAACTAGAGGTCGTGTACACAACGTCTACTACGGGATTTGTTGTGAAAGAAATGAATTGGGTTATGCAAATGATGACAGATATAAAACAGTAACACATAAGAGAAACACTATAAACACATAGCACGTAGGCACTCAACAATGATAAAATAACAACACAAACGATAACACAAATAAGGCGTCTATACACCTATAGTGTCACACTAAGCCGATACAACTCAAAATAAAGTTCGAATTCTGAAAATTCCCAGCGGAGTAGCCAGAGCTTTCACACCTTTTTTTTAATCAAAAAATATTACATTTTAAGTTCGGAAAGAGTTTTGTTATTAAAGTGACAAAAATGAAAATTTATTTCGAAAAAGACTTTTTATGATTAAACTTAGAGTCGCCACTAGGCATAAATCTAGTGTGCCAAGTCACCTTTGGAAATTCTTTTTCAAACTATTTTTGACTCTTTAAATCTGATCCACGAACAGAGATTCCAATTAAGAAATTCTGTTGATCGAGGGGAAGGTGTTAGGCACCCCTCGGCCTAGTGGTTCGACCACGGTAGCTCCGTGAACTATACCGACTAGTATGACACTATAAAATAAATAGACCAACAAAACACATAAAATAACCAAACAAACAGATCAAACAAAATTCAAAACCAAAATAATGTCCAGTCTGAATTATACAGTCTCAAAAATAGAAAAATACAGAAATGTATATCCTATTCTAAACTAATCCTAAGCTAAGCTCTACTGGACATTCTGGGTCTTGATCACGAACCTTCTTTTAAGAAATGATAAGCTGGGGCATTCCCCGGTGAATAAATACAATTTACTTTGGGGTATTCACCGGTAAATGATGCAAGGGATTTAGATACAATAAAACAAAAGTCATTCAACAAACGTTCAATCACCCAACAATCATTAGTTCTTAAAGTTTACCTACCCGACCTAAGATTTGCCTATTAAATTTTTGGCCTAAGACATGATACTGTCGAATTCAATGACATTCTCAATGAATCAAAGTAATCAATATACACTTTTATCAACTTTTCAATTCCCACCCCTAGCTCATTCTCAACTACATGATTTAACCAATTTTAATATAGAATCGACCAATCAAGCCACACCTATTAAATAAGCTTAAACATATTATCATAAAATAATTATCAACTCAACACGAATCACAAAATCATGACATCAACACACTATATTAAGATAAAAATAACAATAAAAAAATATAGTTTAAGAAATGGATCTCAATTTATTTCAAATACAAAATGTTCGATGCCACCAATTGATTCAAATACCTCGATCCAAACCTCAACCAACAAACCCGCCAACTCCAATCTTTAACCCAACAAACTAAACTTGAACAACTAATTCTATAACCAATGAATCCCAACAAAGCTCGAAACCTACCAAAGCTAATCGAATAAGAAATTAGTCGATGAACCTTATATAATCTCCAGTGAAATTTGAGCGAAAGACATGGATGGGAAGGAGTTTATTGTTGTTTTGCTGGAGCCCCGACAAGATCTGGCAGTGACGGGGAGTGAAAGGCTGGTGGATTTGGTGTTTTTTGATGGGTGAAATCGATGGTTAGTAGTTTGAGAGGGACATTTTGGTTGGAATTTGGGGAGGGGGAAATGGGTCTCGCCGGTGATGTCATTTTTAGGTGAGAATTTGCCATAAAAGTTTATCTCTGATCTGGTTTCTCTGACTTTTCACTATTTTCTCTCCTCTTTCTATATTCTCTCCCTCTCTTGATATCTCTCCCTACTTTTCTCTATCAATTCTTCATCTCCCTCTAGTTATGGAGCTCTTTTCTTGCTCAATCTCTCTCAAAATCCCTTCATTCTCTCTGATTGTATGTGTATATGAATGTATTTTGTATGTATAGAGAGTTTCTCTTTTCTTATGAATCTATGAGAGTGTGTATATATATCCTCTTGTTACAATTTCCAATGGGTTTGTATTTTGTAGTTGTATATGAGATTTCGGTGTATGTTCTATTGAGTAGTAAAAAAATAAGGGGTAGGGGTATATGAGGGTAGGAGTGTGAGTGGTTAGGACAAAGTGAGGTGGTTAATTTTTATTGGGTGGGTTGTTAATTTGTTAGGAATTTTGTTATTTGGGTTTTTGTGGTAAAAGTATTAAATGGGTGAGTGTGCATGGTAACGATACGGTAAATAAAGTAAATTTTGACAGTAATATTTGGGAGAAAAAAAATTACGTGTCTACATAAGCCACCGCAATAGTCCTATCAGTGGGGTCCCACAATCATGACTAGGGGTCTTGAGATTGTGATGAATGAACCCCTGGTAGTATAAATATTGCTCCCTTTATTTTCAGTTATTGTTCTAAGTTTAAAAACACCAAAGTTGATCTCGGGAGCTTGATAAATTGTATGGGAATCTTAAATTAAAGTTAAGAATAGTTTGAGGTTGATAAAGCGATCATTGTCCGGTCATTGATTCGTAAGTTTTGATTTAATTTTGATGAAATTTTTTATTTGGTTCTTGATTTTTTGGATATTTTTGGGACTATTTTTAAGCTCAAATTACTCTCAATTTTGGAGCAAGTGATCCTTGAGAAAGAGGGACCTAGAGATAGATTCGATTCTTAATTTTATCGACAGATCTTGCAATTTGATTTTTAGCTCAATTTTTTACCCAGAGCATAAATTTACAATATAGATACGATTGTATTCATCTTGATGCCTAGATTATTATTTTGATAGCATGAAAGTGATTAGAGGCTTATCATAAGGGAAAACCTCTAATTTAGAGGATTTCTTATGCTTTTGGCAGTGACCAGGTAGGCTAAACTTCTAAGGTCTTCCCATGTTATGAAAGAAATTGGTTTGATTCAAGACAATTTTCAATTTATTCTTACTTTATCAAAATTACGTTATCTTTTTAGTTGGGTAAAGACTTGTTCCCCGAATTGTTGAGGGGACTAAGATTAGGAAGAGCCGCGAAAAGCCCATGTATATCAAAAAGGAAAAACTTGTACTACAAAAATACTAAATGATTTACTATTTTAAGATTGAAAAAGTCAAGTCATCCCATTGAGAGTTGAGAAGTCTTTCGTGGCAAACCGTCCTTTAGAGTAGTTGGGTGTGATACTACAGTTGTAAGAAACTTTTGTATTGTTGATGAAAGTTTTGATTTTGTTTGACCCGTTGCCTATATGGATGTGAATCGCCTTCATGTTGGAAATTTAGAAAGCCAGTTATGTTAAAAAGATTGTGCCTATTTCTTGTGTGTTTAAAGCCTATAACTCATTCACCTCTTATTTTGGTATTAGAGCCACATAGTATCAACACATAAGAGGTAATGGTGTGTTGATTGGGCCATTGGCTAATCCAAAATGAGAAACATGAACACATAAAAAAATGCAGTACAACAAGACAACTATAAACCTTATTATGCAAATCTATTTCAAGTTCATAACACTTAACGTTGTAAAACAAGTACAATATGGAGTTTAGTCAATATGAGTCAATAAGGATATCAAGTCAAGTCAACTATGACCACCAATAAGACTCCAATTCAACACCCATGACACAACTACTATGTATTTCATGTTTCAATTACACAAGTAAATGACAACACCGAGTTATCTAACAACTTGTAATTAACCCAGACCACTGAAGGATCTCCAAGGACAACGAAAATGGCAAATATCATACATCTCAATTTACATAAAGAAACCACCTTTAGAAATTAAGTACATAAAACCGATTCACATAACAAAATAATATATAATGACAACACTTAAGCCCGGTTCAATGAAAGAACCAATATAATCAAGTAACACATAATCCAATCCACTCAAGAAACTTTCATACTCACCTGCATGTTGTACATACATGCTAAGGGTTTTATATGTGCATCCACTAGTCATGACCTACAGGTATGAGGTCTTATCTATGTACCAAATTTCATACAACAAGTGTATGCCAACCTTATATTAATCAATCTTTTAGAGATGTTCAAATACCGGTACATTCCACAATAATGCTCGATATCACAATATTTACAACCACAATGATAACAGAACAACACTTGTAAAATCCAGCAAGCTTTCGTATAAGTTCATTGCATATATTTAATACTTAGGATATCAAACGGTTACTTACTTTCTTTGAATATGATTGTACAGGCAATAAAGAGAGTAAGTTATCATTCACACATAACACAAATTGATTTTCAACTATATTAAAATTATCACCTATCTCAATACAAACTTGCACCATTCTATTAAGTCTGAGTCTTGCCTTTTCATGCAATTTTCACTTGGTCGTGGTCTAAAATAGGAATATAACGCACAATCAATCAAATGACCTACTGTTGAGGATTACAACCTAATCCCTAACCCCAATACTAATATCATGATCATTTCCCCTATTTTAGGACTTTTCCATCATATATTAAGATTGAAACTATCAATTCTATGGTTATGTTAGTGAGTTATGATTATGCAAAAGTAATCAATATTTAACTAAAATCAAAAGGTTTTACATCCAATTCACCTTCTTTGCACTAGAAAATTTATTTAGGTCAAGTTAAACCCTCCCTAATACCTATAAACTAGTGATTCTAGTTTTAGGAATCAAAAAATTAGTTAATGGGGATAAATAACTTAGCTTTATGAAGAACTTTAATGAAAAATAGGTGAAAATTGCCCCAATTTGTTTGAGTCTTCTCCAAAACATGTTTAAAAATAATAAATTATTTTTGAGAAAATTTCTGCATGTACAACGATTCATCCAACTATAGCAATACGATTTTGCTATAGCGACATTGCTATAGAAGAATCCGCCACTATAGCGGGATTGAACGTCTTTGACTTCTGCTATAGAAGGAATTTTTTCGCTATAGCGGCAACTCCAATAGTCTGCCACCCGCTATAGCGGGTATGATGAGGCAACCCTATGCCTTTTAGATCATAATTCCATAACTCCTCTTTATTCCTTTGAAAAGAAGAAAAAAATTAGACAATATTTATACATATATTATAGAAAAGAGAAAGAGAAATAGAAAGAGAGGGGCAAAGTACTCACTTCTATGGATTTTTATTTCAATAATAAAATATAGTAATATCAAATATTTCAGAGTGATTTTTAGAGTGATTGAAGCACAAACATACATTTTTATTATTAACAATATGTGGCTAAAACAAATCCTATGGAGTTGTTTGCCTATGATATAAGACTAAAGTTTATAGAGTTCGGAGCCTAGGGTAAGTTTTTTAATCCAAAATTTTGAAGGTGCATATAAAAATGAAAAAAATTCAAAACGAACAAGGCAAACAAAGGTGTTTATCTTATTCATAAAAAATGAACGTTGTCAGATAATGATAAAATGCAAGGCGGAAGCACCATTTTACCTTACGAGATAAATAGAGTCACTTACCTTATCCTTTGACTAGGGGTGATGATTAAATTTAAGGTAGTGGGTGTTGTCAACCCACCCTTGGAAAAGAATAAGTATTAATTTCTAGGAGCTGACATCGATGTACTTACCCCGTCCATCTTTACTTGTCCATTTTTCCATTTTGGAATGTCCAACAATACTTGTCAATTTTATAAAATCAATGGATAATTTATTTATTTGTACCTATTTTACTCTTGATATTCAATACAATACATCACTCATTGTATTTTTTACAGTAAGAAATTTATTCTGTTCAAAGGGTGATATAATAAAATCACTCATCCGTTTATTATTTCTTATGGCATGTGCCAAGTTAAAAATAAATAAGTATTTATGAACGGAGGGAGTATTTAGTGAAGAATTTATTCCAATTGTTATAGTTAAGGTTGAGAGACTGTTTGTAACACCCCGCATTTTCCTAGCGTAATCTAAGTCCTTATACATGAGTATTCACATATAAACTTTCTGAAACACTCATTATTTTTCAGATTAGAGCCTTCCGTTGCATAGGAAATTTAATTATCTTTCCAACGATATAAAATTCACCTAAATCCAATAATAGGGTAAGAAGTTATGGCGATTTTAAGTTTCAGTCATCAAATACCATCATTTTAATCATTAGTGCATCGCGGAGTATGTCAAAATAGCAATTGTCAGTTTCTAGTGTTACTTCGTGATAGTGGCACATCGCTTCATCAGTCAATTTCATAATTGTCAATTTTCAGTGGAGGTACGTGATCATGGCGCGTCGCGGAGTATGCCAAATTTGCAATCCAAAGCCTTACCGCGATAGCTCTGCATTGCGGTGTTTGTCCAGGTCCCAATTTTTCTTTTTCCAGTGGCCTAGCACAATAGTGGTGCATCGCGCTAGGGGTCCAGATTGAAAAAATTTCACGAAAATTAAAAGTGTCGCCCAAGGTTAAAACAGTCTTTCCCTATTATTCTAATTCGCCTAGGTATGCTTCTAAGCCCTAAAAATATTTTAAAACTCATTATTTAATTATTTTCCACCAAATCAAGAAGCTCTCTCTCCCAATCAAGAACCCTAGCTCTCCAATTTCAAGTCAAATCTTCAAGAACTCATCAAGGAATTCAAGAAATTTATCAATTAAGGTATGTTGGATGTTCATCCATGGATTCCTTTCATCTATAGAGTCCAAGTATCCGATTTTAATTATAAAATTATCATCTTTTCAAGATTTATGATATTTAATTGTGATTTTAAACCATGAGTCTCCATGAACTTCCATGAACTTTGATTTAGTACCATGTTTTAATGAAGTTATTGTGGTTATTCGATTCCCCATGTTTTAGTGTTATCATTTATTGCATTAAATCATGACTTAGTGTTTTTCATGTTACTTTCATGTCAATTATGCTAGTCTTTTAGTATTTCCATGATTTGACTAAACTTTGAACCACAAGTGTTTGATAAAATGCCTATAAGAGTA
Source organism: Capsicum baccatum var. pendulum (assembly GCA_030864225.1). Lineage (NCBI taxonomy): Eukaryota > Viridiplantae > Streptophyta > Magnoliopsida > Solanales > Solanaceae > Capsicum > Capsicum baccatum. The sequence goes on along the minus strand of CM061554.1, from coordinate 27,063,850 downwards.
AATGTTTTATGAAAGCCATCATGTCATGTCTCCCAAGTTTTGGTGTCATATTAATATCATTGTTTTGAGTCCTGGGGGTATTGAATACCCAAAAACCATAGTTGTTTTATCAATCTAGTCTTAGTACATTACATAATAGTCTTCAGATTATATCATGAGCATTATCAGAACAGCCAGTTAAATTTAGAATAGTCTAGCATTTTAGTGTCATTCAGTTGGGAGTAGGATTTAGCACCGAGCAAGTGTAGGGATGGAGGCTTCCCCGTCAGATAGGCAGAGTCGTTAGTAGCAGTTCCTATTCTCCAGAACTACCTAGCCAACGTAGGATATGAGTAGTCACCCACCAGATTAGGCTTGACTATCTCCCAAGGGTCACCCATCAGTTCAGGCTTGACACCCTTAGTCCGTTGGACATGATATTAGTTTAGTAGATCTACACAACCAATATTAGTACTCATGACATGGTATTAATACCTTTTCAACTGGGGTTACAGGTTGGAACCCAATTAGCTCAAATTGGGAAATGTCGGTTAGATGATACCTCCCACAGTCTCAGATACAGTCTCAGTTACAGTCCCAGTTCAGTCATTCAGTCTTAGTGTTGTTTGACCAAGGCATACAGATATCAGTATTTTTTAATATTTTAGTTTACAAATTTTACTCAGTTTATGTTATATGCTTGGTCATGCAACTTCACCGTCTACAGATTTTTATGTATTTTTAGTATTTATAGACCCTCATGCATATACAATGATTACATATTGTATATATCTTCAGTAGCTATAGACTTCATGTCCTATACTCAGTACTCCATGCTTTACATGTATATTCAGATAGTTTATTACTCTTATTCATAAAACACATGTCAGCGTACCTCATTAGCATACTAGTATATACAAAGTACTGATAGCATACCTTTCTTTTGTGCTATGATGTCTCATATCATAGGTGCTGACGCTCAGTTCCTGGATCGCACCTAGATTCTCAGATCATCAGCAGTACAGTAGCAGTGGTGAGTCCTCATCATCCAAAGACAGATTATTTTCCTTCATGTCTTTATTTCTGTAGTTAGTAGAGATAGTTGGGGTCCTATCCTATGAACTCTCAGTCAGTCAGTCTTAGAGGCTTTTCAGACAGTACAGTTAAATATTCAGACTATTCAAATTTTAGTATTTTTATCAGATTCATAATTCAGTAGTTATTTCATTATTAAAACCTTATGGAATTTCAGTTATTCTTTCGCATTCATGATTATATTATTCAATGCTCACAGTAGGTACCAGCTCATGGGTTAGCTTGTGGTCTCTCGAGACCGTAAGCACCGTGTAATAAGTAGGGGTAGTCTCGGGTCGATATAAACTTGGTATCAAAGCGTATGGTTTTTAAGTGTCCTAGGAAGTCTGAAAGCCACGTCGAGTAGAGACTTTTACATGGGTGTGTAGCGTGCCACACTGATGGACGAGAGGTTTCGAGGAGTTTAGGAAAAGTTTCCCTTCTTTCAAGTAATCATGTCGTGTGATTGAGCATGAGCTCGAGTTAAAATCTTAGTCTAATCTATTTTTCCTTCTATTTATAGAATATGCCTCCCAAGAAGAATGAAAGAAGAACAGGAACTCAGCCAGCCCCAGCCCGTCCAGGCAGATCCTCTGGACGAGTATGTCTCTTATACAGAATTTAGGGCTACGTTCACTACTCTAGCAAACTTCGTAGCTGCACAGAATGAACAGACAACTACTATTCTATCCAATCCAGCGACCAATACTGCTGCAACTAGTATTTGGGACTTTACCCAGATGAATCCTCCTTCTTTCATGGGATCCAAGTTTGAAGTAAATCCACAAGAATTCTTAGATATGTTTCAAAAGGTAATGGATGCTATGGGGGTGACATCTAGTCAGAGTGCTGAGTTGGATGCATATTAATTGCAGGATATAGCCCATACTTGGTTCAAAAAATGGAAAGTTGATAGAGGTGTTGATGCAGGGCCTATAGAATGGGAAGAGTTTACCATAACTTTCTTGGATAGATTCTTTTCATTAGAGTTGAGGGAGGCCAAGGTGTTAGAATTTATTAATTTGAGGCAAGGCAGCATTAGTGTGATAGAGTATTCTCCCAATTTCACTCAGTTAGCTAGACATGCTCCTCATGTGGTACCTGATTGTAGGTCCAAGATGAGTAAGTTTATGTCTGGCATATATGATAGTGTGGTCAAGGAGTGTAGGACTGCAATGTTGATTAGTGAGATGGACTTGTCTAGGTTAATGGTCCATGCTCAATAGATAGAGGATTAGAAGATTAAGGAGAGGGAGAGAGGAAACAAGAGACTAGAACAGGTAATTTTAACTTTAGTCAGCTAAAGTCAGAAGGTGGTAACCGTCCTCAGTTTCATCAGAAGTCTTTATCCCCAGTACCCTCTTCAGCCAGTTTCTTAGTACCTAAATTTAGAAACAACAATAAGGATTGGGCACCAGGCTCTAAGTCCTAGGTCTGTGTTAGTAGTGCTCGTACCAGTCCTTTATGTCAAAAGTATGGTAGACACCATCAGGGTGAGTGTAGAGAGAGTAGTGATGTGTGCTTCGGGTGTGTCAATCCAGGCCATCGAATTCGAGAGTGTTGGGTAGTTTCTCAGAAAGGTAGGGATGTGTGCCAACAGGGCCAGTCCTATCAGTCGTTAGTTTTGTCCAGTCGCCCGACTCAGTAGTATGCTGCTTCCAGTGGTCAACGTCCGAATAGATTTTATGCTCTTCAGTCCTACCAAGATCAGGAAAATTCTCCTGATATAGTTACTGGTACATTGTAGGTCATTCACTTATATGTTTATGCTTTACTAGACCCTGGAACTTTTCTTTCTTTTGTAACTCCATATATAGCTGTCAATTTCAGAGTCAGTTCCGAAACTCTAGTAGAGCCCTTTTTAGTGTCTACCCCAGTAGGTGTTTCCATTGTATCCAGACAGGTATACAGGAACTATTCGGTCACAATATCTCAAAAAGTTACTTTAGTTGATCTCGTGGAGTTAGAGATGATAGATTTTGACATCATTCTCGGCATGGATTGGCTCCACACATGCTATACCTCAGTTGATTGTAGAAATAGAATAATTTATTTTCAGTTTCCAAATGAACCAGTTCTTGAATGGAGGGGTAGTACTACAACTCTTACGGGTCAGTTGATTTCGTACCTTAGAGCCAGAAAGATGATATCGAAGGGTGTATTTACTATCTCGTGCGAGTCAAAGACTCTAACTCAGAAACTCCTACTCTTGAGTCAGTCCCAGTAGTAAAAGAATTATCAAATGTGTTTCCTGAAGATCTTTTCAGAGTTTCGCCCGAAAGGAAAATCGACTTCAGAATAGACCTTCTCCCAGATACTCAGCCTATATCTATTCCACCATATAGAATGGCTCCAGCTGAACTCAAAGAACTAAAAGAATAATTAAAGGATATCCTAGAGAAGGGATTCATCAGACCCAGTGTCTCTTTATGGGGCACACTTGTTCTATTTATGCGTAAGAAATATGGTTTTCTCAGAATGTGCATAGATTACCATAAGTTGAACAAGGTCATAGTCAAGAATAAATGCCCACTTCCTAGAATCGATGACTTGTTTGACCACCTTCAAGGTGCCAGTTACTTTTCCATGATAGACCTCAGATCAAGCAATCATCAACTTAGAGTCAAAGAATGTGATATTACAAAAGCATCTTTCCAAACTCGGTATGGTCACTTTGAATTTCTAGTTATGTCCTTTGGTCTTACAAATGCCCCAGCAACCTTCATGGCCTTGATGAACCGAGTGTTGAAATAGTACTTGGATATGTTTTTCATAGTCTTCTTTGATGAAATGCCTGTCTATTCTCATAGCGAAAGCGATCATGCAGACCATCTCAGCATAGTTCTTCAGACTCTTAGAGCCCATCAATTGTTTGCTAAATTTGGTAAGTGTGAATTCTAACTAAGATAAGTAGTATTCCTTAGTCATATTATTTTTGATGATGGCATTATAGTTGATTCTCAAAAGACTGAAGTGGTGAGAAATTGGCCTAGACCCATCTCTCCATCAGATATCAGGAGTTTCTTGGGTTTAACTGGCTATTACCGTCGGTTTGTTAAGGGGTTTTCTTCTATTGCATCCCTCATGTCCAGATTTACCCAAAAGAAAGTTAGGTTTCAGTAGTCAGATTCATGTGAGAAGAGTTTTCAGGAGTTGAAGACTTGACTCACCTCAGCCTCAGTCTTAACTCTACCAGATGGTTCAGATGGTTTTGTTGTGTACTATGATGCATCCATAGTAGGTTTGGGTTGTTTTCTTATGAAGAGAGGTAAGGTCATAGCCTACGCCTCCAGATAGCTTAAGCCTCATGAGAAGAATTATTCGACTCATGGTCTTGAGCTAGCAGCAGTAGTAATTGCCTTAAAGATTTGGAGGCATTACTTAGGGTATATGTAGATGTGTTCACAGGTCACAAAAGCCTTCAGTATGTGTTCTGTCAAAAAGATTTGAATTTGCATCAGAGAAGATAGTTAGAGTTATTAAAGGATTATGACATGAGTGTTCTGTATCATCCGGGAAAGGTAAATATAGTGGATGATGCTCTCAGTAGAATGTCTATGGGTAGTGTAGCTCATATTGAGGATGGTAAGAAGAAGTTAGCTCAGGAAGTCCATCTGCTTGCCTGACTAAGTGTCCGTTTAGTGGATTCATCCAAAGGTAGTGTATGGGTGCAGAGTAACTCTGAGTCATCTCTAGTTCTTGAGGTGAAAGAGAACCAAGATAGAGATCCCAGTCTAGTTAAGTTAAAGGAATCAGTCAGAGATCAGAAAGTAGAGGTTTTCTCCCAAAGGGGAGATGGTGTGTTGCGCTGTTAGGGTAGATTGTGTGTGCATGGTGTAGATGAGTTAAGGCAACGAATTCTTGCAGAAGCACATAGTGTGCATTACTCTATTGATCCGGGGGCCACTAAGATGTACTTCGACTTGTGGTAGATCTATTGGTGGAGTGAGATAAAGAGAGATATTGCAGAGTTTATAGCTAAGTGCTCTATATGCCAGTAAGTGAAGGTTGAGCACCAGAAGCCTAGTGGGTCTGTGAAGGAGTTCAATTATCCCATGTACAAATGAGAAGAAGTGAACATGGATTTTGTGACAGGTTTGCCTCGTACTCATCATCAGCATGATTCTATTTGGGTTATCATAGATTGAATGACCAAATCAACTTACTTCTTCCAAGTCCATACCTCTTATTCAGCTGAGGACAATGCTAATCTCTATCTTAGGGAGTTGGTTAGGTTGCACGGTGTTCCCTTATCTATCATCTTAGGTAGAGGTACCCAGTTTAAGTCTCATATTTTGAAAGCATTCCGAAAGGGTCTTAGTACCCAAGTCCACCTCAGTACAGCCTTCCACCCTTAAACAGACGGTCAAGCAGAAAGGACCATTCAGATTCTTGAAGATATGCTGAGAACATGCATTGTTGATTTTAAAGGTAGTTGGGATGACCATTTGCATTTGATTGAATTCGCATACAATAATAGCTATCATTCCAGTATTCGTCTGGCTTCATTTGAGGATTTCTATGGTAGGATATATAGATCTCCAGTTGGTTTGTTTAAAGTAGGTGAGGCTACAGTAATAGGTCCTGACTTGGTGTTTGTTGCCTTAGAGAAGGTTCAGTTAATCAAAGAAAGACTTAGGGCTGCCTAGAGCCGACAGAAATTGTATGCAGATGTGAGAAGAAAGGATCTCAAGTTTGAGGTCGGTGATTTAGTGTACCTAAAAATATCTCCCATAAAGGGAGTGAAGAGATTTGGCAAGAAAGGGAAACTCAATCCCCGATATGTCGATCCCTTCAAAATTCTCAGTCGTTTTCAAAAGGTAGCTTACGAGCTCGAGTTGACTTCAGATCTAGCCTCAGTACACCCAGTGTTCTATGTCTCATTGTTGAAAAAGTATATTGGTGATCCAGCTGTTGTTGTTCCCTTAGAGAGTGTAGATATTCAGGAACAGTCTTTCCTATGAGGAAGTTACAGTCAAAATTCTTGATCATCATGTTCGTAGACTAAGGGACAAAGAAGTTTCACTAGTCAAAGTTCTTTGGTGGAATCAATCCGCTGAGGGAGCCACTTAGGAAGCAGAGGAAGATATGTGGAACAATTACCCTCATCTTTTCTCCGAGAATCCAGATTTAATATAAGGTACCAATCTTTTTAAGATTTTCTCTATCATGCTTAATTTAAGGTGCATATCATGTTCATGTCAGTCGTGCATTCATTAATCAGTTCAGTCATGCATTCCATGCATCATACATGCATATTTAGTATGAAAGCTCAGTCCATCAGTTTCCTCAACTTAACCAGTTTCATTCAGGGATAAATGATCCCAAGGGGGAGATATTGTAACACCCCGCATTTTCCTAACATAATTTAAGTCCCTATACACGAGTATTCACATATAAATTTTTTGAAGCACTCATTATTTTTCAGTTTAGATCCTGCTGTAGCATAAGAAATTTAATTAGCTTTCCAACGATATAAAATTGGACTAAATCCGAAAATCGGGTAAGAAGTTATGGCAATTTTAAGTTTCAGTCATTAAATACCGTCATTTTAACCATTAGCACGTCGGTGAGTATGTCAAAATAGAAATTGTCAACTTTCAGTGTTACTTCACGATAGTGGCGCATCGCACCATCAGTTAGTCTCATAATTGTCAATTTCCAGTAGAGGTACGTGATCATGGCGCATCGCGGAGCAAGCCAAATTGGCAATCCAAAGCCTTACATCGATAGCTCCACATTGCGGTGTTTTTCCAGGTCCTAATTGTCTTTTTTCTAGTGGCCTGGTGCGATAGTGGCGCGTCGCGCCAGGGGTCCAGTTCGGGAAAATTTCACGAAAATTAAAAGTGTTGCCCAAGGTTAAAACAGTCTTTTCCCATTATTCTAATCCGCCCAAGTGTGCTTCTAAGCCCTAAAAACATTTTTAAACTCATTATTTGATTATTTTCCCCCAAATCAAGAAACTCTCTCTCCCAATCAAGAACCCTAGCTCTCCAATTTCAAGTCAAATCCTTAAGAACTCATCAAGGAATTCAAGAAATTTATCAATTAAGGTATGTTAGATGTTCATCCATGGATTCCTTTAATTCATGGATTCCAAGTATCTGATTTTAATTATAAAGTTATCATCTTTTCAAGATTTATGATATTTAATTATGATTTTAAACCATGAGTCTCCATGAACTTCCATGAACTTTGATTTAGTACCATGTTTTAATGAAGTTATTGTGGTTATTCGATTCCCCATGTTTTAGTGTTATCATTTATTGCATTAAATCATGACTTAGTGTTTTCCATATTACTTTCATGTCAATTATGCTAGTCCTTTAGTATTTCCATGATTAGACTAAACTATGAACCTCAAGTGTTTGATAAAATGCCCATAAGAGTAAATGTTTTATGAAAGCCTTCATGTCATGTCCCCCAAGTTTTGGTGTCATATTAATATCATTGTTTTGAGTCCTGGGGGAATTGAATACCCGCAAGCCATAGTTTTTTTACCAGTATAGTCTCAGTACATTACAGAATAGTCTTCAGATTATATCATGAGCATTATCAGAACAGTCAGTTCAATTTAGAATAGTCTAGCAATTCAGTGTCATTCAATTGGGAGTAGGATTTAACACCGAGCAAGTGAAGGGATGGTGGCTTCCCCGAAAGATATACAGAGTCCTTAGTAGCAGGCCCTATACTCCAGAACTATATAGCCAGCGTAGGATATGAGTAGTCACCTATCAGATTAGGCTTGACTATCTCGCAGGGGTCACCCGTTAGTTTAGGCTTGACACCCTTAGTTCTTTGGACATGATATCATTTTAGTGGATCTACACAGCCAGCGTTAGTATCCGTGGCATGGTATTAACACCCTTCCAACTGGGGTTACAGGTTGGACCTCGATTATCTCAAATTGGGGAATGTTGATTAGATGATTCCTCCTACAGTCTCAGATACAGTCTCAGTTACAGTCCCAGTTCAGTCATTCAGTCTTAGTGTTGTTTGACCAAAGCATACAGATATCAGTATTTTTCAGTATTTTAGTTTACAGATTGTACTCAGTTCATGTTATATGCTTGGTCATGCAACTTCACCGTCTACAGATTTTTATGTACTTTTAGTATTTACAGACTCTCATACATATATAGTGATTACATATTGTATATATCTCCAGTATCTATAGACTTCATGTACTATACTCAGTACTCCATGCTTTACATGTATATTCAGATAGCTTATTATTCCTACTCATGAAACCTTCCATGTCAACCTACCTCATTTAGCATACCAGTATATTCAAAGTACTAACCGTATACCTTTCTTTTACGCTATGATGTCTCATATCATAGGTGCTGACACTCAGTTCCTGGATGGCACCTTGATTCTCAAATCATCAATAATACAGTAGCAGTGGTGAGTCCTCATCATTTGAGGATAGTTTACTTTCCTTCATGTCTTTATTTTAGTAGTTAGGAGAGTTAGTTGGGGGCCTATCCCATCAACTCTCAATCAGTCAGTTTTGAGGCCTTTCAGACACTACAATTAACTATTCAGACTATTCAGATTTCAATATTTTTATCAGATTCATAATTTAGTAGTTATTTCATTATTAAAACCTTATGGCATTTCAGTTATTCTTCTGCATTCATGATTATATTATTCAGTGCTCACAGCAGGTACCAACTCATGGGTTAGCTTGTGGTCTCTTGAAACCGTAAGCACCGTGTAGCGACTAGGGGGTAGTCTCGGGTCATTACACTATTTTATCTTACATGGTATAATATGTACTCTGCCTTATTAATTTTCTTTTAAAAAGCACCCATTTATTTTTTTTCACATCATTTTGAGTATTTGTTCACCCGTTTCATTCTCTCTTGATTCACATTATTCTGATTGTTTGTTTTTGTTCTTATTCAAAGTCTATTTTTGTTTTTGTTCTTATTCAAAGTCTATTTCATAAAAAATCTTGCACTTTAAGGTATATTTTAATCACCTTTTTATGTAATCATTCTAATACCTAACAAACTAGTATGTAGTAGTAATATTATTAATATTATTCATAAGTTCAAGTGAGTTTTGATAATGTATTTCAACTCCACCATCAAATTGTTGTTTCATTTCACCCCCTTGAAGAATGAATATTCAAATTCACCCAAGGCTACCCCCTAGTCGTAACACGGTTCTTAAGGCTACAAGTGACTCTAAGCCAACCCATGATCTGGTACCTGCTGTGAGCACTGATTAAAGTAATAACAAGGTATCAACTTTTTTAACAATAATCACGACTAAAAACACACTTATATGTTATGAGCGTGTTCCTAATGTGGTTATTGTCACTATTATAAACATGGTTAAATATTACAGATTGGCCCCGAAGAATTTTGACTTATTCGAAGATCAAATTTACTATTCGTGGGTTCTTCAGCAATAGGGAAATATTCAACTGACGCATACATGTCAAGCATTTGTAGATTAAGGCGATTACCCAAATTTCAATGGTACGAAGAAACAAAAATAAAGAATCATCATTCTAAATTGGGATCTCACCAAATTTTGATTAATAGTTGGACGTAAAATAATTCAGATATCAATCAGTCATAGCCACATGGTCTTTTAGATTAGTAATACCCATTTTACTCCTAAACAACCTTTTCGAACGATCATATTTGAGAGATAAAGAAAATAATTGAACCATTATAGGACGCCGATTAATATCGCACGAAATTTCTATCATACAAATATTTACACCCAACATAAATTTGCTCTCACCTTATTATCTACATCTTAAAGTAAGAAATGAATAAGGTTCAGCAAATATTTTGAGTTATGTGCTTTGACAATTTTTTTTAAGATTGCTTCATATGAAAGAAATCTACACTGTTTATATAGCACCATACAGCTACATAAAAATGAATTTTGAAGTTGTTATAAGGCCAACATAGAATCCTACCTTACAAGGTGAGAACCCATACTCAACTTACAAGTAAATCCATGAGCCATTAAAAGGAACTGGATTCCGTCACTTATCACCAAAAGGCAAAAGGGAATTTATTTCCTCACTGGTCTTGCAGACACTCCTTCCTAAATGAAATTTATTCCGTATTTTCAGTCAAAGGGTAATGTAAGTAACTCCATTTATCTTGTAAGGTAAAATCGTGCTCTATCCTTGCACATTACTATTACCTGACGATATTTACTTTTTATGAACAAGGCAAACACCTCTGTTTATACAGTGTTTAGTTAGTAAGTTCTAAGTATTGTATAAAAGTTATTCATGCATTAATTTTATACGATGTTTAGTTATGTTTTAATAAGCCTACATAATTAATACCCTCATAACTTATAGAGATCTATGCATAATTTTATGAAACATAGAAAATAAAATAAGTTATGTGAGTATTAATTATATATGAATTAAATAATAAAATCACACATTTATCTCTATCAATTTATTAATATTTTTTTCATTGTTCTAGTTTATATTTATATTTATATTTCTACTATATAGAAATGAGACCTTGAGGACAACCAAAGGTAGAAGCCGTAATAATACACACTTTTTGAGGGCAAAATCATCAATATCTATTCTCACACAGCATATCATTCCCAGATGAACATTGCTCGGTCATCCTTAGCTCTTTCTCACCTTTTTCCTTCCAACTCCATAGAACAATCCAAATTTCTTCAAACTAGTTCCTCCTTCCAGGAATTCATCTTCAGGTATATCTTTGATGTTCCACTTCAATTTTTCCTATTTTTCTTCATGCATTGATTTGAGTACAGATTTCTTTCCAAATCTTGAATTTTTCTATAAATTGTACATGTGGATCTTAAAATCTTGAATTTTCTTTAAATCTTTGGTTGTGTAGCTATATATATTCTAAAATTATTAGTAAATCAAGAAATTTTTGTACTATATTTTCTTTTGCTTGTTGGAGAGTTGATCTTGTAGTCGATCTGTGTCAGAGTTCTGACTGTATGGCGTGCTCATTGTCTCGATCTTACCAATTGATGTGTTGGTTTGCATGCTGTGTTGATTGTCTCGATCTTTGATTGATCTCCTTCCTTCTTTGTAGATTTGAGTGCTTGCTTATTCCTATTTGAGTGTTGATTCATTATTATCTCGAATTTCTTTTCCTAAATTTCCCAGTTACAAGATTATATTCTCTTCCTACAAGTTCCATGACATTTCTATGATTGTTTTAAAACCATGAACTACAAGTGTTTGATAAAATGCCTAAAAGAGTGATTCATTTAATAAGAACCTTCATGTTTTATCCTTCAAGCTTTAGTGTCTTTTTAGTATTATTGTTTTGAGTCTTGGGTGTATTGAATACCCAAAAACCATAGTTTATTTAAACTAGCCTCAGAACATTAGAGAATAGTCTTCAGATTATATTACGAGCATTATCAAAATAGTCAGATATCAATTATTTAACTCAGAATAGTCTAGTAAAGCATAAACAGAGCCCTAGTCGATGCGGCATGTTACTGGTACGTTATAGGTCTTTCACTTATATGTTTATGCTTTACTAGACCCTGGAGATTTTCTTTCTTTTGTAACTCCATATATAGCTGTCAATTTTGGAGTCAGTCCCAAAACTCTAGCAGAGCCCTTTTTAGTGTCTACCCAGTAGGCATTTCCATTATAGCCAAACAGGTATATAGGAACTGTCCGATCACAATATCTCAAAAATTTACCTCAGTTGATCTCGTGGAGTTAGAGATGATGGATTATGATGTCATTATCGACATGGATTAGCTCTACTCATGCTATGCCTCAGTTGATTGTAGAAACAGAATAGTTAATTTTTAGTTCCCAAATAAACCAGTCCTTGAATGGAGGGGTAGTACTACAGCTCTTAGGGGCCAGTTGATTTTATACCTTAGAGCCAGAAAAATGATATCTAAGGGATGTGCCTACCATCTTGTATGAGTCAAAGACTCTAACTCAGAAACTCTAACTCTTGAGTCAGTTCCAGTAGTAAATGAATTCTCAGATGTATTTCCTAAATATCTTCCCAGAGTTCCTCCCAAAAAGGAAATCAACTTCGAAATAGACCTTCTCCCAAATACTCAACCTATATCTATTCTTCCATATAGAATGGCTCCAGCTAAACTCAAAGAATTGAAAGAACAATTGAAGAATCTCTTAGATAAGGGATTCATTAGGCCCAGTGTCTCCCCGTAGAGCGCACCTATTCTATTCGTGTGTAATAAAAATGATTCTCTCATAATGTGCATAGATTACCATAAGTTGAACAAGGTCACAGTCAAGAATAAATATCCACTTTCTAGAATCGATGACTTGTTCGATCAACTTTAGGGTGCCAGTTATTTTTCCAAGATAGACCTCAGATCAGGCTATCATTAGCTTAGAGTCAGAGAATGTGATATTTCAAAAATAGCTTTCCAAACTCGGTATGGTCACTTTGAATTTCTAATCATATCTTTTGGTCTTACTAATTCCCCAGCAGCCTTCATGGACTTGATGAACTAAGTGTTCAAGTAGTATTGGACATGTTCGTCATAGTATTCATTGATGACATTTTTGTTTACTCCCGTAGTGAAAATGATCATGCAGACCATCTCAGAATAGTGTTGCAAACTCTTAGAGCCCATCAGTTATTTGCTAAATTCAGTAAGTGTGAATCATGGCTAAGATTAGTAGATTTCCTTGGCCATATTATTTATGGTGGTGGCATTAGAGTTGATCCTCAAAAGACCAATGCGGTGAAAAACTGGCCTAGATCCATCTCTCCATCAGATATCAGGAGTTTCTTGGGTTTAGTTGGCTATTACCGTCGATTTGTTGAAGGGTTTTATTCTATTGCATCCCCTATGTCCAGATTAACTCAGAAGAAAGTTAAGTTTTAGCAGTCAGATTCATGCGAGATGAGTTTTCAGAAGTTGAAGACTCGACTCATCTCAGCCCCAATTCTTACTCTACCAGACGGTTCAGATGGTTTTGTTGTGTACTGTGATGCACCCAGAGTAGGTTTAGGTTGTGTCCTCATGTAGAGAGCTAAGGTCATAGCCTACACCTCCAAACAGCTTAAACCTCATGAAAAGAATTATCTGACTCATGATCTTGAGTTAGCAGTGGTAGTATTCGCCTTAAAGATTTGGAGGCATTACTTGTATGGGGTGCATGTGGATGTGTTCACAAATCACAAAAGCCTTCAATATGTGTTCTCTTAGAAAGATTTGAATTTGCGTCAGAGAAGATGGTTAGAGTTATTGAAGGATTATGACATGAGTGTTTTGTATCATTCGAGCAATGCCAATGTAGTGGCTAATGCTCTCAGTAGAATGTCTATGGGTAGTATAGCTCATGTTGAGGATGGTAAGAAGAAGTTATCTCAGGAATTTCATCAGCTTTCCCGACTAGGTGTCTGCTTAGTCGATTTAGAAGAAGGTAGTGTATGGGTGTAGAGTAGCTCAGAATCATCTCCAGATACCGAGGTAAAGGAAAAGCAGGATAAAGATCCCAGTCTAGTTAAGTTGAAAAAATTAGTCAGAGATCAGAAAGTAGAGGTTTTCTCCCAAGAAGGAGATGGAGTTTTGCGTTATTAGGGTATATTGTGTGTGCCTGGTGTAGATGAGTTGAGGCAAAGAATTCTTGCAGAAGTGCATGGTGCGCGCTACTCTATTTATCCAGGGGCCACTAAGATGTACCACGATTTGTGGGAGATCTATTGGTGGAGTAGGAAGAAGAGAGATATTACAGAGTTTGTAGCTAACTGCTCTATATACCAGCAAGTTAAGGTTGAGCACCAGAAGTCTAGTGGGTGTTTGCAGGAGTTCAATATTCCTATGTGGAAATGAGAGGATATAAACATGGACTTTGTGACGGGTTTGCCTCGTACCCAGCATTAGCATGACTCTATTTGGGTTATCATAGACAGGATGACCAAATTAGCTCATTTCTTGCCAATCCATACCTCTTACTCTATCGAGGACTATGCCAATCTCTATCTCAGAGAGTTGGTTAGGTTGCACGGTGTTCCTTTATTGATCATCTCAGATAGAGGTACTCAGTTTATCTCTCACTTCTAGAAAGCATTCCAAAAGGATTTTGGTACCTAAGTCCACCTCAGTACAGCCTTCCACCCTCAGACAGACGGTCAAGCAAAAAGGACCATTCAGACTTTTGAGGATATGATAAGAGCATGCGTTGTTGATTTCAAAGGTAGTTGGGATGACCATTTTCCTTTGATTGAATTTGCATACAATAACAGCTATCATTAGAGTATTCGTATGGCTCTATTTGAGGTTCTCTATAGTAGGAGATATAGATCTCTAATTGGTTAGTTTGAAGTAGGTGAGGCCGCAGTAGTAGGTCCTGACTTGGTGTTTGATACGTTAGAGAAGGTTCAATTAATCAAAGAAAGGCTTAGGGCTGCCCAAAGCAAACAAAAATCATATGCAGATATGAAGAGAAAGGATCTCGAGTTTGAGATCGATGATCTTGTGTTCTTAAAAATCTCTCCCATGAAGGGAGTGAGGAGATTTGGCAAGAAAGAAAAACTCAGTCCTCGATATGTCGGTCCCTTCAGAATCCTCAGTTGTTTTGAATAGGTAGCTTACGAGCTAGAGTTGCCTTCGGATTTAACCTCAGTACACCCAGTGTTCAATGTGTCATTGTTAAAAAAGTGTATTGGTGATCCAGCTATAGTTGTTCACTTAGAAAGGTAGATATTCAGAATAGTCTTTCCATTGAGAAAGTTCCAGTTGAAATTCTTGATCATCAAGTTCGTAGACTAAGGAACAAAGAAGTTCCACTAGTCAAAGTTCTTTGGCGGAATCAGTCCGTTGAGGGAGCCACTTGGGAAGCAGAAGCAAATATGCGGACCAATTACCCTCATCTTTTCTCCGTAAATCTAGATTCAGTGTAAGGAACCAATCTTCTTAAGATTTTTTTCTCTGTCATGCTCAGTTTCAGCTGCACATCGTATTCATGTCAGTCGTGCATTCATGAATCAGTTCATTCATGCAGTTCATGCATCAAACATGCATATTCAGTGCGTAAGCTTAGTCCATCAGTTTCCTTAGCTTAACCAGTTTCATTCAGGGATGAATGATCTCAAGGGAGAGATATTGTAAACACTCCATATGTTCTAGCATAATCTAAGTCCCAATACATGAGTATTCGTATATGAAATTTTTGAAATACTTATTATTTTTTTGTTTAGATCCTGCCATTGCATAGAAAATTCAATTAGTTTTCCAATGATATAAAATTCGCCCAAATCCGGTAACCGAGAAAGAAGTTATGGTGATTTTAAGTTTCAATCGCAAAACCCCATCATTTTAACCTCTAGCGCGTCGCGGAGTAGTCCAATCTCCTATTTGGCGAAATCCAATGAGGGTCTACAATCCTGGCATGTCAAGCCATAGGTCAATTTGATAATTGTTGATTTCCAGTGTGACTCCGTGATCATGGCGCATCACGGAGCTGGCCAATTTCCCGTTTCTCAATTTTCAGTGGGCCTCCAAGATCATGGCGCTTCACGGAGATAGCCAAAATTTCATCCATAGGCTTACCATGATGGTGGCGCATCACGGCATTTGTCCAGGTCTCAGTTGTCCCTTTTCCAATGGTTTGGCGCGATAGTAGTGCCTCGCGCTAAGGCCAAAAATTGGGATTTCAGTTTCCAGCTTATGTTTTTAAATTTCTTTAAGGGTATTTGGGTCTTTTTTCTCAGCCCTAAACTCGCCCTAAACGCAAAATTTAACCCCGAATTAACCTAAATACTCATCATTATTCACTTTCTCTCAAATTAAAAATCCTCTCTTTCAAGAACAAAAAACTCTAGCTCTCAAGAATCAAGGTCAAATCTCAAGAACTCGCTATCAATCCTTCCAAATTCATCATCCCAGGTATGTTAGATGTTCATCCATGGATCCCTTTTATCCACGGAGTCCAAACAACCTTTTTAAATTATAAAATTGTGATCTTTTCAAGTTATTGTATTTTAAATTGGGATTTCACCCATGAATCTCCATGAACTATGATTCTATATCATGTTACCATGAAATTATTGTTATTATTCAATCCTCCATGTTTTAATATTATTATTTATTGAATTAAAGCATGATTTAATATTATTATGATGAATTCATGCTATTCTTACAAGTTCCATGACATTCCTATGATTGTTTTAAAACCATGAACTACAAGTGTTTGATAAAATGCCTACAAGAGTTATTTATTTAATAAGAGCCTTCATGTTTTGGCCTTCAAGCTTTAGTGTCTTTTCAGTATTGTTGTTTTGAGTCCTAGGGGCATTGAATACCCAAAAACCATAGCTGTTTATTTAGTCTAGCCTCAGTACATTACAGAATAGTCTTCAGATTATAATATCAGCATTATCAAAATAGTTAGGTATCAATTATTCAACTCAGAACAGTCTAGTACCTTAGTGTCTTTCAGTTGGGAGTAGGATTTAGCACCGAGCGAGTGTAGGGATGGCAGCTTCCCTATCAGATAGGCAGATTCATTAGTAGCAGTACCTATACTCCAGAACTACGTAGCCAGCGTAGGATATGAGTAGTTACCCGTCAAACTAGGCTTCACTATCTCGCAGGGGACACCCGCCAGTTCAGGCTAGACACCCTTAGTCCTTTGGATATTATATCAGTTTAGTGGATCCACATAGCCATCATTAGTATTTGTGGCACGGTATTAACACTTTTTCAACTGGAGTTATAGGTTGGACCTCGATTAGCTTAAATTGGGGAATGTCGGTTAGATGATACCTCCTACAGTTTCAGATATAGTCCCAGTTACAGTCCTAGCTCAGTTATTCAGTCTTAGTGTTGTTTTACCAAAGCATATTGGTTTCAGTTATCTCAGTATATCAATTTACAGATTTTACTCAGTTCATATTATATGCTTGGTCATGCATCCACAGTATTTATAGGTTTTCCTGTATTATCAGTATCTACAGATTTTATGCTCTTTATTCAGTACTCCATGCTTTACATATATGTCTAGTTAATTATTATCATTCCTATTCATGAGACCATGCATATCAGCCTACCTCATTTAGTGTACTAGTACATTCAAAGTACTGATCGCATACCTTTTTTTGCGCTATGATGTCTCATATCATAGGTGCTGACGCTCAGTTCCCGGATCGCACCTAGATTCTCAGATTATCACCAGTACAGTAGCAGTGGTGAGTCCTCATCATTCAGGGATAGATTATATTACTTCATGTCTTTATCTCAGTAGTTAGTTGAGTTAGTTGGGGCCTTTCCCATCAACTCACAGTAGCCAATTTAGAGGCTTTTCAGACACTACAGTTAGCTATTTAGACTATTCAGATTTCAGTATTTTTATCAGATTCATAATTCAGTAGTTATTTCATTATTAAAACCTTATAGCATTTCAGTTATTCTTCTGCATTCATGATTATATTATTGAGTGCTCACAACAGGTACCAGTTCATGGGTTAGCTTGTGGTCTCTCAGGATCATAACTACCGTCTAAGAACTAGGGGGTAGTCTTGGGTCGTTACAATAATATTACAAAGATTATAGATATTCCCATTATTAAAAAAACAATGTTAACTAAGTTTTTTCTAATGAATAGATTAAACAAATATGCTATGGACTTGAATTTATTATATTGTGAATTTCCAGAACATTTTGTATGGTCAACATCAGATAAAATGTGGACACGTCATAAACAAGGTCATATATTGATCATGTTGTGACATGTCATCCAACCGAAGGAGAAAGATATTATCTTAGACTTCTATTAATGAATGTAAAAGGACCAAAATCATATAAAGATTTACAAACTGTAAATGGAATGTGTTATAACATATTTAGAGAAGCAGCAGAAAAAAGAGAACTATTACTTTGTGATAATAATTTGATTCAATGCATGTCTAAAGCTGCAAGTTATCAAATGCCATCCAGTTTAAGTCAATTATTTGCTATATTTTTGATCTATTATAATCCAAGTAATCCAAGAGAATTATGGGAAAAAATTAAAGATGCAATGTCCGAGGATTTTAAAAAGAGGTCTATCGAAAACAGCCTCTCTACTTCTCTTGAGGTAGTGGTATGTTCTGCGACCCCACTAGGTGGGAATACACTGGGTATGTTGTTGTTGTTATTGTATCAAGCATGAATACAAGGAAAATTCGCTACAAAGTTTTAAATCATAATAATGATATTCTCCACTTAATGGGTAGAGATGTTAATGAATTTAAGCTAATTTCAAATTACATCAAACCATCTTTAACAGCAAGAGAAGCTAAAGATGTTTATTATGAAAGAAATATCATTGTTAGTCAAGAAGATTTGTTAATTGTAAAATAAATTAAATACTGAACAGAAAAAACGTATGACATAATTCTTTATAGAGTATACTCAAATAAATCAGGGGTGTTCTTTATTGATGGTCCCAGTGGAACTGACAAAAGCTTTCTTTATCATGCTTTATTAGCTGTGGTGAGACATACAGGGTTAATAGCTTTAGCAACTGCAAGCTCTGGTGTTGCAGCTTCACTTCTTCTCGGGGGTCGAACTGCTCATTCGTGATTTAAAATTCCAATTGATATTGATGAAAAATTTATTTGTAATGTTAGTAAACAAAGTTCACTGACATCTCTAATATGAGATACAAAACTGATTGTATGGGGTGAAATCTCAATGGCAAAAAAGAAAATTGTTGAAGCATTTGATTTGCTTTTAAGAGATTTGATGGAGAAGAATACATTTTTTGGTGGCAAAGTAGTTGTGTTTAGTGGTGATTTTAGATAAAATCTTTCAATTGTTCGTTGTGAGAAAAAAGAAAATTTTATTCGTGAAAGTTTATTGTGCTCTGAAATTTGAAATCAACCTGAAAAATTATAATTTATAGAGAATATGCGCGCTAAAAAGATCCTGCATTTTGTGAATATTTAATGAGAATTAGTGATGGCAAAGAAAAGAAAAATGATCAAGGAAAAATTAAAATTCTTCATCCTCTTATTATTCCTTTTACTACTGAAAAAAAAAATCCTTAAATCAACTCTTTATAGTTACTTATCCTGAATTATACACATGTCATTCAAATTTTTCCTTTGTTACTTCACATGCTATTTTAACCACAAAAAATGATTTTGTTGATTTCTCAATTTTCAAATTCTGAAAAAATTTACATTGCTTTAAATCCTGCAGGTTTACCTCCATACAAATTAATTTTAAAGAAAAATTATACAATTATATTATCAAAAAATTTGAATTCTTGTGAGCGTTTATGTAATGGGGCACGATTAATATGCAATGATTTTAAAACCCATGTCATTTGTGCAACAATAGCTAGCGGTGATTTTAAAGATACACATGTATTCATTTCGCGAATACCACTTATGACATTAGAAGATGAAAAACTACCGCTTCCTTTTAAAAGGACTCAATTTTCAGTACGATTATGTTTTGCCATGACTATAAATAAAGATCAAAACTTTAGATTTTGTTGGTATATATACGAAAGCCTCTCTTCTCTCACTGTCAATTATATGTCGCATTATCAAGAGCCAAAATTTCTAACAATGTTAAAGTTTTAATTAGACCATCTATCATTGGCGACAATGATGATCACTCGACATATAATGTTGTCTATGATTGTAACACCCCGATTTTCTGAATCGGAATGGTACACGATGCTCATGACCCCGAGGGACCACATGATAACCCATGACTGATATCTATACCTATACACTGCATATATAACATAATAATGCAGAAAACATGAACATGTAGGCCATAAGGTTCGACTGAATGAAGAATCTATCAAAACATAACATCCATATGGGTGAAAGATACCCAAAACAATTGAAAACTGAATCAAATCTGAACATAAGTCTGAATACTAAATCTGAAAGCCTCTAAGTGTTGTCTGAATAAGGAGTCGAAGGAACATATCTCCAACTAACTCCGTAAACTGATAGCTGGCTAAAATAATAATAAATAAATCAAATCATATTGTCCTCGAATGAAGAGGACTCACTGAATCTCTGCGACTGGAAATGTTACTGCTACTGCTGATCTGGAGCTTGTGTCTCTGAACCTATGGTGTAACGTGAAAAGAAATTACCATAGTGCAAATACGTCAGTACGAGGGAATGTGCTGAGTATATGAGTGAGGTAGGCTAAATATCAACAGGGTTTACATGTATGAACAATGCTAACTGTCTGACTAACATGAACGTAAGAGTAAAAATATGCATACATAGTAACTGAAATCATGAGTAAGTGGTAGCTAAATCTGTATGATAAATCATGACTAGAACTGTAGTTCTGATAACATGAGCGACTGTGTCTGACAGTCCTGAATCTGGTAGAACTCCTTGAGTCCCGTGCTATAACTGAATTTGACTGTATCTAACAGTCCTAGTATACTGATATCTGAAGAACTGTCTGAGTTCCTTTACTCGGACTGATACTAAAACTGTGGGAGGTAGCTGTTTAACCGACATGCCCCATGTATACTATTATGGCTAAGCTGGAGTCCAATCTCTACCCCGACTGGAGAGGTGTCAATACCGCGCCACTGGTAAGAAAAGTTATGAGTGACCCTTATCTGGCAGGTACTCAAAGTGAGAACGGTGGGACCCTAAACTGACAGGTTAAGGGTCACTCATAACTTTTCTTACCAGTGACGCGATATTGACACCTCTCCAGTCGGGGTAGAGATTACTCAAAGTGAGAACGGTGGGACCCTAAACTGACAGGTTAAGCCACCTCATCAAACCTAATTTGACAGGCTAATATGTCTAAACCTACGCTGGCTATGTAGTTTTGTAACACAAGGATGACTGCTAAGAATCACACCCTAAACCTGGTAGGTAAGTCCTCATCCTTGGGTTTACTCAGTGCTAACTTCTACTCCCATCTAAAAAGACTAAACATGATTCAACTGACTGTACATAGATAGATTAACTGACATCCGTTGACTGACGGAGTAGCACTATTATGTGAGAGTTAACTGAGATCATAAGATTTCTGAGGTTTTCCTGAGTCACATGACTGACTGAGTTCTATAGATTATAGCTTGACTAAGATTATCATGACAACATGACATGGCTCTAGGCACACAGCTATTTTTTTTTGGGTACGAATACCCCCAGGACTCGATAGAAAGAAACTGACACACATGACATGACTTAATCACAAGATTTGAGTCCACAATTCATAATATCATAAGTAGGGATATCATATTTCATATAGTTATTCAACATCTTAAACATTTTAGGGAATGCATGGATATATTTCGTGTACATATTGTGTATCTCCATTATCTTACATACTTCATACCACCACAATAGCAACACATGAAAAGCATGGGATTCATATTGAAGTATATAGCTAACATGGACTTGTCATTTAGACGTCATAGAACCATACAAACATGAATTTCTAGCATCCTAAGCATTTTATCAAACACCTTGCATGCATTCTTTAAGGCATAGGTGAGTTTCATACTTGCACCATATTAAACCACCTAAAGTTCATGGTTTTCAATTAACAAACATATATATTCCATGAAAACACCTTTAAACATCACATATATATTCCTTTAAACATAAGCTGACTTGGTCATTCTATCTACAATGACCCAAATTGAATCATGCTGATGACGTGTTCTAGGCAAACCCGTCACGAAGTACATGTTCACTTCTTGCCACTTCCAAGTAGGAATAGTGAATTCTTGTATGGAACCACTAGGTTTCTAATGCTCTATCTTAACCTGCTGACATGTAGAGCACTTAGCCACAAACTCTGCAACGTCCCTCTTCATCCCACTCCACTAATAGATCTTCCGCAAGTTATGGTACATCTTAGTGGACCCTGGATGAATAGAGTATCGCACACCATGCACTTCTACAAGAATTTGCTGCCTCAAGTCATCTACATCGGGAACACACAGACGACCCTGACAATGAAGAATACCATCTCCCCCTTGGAAGAAAACCTCTACTTCCTGACTCTTTTAGCTTGACAAGGCTAGGATCCCTGTCTTGCTTCTCTTTTACCTCGAAAACTAGAGATGACTCTAAACTACTCTGAACACATACACCACCCTCTGAAGAGTCGACTAAGAGAACGCCTAGTCTGGCAAGCTGATAAATCTCCTGAGATAATTTCTTCTTACTATCTTCAACATGGGAAACACTACCCATGGACAGTTTACTGAGTGCGTCGGCCACTATATTGGCCTTTCCAGGATGATAAAGGACACTCATGTCATAATCCTTCAAGAGATCTAACCACCTTCTCTGACGAAGATTGAGATCTTTCGGGGGAAAGACATACTGAAGGCTTTTATGATCTGTGAAGACAACTGCTGCTAACTCAAGGTCATGAGTAGGATAATTCTTCTCATGGGGCTTTAACTGTCTGGAGGCGCAGTCTATGACTCTACCATGCTGCATGAGGACACAACCTAAACCTACTCTGGATGCATCACAATATACTATGAATCCATTGGAACCGTCGGTAAGTGCTAAAACTGGAGCTGAGGTGAGTCAAGTCTTCAACTCCTGAAAACTCTTCTCGTAAGGTTCTGAGCACTGAAACTTGACCTTCTTCTGAGTCAATCTAGACATAGGATATGCAATATAATAAAATCCCTTAACAAACGTCGGTAATAGCCAGCAAACCCAAGAAACTCCTGATATCATATAGAGAGATAGGGCGAGGCCAATTTCTTACCGCTTTGGTTTTCTGAGGATCTACTCTAATGCCATCACTAGAAATAATGTGGCCAAGGAATGCTACTGATCTAAGCTAAAATTCGCACTTACTGAACTTGGCAAATAACTGGTGATCCCTGAGAGTCTGAAGAACAATTATAAGATGGTCTGAATAATCACGCTCTGTGCGAGAATAGACCAGAATATCATCTATGAAGACTATGACGAATGTGTACAAGTACTGCTTAAACACCGGGTTCATCAAGTCCATGAAAGTTGTAGGGGCATTGGTAAGACCAAAGGATATGACTAGAAATAATGTCATATTCTCTAACTCTGAGATGATGATAGCCTGATCTGAGGTCTATCTTAAAGAAATAACTGGCACCCTGAAGTTGGTCAAACAAGTTGTCTATCCTAGGCAGTGGATACCTGTTCTTGACCGTGACTTTGTTGAGCTAACGGTAATCAATACACATTCTAAGAAAACTGTCTTTCTTGCGCACGAATAAGACTGGCACACCCCATGGGAATACACTAGGCCAGATGAATTCCTTATCTAAGAGATCTTTCAGCTGATCTTTCAGTTCCTTAAGTTCTGCTGGTCCCATTCTGTATAGTGGAATAGAAATAGGTTGAGTATCTAGGAAAAGGTCTATGCCAAAGTCTATTTCCCTTTCAGGAGGAATGCCTAGAAATCTTCGGGAAAGACATCTAAATATTCATTAACCACTGGTACTGATTCGAGACTGGGAGATTCAGAACTGGAATCCTTAACATGCACGAGATGATACACACACCCCTTAGAAATTATTTTCCTTGCTCAAAGGTAGGAAATAAGCTGACCCCTGAAAGACGAAGTGTTACCCTTCTACTCTAGGACGGGCTCATTCGGGAAATGAAACTGAACTATCCTATTTATGCAGTCGATTGTGGCATAGCAGGAATGAATCCAATCCATGCTGAGAATGATATCAAAATCAGTCATCTCTAACTCGACTAAATCTGTTGATATGGATTAGACTGAGAGACTGACTTGAAATTATACTTACTAGCACGATATGAATACTGAAGAAAGGGAACTATTCCTAAAACATCTCATAACCTCCTGTACATAAATGTGGCGCGCAACATACCCATGTACAAGACTCTATTAGATGTGACTTTCAGGCTTACTAGGACTCTATTGAACCTTAGGCTCTGATACCAAGTTTGTAACGCCCTGATTTTCTAAATCAGAATGCTACACAGTGCTCATGACCCCGAGGGACCACAATCTAACCCATGACTGATATTTGTACCTGTACACTGCATTTATAACGTAATAATGCGGAAAACATGAACATGTAGGCCATAAGGTTCAACTGAATAAATAATCTATCAAAACATAACATCTGTATGGGTGAAAGATACCTAAATCAACTGAAAAATGAATCAAATCTGAACATAAGTCTGAATACTGAATTTGAAAGTCTCTAAGTGTTGTCTGAATAAAGAGTTGAAGGAACATGTCTCCAACGAACTCCATAAACTGATAATTGGCTAAAATAATAATGAATAAATCAAATTATATTATCCTCGAATGAAGAGGACTCACTAAATCTCTTCGACTAGAAATGTTACTGCTACTACTGATCTAGAGCTTGTGTCTCTAAACCTATGGTGTAACGTGAAAAAAAGCACCATAGCGCAAATGCGTCAGTACGAGGGAATGTACTGAGTATACGAGTAAGGTAGGCTAAATATAAACAGGGTTTACATGCATGAACAATGCTAACTGTCTGACTAACATGAACGTAAGAGTACAAACATGCTTACATAGTACTGAAATCATGAGTATATGGTAGCTAAATCTGTATACTAATACATGATTGGAACTGTAGTTCTGATAACATGAGCGACTATGTCTGACAGTCCTGAATCTGGTAGAACTCCCTGATTCCTGTGCTATAACTGAATTTGACTGTATCTAACAATCCTGGTATACTGATATCTGAAGAACTGTCTGAGTTCTTTTACTCAGACAGATACTGAAACTATGGGAGGTAGTTGTTTAACCGACATACTCTATGTATACCATTATGGCTAAGCTGGGGTCCAATTTCTGCCCCGACTGGAGGGGTGTCAATACCGCATCACTGGTAAGGATAGTTGTGAGTGACCCTTATCTAGTAGGTACTCAAAGTGAGAATGGTGGGACCTTAAATTGACAGGTTAAGCAACCTCATCAACCTTAATCTGACAGGCTAAAATATCTCAACCTCCGCTAGCTATGTAGTTCTGGAACACAAGGATGACTGCTAAGAATCACACCCTAAAACTAGTAGGTGAGTCCCCATCCTTGGGTTTACTCGGTGCTAATTTCTAATCCCATCTAAAGAGACTAAACATAATTCAACTGACTGTACATGGACAGATTAACTGAGTTCCGTTGACTGACAGAGTAGTACTATTATCTGAGAGTTAACTGAGATCATGAGATTTCTGAGGTTTTCCTGAGTCACATGACTGACTGATTTCTATATATTATAGCTTGACTGAGATTATCGTGACAACATGACATGGCTCTAGGCACACAGCTATTTTTTTCGGGTACGAATACCCCTAGGACTCGATAGAAGGAAACTGACACATATGACATGACTTGATCACAAGATTTGAGTCCACAATTCATAATATCATAAGTAGGGGATATCATATTTCATATAGTTATTCAACATCTTAAACATTGTAGGGAATGCGTGGATATATTTCGTGTACATATTGTATATCTCCATTATCTTACATACTTCATACCACCATAATAGCAACACATGAAAAGCATGGGATTCATATTGAAGTATATAGCTAACATGGACTTGTCATTTAGACATCATAGAACCATACAAACATGAATTTCTAGCATCCTAAGCATTTTATCAAACACCTTGCATGCATTCTTTAAGGCATAGGTGAGTTTCATACTTGCACCATATTAAACCACCTAAAGTTCATGGTTTTCAATTAACAAACATATATATTCCATGAAAACACCTTTAGACATCACATTGAAACTTAAACAATAATCGTCAACATGTACATACTCATATCACCACAAAAAGTTTACAAAATAATATTTAAAACATGGTTCTTGATCTCTATGAACGGATTGGATCCATAGATAAACACTATGCATACCTTAGTGATTGAATCTTGAAAAAGATCTAATATTTCTGAAGGTTCTTGAAGAATTCCTTAGGCTTGCTCTTGAGGAGATAATCTTGACAGAAAACCCTAATCTTGTGGTTGAGAGTGTAAGAGAGGGTTTTTAAGATGCTTAACTGAAGAAAAATGAGAAAAATTATGCCTCTTTAGGGTTATAAGTCATGGAAGGTGAAGTAAAAGACTAAAATACCCTTATAAAATAAATTCCCAGTTGCTGAAAATCGTAGCTGACAACATTAGTGACAACGCATCAAAAAATATGACAAGCTGTAAAAAATATCATCACACGGGAGCTGGAATTGATGGTTTCTGCCTAAGCCTGATGACATATATGACAAGGCGTCATAAATGTTACAGGCCGTCAAAAATGTCATCAACATAGAAGCTGGATTCTACTTAAGTCTGACGACATTTTTGACAAGGCGTCACAAATATGGTAAGCTACCACGAATGTTGTCACTTAGGAGGTGGTTTTTGCCTAAGGCTGACGACCTCTGTGATAGGGCGTAACAAATGTGGTAAGCTACCACTAATGTCGTCACTTAGGATTTGGTTTTTGCCTAAGGCTGACGACCTTCGTGATAGGGCTTCACAAATGTGGTAAGCTATCACGAATGTCGTCAAACTGTTTCCAGCCTGACATGTTGGAGTAAAATAGGAATAACTCTTTGCTCCGATATCGGATTTAGGCAAAATTGGTATCGTTGGAAAGATAATTCAATTATATATCTGTTGATAGGTAATGAGATAAAAAATTACTAGTATAATGATAGATATGCTCGTTTGAAGTTGACTATACTAATATTCTTCTCAAGAATTCAATCGGTAAGGAATGTTTTGATTCGTCTGATAGCTAGGAGTTATTTGAAGCCTTAATATACATATAACCTACTCATGAAACTATAAAAGAACCATGATGTAATATGCATAAGCTTGGTACATGGCTCTAACATTGATTTGGATTTTTCGGGGTATTACAATGATGAAATTATTGAAAAGGCTTTCTCTTGAACTTACACTATCATTTTCAATGGTAAATCTAATATATCATTTGTTTGTTCTTTTTAATTTGCATTATGTTTGTTAATATTTTATATTAAAGTTTATTGTTATAACACATCATTTACATAGTTATTTAACATACTGTAATCGTAGACTGTCTCAACAAGACAAAAAGATTTGTCATCAATATGATCACACCTACAAACAAGATTAGACGTGTAAGGTTCAAGTAGTAGACTAATATAGGCCAAGAGATAACATAGATGGAAACAAAAAGTATCAGCTCTTGATACTTCAAGATGAAGAGCTATTATTCTATTGAAATTTTTAGAATTTGCTATTTCATTTTACTAATTAAGTTTTGTTTATTTTATCTAAATAGTCTTTTATTTTTAGGGTTTAGTTTTGTTCATCTATATTTCTCTTGTATATTTACAAATTATCAACACCAATTAGTATTATGTTTTCAAAATTATTGTAAATTAAAGGGTATTGCAAATACAAACTGTAAACTTTATTGTATTTAAATTTTGCTCTCAATCACAAAGATAGTATGATATGGTTCCTTTCTTATTATTTTGGTTATTGTATTTGTTACTATTTGCTTTTCAGGAAAATCAAGTTCAGGCGATTATGTTCGGCACTAATATAACATATTTTGAAGATGTGTTTGCTCCTTTTAACACATATTTGGTATCTATTGCACAAGTAAAGGAACCAACTTCTGAAAATAAGAGAGCACTTAATGATTACATTTGGACAATTGACAGAAGCACCATAGTTGAGTTGATGGAAAAGGTTACTCCTCCGAAAGATTCGTTACAACAACCAACGCGATTAAGTCTTACAACATTTGATACTTTCGAGTATAAACCTAAGGATTATGAAATTGGTACTTATAAGTTTAATAATTTTTTATATATCACATAAAATTTAAATATTATTATAATAGTATGATTCTAATTATCTAATTACTTTATCCTTTGTTTCTTTCAATGCAAGATATACTTGCCATTGTCATTAACGGCAATAATCCTACAAAGACTGAAAGTGAAAAAAGAGTTCAGGAGTTCATTATCATGGATAAACAGTAAGTATAAAAAGCACACAACCTCCTGCTTGACTTTAAAGTTATTATGTTTGCAATACAAAAAAGGAACCTATTAGAATAGACTGCAAAAAATAACCTATGGTAATTGTAGTTTGAGGCATACATTTATTATGGGAGTTGTTCATTCTTCAGCACGATTGTATTTACTTAGTACAAATAGATGATTGACATTGATTTCATCAATTTAGCATAATAACTGAACTTTTAGTTTCTTATCAGGATAAGTAAAGTTTTCTTTAGTAAATAGTTATCTAACTTCAGACAACTCATATTTAATCCATTTGAACAAATACATGAAATAGGTCATATATAGGATGCATCCTTTAGTTTTTCTTGTTTAAGTAAACTTAAGGATCTACAGAACCCGAAAAATAAGGAAATAAATTGTTGTGTCTATCAAATTGTTATACGTTGTGTTTCTTCGACATTACATGTTGTTTGTAACTTTTAATTAATGTTTAAAGATATATTTCATTGTATGTAGAAAAAAGCCAACAAAATTGGCACTATGGGACAGTTTTATTGATTATGACGGGATCAAACTTTTAGAACAACTTCCTAAGTTCCCGGTCATTCTTGCCAGAAGAGTTTCAAAAGCAACTACAGGTAAAAATCAACCATTATATTTTTTTTTTACAAAAATAATAATAAATATTAAATAATGAAATCACTAAAACTAAAGACTTCAATGCATGTAGGATCAACAAATAGATTTAACGGTTTGTCAAATAGGTTCAATACAACAATTGCAATTAATCCTCCATACCCATAAGTTGCCACATTAAGGACATAGTAATATACATTTATAATTTGATATTTACATCCAAAATGACAAGTAGGAACTACATCTAATAGTAAGATAAGACATTCAGATGACACAGTATACTGAATTGTAAAATATAATTATTTGTAGGGTCAAAACAATTGAACCAGAGCTTGCTCCTTATAAGATGAAGAGCACCACTGGAATGAGCTCTATTCTCTTGGTTCCATTTAAGGATGAAATCATACCTATCGCTAATATTCAAGCACAACTTTCGGTAATACTAATACTTGTGATTTTATTTTTTTAAAGATATATTAACTATATAATTAAAAAGTTAATAAAGTGTGTCATTCTTTAATTTTTAGGGACAAGTATTTTATGTCGAAGCTGAACTATCCTTTGCAAGTAAGGACCAGTGCTTCTCTGTGTTACATTGCCCAAATTGTAAGACATTGTTCCCGAGTTACAATGTGCGGAAGAAAATCTACTGCATAATTTATCGTTGATCCACACTTCTAACTCCTAAGTATAATTGCTTTTCAACAACATAATTTACTTAGTTACATTATTCTTTTAATATAATAAATCTGACTGATTACTACATTTAAATTGTGTTCATTCAATTTTAATAGATGTCACTTTCAAGTCATTGTTAAAGACAACAACGGTATTGCAACAGCTGCTATTGTGGATGAAGTTACAAAGAAAATGTTGTTTCTTTCTGCTGAAGAGATTTACGAGACCACAATTGTCAAGGTACCTAAAAATTTATCTCTCAAAAGATCGTTGCACTTCTATTTAAAAAAAATAGATGAATGATCTCTAATTTGTTAATCAAACTAAAATTTAAACATCCACAAATGATTATTTTGGAATATATTTATTTTAATTAACTAACAAAATCATTCACCAAATTATTTATTTTTATATCATTTAACATTGAAAAATATCAATAATAAAAAAATAGGGGGATCATTAAAGTACTTCAGGCATCTTTTGCATATGATTTTTAAGGTTTAGTCTATTCTTAAAATTTTAAACTACCCTTTAAATGACAATGATGTAACTTATACTTTCAATTGTTATTATTAGCGATACCATATTTAATTGACTTCTATATTTTTAGAGGGACACATCATCTCTTCTAGCTGTGCAAAATCAATTCAATGGCAAGATGTACAAAATTCAAATGAAAAGATTATATGCAAGAAATCAGGTGTAATACCCCATTTTTCTAGCTTAAATTCATTCCTAGAAAGTTAAAGGATAGCTTTCAAAATGAATAATATTTATTTCATGTGAAATTATCAAGATTTCAACTTTCATTGTGTGAGAAATTGAATAAGCTTTCCATCTATACCAAATTCGCCTAAATTCGACGCTTGGTGAAGGAGTTATGGCATTTTTAAGTTGACAATATGTCACCTGGACTCTCAGCGCGGCGCAGAGCTAAGCAAATTAGCAGTTGTCATATTCCAGTGAGACTTCGTGATTCCACTGCATCACAGAGGAGTCCTGTTTCACATTTGTCAATTTTCAGCAAGCCTACTCGATAGTGGTGTGTCGCGCCAATGGCCAAAATGGCAAAACTATAGGGCACCACGATAGCTCTGAATCGTGGAGAAAGACTAGTTTCCACTCGTCCTTTTTCAGTGAGCCACCGCAATTGTGGCGCGTCGCAGTGGCCAGCCAAATCGAGATTTTTGGTCATTTTTCTAGTTTCGTTTGAAAGTTTAAAGAGGGTATTTTAGTCAATTCCCAAGGCCCCAATCCGTCTTAAACATAAGATTAATCATATTTCCAAGCATTCTTGCTCACTATTCACCATTCTCTTCAAAAGAAAAACCCTAGAAACCAAAAGCCCCTTCTCCAAGAAATCAAATGTCACCATAGATTCTCCAAAAAAGCTTTAGATTGAAGATTCCCAAGACAAAATAGTCAAGACCTCATCTTCAAAACCTCAATTAGGAATCAATATTTCAAGATTCTTCATCCAATCTTTAAGCAAGGTATGTGGGGTTTGAACAAGGATAATTCTTTCATCCTTGTGCCCAAAACTTTATTTTAATTACAAATTCACTATAATTTATATGATTTTCCATGAAATTCAAGTTAGGGTTTACACCCATTATCATTCTTCGCAATATTATGAGATTTTCTATGATTTAGAAGTTAATTACATGATTATGTTTATGTTTTCATGCATATTGCTGAAATTTCCAGATTTTAAGATGATATATGAATGTTTACATTACCATGCATGAATCCTTGGATGTTTTAACATGAATTGATGCATGGGTCATTAAGCCCAAATTAAGATTATTATTTCAAGATTATTTGTGCTATAAGCACCCTCAGATAAGATTATTTTCAGATTTTGATAAAGATTTGACCATTTGGTCCTAAGCTAAGATAAATAATTCACTTTGTTCATATGACTTGAGATTTAAAGAAAGAAAAGCATAATTGGTTTTCTTGTAAACCCTTATGCTAATTTTGGAGTGGATTTCTTAAGATTTTGAGCATAAGAATAGGAGTAGTATTTAGCACCGAGATGGGTAAGTTACTATGGTTTCATACCCCAGAACTACGTGCCACCGTAGGTACAAATTATCAGATTATTTCCACTTCTACGTGGATGACTCAGATTGTGATCACTCATATTAGAAGTTTTATTCCGATGGCAAGGGTAGAATAGCGCTACCTAACGGGGGCTAGTCGTGGGACTCCATGGATGCTCAAATGGTGTATGTCGATTAGAAGAACCTCCCAACAAATGCCCCCCACTCTTCAAAAGTCTATTGATTTAAAGATTTAAGATAAAAACATATGTTTTGAAAGTTATGGTTTTAAGATTTTAAGCCCTCAGATAAGGTATTTTCCAGATTTTAGAAAACTAAGTGTAAAGGCTCACAAGTTTTACTCAGATTATGCTTTACAGAAAGATAAGAGTTACAAATTTCAGTTTTCAGATTTTAGACTTAGAAGTGAGTCCTTTCTACACTTAGACAGTATGATTTAAAGACAGAGTATTAATACAGCTTTTAGAACTAAATGTTATGACTCACAAGATTTATATAGAGATGATACATAATCTTATGGAATATTGTTGGGTTAAAATATAAGTACCATTTATAATGTGGAAACCATAAGATAATATAGTGAAATATAAATTTATGCTACACGAGAAAATTATCTATTTTGAGAAGAAAAAATTAAAGACGATATTTATGTATCAGAAGATGTTATGGCCTACATGTTACACAATTACACAATTATTATATATAGAGATGATAGTTATCTATTTGGTCTATTTGATTGTTGTACACTTCTACGAAATTATTAATTGTTTTGTACGTCAATTTGAAGTAGTGAAAATAACATAGCTAGAAATATTAAAGAACAAGGAGATGAGATACTTGAACATAGAAGAGGATAAGGAAATGACAGCCTTTGCAAAGTTGCAACATAATTCACACAAACCTCTACTTGATTTCATTATCGTATGTAAATAAATCTGGCTTTCATGAAATTATCCAGATTTCGAAAATACAGGGAATAAAGGAATACTTTGCCCTCTGGCCCTATTAACAAAAAAAGAAAGAAAAGGAATAATATTAAATTAATGAGGGTGTATGAATAAATATGCGTGCAGAGTAAACTTATATGAACATAAGGTCGTGTCAGAATTTTTTTACAATCTTACTTCTGAAGATAAAAAATAATGTAAGTCCTAGCGAAGTCATTGAGTGTGCAAGTACAAACTTTTTCTCTTCACTGAAGAGGACAAATAGAGCGGGATTTTGAGTTATCATCTAAGCAAGGCCCAAGCTGACTTATAAGGGGTCATTTGGTTGGGAACAAGATATCCTGGGATAATTAATTCTGGGATTAATTATCTCGGGATTAGTTATCCTAGCATATATATGAGATAACTTATTCTATCACTAAGGCATAAATGGTGGGATAAGTAATACCTTGACTAACTTATCCCATCAACCAAACATGGGATAAAATAATTCCACCATTTATCCATTTATCCCGAGACTATAATAACTTATACCTCACACTTATTGATGAGATCAACCAAATGTCCAACCTTAATCTTTATCGTTGTAAATGTCTAACATACTTTTGTATGCAGGAGCCTACACCACAAACTCACTAGTACTTATTCCGATGAGCATGAGCACAAATATATGTTCATGATGTATATAGATGTATGGTATATAGAAAAATCCAGTGTGTTGTGATAGCTTACTTGATTTTTCGATTGTATAACTTAATATATTTCTTATGAAAACGTAACACCTTAATGGTGTTTAATAAATGGACATGATTCATGAAAAATGTGCACATGCTTTTCTATGTAGCTTTCTGATGAACCCCACGTAAGCTGTGAGATATTCCAGTCCATATTTTGTTAATATTCTGGCGTTGAAGTGAAGAAATTTGTCCCTGACTTATGGATTCAGGATCTGCTAACATAGTTCTTTCTCTTCCTGTGTATGCAATTGATCATTCTTCATCGAGTGGGATGCTTCTGTTTCCTAAGAGCACGTACTAGCCCAGCAACATAAGGTGCAAAATGACACATGGTTTCGTTGCTCGGTATGCATCTTTTACTTGATCTTTTACCTGCTGGCCAAATGGGCCACATTCTCATAAAAGTAGCATTACTGCTACGCTTACTACATAGCCCATGATGTTGAAGTGTTCACTTTGTTTTGGGGAATCAACTTGACTACGACACACTAGCAGCTAATTGGTGCATGGAAGAATTGCGAATGGGAAAATCATTCGCTTGTAATTAATTGTCCTTTAAATGAGCCTTTGATTTCAAATTAATGTATGCGGACATTGACGACGCTGTTATTGGGTCTTGTCACAGGTGATTGTTTTTGGCTTTGACATTTGATTTACATCATAGGCGGTTTCGGTTTGTTAATATCTTTTTGTGTCAATGGTATTAATATTTCAAAACAATCTGGCTACTTTCCCAATAGGTATGTAAATCTTTATCCAACATTTTTAAAATAAAGAGATACATACAGTGTTACGAATGCTACCTACAATGTAATTCTTTCAATTTTACAAATGGATATTCATTCCTATACCATAATAGCTTAGGTTATTGGAACTTTTATTCTAATAGCTATTGTGTTTGTCTTCACTGAATAAAGATTTATTTTATTAGCATATTTTGAACTTCTTAACTAATTTAACCTTTAAATCTAATTTAACAGGTGTTTCATCGTGAATGCTCGAGAGATTGATCACAACAACAATTGCATCTACTATTGTAGAATTTATAAATATTATCCCTAGTAATGTAAATAAACAACAATCACTATCATATGTAAATGTGAGCATCCAATAGTATGTTATTTCCATGATTGTATAAAACATATATTTGGAATCATTTCCATCAACTGATCCAATCAAACAGAATAGTTCCTTGCTATTATATCTTCATTTTATTCTACTATACGCATTGGGCTCGTACAACCCACGGGCATACCTATCTAGTTTATATAGAAGAGTGAGTTATGGGACGACCAAGGGCATTATAGTCATTTCACAATACAAATTCACCATTCAAAATTCATCTCTTTTTGTGGACTCCATTTTCCATTCAGTCTTTTTCTATCTTCTTTAAAATGCACCACTTCTCACTTCTCACCTTAGCTATATAATTCAAAAGAAAATTCTCAAAGTAATCTATAATTTAATGTTTATTTTACTATTTCAATCAATAGCATTTTAACAAGTTTTGAATTTCAATAGTTGCATTAGTTGGCAACTATCCAATCAAAAAAATTATAAAATTTTGTTCCAAGTTATTATTTTGTAATAAAATGCTAAAATACTCTCAAATTATATATGAAAAGACCTCCCTCTTTAATGCACTACTTGATAACAATTTCAAAAAAGATTTTGAAAAATATATGGACATTTTATATATGTATCACGAGAAGTGTCACTATGTAGAAGTATACTACTTCATCTATGATCAAATTTAGTTTGATGCTTTTTCTGATTCACTATAAATTCAATGTTACATAAATTCAAAATACATGAATATATAATTAAGAATTCTTTCAACAAACAAAGAAACGAAACGAGAGAAAAATATGAAAGATAAATAATTTCTATTACAAAGGAACTAAAATTTTTTTAAAAATTGAAAATACTAAAAAAGTATAGCTATATATTTTAAATTTAGTAAGAAATTATTATAAATAATATTTTTAGGGCAATTTGATCAATTTTTAAATTTAATGGTGTACAATCCTTTTAAAAATAATAAAAAAGATTAAAACCTATATAATAATTTTATAATTCGGGTTAAAAAAATTAATATAATGTAAATTATCATGTAAAGTGCCAAATTTGATAAGTATTATTAAAAAGTGATTGATAATTCTGAGATATTACTAAGATCTCAAAAATAAATAAACATAATGAAAAAGAAAAATAATATATGAAAATTTGTCATAACACAAAAAACATATTTATACTTTTTTTTTTATTTTAAAGGTTTATAAGATGTTTAATTAGGATTAAGTCATGAAATATTATTAAAAAAAAAAATGTTGAGCCTGTTCATAGCACGGAATACATCATCTATCTAGTAATTTAAAGAAGCAGAAGACACAAAAGTAATTAACAATTTAGAGATAGTATCTGAACTATTGTTCTATACCTAATTTACACTTACAAAAATAAATTAATTAAAATCAGTTCTCTTATTCTAAAACAGTGTTTTGTTAAGTGCAAAAAAGTTCAACTTTGGAAGTTAAAGAGTTTGAGGTTGTACGTTTGAAGCTGGTGTCTATCCAGATCCAGTGATATTTTGCCGTGGTTTTGTGTTTTGACGTATAAATAATTGCTTGAAAAATAATAAAATGTTAATTATAAACAATAATAGTAATTCATTTTTTTGTAATGCATAACTAAATCCTACATAAATAACATTTATATAATTAATTTAACATAATTAATGCCTACATAACTAATAAATAAATAACTAAAACCTAAACCTGGGCATGAATTGCAGGAAGAACTTAAACTCAAAATCGCTGCATATGAGAACAAACCCAGGCGATCTATTTTAGTTGAAGATAAAACCCCCAACTATGTTTCCAGACGAATTTCTGCCCATGATGGCAATAAACTCAAATTAATTGAAGAATATTTATCTGAAGTAAGAGATAAATTATTGCTCACCGTCGAAAACGCCTCGGATACTTCTATGAATAGTACCGATGCAAACACTGATGAAGCCATCACAGATGCCCAACCTCCAGAAACTCTTCTTAGTGACGAAGACGCGTCGACCAATGCCGAAGCTTTCTTAAAGAAATGGGGCAAAGATAAACTCTGAAGATTCAACAAGGACAAGTTATTAGCAAAATACTGTTGTAATAGCAAAATCACTGTAGAAACACTGTGCACAGGACCCCACTATTACTGTGCAAGATTCTCTTCTTCTCTATATAAGGAACCTCAATTAGCAGAAGAGGCATCCAAGTTTTTAGTTTCTCTTTCTAAAAATTCTCTCTCTTGTAATAGCCTCCGGCATAATCAATAAAAGTTTGCTTTACTATTCCGGCTTCCCTCCGGCGATCTAAGGTACATAATTTTTTTATTTTGCTTTTCTTTTAATCTCTCCCAGATCTACGCCGTGACTATGTCCGGCTAGACCTCTTTTATGTTCATACTATAGTTCTAACCTCTCGAAGTATATTAACTATGAAAGATCCAGACTCTACTTAGATAGCCGAAGAATTTTGAGAAAGTTCTTGACTTGGTTCCGAAATGGTGGTACAGTCAGGGCCATCAATCTTATGTTAGCCTGGTCTCAGTGATCGGTCTAGTGAGCTGTGCCTCTAAGCCCGCAGCGAGGAAGCGTAAAGGGCGATCTTTGCACAGATAGAACTACTAGACAAGGGCTTTCGTAAAATTGTGTGGTCGTCTGACAGGCCCCTTGTTTGGGTGAAATAATTTTTCCATACAGTCAGTAACTTCTCCAATTCTAAACTATTTCGGTTGGTGCTTCGGTTCGGTTTTCCGACTTGAGCTTATAGCCGATATTATTACTTGGTCTGGCGGGCTGAGCGGCATACCCCAGCCTAAGAGATCCTGTTATTGTAATGCATAACTAAATCCTACATAAATAACATTTATATAATTAATTTAACATAATTAATGCCTACATAACTAATAAATAAATAACTAAAACCTAAACCTGCATAATTAGTTTTTGAATAAAATAATGTGTAAATAATTTCATAACTAATTCATGTATTACTATACTTAGGAGTAACTCTAATCAGTAACCAAAAGGTCTATAAGATTTATGTAGATATTAATTATGTTTTAACCACAAAAAAGAAGATATTAATTATGCAAAATTAATTATATAAATATTATTTAAGGTTTAGTTATGTATTACAGAACATGAATTATTAATATTTTTTATAATTAACATTTTATTATTTACCAAGTAATTATTTATAGCTCAAAAAACAAAACCACGGCAAAACATCACTGGATCTGTTTTTGGCAAAAGCAATAAATAAAACCATTAATAAAAATAAAAATAGATATGGAAATGAAGGCATATTCTAGAATAACAAATGTGGTGACCCATCCTCCAAGTCTCCAACGTAGCTTCAGCGTTGATTCATTCAATTTGCCATTTAAATATTGACACGTAGGGATAATTTTTCCCCAATGGAGTATTATTATTTATTTATATTTATAGTCAACATATCCTTCCATTTCTAGGTTTCTCTGGTATTTTGATTCCCAATTCTCTCTCTAGGGTTTCGCGTGCCGCCTCTGATAGAACAATCATGCCTCGCCGGAGCTCTGGTACTAACCATATTCTATCTACCTTTGTCTTCTCGACAATTTCAGTGTAGATCTATTTTGAAAATGAAACTGAATTGAATTATTTTGGTTAAACCCAGTTCATGATGTTTGCTTAAAATAATGTCTTTCGGAGGTCTGTGTAGACTCTACCCTTTCCATACCCAACTTGTGGGATTGCACGGGGTATGTTGTTGTTATGATGTTTGCTTGAAGAATTTTCTATTAATATATGTATGGAAAATGGGAAGTCAAAGTATTTGGGTGAAAACCCAGTTTAATTTTTGAATTTTTTTGTGTGTGTTATGGTGTTTGCTTGAAGAATTTGCTATATATATGAAAAAATGGGAAGTCAATTATTTGGGTGAAAACCCACTTCAGTTTTTTGTTATTTTAATGTGTTGTGATGTTTTCTTGAAGAATTTGCTACTAATTTATATGAAAAAAATGGATATTTCAGTATTTGGATATAAACCCAGTTCAAATTTCATTTTCTTTTTAAAAAGTATTTGGATGGAAACCCAGTTCAATTTTCATTTTTTTTAAGTATTTGGATGGATATTTAAGCATCCACTTTTCCACGTTGCTTATGGTTTTCATTTTGGTTACTCCTGAAAATGGCAATGAAACTTCTTTACATTTGTGTATAGCCAAAATTTCAGTTGTAGTATCTATAAACTGTTGGTTTGCTAGTATTCTGGAATATGGTTAACGAAATTTGTACATCTTCATCTTCTTTACATTTGTGTATGTTGCTTGCGGATTATGTCGTGCTGATTGATGAGACGCGGGGCCGGGGATTCCCAGGATGTCTGTAAGAGGGATAGTTTCAAGTATATTGGGTCTATGATTCAGGGAAACAACGAGATTGATGAGGATGTCTCCAACCGTATTGGAGCATGTTGGATGAAGTGGAGGCTCGTCTCGGGAGTTTTGTGTGATAAGATGGTGACCCTTAAGCTTAAAGACAAATTCTACAGAGTGGCAGTCCGTCCAGCAATGCTGTATGGAGCAGAGTCTTGGCTAGTCAAGAACTACCACATTCAAAAAATGAAGGTGACGGAAATGAGAATGTTGCGTTGAATGTGTGGACTTTTACTAGAGGAGATAAAGTTAGGAATGAGATTATCCGGGAGAAGGTATGAGTGGTTTCGGTGGAGGACAAGATGCGGGAAGGAAGATTGAGATGGTTTGGGCATGTGATGAGGAGGGGCACAGATGCCCCAGTTTGTAGGTGTGAGGCTAGCGTTGGATGGCTTCAGGAGGAGGAGAGTTAGGCCGAAGAAATACTGGAGGGAAGTGATTAGATATGACATGGAGCAACTTCAGCTTACTGAGGACATGACCCTAGATAGGAAGGTGTGATGTCGCGGATAAGGGTAGAAGGACCCTAGATAGGAAGGTGTGGAGGTCGCGGATAAGGGTAGAAGTCTAGGATGAGTGTGTGAGTTGTAGCAAGTAGTTAGAAGAGTTCATATATAGCCGGGTTAGCAATCCTAGGACTGTGTCCATCGGTAGGAGCCCCTAGTCAGGAGGGTTTGGGGGTGATGGGTGCCTTTGGTCTGTGAGTGTATGTTACTACTAGGTGGTTGTCCTATTCCAGATGTCCTTTTCTTATCTCGTATTTCATATTGCGCTTATTATCTTATTTCGTGTTAGTCTGATTTCTATTGTATTATGTCTTATTCCTTATTTTTGTTATGCCATACATCCTGCTTCATGTTTCATTACGCTCTTGTTTACTATTCTTTATCTTGAGCCGGGGGTCTATCGGAAACGGGAGGTAGCGGTATGGACTGCGTACATTTTACCCTCCCCAGACTCCACTTTGTGGGAATACATTGGGTTTGTTGTTTTTGTTGTTATGGTAGAAAAAGTTTAGATAATAAAATGGATTTTGTTCATGTATCATTCCAATTTTCGTTCTAAATTCATCAAAAATTCTACTTACTCTTGATTTCCTCTTTTTGGGTGCATGTTCATTGTAATATCACCAAACTCTTAACACTTGCTTTAATCACCATGTCTAAAACCAAATAAAGCACTTCAGAATTGTGAAATAATTTCTCCGTAAAAATCAAAACGAAGAAATTTCTAAGGAACCAGATAACAGTAACTTAAAAATTATAGAATCTAAAGATGTGCATCATGTTGATTTTGAAATTTGACATTTCCAAGACAAGAACACTGAACAAATTTTGAAATTTGCAGTCTTCAATCAACACGACAGTTGATCATATGGAACATGTTTAGAGCCCATTTTGATTGTTGCATTAGAGCTATCTCCCACCAACACAAATATGTGCATGAGAGAAGTGCATTACACTATAATCGAAGCAATGATTTATCATCAAGTTTTTATTTTTCTTTTTATTTCAAAATTCCTTCCAAGAGTTACAATATCAATATTTAGTTACTTGAAAGGTACTTTTTCCGGCTAAGATTTTTTCAAACATAAAAAAATTCTTACTATAAAAATTGCCACTATAGTAGTTGTAATTTCTAAATGTGTAGCTTTGTTTTTTGATAAAATAATTTAGTCAATAATAAACGGAATTTGTGCTTGTGGAAATTATCAAGTAATCAGAGATGAAAAAGAAGACCTGAAATTTTGTGAACGATGCGGAGTCGAATTTGTTGATTCTAGGATACGAAGGTATCAAATGGGCTATATCAAACTCGTATGCCCTGTAACCCATGTGTGGTATTTAAAACGTCTTCCTAAGTATATTGTCAATCTTTTAGATAAACCTCTTAAAGAATTAGAAGGCTTGTTTCTTGCTATGTGTGATTTGATCGAAATTCTGATCTTACAAACTTCGAACGAAAAATTGTCATCCCAGTCAATCCAATTGGGATGCCTTGGACCCCTTTATTCTTTTTTGTTATATTGATTTAATTCTTTCTTCTCTTAGTACTTGCATGTATGCTTACCTAATGAAGAAACTGTACAAGGTTTAATTATTCATATGCTATTGGAGCTTATATTTCTGGATTTGTGTCTTGAGAAAAACACAAGCTTCAGTTAGATTGAAAACCTAATTGCTGCATTGATTTTTTATTTTTTTTTTATTTTTGCATTGTATTTTCACCGAGGAAAGATGGTTTGTTTGCGATTATGATACAATAGTTTTGTTTTTAATTTTTGTATTGGGCATTAGGCCAGAAATTTGGAATGAGATTTAACAACTGCTGAAAGGGATGGGATACAGAATGAATTTCTTACGATAGGGCATGCAGAATTGCTTGAAAGCTCAATTATATATATTTATTTTCTTTAGTGCAACATCCTAATTGTTCAATGTATAGGATTGAGGTAGTAATATTTTTTCAGGTTGTCTATAAAATATGGTTGCCAACCAATTCTGTACTGCTATTGTTGTGTTGGTTGGCTGCTATTATTCATCTGATTTGTTGTTTGCGTTTTTCACTATGCCTTTTGTGATGAAGTCTTCTGTTGTAATTTATTAGTTCCATTCCTTGCTAAGGGCAACTCTTTTGTCTCCTTTTTATTCTGGTTGATGATTTTTTGTTTTCCTTGTTTTGTTGTCTAGGAAGATCTGCTCCTCGTCCAGCCCCTCGTGCTGCCCCTCGTCCTGCTCCAGCCCCAGGTTGGTTGTTTTGGTATTCAAGAATTTTCTCTCTTGGCAACTTATTTGTGTCATTTAGTTGGTAGTCTTTTGGTCGATGTGGTTTGATCTTCCTTCCTTTCCTTGTGCATTTTCATATTCTATCTCTCTTTTTTGGCAGTTCACCATGCTCCTCCACCAGCTCCCATGCAAAGTAGTGGTGGTGGATCCATGCTTGGTGGTATTGGTTCTACCATAGCTCAAGGTATGAGTATATCCTGTTGTCTTGCAGTATGTAGGAAACTTAAATCGCTCTTCTTCAATTATATTTTTTCCGCAGAGTTGCTTAGTGATGTCTCCTGTCTATTTATGACTATTGTGTATTACAGGGATGGCCTTTGGTACTGGAAGTGCTGTGGCACACAGGGCTGTAGATGCTGTCATGGGTCCACGTACCATTCAACATGAAGCTGTTGCTTCTCAGGCACCTGCTGCCGGTGCTCCAACAACCAGCAGTGCTGGTTCAGATGCTTGCAGTATGCACACTAAAGCATTCCAAGATGTAAGTGTTACTTTCACACCTTTTAACTACCATATTTAGTAAATTGGAGGTTGTTCTTTCAGCCGTCAAGTCAGTATGACCTGTGTTGTTTTCACAAAAAGATTCTGATGATGCATTTGTTTGTGGTTCAACTTGCAGTGCATTAATAGCTCCGGAAGTGACATTGGCAAGTGTCAATTCTACATGGACATGTTGTCCGAGTGCAGGAGGAACTCAATGATGAATGCCTGATCTTTTGTTGGTTGGGTGTTATTTTATAAGTTTGAACTTATTGTTGAAATAACGATGGAATATGATCTAGTTGTGTTGATTTGGCAAATGAATTTGGTTCTTGATATACCGTGCCTCCAATAAATTTAGGTTGAAGCCTGAAGCATTGGACTTTTTTAGACCTGTCCATGATACTATATTTCAGTTTGCTTTTTATGCGCTGGTGTGTGCTGCTTTTGGATTCATTGATTACTGTTCAGATTTGTTAAGAGAAATCCAAGTTCTTCTGTGAGTATAATTTAATTGACTAACTAGCTGATATCCTTAAAAATGCTATGAAACTAGACTTGGGATGTTGGGGCTTTGAGTTCCAGATTGTTGCTATTGTTGCCCTTGAGTTTTCTTATGCTGCGACTCATTTCCATAGAAGATCTTTGTTCAGCTGCAGCTTTGTCCAACTCTACTTTTTGTATTAGAAATTTTTTGACTCAAATGAAAAGAAACACTCAGATAGGATCCTGTTTAGTACCTGCTATTAGTGCATGTCTATTAGTCGCTGGTATCTGGGTTCTAAAACAACAGTATTCAGCCGCCTCT
This sequence comes from Capsicum baccatum var. pendulum, assembly GCA_030864225.1. Taxonomy (NCBI): domain Eukaryota; kingdom Viridiplantae; phylum Streptophyta; class Magnoliopsida; order Solanales; family Solanaceae; genus Capsicum; species Capsicum baccatum. Next base: position 27,021,207 of record CM061554.1, on the reverse strand, counting down.
ATTCCTATTTTGAAAGGTTTTTGTCACCGATATTATTAAGTCGCCTATAGCCAATAATGGTCCGTCCTTAAAAAGTTGTGTGAACATTCAGTTGTGCAGATGTCTGTTAGAAAGATCAGGTTGCTTCTTATATGATTCATCGCAACATGAGCATGTTTTATCTTGTAGCTGTCGGCTGTTGTATTTATTACTTCCTTTATTTTATAATAAATGAATTGTTATTTTTTTTTTCAAATTTACCGTCGAGGATTTGACAATCAAGGGACCCAGCAATTTGAAAAGAACGACATAAATATAATTATGTACTTTGAAAAAAGGTAAAAATGAAAAACTATGTTAAATTTATGTTTTTGATTTTTTTTTCTTAATCTGTGTGTTAAAATTTAACCATTCATTTATTATAAAATGAAAGGAGCATTAATCATAGGGATATTGCAAATTCAGTGTAGGACTAGTAATGGTTCTTGATAATACTCTCTGTTTCGGAATAAGTGAATTGTTAGGGTATTTATTGGTATTTCAAAATAAGTGAATCATTGAATTTTTTTTTGAATTTACTCTTATGATTTGACAATCAATTAACTTTTGAAAAGGTATTACAAGATAAATTTTTTTTTTTTGGGGTAAAAATGAAAAGTTGTGTTAAATTTATGTCTTTAATATTTTTTTCTTAATCTGTGTGCTAAAATATAACAATTCATTTATTATGAAACGGGAGAGAGTATATTTCGTCTTGTTTTTTATGCTATGATGTGTTGCCTTTTGACTTCAATGATGTGTTGCCTTTGACTTCATTGATTACCAATACCACCCACCCGAAGACACGAGAACTCTAACGGATAGTTTGATAGAGTGTATTGAAAAATATAATGCATGTATTAGTTAATATGTATTATTAGTATTTAGTTTGGTACATTTTTTTTATTTATGTAAACATTAGTTATATACCCAATTTCCTATGTATTATTGATACAACCTAGTTTGGTACTTTTTTTTTTGCCTATGTAAGCGTTAGTTATATACTCAATTTCCTATGTATTAGTGATACAACGACTTTAAACATATGCATTCACTTATTAAATGACCTTAATATCCTTCAATTTCCCTCTAAAAATGTTTCACAATTCCTTTTCCCGCTATTTTGATTTAAAACAGTAAATCTTCTTAAAACATTTTACAATTTCTTTTTCCACCATTTTAATTTACAACAATGAATAATTGATTTAAATAACTACAATATATTTTTGCTTTGCTTCGAAGGTCTTTAAAAATATTAGAGAAAATAGTCTATTACCCCGCCCCCCCCCCCCCCCCCCCCCCCCCAAACCTTTATCCCAAATCCAACTACACACTCAATCTTTAAAGATGACCTATTACCTCCCGAACTATTTTAAAGTGGATTTATTATCCCCAAAAAACTGACAACCAGTCATTTGAAAATGCGGTGTGTGCACGCGTTGCCACGTTAGGCCACACCATGCCACTTCATTGCCACGCCATGCCACGTCATGCCATGTCATTGACACATCATGCAAAATAATGACGTGGCAATCAGCTGACGCGTTCATGGGCGATGTAGTCACGCTCATTGACACGTCAGCAACTAGGGGGTAATAAATTCGGTAAAAATAAGTTTAGGGGGTAATAAGTCACCTTTAAAGGTTGAGTGTGTAGTTGAAATTTGGGGTAAAGGTTGGGGGGTAATAGACTATTTTCTCAAAAGATTAAAAAAAATAAAATCTTGAGACTTTCTTAATTTTACATTTTGTATTTTATTTTTGTTTTGACTATGTTAATCTATTGGCGTAACAACATTTCATGCGCAAAGACGAAAGTATTGCAATTAATCCTAAACCTCTATATACTAGTTCAACAATACTAATTATGTTTGAGATGATAAAAGAATTTTATTGCAAAAAAAGTGTACAAAGTCAAAGAAAGATATTTTTATAAACAAATATTTTTTTTTTATAGAAAATATGTAATATATATTATTTTTTATACATCAAATCAATCAATGCATAAAAAATAATACATACATAACTAATACAAACATTATTAATACACCATATTTTACATAATTTGACATCTTTAGAAATGCCATAATAAAACCTCGATTCCTATGCTCCTAAGTTTAGTGTTTTTGCTTTAAGTTCTGTTTCTAAGAAGCCTGAAATGGATGATGAGACATCTGTTACACAGATCTCTATGTGAGGCATTGCAATTTTTTGAACCTAATGTACATTATCAAATACTTCCTCCGTTTCATGAATTGTTGGAGTAATTTTAGTATTTCAAAATAAGTGAATAGTTCACAATTCAAGTTAAATGTTAGATTTTTTTTTCAAATTTACCCTCCATTAAATGTGTATTGGGAGTGATATATCATGTGTCTTTATTTTTTTGAAGAGGATAAAAATGAAAAAACATGATAAATTTATGTCTTTGCTTTTTTTTTCTTAACATGTGTGCAAAAATTCAACAATTAAGTTATCGTGGAACGGAGGAAGTAATATTGTCACGATCAAACCCTTCTATGAAACGTATGACGAACAACAATATACGCCAAAGTAAAATTTAAATAGAGCAAGTCTTAAAGCAACTTTTTTTCATAAACTCATAACGAAAATCAGAAAGTAATACAAATTCTCCAACATCTGAAAACGAAACGAAATAAAATAAAGAAGACGTGGAAAAGATTCAGGAACTGCGAATAAATCAAGCAGCTACCTCTAAGTCTCGTAGACATCCAATCGCTACGAGGACCACCCACCATTCGTACTCTGCTTAAAACTTGCACCATAAAGGTGCAGAAAAAAGTAAGGATGAATATGAAATTCACGTATATTCACCAGCATCATCAACTAACCCAAATACGAAGAAGTGATGATAAGGGTAGGTCTTAAACTACTTCCGTAATTATCACATATACTATTCATTTCTAAGGAAATTGACCTGGAATAGCAACTAATATCACCAACATTATATATAAATCAAGTTTAGAAAATCTGAAATCATAGTCAAATCAAAGTAAGAATTATAATGCCACATTCATAAACATCCAATTACTTATCACTCAATAACAACACCATTTAAAGAGATGAGATTAGGTACAAATATGATGTGAATGCCTCCTACTCAGCCAGAAACCTATATACACCTGCTTCGATAATGTAAATAATCGGGATACATGGGAGACTTGCGAGGTCATATATCCACCATGTATTGGACAATTCTTTATTGGTACACAATTTTGTACCTGAATCCATCTTAGTAGCTACAAGAAGAAAAATCAACCAAGACCACGTTAGTAGAGACTAGCGAGAGAAAATTGGTGATTTAATGAACACAAAATTTAAGCCTAATTACGTACCACTTTTAGAAAGATTCATTTAATATCATATGAGTAAGTTCCGCACACAATCAAACTATATAGATTTCTTTGCACTACCTGGCTAAGTTCACTTTTAATTATTATAGATAAATTTTCATACCAAAAATTTAAAAGAAACTTTTTTCTTCAAGTACTTTTTAATGGAAAAAAAAGGATGAGTAAGTATTTAGATAGTTACTACTTTTCTATCTCCATTTCTAATGTGGACCTCTTGAATGGTAAGAGTACACAATCTAGTATTTATATCGAACAATGAATGCAAGATTGTTCGTTCTCATACACATATTTTTTACTTAACCATAGTTAAATCATATATATTTTTCACTTAAATTCCTAAATTCTAAGTTTAATAAACAGGTAAGATAAGTATCTTCATCTTGAAGCCTCCTACCACACTTTCTGCCTGTTAGGACGACTCAAACGACTAAAGATCATGTCAAGTTGTATATTGTAGAGATAGTTTGACTTTACATGGTCCACATTTCAATCATTTCAGACAAAGGCGTTCAGTTCACAATAAATTTGTGGAGGTATTTTCGAATAGGCTTGGGTATTCAGGTGAGTCTCGGTACAACTTTTCATTTGTAGACATACGAATAAGACGAGTGCACTATTCAGACGAGATATGCTATGAGCTTGTGTGCTAGACTTTAAAGAGAGTTAAGATGACCATTTGTCAGTTACTGGGTTCGATATAATAATAAATTCCATGCAAGTGTTCATATTGCTCCTTATGAAGCTTTATACAGGCAAAAATATAGATCATCGATTGACTGGGCTTTGCGATCCAACTATCCGGATCGTTCGGACACCTACTCTAATCCACTTAGATAAGAGAACCCTTACCACTCAATTAAGAATATGCAGAAGTCATAACGGAATATCATAAAACTCTTCAAATTATTATAGTAACTTATTACAATTCTTTAAATACATCAAGGAAATCCTTTACTCCAAAGATCTAGTCTAAACAAGTAAAAGAGCTACCAAAATACAAGGACAAGGTACAAGACTCAGCTTCCACCATAGGATTAAGAAGGCAGAAGGTGCTGAAAACATCATCGACCAAATGAAGTTAGATCACGTAAACACAACATAAATATCAAAAATTAAACATGCGCTTACAAAAATAAAACCAGTTTATATATATATAATTCTTGACCGCTTTCCTATCACTAACTTCCTTACGATCCTTTCTCTCTCCCGTCCACCCAATTAATTTAAGTCCTCGTACTATCCTCCGGCCGGTCTACCATACCACGTTCATCTTTAGTAGGTCACTCTCTCATCATTTCCTACCACTCCTAACTATAAATCTATCATCAATTTAATTAATGAGCTCAATAACATATATTTATTCAAAGATACCCAGGTAATTGCTAACCATTCAATTTAGACCCATTTATAACAATACCATTAGCACCCTGCCCGAGTCAAGGAAAGCACATGAATTTATATTATACATTCTTGTTATACAACCCAATTTCAGCCACTACCACTTAACTCATAAGACCAATATAAGTACGTCACTTAATAGCACGTTCAACCAACAACTTACAGACAAGGAGCAATCATTTAATATTAACTATTATCCCTTAGTGTTAGGCTCTTAAATGATGAAGGGGACAGAGGTGTTGTGTTAGGGGAGTTGGATCACTCTGGGGAGTGTCGCGATTTTGGCTATTGTCGGCGTTTTAAGATAGAGGAGGTCAGTGAGGCTATTCGCAAGATGCGAAGAGGAAGGGCGACGGGGCCCGACAAGATCCCATTGGATTTTTGGAAATTCTCTGGCGGAGCAGGGTTGAGATGGCTGACCAACTTGTTTAACAACATTTTCAAGTCCGCAAAGATGCCCGAGGCATGGAGATGGAGCACGATGATCCCTTTATATAAGAACAAGAGTGGCATTCAGAGTTGTAACAACTACCGGGGTATAAAGTTGTTGAGTCACACGATGAAGATTTGGGAGAGGGTGGTGGAGCGGAGGTTGAGGAAGATTGTGTTTATTTTAGAGAATCAATGTGGTTTTATGCGTGGTCACTCTAAGATTGAGGCATTCACCTGGTGCGGAGACTGGTTGAGCAGTATCGAGAGAGGAAGATGGATCTTCACATAGTGTTTATTGACTTGGAAAAGGCGTATGACAAGGTCTCTAGGGAGGTTCTTTGGAGATGCTTGAAGACGAGGGGATCCCGGTGGCGTACATCAGAGCGAGACACGTATGAGGGGGTGAAGACGCAGGTAAAAATAGTAGGAGGAGATTCCGAGCATTTTTCGGTCTTGACAGGGTTGCACTAGGTATCAACTCTTAGTTCGTTTTTATTCGCCTTAGTGATGGATGTGTTGACGCGGAGTATACAAGGCGAGGTGCCTTGGTGTCTGCTTTTTGCGGATGATGTAGTTTTGATTGATGAGTCGCGTCAAGGTGTTAATGATAAGCTGGATGTTTGGAGACAAACCTTGGAGTCTAAAGGGTTCCGGTTGATTAAGACCAAGATGGAGTACTTGGAGTGCAAGTTTAGTGACTCAAAACAAGAGGAGGAGGTGGTAGTGAAATTGGATTCCCAGGAGGTTTGCAAGAAAGATAGTTTTAAGTACCTTGGGTCTACGATTCAGGAGAATGGAGAGATAGATGAGGATGTATCTCATCATATTGGGGCAGGTTGGATGAAATGGAGGCTCACTTCAAGAATTTTATGCGATAAGAAGGTACCCCACAAGATGAAAGGAAAATTCTATAGAGTTGCAGTCCGGCTGGCTATGCTTTATGGAGCGGAGTGTTGGCCGATTAAGAATTCTCATATCCAAAAGTTGAAGATGGTAGAAATGAGGATGTTGTGTTGGATGTACCGATTTAGTAGGGCTGACAGGGTTAGTAATAAGATTATTCGAGAGAAGGTGAGAGTGGTGTCGGTGGAAGATAAAATGCGGGAAGTGAGGTTGAGATGGTTTAGTCATATGATGAGGAGGGGTACGGATGCCCCAGTTCGTAGGTGTGAGAGGTTAGCCTTGGATGGTTTCAAGCGAGGTAGGGGTAGAGCGAAGAGATACTGAAGGGAAGTGATTAAACGTGATAGAGCGATTACAACTGACTGAGGACATCACCCTGGATAGGAAGGTATGGAGGAAAAACATTAGGGTAGAGGGATAAGGTGGGTGGATGAGTCGTAGTCAGTAGGTAGGAGGGCCTCGGTGTCTTTTGTTTGGCAATGCACAATTTTGTATGGATGTCGTACCTATGTTATTTTTATCGTGTTCCATGATTTTGATGTTTTATATACTGTCCTTTGTCTTGAGCCGGAGGTCTATCGAAAATAGCCTCTCTACCTCTTTAAAGGTAGTGGTATGGACTGTGTACACTCTACCCTCCCCAGACCCCATGATGTGGGAATTTACTGGGTTTGTTGTTGTTGTTGTTGTTGTATCCCTTTAATTGACCTTCTCTTTACAGATTCACTTAAGCAAGAAATCAAGTAAATAAGAAAAGTATATCGTGAGTACAAAATATCAACTCAAGTCAACTATCATGGCTCTTCAAACAACTTTTCTTTCACCTTAGCTATTTCCTCTCTAATTTCCAGCTGCTGAAAAATATCCCCATAGGTCTATCTACTCCACTTCGAAAGTGCTTTCTTTAACCTTTTTAATCTTCTTTTGAAATCATGGAATGGGTTATTAGTGCACTCTGTATCCCAATTCCTTCTAATAACCTCTATAAACTCTCCATGCTCTGTCCAAAAATTGAGAAACTTAAAAGGCTTTTGAAACTTACTCTCATTGTTTGCACAACTTAGTAAAGAGGAGCATGATCGAAACCATTTCTAGCCAAATGCTCCACCTTCACTAAATTAAAAATATCCTGGAAAACAGCATTACAAAAAATTCTATCCAATTTCTCAAAAATGCAATCATTCCCTACTTTTCCATTTCACCAGGTAAAAGGGCTACCCTTATGTTGAATTTGGGATAGACTAACAGTTTCAACACAATCTCTGAAATCCTCTATTTCCAAAAGTTACCAGCAATCCTCCAATCTTGTCTGATGCATACAGAATTGAATTAAAATCTCTTCTGTTAGAGTACGTTCCCTACTGATCAGTGACTTTAACGTAAGAGTTTTCTATTGATGAAATGGGTTGTCTGACGTGTTCCAAGGAAGCAGTAAAATAGAAAGTAAAGAACACAATGATTTTTACGTGGAAAATACCCGGCTAAAAAAGGTGTAAAAAACCACAACCTGCACCTCTACAGGATTTAGCCCCAACTTCACTAAATAACTCTAAGCCTCAACAGCGACTGATTACAAAACTCTTGTAACCAACAAATAGGAATTATAAACTCTAATTCCTTTAACTCAATGACTAGGATTTATAAACTCTAATTCCTAACTACACACAAACCTCCCAAGGTATGCATTCCCAAAGTCTCTGAGTTTTTTCCAACTTAAAGACTAGATCCTAGTTCAGTTTATAACACTGAACTAATATTACATCAATATTTAAAGAAGAATGAACAACTCTAAAAATCAATGTTAAAACTCTTAGCTAGATTCTATACTTAGGACCAGGTTCTTCAATTTGTTTCTTCAGTGATTGAGTGACACTTTGTGAAGTCAATCTGTCGATTGTTCTTTTCTGCTTTTTAAGTGCGTAGTTTATTCTAACTGATGCATCTTTTATTTAAGCACAACTCTTCAAAAAGTCATTATTTATTTCAAACTCCCCCTTCAATTAGAACTCTCATTGTATAGAGTTCTACTTCAAGTGAGACTCCTTCTTCAATTCCAAGTCTTATCTCCTTAGTGTTGTAGTGAAACTCCAACTGTCCAAAGAGTTCATCAAATTGTACGTTTTGCATAGACTTCTTCAATTTTCAGAATCTTTCTCCTTCTACACATAGGACTCTTAAGGATATGCTCAGAAGTGAAACTACTTCTTCACATAGGACTCCCTTTTCAAATCAACTTTCTTTCTATTATCATCAAGTGTTTGAATCAAATTCAACTTGTTCTATTCCCAATGTGATCAGTAATTTGAAGTTTCCAGTTGCACTGATTTAACTCATTCTAATTTTTAATTATTTATACCGTAGACTGGACTCTTGAACTTGTCAGATCATTGGAACACGTATATCAACTTGTTTCGTCCATATTGTAATTCATAAAAAGTTCAAGGTCCCAATTAATTCCCCATTTTGATGATGACAAACATCATGTCTTTGTGCATTCAAACTTCTTTACCTGTAGACACTAAAGAATAAAATACTAGAATGAAACAAGTTTGTCAATGGGTTATAAACATTGCACAACCCTCTTATCTTCCCCCTTTTGGCATCATTAAAAACCATTTCAATGCAATAATATACTAGACAAAGTGATTTGTTATTGCTATTCATGGCCATTGGGGCTATCATCAAAATAATCAGACAAAGACTTTAGCCAACATAGTAATGTATTAAAGAAAGCAAAAATATGAGTCAATTTAACAAAGACAACCATTCCATTTAACTGCCAAAGCATGTTTCACATTAAACCTAAGATAGTACTAAACAAAGCAAAACAACTGAGCATTAATAAAAAAATATGGTATAAAAGTGGGACATGGCTAAGGATACGAATAGTGAGGAGCTAATGAGGAAGGTAGAATAAGTATTATCAACTGTGTCAATTGACGAATGACTTTAACATTTTCATCTCTTTCTCAATCAAGGTCAAGATTAAAAGTCATGATCCTAGCCTGAAGGACCACCATTCCGCATCATGACTGTCAGATGCAGCTTCTAGTTCAGAATTTATCTAAGCTAAATCATTTTTCTTCTTATTTTTTTTACAATAAGTTTTAGCCCTCCTTATTAAACCAGGTAGAGCAGCATGATTCATCTGTTCAAAAACATCCATTGTTATTTGAAAAGTCAAACCTAAACTAGGACTGAGAAATTCTAAAAGATCTGAGCCAATTAGGAACTAAAAGGGAGAACATGTCTCTTTTTATTCTTCAGAAACATATGCTGCATGTGATTGATGATCAAGCTTGGAAAATCCATAGTACAAATTGATATTTTGGTTGAGAGAGAAGAAGAGATTTCTGGTGTAGGATTAACTCATTTGTGCACAACCATTTGGAGAGAATCAAAGAAAGTTTCGTCAATCAATTCGTCAGCTTTATAAGACAAGGGGAGGATGAAGTATGAGGAATTGAACAGGTGTGCTCAACTATTTCAACTTAGACATCCTATGCTTATGTCAGTATAGAACATACCTGATAAGAAGAACTTTGTGGTCACAATTGTTTGCTTGTACCTATTTTTCTGCACAATCTAATACAAAATTAGGTTAGAAGAGTCAAAAATCTGGAATTGGGACACACAACTAAATGTGCAAGACTGAATCGAATAACATTTTAGCTAATAAGATTAAAATAATAGTTATTCTAGCCAATAATTGAGATGAGTTCATGCAATTTTAATCATCCCCAAGTCTAACCTATTTTTTTCAAAATGCTATGTACTTAGTGTCAGTGGTGTATTTTTAGTCAATTAAGTAATCCATATAATCAACATCTTTATAGGACACAAGAATGAATTGCTTTCCTTTGGATACCATAGTCCCAAGTTATTGATTTTTTATTCCTCATGTTGATATGCCCTCAGTAATGGAATAGGTGGTACAACATGTTTTTGTACATGCTTACCAGTTTCACTGTCATCCTCTTAACTTCTCTGCTCCTTACATTAGTCCACAAAGATTTATATGAACCAGTTCAAGCACTTGGTCGTACTTATATGATTCTTTGTTTTGAAGGAAGATCTCCCTTGCTTCCCCCTTACACGAGCACTACAAATCCGATCATCTTTTAAAGGCTTTTGTTTTAGTTCTCCCAATCTTTCCAAATCCAGCAATGGTGCTCTTTTTTCCATCTCCAAAAGATCCATTCTTCCTTTAATGTGGTGAGTGAAAGAAAATTTATTTGCTTCAAGTCTTATGCCTTGAGCAAGCTTTATTCATGTACACATTTTGCTTACCTCTTTTTACTCGCACCTGCAAAACAAATTAGGGTTAACTTTAGGCACCCAAACAAGCTTGGGTCCTTTCTTATGAGTAAATGGATGAATCAGATTTCTTCTAGTCCATGCAGGTAACAGGTTACGTGACCTATTTCTCTAACCAGGTTTACTTATCCTTTTCTTTGTTTGAGATAGTTTATTTGCCATATTTAGACTGCTAGATTTGATTTTGGCAGCAACTGGACATTCAATGGTTGGATGTCCAAGGTTTCCACACATATAGAACAAGTCTTGAGAAACATCAAGACTTTTGTGAAAACCTAAACTAGATTTTTTACTATGATTTCTTTCACTCAGCTTATGAACAATTCTTGAGGAATTTGTCCACCTATTTTCTCTTTCAAGGTCAAGTTTTAGTTTAGAGACTTCTTGACTCAGTTTATTCACCATGTCTGTTGCATTATTGCACTCTTCTTTGTACTTGACCAATTCAAGTTCAACTTTTTCTTGTTCTTTACTCTTGGTGTTTTTTCTCTTTTCAGAGAGTGTCAATTTTAAAACTTCAGACTTCAGATCATTGTTTGAAGAATCAAGTTGCTCAAACCTGTTTCTTGAGAGAGTAGTTTTCCTATTCAACAGTGTTCTTACAAGCTTCTAAATCAATAAAATGAAATTTGATGCTTGCAAGATTGTTGAATAGCTTATCCCTATCAGAAGTTAATTCGTGGAAGTCATCAATTAGTGCACTCATCAAGGAAATAAGTTTTATTTTAGAAAAAAAATGCAACTTTTCTTTAAGTTCAAGTATACTTACCTCAGAAGCATCATCTTCTTCCTCCAAGTCTGAATCTCCAAGAGCCATAAGTGCTGTTTCATCATCATCTGAGCCAGATCCCCAAGCTTCTACCATTGCATATTTTTCCCTCTTTTTGTTTTTTTCTTTCAATTCCTTTTCATCCTTTTCCTTTCTCCATTCTATTTACCGGGTAGGACAATCTCTGATCTGATGATCAGTCTTACTGCACTTGTAGTATCCATTTGAATTGCTATTGGACCATTTCTTGCTACCCGTTTCCTTCTTCTTTTTAAAGAATTTACTGAAGTTCTTAGCTATAAAGGCAACTTATTTTTCATCAAGTTTAATTTCTTCATCACTGTCAGATGCCTTCAGAGCTAAGGTATCCTCAGGGGCTTCTAGCTCTTTAGTTCCATCAATTTCCATTTCATAAGTCCTCAGATTCCCTACTAGTTCATCTAGTGTCATACCCGTGAGATCCTTATTTACCTCCCTAATAGCATTCACTTTAACATTCCATTTTGATTCTGGTAGCACCTTCGACACCTTTTCAACTTTTTCTTCAATAGTGATGACTTTTCCCAAAGAAGTCAACTCATTTGTCAAGGCAGTAAGCCTTGTCCTCATTTCATGAAAGTTTTCATTCTCCTTCATCTTAAAACCTTTATATTCAGTAAAGAGAAGAGCAATCCTGAATTTTCTTACCTGAGAAGTACCCTCATGTGCATTGACCAATGCATCCTAGATTTGCTTAGTAGTTTTATAGTTTGACACTCTGTTGTATTCAGCCGGTCCTAGTCCATAGACTAAGATGTTCTTACCCTTAGCATTTTTCTTTCATGCCACTAAATCATCAGCGGTAAACTCACTTCTTACCTTCTTGAACTGTTCACCATCATCTAACTTTATTGGAATAGTAGGACCATCAGCGATCCTATCCCATAACTCATAGTCCTCCTCTTGAATGAACTTTTCCATCCTAAATTTCCACCAAATGAAGTGAGAACCATCAAAGAGTGGAGGTCTAATAGTGGATTGACCTTCACTGACCTTCACTGTGACCAGTAGGTAGTGCGGAATTCATCATATTGATCTTTGTATTAGGTGCTAGCCCGTTTTAAGATAACCTCTCTCTGATACAACTTGTTAGAGTACGTGCTCTACTGATCAGTGACTTTAACGCAAGAGTTTCTTATCGATGAAATGGGTTACCTGATATGTTCCAAGGAAGCAGTAAAACAAAAAGTAAAGAACACAATGATTTTTACGTGGAAAACACCCAGCTCAAAAAGGTGTAAAAAACCACGACCTGCACCTCTACAGGATTTAACCCCAACTTCATTAAATAACTCTGAGCCTCAACAATAACTGATTAGAAAACTCTTGTAACCAACAAATAGGAATTACAAACTCTAATTCCTTTTACTCAACTACTAGGAATTATAAACTCTAATTTCTAACTACACACACCTCCCAAAGTTTGCGTTCCCAAAGTCTCTGAGTTTTTCCTAACTCAAAGACTAGCTCCTAGTTCAGTTTATAACACACTGAAACTAATATTACATCAATATTTCAAACACAATGAACAACCCTAAAAATCAACGCTAAAACTCTTAGCTAGATTCTATACTTAGGACCAGGTTCTTCAATGTGTTTCTTCAGTGATTGAGTGACACTTTGTGAAGTCAATCTGTCGATTGTTCTTTTCTATTTTTTAAGTACGCAGTTTATTCTGACTGATACATCTTTTATTTAAGCACAACTCTTCAAAGAGTCATTCTTTATTTCAAACTCCCCCTTCAATTAGAACTCTCATTGCATAGAGTTCTACTTCAAGTGAGACTCCTTCTTCAATTACAAGTCTTGTCTCCTTAGTATTGTAGTCAAACTCTAACTCTTCAAAGAGTCCTTTAAATTGTACGTTTTGCATAGACTTATACCTTTTGCAGAATCTTTCCCCTTCTACACATAGGACTCTTAAGGATATGCTTAGAAGTGAAACTACTTTTTCACATAGGACTCCCTTTTCAACTCAACTTGCTTTCCCTTATCATCAAGTGTTTGAATCGCATTCAACTTGTTCTATTCCTAATGTGATCAGTAAGTTGAAGTTTCTAGTTGCACTGATTTAACTCTTTCTGATTTTAAATTATTTATACTGTAGACTGCACTCTTAAACTTATCGGTTTAGTGGAACACATATATCAACTTATTTTATTCATATTGTCATTCATCAAAACTTGAAGGTTCCAACATTCTTCAAGGATCCATTGTTCAGAATTCCCATTACATACAGATATAATGTTATCCCAAAGGTCTAACCTTTGAGCTCTGTCACATTTGGCATAGATTAGAGTCACCAGAATGAAGATTCCAAGATATTGATCATGTACGTAAAGAGAAAGTAATTGTTTCGTGTCTTTCTTAACTGTCACCTTGAATCCATGATTCACAAAACACTAGATTTTACCATTGCAGTTATGAAACATAAGCGACATCTATAATCTAGCTCTATATTTATTAATATATCTAGCCTGCTGAAATGGCTCCAAAATAGCTATAAATGCAAACTTATTTAACCTATGCAACATCTGAACTCTCTGAAAAGCTCTTTAAGAGTTAACCGACCTGTTATTACGCACCAATGCTTTCATCAATGTTTAGAATATTGACTAGGACACCTTCTCTTAGGTTGCGATCTGCTTGGTAGATTTCTTTCCTCCTTAATAGGCTTTTCCCCTTTCTTAGCATTCTTTAAAGACTTGATGATTCTAGTTGATAAATCATCTCCCTTATAAATTGGCCCAACTTCATCATGATTGAAAGTATTATCTGTCACCCCTTCTAACAAACCACCTATTTCTTCAGTTGCATCCACCTGATGAGTAAGTATATCATGTAAAACTTTGTCGGGAGAATCTGTATCCCCACTCCACTCTTGTTCAACTACTGTAATTGGTATATCTATAATGGCAAGACTGTTATTATCCTGAAGTAAATTAGACTCCTCTTCACTTTGTACAGGATTATTAATTACTGCTTTTGCACCGGTTTTTCATTTTGTGTAACACTGGAGGTATTTGGGACACTAAAGTTTGCTTCCTTTATGCTATTATCACATTGAGGTTGCTAATTCAGTGTCGATTGTTCTTTCCTACTTTCTATGCTGCTGACATTACCATCAGGTATGTGATGTTGTTGTGTTTCTTTTTCTTGCTGATTATTTTGGCAATGGAAGGAGCTAGCAACCCAATCTCTAGTCGACATCACCCCTTTCTCTTTTCCTGCTAGCATAATAATTTGATTTGATTCCCCCGTAATATTATTATTAGCATTTTGATGGTTTACATCCTCTAATTCTGTTAAAGCCTTGAACTAGTTTTCATTGCATAGTTTATCAGGCCATAGAGCCTTCTCGTCCTGGTATCCCTTGATAGGAAATTGCCTTTTTGTAGGGTTCCACCTTTTTGCTTGAGCATGCCTTCCTCTACCCTGTTGCTTATGCATATTTGATTCCTCCACGTTGTTCTTATCAGTACTATGTACTGAACCATCTTTCTTTTCATTGTCACCGTAACCTTGGATTAATTCAGGATGTAGAATCCTACTTTTTTGCTCATTATGTCCTTAAAACATACACCTTTTACAATATTTGTGCAAGACATCACATTGAATTTTTACCTTCTCCACTTTTGCCTCATTCGTTATTGAATCACAATTTCCATCTCAACATATTTTTGACATGATCCGAACTAGAGCCTTGTCGTAATGGGCGTCCTAAGTTCGATCGGGACTGGAGACCACTCTTGTTACCCAACTCAACCTCCAGCCATCTGCCCTGAGTTGGCTGAATTTCAAACATATAACAAGATAGCGTAACTATCCAAATGACACTCTCTGGGATAGGTCTATTACCGAGACCGACTCAATCAAGTCCGACCGTCCCATACCAACCGTCCAACCATACCAAGCCATACCAAACCATAGATCCCATCATAACCAAATAAGTTCTATTTATAATTAAATAATCCCAGAATGAAATACGATGGAACAACCAACAATTCCGTCAACCGGTGTCAGCCCCAATACCAATATCAATACTAGGATCTACATCAATATCGATCCTGCCTATATCAACCCATAGAGTACCACAAAGCCTCTAACTAAAAGAGTAATAAAATTCGGTTAGGACATGCCCCTAACCATATCCAAAACCAAAATCCATAAGTAATCCAAAGTATGAAATAACATTCATAAAATGGAGCCTTTCGAAAAGATGAAAGCTCACCACTTTAATCCAATGGCTGACCCGAGTATCCGAATGCTAAGTAGGAGGAGTAGAACGATTGATTCCTTCATAGCGTGGGTATACAATCACTTGAAGATGGGTTAGCGAGTGAACACTAGCATGAAAGCAGGATAAGGATAAAATAATGCCATTTATAAAACCAAGTAAAACCATCTATAATGCATACAACCGTACATACACACATATATATATAACCATGCAGGGATAGAGAACCGATTTTAGCATGCATTTGAAATCATTAACCTGGGAATATGAAGCTTAGCCGTCATAAAACCACCCACGGGCTATATTGGTCCAGTGTAACCCCCTGAACGGGCCTCGATACATGTAGCTGAACGAACCAGGGATATGATAAGAGTAGGGGATTCCCATGTACCCATCGCTTAATATGATACATATATACATGTGTTAGGGGATTCCCATGTACCCCTCAAATATATGGACACCAAGGCCATTCCTCATGTCGGCAAACATGAGTTTCCAGTATATGTCCTTTGGACTCACACCTTCACGGTTAGATATAACACCCCCGCCACTATTGCCCAATTAAAACCATTACCAAATAATCAAACCATTTACCATTTATTAACTAAGGATGTTAGATAGTGGTATCGTCATACCAACTATAACTTGCAAGTATTGTCCTTAGCCAAACCTTTTAGTGATCAAGGGATTCCCTTGTACCCATAAATCATATGATCCGATTTACTTGGGGGATTCCTATGTACCCCACAAGTAGGTTTATTAAGTCAAACCATTCCTTTAAACCATTCCAAAACCATTTAAGCCATTTAGGGTTCCAATACCAAATTTAAACCTTGCATAAGTTCCATTGAAAATCTAATAATTTAGTGAAAACATTGTTATAGGCACTTTATCAAACATATTGGGGGCATAAATTTCCAAAACCAATTCCAATTATCAATAACCATTCCCATGCAATCCAATTATCCAAAACCACTATTAAAGCATATGAAAGCATAATTAAAGCATAGGGAAACTATACCTAAGCATTTATAAATAAAACCACAAAATCATACTTGAAAACCCAAACCATACAACATTTAAACCATGCAAACATTGTATAAAACCATGCCTTTAGTTGGAACTAACAATGAGGGAAGAAAACATGCCTTAAACCAAGATGATAATGGAGACAACTCACCAAGATGAGCTCCAATTTACTCCTTAAGATGTAACCCTAGCTTCCTTTGTCCAATCTTTAGAGAGGATTTAAGAGTGTTTTCTAAGTGTTTTAAGAATAGAATAATAGGGAAAATAACCTCCCAAGTGTAATATAAGTCGTGGGAACTTATTAGGATAAGTAGGTAATTATCCAGATTGCCCTCACTTAAATTGTATTAAATTCCCATCATAGGTACAATTGACCCTTACGAGTCATACCCATCCTGTACGAGTGGTACCCACCTCTCGTACTCTAGGACTCCCCCTTGGACCCAATACTATACAAGGTACAACACACCGAAACCCAAGTCATATTCAAGTGCACGACTGGTACCCATAAACCATACCCCTAGCATAATAGAATTCCAAGAAGATTGAACACTGTCCATTATACGAGTCCACGATATGACTCGTACCCTAGCTTACGGCTTATGGTGAGCCACTCGTACTTAGATCCAACCTAAGTCACTAAGTCTAAGGTTAAGTAAAGAAATCAAAACATATCCACAATACGACTCGTATCCCATAGTCGTACCCATTCCAGTAATCAAAATCAACTCTACCAACTAACACTGGTCAACATATGACTGGAATATTCCACTCATAACCCAATGTACGACTCGTACCCCATAGTCGTATCATGATTAGAAGCCAAAAATCCAAGAAATTTTCGAAGGGTTAAAATTCAGGGTGTTATAGTCTACCCTACTAGGAACATTCATCCCCAAATAACGGACAAGGTAGGGGTAACCGCATGCATAAGTTATTTGCATTATCAAATATATTTCTAATATTTAACAAAGTTTGGAAACAGAGAGGCAAAGATATCAATCTTTCCTTTACCAAACTTAGAAAATAAAGATGTGTTGAAGACATATACCTTTTGCACAAATCCTAGGAGTAGAAAACAGATGCGGATACTTGGACTTCATGTCCTCCTCCACTTTCTATGTAGCTTCTTCCACCTTATGGTTCCACCATAGAACCTTAATCGAAGCCACATCGTTGGTCCATAGCCAACGAACATGCCTATCCAATATCTCAACTGGGTCCTCTTTATAAGATAGAGAATCTGAGATACCCAACCCCTCATAGGGAACAATCAAAGAAGGATCACCAATGCACTTTATCAACATGGAAACATGAAAGACCGGATGAACCAAGCTCAAACTAGAAGGCAACTCTAGTTCATAAGCAACATTCCCAACTCTTCTTAGAACCACATAAGGGACAACAAATTGGGGACTGAGCTTCCCTTTCTTAGCAAACCGCATTACGTCATTTATGGGAACACCTTAAGGAACACCTTATCCCTAACCTAAAACTATAAGTCTCTACGCCTTACATCCGCATAGGACTTTTGGCAACTTTAGGCAGCCATATGCCTATCCCAAATCACCTTCACATTATCCATAGCCTGATAAACCAAATTTGGAGAAAACATATCAGCCTCACTAAGCTCAAACCACCCAATAAGAGATCTTCACCTTTTACCAGACAATGTCTCAAAAGAAGCCATGCTAATACTAGAATGATAGCTATTGTTGTAAGCAAACTCTACCAAAGGTAGATGATCAACCCAACTTCCACTATAATCAATTACGCACGCCCAAAGCATATCCTCCAATGTTTGACTAGTCCTTTCTTCTTGCCCATTTGTCTGCGGATAAAAAGTAGTACTCAGACTAACCTTTGCATCCAATCCTTTCTGAAAAGACCGCCAAAAAAGAGATGAAAAATGCATACCACGATCAGAGATAATCAAAATAGGTACCCCATGCAGCTTCACAATCTCCTGAAGATACAACTTTGCATAATCATCTGCTAAAAAAATAGTCCTCACTGGTAAGAAGTGAGCAGACTTTGTCATTTTATCCATGATGACCTAAACTGAATCAAATTGGTTCTGATATCGAGGAAGAATGATAACAAAATCCATATTGATCACCTCCCTTTTTCATTCGGGAAACTCAATTTTTTGATACAATCTACTAGGCCTCATGTGCTAAACCTTAACCTTTTAACACACCATACACTTGGCTACAAAATCAGCCATATTTCTTTTCATACCATTCCACCAATAAATCTCTTTGAGATCATGATACATCTTAGTAGAACTAGGATGCATAACGTAGCATGATTCATGTGCCTTAGCCAAAATCCTTTGTCGCAACCCATCGATATCAAGAACACACAACCTCCCTTGGTATCATAAATTACCATCACCACTAATCTTAAATACTATTACCTTTTTCCCACCAATATCACTTTTGATTTTCATCAAGATAGGATCTAACACTTGCTCTCCTTGATCTCTGCACCAAGAGATGACTGAACCACTTTCTGTACCATCACAAAACCATCCTTAGAGTCCAATAGACGACCTCTAAGATTAACCAAGTGGCGAATATCCTTCACCAATTCCTACTTTTTTTCCCCACATGAGCCAAACTCCCCATGAATAACCTACTAAGAGCATCAACAACCATGCTATCTTTACCTGGGTGAATGAAGACTTATATCATAGTCCTTGAGAAGCTCCAACCGTCTCCTCTTCCTGAGATTAAACGCCTTTTAAGTTAACACATTCTGTAGACTCTTATGATTAGAAAAGATATCCATGTGTACGCCATATAGTTAATGCCACCATATTTCCAAAGAAAAGACCACTGCAAGAAGCTCCAAATCATGAGTAGGATAGTTTCTCTCATGTACCTTTAACTGTCTGGAAGCATAGGTAGTCACTTTCCTATATTGTATCAAGACACAACAAAGATCTATCGATATGCATCACAATAAACCACAAACCTCTCACTGCCTTCCGACAATGTCAAAACCGAAGTCGAAGTTAGCTTGTCCTTATAATTCTCCAATCTCCCCTCATAAGCATCCGACTAAGAAAACATGACCTTCTTCTGAGTCAATTTAGTTAAAGGATTAGCTATTGTTGAAATGCTTTCCAAAAATTACCTATAATACCCAGCTAAACCCAAAAAGCTCTGAATATCAGTTGGAGTCGTCGGTCTAGGCCACCTTTTCACCACAAACACCTTTTGAGAATCCAGCATGATCCCCTTACTAGAAATAATATGACCAATAAAAGTCACAATATTCATCTAAAATTCACATTTAGAGAACTTGATATACAACTGTTGTTTCTTCAAGGTCTGTAATACCATACAGAGATGATTAGCATGGTCCACCTCACTCTTTAAATAAACTAAAATGTCATCAATAAACACAATAATCATCAATAAACACAATAACAAAGAGATCCAAGATCTGCCTGAAAACCCTTTTCATTAAATCCATAAATGATGTTAGAGCATTTGTCAAATCAAATGACATCACTAAGAATTCAAAGTTCCCATACCGAGTGTGAAAAATGGTCTTAAGGATATCCACCTCCCTAATCTTAAAATGATGATACCTAGACTGAAGATATATCTTAGAAAAGAACTTTTCACCTTTCAACTGATCAAACAAGCCATCTATCCTTAGAAGAGGATACTTGTTCTTGACCGTTACCTTTATCAACTATCGATAGTCAATGCACATCCGAATAGAACCATCCTTCTTGTGCATGAATAATACCGGTGCACCCCATGGAGATACACTAGGATGAATAAACTCCTTATCCAGAAGATTCTTAAGTTGCTTCTTGAGTTCCCTCAACTCACCTGGAGCCATTCTATAAGGAGGAACATATATTGGATGAGTGTTCGGAAGAAAATTAATACCAAACTCTATTTGCCAATCTAGAGAAATACTGGGAATATTATTTGAAAAGACCTATGAAAACTCATTAACCACCAAAACCAAATTAAAAAAAGGACTTTCCGAGTTAGAATCTTTACCCAAATAAAGTGATAAAAGACACCCTTTAGAGATTAATTTTTGAGTTCTAAGATAAGAAATGAACCTCCCCTTAGGAGCTAGAGAACCACTCTCCAACTCTATAACCGGTTTACTAGGGAACCTAAAGACAACCTTATGAGTATGACAATCTAAGGATGCGTAACAAGAGTGCAACCAATCCATCCCCAGAATAACATCAAAATCAACCATATCTAGTTCAAACAAATCCATCAAAGTCTGTATACCACCAACAAATACCACACACACCTTATAGACTCCTTCAACAATAACCGAGTCACTATAATACTCTGTATTTTCCCTAGCATAATATAAGTCCCTATACACGAGTATTTATATATAACATTTTTGAAATACTTATTATTTTCTAGTTTAGAGCCTGCCTTTGCATAGGAAATTGAATTAGCTTTCCAACAATATAAAATTTTCCTAAATTCGATAATCGGGTAAGAAGTTATGGTGATTTTAAGTTTTAGTCGTTAAACACCATTATTTTAGCCCTTAGCGTGTCATGGAGCCAGCATAAATGACGATTGTCAATTTCCAGTTGTAATACCCCGAGAATCCCAGCCGATAGTAGAACTATGCTTCAAACTCATGAGAAATACATTTTAGTGATTTGGTAGTTTTATGATCAAGTTTGATGTGTATTAAGGCCTCAAATATGTCCTGGCTATTAGGCGAATAAAACTTCCCTTACTGATTGAATTATTGAGAAGGATATTGGTATAGTCAACTTAAAACAAGCATATCCTTGATTATACAAGGAATTTTTGAGGTAATTAGACACCAGCAGATATATAATTGAATTATCTTTCCAACGATACCAATTTCTCTTAAATATGCTATCGGGGTAAAAAGTTATGGCCATTTTACTGAGAGCTGTTCGAACTGCCCAGGAGCGACGGGAAGGCTAACGGACCATCAAGTCAACGATGGACAGTCGCTCTAGCCATCACAACTAAGGAAGTAAGCCCATTTTCTATCCCAAAAATGATAGTTTGAGTGATGGTCCATCACCCAGATCATCAATTTTGTCCGAAACAGTGTTGAAACGACGTTTTAAAGGAATTTTTGAATCTTTTTCCACCCCTTTTAACACCTATTACATCAAATCAAAGAATATAACTTCATATTCATCCATATCATCAAAATTAGGGTTCCTTTCAAGATCAACCCTCAAGAACAAGGTTTAAACCCTTTTTCAAGAAAATTCAAGAATTGAAACATCACCATTAAAGAACCTTCAAGAAAAGCCTCCAAGAACATTATCAAGGCTTCAGAGGTCAACTTGTTCCATTGAATCAAGCTAAATAAGGTATGTGGGGTTTAGAACAAGGATAAATCTTTCATCCTTGTGTCCAAAAACTTACTTTAAATTTCAAATTGCTGAGTTTTGTATGATTTCCCATGAAATTTAAGTTAGGGTTTATACCCAACATTGCTAATTGCATGATTTTGAGATTTTAAGTGATTTGGATATTGAATTGCATGTCTACTTTTGAAAAATTAATGCGTATGATCATATTTTCCAGAATTTCAGTTGAATTATGAATATTTGTATTTTCAATCATGAACCTTATGGTGTTTGACATGAAATTGGAGCATAGGTCATTAAGCCCTAGTTTGTATGGTGACATCTCATGAATGACTATATTTTAAGCATCCCATGATTAGCTATTTTTCTATTTTGATAAAGAAAGTTGATATATTGACCCGAGCAAAGCTAGGAATCTACATTATTCATACAGTTTATGATTTAAAGGAAAGAGAAGTATAATTGGTTTTCATTATAAACCTCTATGCTATTTTAAGATGGATTTTCTAAAAGTTCTGAGCAATAAGTATGAGAGTAGTATTTAGCACCGAGTTAGGTATGATTCCAAGGTCTCATGCCCCAAAACTACGTGCCACCGTAGGTTTCTGATTTGCCCATAGTGGGCTAAGATAGTGATCACTATAGTTAAGGTTCTATTTCGATGGCATGGGTAGAACAACTCTCCTCAACGTGGGCAAGACGTTGGGCTCCATGTCATCTCACATAGTTTATGTCGGTTAGAAAAAACTCCCAAAGTTCTACAATCCCTAAGTTTCAAAAAAAGTCCCCTATTCTCCTTAAGATGAATGTATATGTTTTGAAAGTTATTATTTTAAGATTTCTTTTTCCTTACAAGCTTTGAGAAGAAGATGAGAATACTAATTTTAGAACTAAGTATAATGACTCACGAGATTTTTGCTACATGTTTCATTATTCATGATTTATGAGATTTAGATTTCAAATTTATTCAAGATATGTGAGTCATTTATATTAGCATGCATGGTTTTATAAAGAGTAATGATATTTTGACTTAATGCATACACCTCTATATACTCAGTACATCCTCAAAGTACTGATCGACATATATGTCTATGTGCTACATTGTCTCATAATGCAGGTACAAGATCTAGTAGGCATATTTAGACTTAGACAGTTGCAAATTCCAGCCAGCAATATGATGAGTCCTCCTACTTCAGGGACTTTAGTTGGATTTATTTATGTTGTGTCTTTTCTTATTCATATGTATTTATTAGCGATAGTTGGAGTAGCTTCCCAACTATTTATAGTCAGTATAGTAAAGGCTTCACAGATGTTAGTTAGAGTTAATATTGTAATTTTAGTCCCTTTCTTAAGATTTTATTAGAATGTAAAAGTGGTATCAGTATTGTGGTTTACATATTTTAGCATTTCTCTATGTTTTTGAACAGCAAACTCCATCATTCATGCATATTTAATCAGTTACTTAATAGTATGCCATTAGAAGAGTTATCTTGGGATCACTTGTGGTCCTAAGAACCATGTGACATCTTGGGATAGATTTTGGGGCGTTACAAACTTGGTATCAGAGCACAAGGTTCAAGTGTCCTAGGGTGTCTATGAAGCCGTGTTTGGTAGAGTCTTGCGGAATGGTACAGAGGTGTCTATACTTTTCTTCGAGAGGCTACAAGGCATTTAGGAAATATCTCCATTCTTTCAAGTCTAAGATCGTGCTATAGAAAGGTTCTCTAAGAAACTTAAACAACTTCTCATCCTATTCTATTCAGGCCATTTCTGCATCATTTTCAAGGTACCAAAAACAGTCAAGCTTAATTTTCTACTGATAGTTATGGGATTATAAGAAGGCTAGAAAGTATCCCATCAGTGCTTTTGAGTTTTGAAGATTGAAGTGCTTTATCATGTTAAAAAAATGTGCACTAAGCCCAAGTCAGATGTGCTTTCAGATTCATCCTCAGAATCTATAATGTTAATCTATACTTCTCTATCTATGTAATATTTTGGAGATAACATGATCGACAAGTTCCATTTTTCTCCCCTAATAATGCTCTCAAATTTTCTAACAAGAAGTATTAGAATGCCCCCAAAGGGTTTGAGAGGAGCTCTTTAGTGTGTCATAAGTCCCTCAAGATGATATTATGTCCTTGTTCTTATGAGTTGTTCAGTTGATGCAGAATTAGATATGTAATCAGATTGCACGTTGACCTTTTTAACACAGATAATGCTCATAAGAGGAGATAGTATGAACCTCGACTGTTAAGTGTAGTGTGCATTCGAGGGATCTTATGAACTTCAATGTTATGATTTATGAATAGCAGAACCTTATTATAGTTGGAAGTATGGGTATAGAAGAGTAGTGGAAAGATGTCAAGACCCAAGACACTAATCTTCCTATGGGAGAACCATCTAAATCAAACCATTAACCAATCACTTAGTCAATATTAAAATGATATTTTCATAAAACTATCTTAACAATAATAATCTGGAGTTAATCATCAGTAATGAGGAAATCAAACAATTTACTTACTAAAATTTCCAAGACCCAAAATTCATCATACAAGAACTACTAACAAAGATCATATCTAAAGAGATATCCAAAATTAAAGTAAATAAAGAATGTTTCATTGCCCGAAATATGGACAAGAACAAATAAGATAACCTATGGCATCCTGGAGATGGAGTTCTCACCCTTAGGTCAAGATCTGCTATCAAACTCTAGAGGTGAGATCATGTATGAGCCTATAGAACAATTTCTGCACTTAACAAAAAAAGAGTACAGGGTAGTATCAGTACAAACCACTATGTACTGGTAGGTATCATAGGCCAACTAAACTTAATAACATGTACACAACATAAATCAAATAACAAGCAGACAGGCATAATCATATAACTAATTCTCAATGAATCAACAAT
Source organism: Capsicum baccatum var. pendulum (assembly GCA_030864225.1). NCBI lineage: Eukaryota > Viridiplantae > Streptophyta > Magnoliopsida > Solanales > Solanaceae > Capsicum > Capsicum baccatum. The sequence continues at coordinate 26,996,420 of CM061554.1, read as the reverse complement.
ACAGCAATAACAGGTCAACAGTGCTCACAAAGAGGCCACATAACTATCAAGAATATCAACCATACCGTAAACATCCACCAAATCAACACAAGTATGTACACATATGCTATTGGACTTATTTTTTCCCAAATAACAAGTAGACATGCATAATCACATAACAAATTCTCAATAATACAGCAATAGCAGGTCAACAGTGCTCACAAAGAGGCCACATAACTATCAAGAATATCAACCATACTGTAAACATCCACCAAATCAACACAAGTATGTACACATATGCTATGAGACTTATTTTTTCCCAAATAATCATGACCAGTAGGGAACAATCTATGTTCATGTACCGTACCGGCGTGGTACCCGATCCAACATAAATATAAGTGTACCAGCGTTCTACTCGATCCAACATAAACATATCTGTACCAGCGTGGTACCCGATAAAACATAAATGTAAACGTACCGACGTGGTACCCAATCCAACATAAATATAAATGTACCGATGTGGTAGTCGATCCAACATAAACATATCCGTACCGGCGTGGTACCTAATCTAACATAAATATAAACGTACCGGCGTGGTACCCGATCCAACATAAATATAAAAAAAAATGTATTATCAATATCAATTTACACAACCTCACAGCATACAACACAATGTACCAATTTTACAAGTACTCTTAAAGTCAGAAGACAATTCCGTCAAGTTAATTTTCAATAAACATTTATACACGAATCAACAATTCAAACATCAAAAATTTCAATCATGTCTGAACACCAATCCACAAGTATCCAATTTAGGAGCATACACACAATTAAGTCGAGTCTAAACTCCAATTAAACCGTAACCTACCTCAATCGAAGAATCCAAATGCAAACTAATTTGCAACAGCCTTGCCCTTCCGTAAAACTTCCAAATAATCAAAATCTGTTCAAATACATAATATCCGTAATAGTATGATCTAACAACACCCACTTAATCAATTCTTACTCTAAAGATCCTGAGCCTAAAATTAAATTGTTAAAATAGCAACTGCTAATTGTACGTAATATCTACAAAATTTATGAAGCAAAGAAAAAACAGTACTAGCGCCCATAACTGTAGGCACCAAAATTCATTCAACTATAATCATTGCAATATGATTAGCTATATTGTATAATCCATTTATCTATCGATTTTCTCCAAATTCGCATAGTAGCATGAACACCAAACATTCTTATGTCATGCAGTCCCATGTTTAATTATTAATTTAATGGAAAACCTTTTATTTCATTACCAACCTCAAAAAGCCAATGATTAGAAGAAATCATTACCATATTATTTGTTTACCAAGTTAAATCAAATTCTAAAAAAATGCTAGAAAGCTAACCTGATGATCTTCAAAATTTTCTTTGATGCGGTAGTGTGGAATAGGGTTTTCTAACCATCTTTTACCTCATCTTTTGACTATTTTCTTCTATTTTTATTATATAAGGTAAAGCCTTCCCACTTAAATTAATTCTTGTATTGGCCATATAAGAAAATAAATTAAAACTTTGGCCCATTAAATCACTATTAAATTCATTATTGAAAATACGCAAGACTTTGAATAGATCATGGAAATTTATCGAGACCTCAGAAAATAACTCAAATAATGACTTAAATCACTTTCTTACATCTTAAAAATTGATACTACTCATCCTTCTCATAAATTCACGCACATAAATTATGGGGAGAGCTAAAATTGAAAATATGAAAAATTTCACAAATGACTAGAAGAGTCATTACATCAGATACCAATTAAACAACCATTCGTCCCCGAACGACAATAAGTGACAAGGAGGGGAAACAGGAAATTACCTGTATCCTCAAAAAGATATGGATACTTGCTATGCACGTCTACTTTGGTCTCCCAAGTGTCCTCCTCAGTAGGAAGATTCTTCCACTGGACCTTCACAGACACAATCTTCTTAGTCCTCAACTTACAGATAACTAAATACCTAGCTGAGCCTATGCTACCCTCACCTCCCCAAACTTGGAAGGTTCAATCATTATACAAAAATACAAGGCATATTCTTCACCCATATATATGCAACTGTCCTATACCAGCTGATAAATATAGGTGCATACTGGTGATAGGCGATACGCATGCAGAAATGAATACAAAGTACACAATCAATGTCATAACTCATCATGTCCTCATCAGGACATCATCATCGTAATCAACCTCCCGCCATGTCGGATATCAACACATCATCAATAGTATCCTCTAGCCTTGCTATGTATTAACATATAATTGTCGGGTATCGACATCATCACAACAGTCATTACTGAATAACATACTCTAAAATACTCAAAAAAAAAATTTGTCATATCACCATGGAATATTTATCTAGTCAATACTTCCCAACTACTCTTTATTAGCTAGCTAACACTTATTATAATAGAATCACTAGTTCGCTAGTTATCACATAACCTCTAGTTATTAGCCTAAACATTATCCATCACATAATCCTTATTCATGGGGTAACAACTAACCACTACTTATCTAATAGCCAACATCTAACATATAGTCAAGAGGTTCATCACTAGACCAAAACTTCTATTTATCCACCATTTATTATTATCAACTAATCATCCTATATCTATTAATCATTACTAGACAACACATTACTACTTGTCACCTAACCATCTTTTATTAACTGACACCATTCATTATCTAACCATCATTTACCAACTAATCCTTGCTTAACTATTCATTAGTTATCCATTTAGCAACTATTCAAGGTTATTAACTAGTCATCTCTTATTACCAACATCCCTTATTATCTAGCCTTATTAACACACAACTCCTCATTTATCAACTAATCGACATTACAAATTTAGTCATCAATACCAACTAATCTTCACTTATGCTAGACCCGACCTCACCATAAGTCACACATTAACCATCGCTAGCACCATGTTTCAACTAAGTAAGATTCATTAACTAATACATTAGATGCCTAGCCCTTGAGTGCTATAGCCCCCTAATAGACAACTTGTTACCATATAGCTTAACCATTAATTAGGTAGAACAATCATAAGATCATATTGCAGATACAATCACATCAATTACCAATATAATACTCATGAATATACCAAATCTATGCATGCCATCACCAGTATTCAATCGATAAAGTCGTAAGCAATATACTATATCTTCCTCTGTCCCATACTAGAGAGATGTGTATACAAATATATGTATCATAAACCGTAATCGTATCCTTTACAATGATAAACACTCCTCGGATATTCAACCATTATCATGACACAACCCTTGGCCTATTAATTTATCTGAAATCATCATAATATTATAATCATGGCCTTAGGACCATATCTCTAATCATCTCACATATTAAAGGCATAATATAGCTAGACATGTAATCATCTATAGGATATCTTATATCGATAGGTCATACATTATGACTACGAGGAATATCACCTCTCTAGGCCAATTTCCATATCTTAAAGGAAATAGCATCTCTATATGCCCAATATCACTTCCATAAGAAGTATCATAACTATAACTCAAAGCCATAATCCGGGAACATTAATACAAGTTACCAAGTTAAGAAGTAAACTTATTCTAAGATTTACTAGCCTCATCTATGTCTAACATCCATAACTAAGTCCACCAGACTTAACACAAGTTTAGGCCTAAGGGCCAGATGATCCCACTTTTAATTCTCAATTTCCATAATTAGTCATACTATGTTCCAAACTAGGCTAAGATATCTAGTTCATCTGCTAGATGTTAGGTAAGCCATTCAAGCCTAAGATAGCAACTTCGACTAAAGGCAAAGGTACTCAAGTCAATTCTACCCAACTTACGATTTCTAGACTACTATTCTAGCCCAATAAATCTTAATATACAAATCATGCTTCAAATGATAAAACCATATCCAAAAAATCGATTTACATCATAACCACACTACAACTAATCTAAACTAGAGAGGGAAAGCAATAGGATTCAAAAGGGGTATAATCATGTCATTTTACGGGTCCCAAGCCTGCATCTAAACTCCAAATATTAATAATCAAGGCCAAGTCATCCTACTCATAATTAAGCCTAACATCCGTATATACCCGTAACATATATCACACATTATCTATGAAGAAAAGTAGATAGAAGTCTACAACACATTATCCTTCACAACATTGTTAATATCCATCTAATCATCATACCTTAACCACTCAACAAGAAATATCCACCAAGTATCACTCAAGGGAAGATCAATCATTCCATTTAATAATTTATTTATCCTCTCATTTAGGATTATCCTTAATTATTTTATGAATGTAACTAAGTCATTTTGTTTTACTTTACCACTATCATGAAAATTACTATCCTCTAAAAGTGTCATATATCAGCTAACTTTGTGGGATATGCAAATGTATAATTCAGCCATAATGTCAAGTCAATAATAATTCATCTTCTCAAAATTGTCCTAATGCATAAATCCACAGCTACAACTTATGTCTTGACAATCACTAACTCAATATTTTTTTCAATGACAAACACTTCATAATTAAGCCAAACCTCTCTTATATCACTAACACCAAATTAAGATATACAGAGTCATTCTTATTTCTACCTAATAGTAGTTTTATTACGGGCTTTACTTAACTCTTAATCACCTCAAGAGAGGCCCCCACAGCACTAGCATATAAGCAAGGACAAATAAAATAAATCAATTATAGGTCATTGGCAGTCTCATTACCAATATCACATTCCAGACAAGTCATCAATCAAATTCTGTAGGTATCAACAACCTCTACTAGTTTTTGTCACTTTTATTTAAAATTTATTATTTTTCCAAGCATTAATAATTCGTTTACATAAGGAACTCAAAGATAATGTCACTTAGCTAGTCCTCACAAGGAACCCATTACAGTTTAAATAATAGAATTGCACAAAAATTCTAAATACAGACTCAATGGCCGGACCACACAAGGATCCCCAAATGATATCAAATAATCGAACTACACAAGGGTCTATACACAACATCATTAACAAGAACCTCTCATTACTGAAAACACATATCACCTCAGTCTTTTATTCATGTCACTTTCTCACTATTTTTTCTTGATATCACATTCTCATATCATCCTCTCAAATCCCATACCATCAATCTCATCAGTATAATAGTACCAAAAATAAGTAAGCACCATAGAATTCTAGTTTCACAATAACAAGAAATCAAATAATCCCATCATATTTATCAACAAAAACAACTTAGTCAATTTTCATCACTTAACAAAAATAATTCACGATAATGACAAAAATCTAACAACACAAGCTTAGCCAAATATCAAACACAAGCAATCAATAAGTTCACAACTTTCACAAGTCTTTACCTATTAACAATAACTTTTAGACCTTGTTAACAAATACCAATTGAAGTCTCCTAGATTTTTATTCAAAGTTATTAAAATACCAATTGGAATTATCTAGATACCAATTGGATTCAATCTAGTAGTCCAAGATTAGGATGGCACGATGGAGAGAAAGAAAGAAAAATAACTTCTACATGCCTCATAACTTTACGAAGATTGGGTGTGGGGTCCTACACACCAATCTACAGAACTCTACTTGACATTGCTCTTATTAACAGATACCAATTGAAATCAAGTAATATCATGTAAGAAAGAAGAATTTGAATTTTCCTAGCGTCCTATAGCCTCTCAAAGAAAAGTGCAGACGTCTCCATTTCGTTCCGTAAGACTCTACTAGACATACCTTGTACGACGAGATCGATGAACCTAGGGATCAGATACCAACTTTGTCAATACCCAAATATCCATGAGTGGCACCCACACTAATCTTCCTGTGGGAGAACCATCTAAATCAAACCATTAACCAATCACTTAGTCGATATTAAAATGATATTTTCATAAAACTATCTTAAAAATAATAATCTGGAGTTAATCATTAGTAATGAAAAAATCAAACAATCTACTTGCTGAAATTTCCAAGACCCGAAAGTCATCGTACAAGAACTACTAACAAAGATTATGTCTAAAGAGATATCTAAAAATAAAGTAAATAAAGAATGTTTCATTTTTTGAAAGATGGACAAGAATAAATTAGATAATCCATGGCATCCTAGAGATGAAGTGCTCACCCTTGCATCAAGATCTGCTATCAAACTCAAGAGGTGAGATCATGTATGAGCCTATAGAACAATTTCTGCACTCAACAAAAAAAGAGTACAGGGTAGTATCAGTACAAACCACTATGTACTGGTAGGTATCATAGATCAACTCAACTTAATAACATGTACATAACATAAATCAAATAACAAGTAGACAGGCATAATCACATAACAAATTCTCAATGAATCAACAATACAGTAATAGCAGGTCAACAGTGCTCACAAAGAGGCCACATAACTATCAAGAATATCAACCATACCGTAAACATCCACCAAATCAATACAAGTATGTACACACATTCTCTGGGACTTATTTTTGCCCAAATAACAAGTAGACAGGCATAATCATATGACAAAATTCTCAATAATACAACAATAGCAGGTCAACAGTGCTCACAAAGAGGCCACATAACTATCAAGAATATCAACCATACAGTAAACATCCACCAAATCAACCCAAGTATGTACACACATGCTATGGGACTTATTTTTTCCCAAATAGTCATGATCTACAGGGAACAATCTATGTTCATGTATCGTACCAGCGTGGTACTTGATCCAACATAAATATATGCATATCGACGTGGTACTTGATCCAACATAAACATATTTGTACTGGCGTGGTACTCGATCCAACATAAATATTAAAAAAAGTATTATCAATATCAATTTACATAACCTCACAACATACAACACAATGTACCAATTTTACAAGTACACTTAAAGTCATAAGACAATTCCATCAAGGCAATTTTTAATAAATATTTATACACGAATCAACAATTCAAACATCAATAATTTTAAGCATTTCCGAATACCAATCCACAAGTATCCAATTTAGGAGCATACACACAATTAAGTCGAGTCTAAACTCCAATTAAACCATAACCTACCTCAATCGAAGAATTCAAATGCAAGATAATTTGCAAGGGCCTTGCCGTTTGGTAAAACTTCCAAATAATCAAAATCTGTTCAAATACATAATATCCATATGAGTACGACCTAACAACGCCCACTTAATCAATTCTTGCTCTAAAGATCCTGAGCCTAAAATTAAATTGTTAAAATAACAACTGCTAATTGTACGTAATATCTACAAAATTTATGAAGCAAAGAAGAAACAGTACTAGCGCCCATAACTGTAGGCACCAAAATTCATTCAACTATAATCATTGCAATATGATTATCTATATTGTATAATCCATTTATCCACTGATTTTCTCCAAATTCGTATAGTAGCATGAACATAAACTATTCTCATGTCATGTAGTCCCATATTTAATTTTTAATTTAATGGAAAAACTTTTATTTCATTACCAAACTCAAAAAGCCAATGATCAGAAGCAATAATTACCATATTATTTTCTTACTAAGTTATATCAAATTCTAAAAAAATGCTAGAAAGTTAACCTGAAGATCATTAGAATTTTCTTTGATGCGGTAGTGTGAAATAGGGTTTTCTTACCATCGTTTGCCTCATCTTCTGACTATTTTCTTCTATTTTTATTGTATAAGGTAAAACATTCCTACTTAAATCAATTCTTGTATTGGCCATATAAGAAAATAAATTAAAACTTTGGCCCATAAATTCACGTACATAAATTATGGGGAGAGCTAAAATTGAAAATATGAGAAAATTTCACACGCGATCGGAAGAGTCGTTACACAAGAAGAGTGAGCATGATGATTGATAAAAATTATAGAGATAAATTTATGTATGCTATAGATTTTGCATTTTGCTAATATATTCCTGTGTGTTAGTTTGGTGGATGATAGAGAGGGAGTTATTAGTTAAGGTGAATTATTGTTTGCCTAAAGTACGAAAGGAGTTATTGATGGTATTGAATGTATAGCATATTAATGAAGTATTTGGTGGTTTAGTATCATTAATTTAGGCTTCCCTAGTGGTTGTAAAAAGGAGTTTAGCTTAAACTTATAGAGTAATGATGGTAATTTTGAAGTATAGAAGGGTAAATAGAAATGATGTGTATAAGGAGGATGTATTAATGGATTATGATATGATAGGCCATATGACTATGATCGAATATTATTGCTATGAAGTTCTAGTGGACTAGTGTTTCTTGATGTTTTATTCTATATATTCCAAGTGAGATTAATATGTGAGGTTAATCATGCCTAGCACCAGACACTAAGTTTGAATAGTAGATAATTAGTAAGGTGGATGTAATAATTTCTTATTTAGGTGGCTAGTTGTATGGAAGTGATCTAGTAGGCTTGAACAGTGTATGCAAAAGCTTAAGTTTATTTGTTCGCAATGAAGTATGATATTGTAGGTATGATGTAGAGGAGCGCCCAAGGTGATATGGGGCTTCATTATTTTCGAAACTTGTTAAGTTTTGTATGGTTATTAGTACCCCTTGAATTGATAAGTATGAATAAGGTTGTATAGTATATGGTATTCTTGTCATTTAACATATGGGTTACAGGTTGGTGATGTCGTAAGTTAGAGATATGATATTAGCAGAGTATAAGGGAAATTCAGCAAAGGTTTAGAGATATCTATGTTTAGTGTTAGAATCTAAGTTGGTGAGTATTTAAGTTGTTATATGATGGCTTATAGGGCTATAGAAATCTAAGAGTTGAATCTTAGAAGGAGGTGTTAGCATTGGGTGTTATACGTGAAGATACAGTCCTTCAGGATAAGTTTAGTTTTACGTGTATTGATTTTATCCCAGACTCTAGAATAAAGTGATTGCAGTTTAGATTAAAGTTTATATAGTGATTCACAGACTGAGAGTGATGGCTTAAGTCTAAGGCGAAGATGACAGATGGAGTAACCAAGTCAGACTTTCAGATTCTTATTGAAATGCTAGTGTAGTGTAAAAAACTCATAAGCGAGGATGATGCCCGACCCATTCTTATTTCAGTATTTCCAGTTATCCCAATACCTACTCAAGCCTTATGTTTCAGTTCTATGATCATAGTTCATGTTCATGCATATGATAGAAAATCATGTACCCTCTTAGTTCCCAAAATAAGGAGTTCCAGTTCTTTCAGTACTTGGAATCACATTCCATAGGTGATGAACTACAGCTCATGACTCAAGTACTCAAGCTTTATAGTATGTTCAGTTCAAGCACCCAAGAAATACTCTTAATGATCAGCGAAATTCAGATTTATATCATGCATGTCTTTTGATCAGACCTCTTTGATGAGTTCATGATGTTAAAAATTCTATTCCTCAAGCCTCAGTTGAGTGTCAAGTTATACATAGTGTCCCTTTATGTTTCAGGTCCTCATATTCTAACCTTTTATTACCTTTCCTTACGTCAAGATAGTGATGACGAACAGTTGTCTGGATGGGAGAGAGTAAACATTTCTTGTTAATGAAAGATTGTTGTATGCTTATTTTAGCTAAGGCTATAAGTGTGAAGTAGAATTGAGGACAAATCATTGATACAGGTCATTGTTAGTTAAAGTTTTATATGTTATGTGTGAGTAGTTGGAATTTTATGTATGTCTTCTTAAGAATAGTGCATGGAAGTTATTCTTGATAGAGGTTTGTAGGATATGGAAAAGATGCTTTATGAGTGTTTGTTTAGAAGTGTATATGGGGTTACGAAGATAGGCCTGAATGTCATGTTTGTGTACATACGGAGGGATGCATTGAGCGTTAGTTAATGTCTAGTACTAGGTGGATTGTAGTTGTTGGAGTGGTAATGAGGATTATTCTAGAGATAAGAAGTTGTGAAAAGTGTAGATGCGTGTGAATGCATAATTCTGACTGGTGTTATGTTATGGTGTTATGTGTGATACCTTGTGATTTCGAGTTAGGCTTGACCATAGCGAGAGAGTTGGGTTCAGTTAGACTTTGGTAGATGAATTTGTCAATGGCAATGTGAGAATTATAAATTGAGTCAATGAATATGGTGTTTAAGGGAAAAGTTTAGTTGAGAGAGTATTTTAGTAGCTAAGCTTTAAAGTAAGAAGTTGCATTGCTTGGGGCCTAGTACTTTTATCCCGACTTATGATTCACAAGTCTATGTTCCATGTTATATTTGGAGCTATGTTGTAATTACTTATTCTGAGGTCTTTTTTTTATTATGCCCAGAGTCCCTTACTCCCTAATGGCCTTAGAAATTTCATTAGAAAGGTGTTGAAGAAATACCCAATTTGGGGGAGAGCATTCAACATGATTCAGTCCATGCATCCAGAAATCTAGTTTATATCTTTCGATTTAGTCTAGTCTCACTACCTAAAATTTTGTGAGTATGACCATTTCAAGAGATAGTTTGTTCGCATCCAAGTAGATTGCAAAATTCAGTTCAGTACATGCATCATGCATCAGTTTTAGATTCAGATATTAAGTCATGGTTTAGTCTGTAAGTATCCTGTATATCATCTTAGTCTTTTCTAGTATTTTAACCAAATTAGTATCACTAGGGGGTGAATGATCCCAAGAAGGGGGTGCTGTAATACCCCGAGTTTTAATGTCATAAACCTCTTATATCTTCTCCGCGAACTCAGATCCAGCTGAAAGTGATAGTCTTCCTTAATTCAGTTCTTTTCTAATCAAAGATTCAGCTATTAGGCGAATCAAACATCCTTTACTGATTGAATTCTTGAGAAGGATATTGGTATAGTCAAATTCAAATGAGCATATATTTCATTATAAAAGAAATTTTTGATCTCATGACCCGCCAACAGATAAATATTTGAATTATCTTTCCAATGATACCAATTTTGTCCAAATACGGTATCAGGGTAAAAAATTATGGCCGTTTTACTGAGAGCTGTCCGAACTGCCCAGGAGCAATGGGAAGGCTGACGGACCATCATGTCAGCGATGGACCTTTTTTCTGGCCTCACAACTGAGGTTGTAAGCCTATTTTCTAGCCCAAAACTGATGGTTTGAGTGATGGTCAGTCACCAGAGTGACGGTCCGTCACCCAGACTGTCAATTTTGTCTGAAATAGTGCTGAAACAATCTTTTAAAGGAATTTTTGGATCTATTTCCACACTTTTAAACATCTAATTACATCAAATCAAAGCACATAACTTCATATTCATCCATAGCATCACAATTAGGGTTCCTTTCAAGATGAACCCTCAAGAACAAGGTTCAAACCCTTCTTCAAGAAAATTCAAGAATCAAAACATCACCATTCAAGAACTTTTAAGAAAAGCCTCCGAGAACATTCTCAAAGCTTCAAAAGTCAACTTGTTCCATTAAATCAAGCCAAATAACGTATGTGGATTTTTGAACAAGGATAAATCTTTCATCCTTGTGTCCAAAAACTAACTTTAAATTTCAAATTGTTGAGTTTTGTATGATTTCCCATGAAATTTAAGTTAGGGTTTATACCCAACATTGCAAGTTGCATGATTTTGAGATTTTAAGTTATTTGGATATTGAATTACATGTCTACTTTGAAAAAATTAATGCGTATGATCATATTTTCCAGATTTTAATTTGAATTATGAATATTTGTATCACCATGCATGAACCTTATGGTGTTTGACATGAAATTGAAGCATGTTTCATTAAGCTCTAGTTTGTATGGTGACATTTCATAAATGACTATGTTTTAAGCATCCCATGATTAGCTATTTTTAGTTTTTGATATAGAAAGCTGATCTATTGACCCAAGCAAAGCTAAGAATCCATATTATTCATACAGTTTATGATTTAAAGCAAAGAGAAGTATAATTGGTTTTTATTATAAACCCCTGTGCTATTTAAAGATGGATTTTCTAAAAGTTCTGAGAAATAAGTATGACAGTAGTATTTAATACTGAGTTGGGTATGATTCCAAGGTCTCATGCCCCAGAATTACGTGCCACCGTAGGTTTCTGATATGCCCATAGTGGGCTAAGATAGTAATCACTAAAGTTAAGGTTCTATTTCGATGGCAAGGGTAGAACAGCTCTCCCCAATGTGGGAAAGACGTTGGACTCCATGTCAGCTCACATGGTTTATGTCGGTTAGAAGAAACTCCTAAAGTTCTACAATCCCTAAGTTTCAAAAGAAGTCCCCTATTCTCCTTAAGATGAATATGTTTTGAAAGTTATTATTTTACGATTCCTTTTTGCTTACAAGATTTGAGAATAAGAGGAGAATACATATTTTAGAACTAAGTATAATGACTCATGAGATTTATGTTACATGTTTCATTATTCATGATTTATGAGATTTAGATTTCAGATTTATTCAAGCTATGTGAGTCATTTATGTCAGCATGCATAGTTTTATAAAGAGTAATAATATTTTGACTTAATGCATACACCCCCATATACTTAGTATATCCTCAAAGTACTGATCCACATATATGTCTATGTGCTACATTGTCTCATAATGTAGGTACAAGATCTAGTAGGCACATTCATACTCAGACAGTTGTAGATTCCAGCTAGCAAGGTGATGAGTCATCTTACTTCGGGGACATCAGTTGGATTTATTTATGTTGTGTCTTTTCATAGTCATGTGTATTGATTAGCGATAGTTGGAGTAGCTTCCCAACTATTTATAGTCAGTATAGTAGAGGCTTCACAGATGTCATTTAGAGTTAGTATTGTAATTTCAGTTCCTCTCTTCAGACTTTATTAGAATGTAAAAATAGTATCAGTATTGTGTTTTACAAATTTCAGCATTTCTCTGTGTTTCCGCACAGTAAACTCCGTCATTCATGCATATTTAATCAGTTGATTAGTAGTATGCCATTAGAATGGTTAGCTTGGGATCACTTGTGGTCCTAAGCACCATGTGACGTCTCAGGACAGATTTTTGAGGCATTACAATAGTGAAGCTCCGCGAAACCACCGCATTGCACCGTCAGAAAAAAATCCAAATTGTCCTTTTCTAGTGCCCTGTCACGATAATAGTGCATCGCGCCAAGGGTGAATTTCAGAATCCAAAAGGGCTCCGTGATTCCTCCGCATTGCGCCAATCCTTCAGTTCCCAGTTGTCCAATTCTAGTCACATAGCGCGATAGCGCCCCGTCGCGCATGCTCACAAAATCGGGATTTTTCAGTAATTTTGAGTTTTAAATCTGAGGGCATTACAGTCTTTTTCCCCTCACCCTAGCCAGCCTTTAACATGAAATTCACCCTAATTAACCCATTATTTCATTATTTTAATAACTTTTCCCCCAAATCAAAGAAGATTCTCTCCCAATCAAGAACCCTAGCTCTCAAATTCAAGGTCAATCCTCAAGAATTCACCAAGAACTTCAAGAAATACATTATTTAAGGAATGTTAGATGTTCATCCATGGATCCGTTTCATCCATGGAGTCCAAGCAACCCTTTTAAATTATAAAATTGTGATCTTTTCAAGTTATTATGTTTTAACTTGTGATTTCACCCATGAATCTCCATGAACTATGATACCATACCATGTTACCATGAAATTATTGTTATTATTTAATCCTCCATGTTTTAAGGTTGTATTTATTGAACAAGACCATGGTTTAACTCTATTATGTCGGATTCAAGCTATTTCTATATGTTTTAGAACATTTCTATGATTGTTTTGAACCATGAACTGCAAGTGTTTGATAAAATGCCTACAAGAGTGATTGATTTAATAAAAGCCTTCATGTTCTAATCACCAAGTTTTAGTGTCATTTTAGTATTATTTTTTTGAGTCCTGGGGGTATTGGATACCCGAAAACCATAGTTGTTTAATCAGTCTAGTCTTAGTACAATACATAATAGTCTTCAGATTATATTATGAGCATTATCAGAATAGTCAGATATCAGTCATTAAACTCAGAACAGTCTAGTATCTCACTGTCTTTCAGTTGGGAGTAGGATTTAGCACTGAGCGAGTGCAGGGATGACAGTTTCCCTGTCAAATAGGTAGAGTTGTTAATAGCAGTCCCTATACTCCAGAAATATGTAGCCAACATAGGATATGAGTAGTCACCCGTCAGATTAGGCTTAAGTATCTCACAGGGATCACCCGTCAGTTCAAGCATGACACCCTTAGTCCTTTGGATATTATATCAGTTTAGTAGATCCACACAGCCATTGTTAGTACCCGTGGCACGATATTATCACCCTTCCTACTAGGGTTACAGGTTGGACCCCAATTAGCTCAAATTAGAGAATGTCGATTAGATGATACCTCCCACAGTCTCAAGTATAGTCTTAGTTGGAGTCTCAGTCCAGTTATATAGTCTTAGAGTTATTTGGCCAAAGCATACAAATATCAGTATTTTGTTCGTATTTCAGTTTATAGATTTTACTTAGTCCATGTTATATGCTTGGTCATACATCCCCAGTGTCCATAGATTTTCATGTATCTTCAGTATTTATAGACTTTCATGCATACTCAGTATTTACATATTTCTCCATATTTTCAATACTTACAGATTTCATGTTCTCTATTCAGTGCTCTATATTTTATATGTAAAATCAATTAGTTATTATTATTCCTATTCAAGAAATCATGCATATCAGCCTACCTCATTTAGCATACCAGTACATTCAAAGTACTGATTGCATACTTTTTTTTTGCTCGATGATGTATCATACCATAGGTGCTGATGCTCAGTTCTCAAATCGTACTTAGCCCCTCAGATCATTAGTACTACAGTAGCAGTGGTGAGTCTTCATCATCCGAGGATAGATTATATTACTTTATGTCTTTATCTCAGTAGTTAGCAAAGTTAGTTGAGGCCTGTCCCATCAACTCGCAGTATTCAGTTTAGAGGCTTTTCAGACACTACAATTGGCTATTTAGATTATTCAGATTTCAGTATTATGCTAGATTCATAATTCAGTAGTCATTTCATTATTAAAACCTTATGGCATTTCAGTTATTCTTTTGCATTCATCATTATATTATCCTGTGCTCATAGAAGGTACCAGCTCATGGATGAGCTTGTGGTCCCTCGGGACTGTAAGCATCGTGTAGCGACTAGGGGGTAGTCTTGGGTCATTACAGTCACCTATCGGGGTAGAATTAGAAAAAGCATCTAAAATAATTTCTAGATAAAAACCAATACATACAGCCACAAATGGGGTCACATAGGAAAAAGTGGACCCCGGATCAAGCAGACAATACCCGTAACGAGAAAAAAGTTGTAATGTATCAGTAACGACATCTGGAGATGCCTCAGATTCCTTTCAAGACATAAGATCATACAACCTATTCTAGCCAACACTAGAACCAGGAGCAGTAATCGATGAAAAAGCAGCACCATCGGGTGCAGGCGCAGAAGATGAAGCAAAAGAAACCTTATTTGCTCCCATAACAACCTTATTAATCAGCCAATTCCTGAGCAGATGGCTTGGTTAGCCACACTTGAAACACTTGTCCCTTTCTTCATCACAATAACCCTAATGAGGACAAATACAGAACCAAAAAAGAGGGAATGAAAAAATAAACTGACTCCCACTCGCCTGAGATTGGGCACCCTGTGCCCAAAAGGTAGCACCACCTTGCTAATGCCTATCACCCGACTGCTTTGGGTAAGTAGCACTAGTAGTAGAAAAAGAACCAAAACCCCCCCACTTCTTTTTGTCCATGTACCTCCATCCCGACCACCTTGCGACTGAACATCTCCCAGATTAGAAAACCTGCTCCTCTTACCCTGTCTATCTCCAAACTCTGCCTGTTTTCTCTTCTCATCCTCTACCTGCTACATGTGGACAATCAACCTAGAAATGTCCATATCCTTAATCAGTAAAGTAGTTTTTCTTTTCAAGATCAAATCCCGAGATAACCCAGAAGCAAAATTTCTCATCCTCGCTCTCATGTCAGCCTCCAAATCAGGAGCATACCTTGATAGCTGATAGAACTTCAAGGCATATTCCTTGAAAAACATTCTCTCTTGCTTATGATTCATAAACTCCTCCGTCTTCACTTCCATCAGCTCTTGAGAAAAGAAACAATTCAAAAGAGCACGATAAAAGGAATCCCTTAAGGATGACTCCTCCACATCACCTCAATCCCTATCCCACTCCTCATACAATTAGTACACAATATCTTTGAGCTGATAAGATGAAAAGTTTACACCTTCCATATTAGTAGCCTACATTACCATAAATATCTTCTCCATTTCATCTAAGAAAGCCTGAGGATCCTCCTCCACCTTTACACCAGTAAAAGTAGGAGGATTCAACTTTATAAACTAGCTAACCCTTATGGCCTCAGTAGACAATCCCCCAAATGTATCCCGCTCAACCTGAGTAGCAGCGAACTGAGCAGTAACATGAATAAATTGGCAAAATTCCGCATTAGTCACCTCACCCTGAGGAGGACTAGTATCAACCGTAGGATTCCCAGAACAATCAAGGATAGGACCCTGAGATCAAAGATGAACTCCAGACATAGGATGTACCCCATCAATATTTTCATCGATGGGATTGAAGAGTTTTCTTCTGTTCCAGATCTATGAGGCATGATCTGAAAAGTGAAAAACCAAGGATTAGAGAAGATTCCAGGACTTAGATTCCAAGTTTGATAATAGAATACCAAGAAAGTAATACATTCCTAAATGTCCTGTAGCCTCTCCCTTATGAGTGTGGAGCGCTACACACCCCTAAAAGAAACTCTAGTAGACATGATTTTGTGAACTCCCAATTAAGCATGAACCTAAAGCTCTGATACCAACTTGACATGACTTGAACTAGGGCCTTATTGAATTGGGTGTCCCAAATCTGATCAGGATCGAAGACCAACCCATTACCCAACCTAACCTCCAGTCTCCTGCCCTGAGTTGGCTGAATTTCAAACTTATAACAAGATAGTGTAACTATCTAGATTACAGACTCTAGATAGGTCTATTACCAAGACCAACCCAACCGAGTCCGACCGTTCCATACCAAGCGAAACCAAATCATAGATCCCACCATAACAAAATAAGTTCCATTAATAATTAAATAATCCCAGAATAAAATATGATTGAACAACCAAAAATTCTGTCAATCGGTATCAGCCCCAATACCAATACCAACACTAAGGCCGACACCAATACTGATCTCGCTCATACCAACCCATAGCAGTACCACAAAGCCTCTAAACAAAAAAATAATAAAATCTGGTTGGGACATGCCCCCAACTATAGCAAAAACCAAAATCCTTAAGTAATCTAAAGTATGAAATAACATCTATGAAATGGAGACTTACAAAAGGATGAAAGATCACTACTTTAATCCAATAGCTGACTCGAGTATCCAAATACTAAGAAGGAGGAGTAGAACAACCGATTCCTGCATAGAGTGAGTATATAGCTTCCCAAAGATGGGTTAGCGAGTGAATGCTAGCATGAACTCAGGATAAGGATAAAATAATTCCATTTATAAAACCAAGTAAAACCATACATATATGTATACAATCATACATATATAGATATAACCATGCAGGGATAGAAAACCAAGTTTAGCATGCATTTGAAATCATTAACCTAGGTATTTGAAGCTTAACCGTCATAAAACCACCCACGGGCTATATGGGTCTAGTGTAACCCCCTGAACAGTCCTCGATGCATGTAACTACACGAACCGTAGATATCATAAAAGGAGGAGATTCTCATGTACCCATCGCTCTATATGATACATATATACATGTGTTGGGGGATTCCCATTACCCCTCAAATATATGGACACCAAGGCCATTCCTCATGTCGACAAATATAAGTTTCTACTGTCTGTCCTTTGGACTCACACTTTCACGATTATCTATCACATCCCCACCATTATTGCCATATTAAAACCGTTACCAAATAACCAAATCATTGACCATTTATTAACTAAGCCTGTTAGATAGTGGTATCGTCATACCAACCATAACTTGCAAGTATTTTCCTTAGCCAAACTTTTTAGTGATCAAGGGATTCCCATGTACCCATAGATCATATTATCCAATTTACTTGGGGGATTCCTATATACCCTAAAATTAGGTTTATTAAGCCAAACTATTCCTTTAAACCATTCCAAAACTATTTAAGCCATTTAGGGTTCCATTACCAAATTTAAACCATGCATAAGTTCCATTAAAAATCCAATAATATAGTGAAAACATTGTTATAGGCATTTTATCAAACACATTGGGGGCATAATATTTCCTAAACCAATTCCAATTATCAATAACCATTCCCATGCAATCCAGGTAGCTAAAACCACCATTAAAGCATAATTAAAACATAGGGAAACCATAACCAAACAACATTAAAACTATGTAAACATTGTATAAAACTATGTCTTTAGTTGGAACTAATAATAAGGGAAGAGAACATGCCTTAAACCAAGTAATGATGGACAGAAATCACCAAGACGAGCTCCAATTTACTCCTTAAGATCAAACACTAGCTTCCCTTATTCAAGAACTCTACAGAGGATTTAAGAGTATTTTCTAAGTGTTTTAAGAATAGAATAATAGGGAAAATAACCTCCCAGATGCAATATAAGTCGTGGGACCTTATTAGGATAAGTGGGGAAATGTCTAGATTGCCCTCACTAAAACTGCATTAAATTCCCATCATATGGTATGATTGACCCTTACGAGTCATACCCATACTGTACTAGTGATACCCGTGTAATGCTTTGAGAGTACATCTTGGGCGTCACATGGTGCTTACAGCCCTAAAGGACCACAATCTAACCCATGCTGGTACGTGTTGTGAGCACTGAATAATGTACCATAGAATATATGCAGCATTTACTGGAATGCCATAATGTTTTAAATCATAGTTCGGATAATTTCTGTAAAATAATGATGATAAAATGGTTGATAATGACAACTGAAAACTAACTAAAAGTTTCTAAAAGCCTCTAAGTGAATAACTTAGAAGTTGATGGGACAAGTCCCCAACTAACTTCGATTGGCTACTAAAACTGAAATATTGAGATAATCATAATTGGTCCTTGTAACATGAGGACTCACCACTACTGTTGCTGATGCGCTGGGATATCAAGGTATGGTCAGGAACCTAAGCATCTGAACCTATAATATGAGACATCATAGCGCAAGAAAACAGTATACGGTCAATACTTTGAATGTACTAGTATGCTAAATGGGGTTAGACTGATATGCATGGGCTCATGTACATGGATAATGACTGACTAAATAGCATGAGATAACTGAGTAACTAATATGAATACGTGAATGCTATAAAAATTGAGAATGCATGACCAAGCATATAACATAATTCTAAAAATAATCTATAAACTAAACTACTAAAATCTAATAACTGTATGCTATGGTCAATGCAAACCTGAACCGAAGTGTACTGATTATTGACCGAGATTGTGGGAGCTATTATCTAACATACATGCCCTAATATGAGCTATCTGGGTTCTAACCTGTGACCCCAGTTAGAAGGGTGTCAGTACCGTGCCACTGGTACTAACACATGGCTGCGTTGATCCATTAAAGTGTTGTCCCAAAGGAATAAGGGTTACCATCAACTGGCAGGTACCCTTATGAGATTAACCCTCAACTGGAAGGTTAACATCTCAACCTATACTGGCTACATATTTATGGAACGCAGGGACTGCTACTAAAGGTCACACCCTTAACTAGCAGGTGAGCCCCTATTCCTGGGTTCGCTCGGTGCTAAATCCTACTCCCAACTGAACTAACTCTAATCACTGAACTGTACTAAGCTTAATAACATGATACACTAACTGAACTAATAATACTCTGATAGATTCGAAACTCTTCTGAAAGTACTTCAACTAAGTAAACAGATAAGTTTTTGGGTATTCATAACCCCCAGGACTCGATAATAATAACAACAGGGACACATGAAAGCTTTGGGATACATGGAAGGAATTCATTATTTATAATTATCCAGTTAAGCATTTCTTCAAACACATGAGGGTCAAGACTTTAATGTAGGGGTGCTTTCAAACATGATAAGATAGCATGATCACATGACCAAACCATAAATTGAGGATTTTATTTTGAATTCTCATGAGCGTGATGTGAAAACCACAATATTTAAAACATACTACAATGCATTCCATGTGAAAAAAATTGAAATCATAACTTGAAATCAAATTACCAAGGTATAGATAAACATACTTCAACTTTTGAATATGTAAGGGCTCTTTCTATCAAAACTCTTGGAAATGTAATACATAATCAGATTTCATAAGAGTTTTATGAAGGTAATTCAATGTAAACATGTAATTTCATTGTAAACATATAATAAGTATTCATTTAGGCATTTCATCAAACACTTGCAATGCATGGTTTAAGCTAAGCATAGGAATAATGTTAAAACTTATAGGAGTAGCATGATTTTGATGCTAAATCACCAATTAAGGGTTAAATTAGCGGACAACACCATTCAAAACATGTAGGGTTTAATAACAATAATAATTTTATAAAAACATGATATAGAATCAAAATTCATGGGGATTCATGGTTAAAATCACAATAACTTGTATAAATCATAACCTTGAATTTAAAATTGGATTGAACTCCATGGGTGAAAAGGGCCCATGGATGAACATTTAACATACCTTAAAGCTTTGATCTTGAATGAGAATTGATTCTTCTTGAACGTTCTTGGATTGGGAATTATAATTTCTTAGTTTTCTTGTAGAAGCGCTTGAATCTTGTTCTTGGGAGATGATCTTGACAGAAAACCCTAATTTTCTTATTCTTGGGAGTGGAGAGGATTATGAGTGATGAGAAACTGATATCTTATCAGTTAATAGGGTTTAATGCTTGATTTAAGTTGTGGGGTGGGGTTTGAGGTAAGGAAAATACCAAAATACCCTAAAGAAACCAAAAAATAATTACAGAATCCTTTAGTTGACGACCAAGGTTGACGGCTCGTCACCTAAGTCATCACTTTCAGGATGGAATTTATACCCTACTACACTAGGCTGATGACTACAGCTGATGGATCATCACTTAGTTAACGGGTCGTCAGCCTGGTCGTCACCTAAGTGACGGCTCGTAAGCTTGGTCGTCACTCGGTTGACAGATAGATACTTCAAAGTAAAATGAGTATAACTTTCTACTCCAATATCGGATTAAGGTGAAACCAATTGCGTTGGAAATAAGATTCAAATATCTTTATTTTGGTATATAGTTAGACACCTGAATCAACATATGCTAAGAGATACACTCGTTTAAAGTTTACCTTTACTGGAGCATTTGTCAAAACTCTATCGATAGAAAAGTCTTCAACTCGTCTTTGAGTTAGGAGGATACTATGACATCGACCAATACGCAAAGATATTCCCACATAATATATTTGATAATAACACATGTATAAACATAGAATAATTGGGTTTAAGTCTGTATGCATAGGAACAACGATTTAAAGTCTAGCCCAAAAATGTAGGGTGTTATAACCCGCCCCTCATACCCTTGGCCTCCCCCTTGGACCCAACACTATCCAAGGTACGAAACACCCAAACCTAAGTCATATTCAGTGAACAACTGTTACCCATAAATTGTACCCTTAGAATAATAGAATCCTCAGAGGATTGAACACTGTCCCTCATACGAGTTACGACTCATAGTGAGACACTCGTACTTAGATCCAACCTAAGTCACTAAGTCTAATATTATGTAAAGGAACCAAACACCACGTATCCACCCATACGACTCATACCCCATAGTTGTACCCATTTTAGTAACCAAAATCCACTCTGCCAACCAACATTGGTCAGCATACGACTGGACTATACCATCCGTAACCCAGTGTACAACTCATACTCGATAGTCGTATCATGACCAAAAGCCAAAAATCCAGGAAATTTTCTAAGGGTCAAAATCCAGGGTGTTATAATTTAGGAAGATCAACCTTAATATCCACATGCACCTTAACCCTAGCACAACTAGGTCTTGTCTTATTCACAGAAGCCATGTCTAAGTGAATAGGTTTACCAACAGCTGAGGCTAGTGAAAAAAGAGATTCTCACAAAATATGTTGGTTTAAGATCATGCAAAAATATCCAAGACGTTGCTTGTGTAGTTTCTACCTTAGGATTAAACCTAGCATCATAAATTAAAGGCCTCATATGATAAGGGTATCCATCCTTGGCATTAATGTAATAGACTATTTTTGACATAATATTGACAAAATCTTTAACTCTGCCAAATCTCATTAGGATATGACGATGTTTAAATAGACCAATATTACATCCCCTTTTTATATTAAGCTGCCTCGAAAGTTGTAGTTTGAGATCCTCTAAATCAGTCCAATCATATGAAAACTTACCAATGACTGCATATTGCTGTCCTTCAATTACATTCAGCCTATCAACCTCTTCCTCAGTCCATCTTACTCGAGGAGTTCCATTAATAAATTGCGGCTTCTTAATAGGGATTGGATCTACTTCACGAGTTGAAATATTATTGCCCTCAATAACAAATATGGATTTTAGAATATTTGCATAATTCGTGAATGATGATGGGGTCGCAAAGCTTCTGACTTTGTATCTTGTAGAGGAAGTGAAGGAAAGTTATCAAGAGAGGGCTAGTCATCCATAAACAGAGGCTAGCCAGTGGCCATATTGGCCACTCCAATGAGATTAACGATCAAATTTGTAGCCGCCTATGTTTTTCATAGGAAAACCTAAGTTTCCAATTGACTCTGAGTCAAGGATCTTTCAAAAACATACTTTAAATGAGAAAATGAACAGATTTTTCAAAGCCACATCGTCACTATTACCACTTGTTTGAAATTCAGAAACATTAACTTAGTTTAAGTATATAGCATAGATCACTCATGGATCTAATTAACATTAATAATATAATTCGGCTTACTTAAGAAATCAAATAATCAAGCAATAATATATTTTTGTTCAGCGAAAGAACCATCAAACTCTCCAATATTGTGTACACACATGCTAAGGGTATTATAAATGTCCACTAGCCATAAACTGTAGGGGATGAGCTCAGTCCATGTACCAAATAACTAGACAACTAGTGCATGGCACCATACCCCAAATCAGTGTCATACCACCCTTATTCCAACACCCCACCCTTATACTCCCTGAAGTCCACGTACTGTATGATGATCAAACTTTAAGGGTTCATCTCATAATATCAAATAATGTCATACCATGTACCATTACATAATGAGGTAATTCAACCGATACTTGCATTTTAAATGAGCCTTTTTTTTATACAACCTCATTTTAGATGATTACAACAACTTGTATAAATATCCAACAAGTCAATATTCAATAGCATGCATTGCAACAAATGGACAATTATGTAGTTAACATGCACACATAAATCTAATTGAATTTTTAACTCTAATTTAACCATCACTTACCCTTTTTACCAATAATAGTATATGGGGTCAGTTATCACATAAAGGCAAGAAAACATACATTAATTTAGGATAACCTTCATGTTACAAACTTTCGAGATACACACAACTCCTCTAACTACATCTCAGTTAATTTTCCAATTTTTTCATCTTAACACTAAGTCATCTCTGTATCACAAAATCAATCCAACTAAGCAAGGACTAAGGCTCTCAAGTCAACCTATTAGCACTTATTCAGAGTAATCAATAATAACAAGCATAACCAACCTATTTTCATATGCATCCGATTAGCGTGCATATAGTAACAGGTCAATATTAATAAGAGTTCCTTATAGTAATTTAGGGATGCAAACTTTATTGATAGAACCCTAGTTTTTTATTTGTTTTTACTGTTCAATCTTATCACCTACAAGCCTAAGCATGAAATCTATCATCCATCTGCGTTATGCATACATTTTTTAACCGAGGTCTTCTACTCGAATTAAACCTAAAATACTTGGTGCCAATTTAATTCCTTCTTATGTTCTGTGATTTTTGGTGTGAATACCTCAAGAAAGAGTCGGGTTTTACCCCTTCCAACTATACTCCTTCTTCTCTATTGTCACAGAACCTTAAGGTAACCCTAAGGATTTTTTAGAATAAATCCGCATTCTTATTTACAACTAAAAAGGAAAAAGGGTGTTAAAAATTTGGGAGAAGGGGGGACTAATGTTTTGGCTTGCATGTCGATACCACGACACCACTATAGCGAGATGAAATTAGACGGCTTCCAAAATTTTCAACTCTAAATTTTATTTTACTAAGTCTTAATGAACCGTTTTAAAGAAATTAAATACGTTTCAGTATCGCCCTTTGGACATGATGATACTAATAATGATGAAATGAGTTGTCATAACTAGTTTGAAGTCAATAAAGTAGGACTATTAGGGCCGAATTAGTTCATCAGACAATGGAGAAGGTGAAGTGATCTTAGGAAGATTACTAACAACTCATAGAATGCAGAAATCATATCTAAATGATTGAGTTTTCCTGAAGGTTTTGCCTATGAAAGACGTTATGCACTTTGACAAAAAAGGAAAGTTTGGTCAAGATATATCTAATCTTACAGCATAACTTGAAGGATTGGTAGAGTGGCATATGAGCTTAATTTACCCACAAAGTTGGAGGAACCATAAAACACCTCATACCCACAAAAATATAACCTGTTTCACTCAAGGAACCATAAAACACCTCATCAACATAACCAGTCCACACAAGGAACTATCATAATGATCAATAAACTGTAACTCAATTCACTCAAGAAGTCATCAAACTCTCAAATAGCATGTACACGCATGCTATGGGTCTTATGGTTGTCTACTAGCAATGACCTATAGAGGACGAGCTAAGTTTATGTACCAAATAACCCAATATCTAGTGTCTGTCACCCATATACCAAACCAATATTATGCCACCCTTATTCCAAAGTCCCTACCCTTATACTCCTTGAATTCTACCAATCCTGTGATGATGGACTTTATGATTCACCTAACAATATAAATTCATGTCACATCATATACAATCACAATATGAGATAATACAACCACACTTACATTTCAAACAAGTCTTTTTAAATAATCTCATTAGGTGATTAAACAACTTGTAATACTATCCAATAAGTTAATTTACATATTATACATAACAATAAGTAGACAAATAATCTAAACACTTAGCCAAACTCAAGTTCATAATTTCATGTAAACAACAATTTTTCTTTAACACACAAAATCATAAGTATGTCCGAAGGCAAACCAACAACTTAAAATTCAGGCCTTATCAATTTATATTCATCAATTACAACTTGTCTAAAGAGAATTTCATGGCTTATCAAGCAAGCGTTAACAAGAAATATGTATCAAATTCAAGTATTCAATTTAGGACTCATTCAAACAATTGGAGTCTAAACTCTAGTTCAACATTCATAAATTCATTTAATAATGCAATCCTTCTTTATTTTTGTCAAGATCCGTAAATTTTGCTATTATCTAGTGATCCTTACATTCAAGTCATTAATAGGTTGAAGATACTACTTCATTACCCAGTTTTCAATCATTCAACTTACGATTCCAACTTTAATCATAACACCTTTACACATCTTACTTCCTAACCCTTAGCCTAACTTAAGTTTAGGATCTTAAGTTATACCACCACCTCCTCTTATCATAATCAGTTCTCATAACTATCTTTAAGTAAGAATATCCTATATTTCAAACATACAAAATATCAAATTCACCCTTTTAAGATATTCAAGATGGGTTTTATAAATTGCAAATTCACACAATTTCTATATTTTTACCCACATTCATATATTCACCTTCTAATTCATCAAGTGAGTCATACAAACACAAAACACCCATCAAGGGATCCACAGAATAACATAACAACACCCAGTTAGATCCTTGTTACATTAATTTTATATTTTATCCATCCAAACTCCATATCACAAATACAATTTCTAACCATAGTCTATTACTCATAAAACATAACTTACCTGGGAGTCAAGATCCTGCAATAAGTCAATTATACCACAAATTCTCTTTCTTTTTAATACATGTTTCTCAATGCTAAATCATCTGATAAGAAACAATTATAAGAGAAATTAATCAACTACTCTTCAAATAAATAATTTGAAAATTTAAACCTACTAGTGCTACCCTTATTAACGGTCTACAAAATTACTCAAAGGTTGATTAAGCATTAACTAGTTCTATCATACTCAACTCATCTTCATTTATTTAGTTTTATATCTAAATATCCCATTTTTATTGAATTTGAGGTCCCCAATAATTAAAATTCATGTTTTGGAATAACAAATTTGTACTAGAATTTGTTAGTTTATAATCTAGAAGAAATTCTATGTGAAAATACATCTACACACAGGTTTTTAAGATAAATTCATGAACCTAGGGTTCTAACCCACAAAAATTTCACCATAGTTCTCCATTCTAATATTCTAGAAGAAGAACAAATTAATCGATGTTAAAAAGGAGAAAATATCTTACCTCAACAAAGAATTTACATTGCAACCATGAGTAAATCAATCCTCTAAGGCTTAGAAATGAAATTTTGGAGTTTATAAACTGAAATTTGTATGAAATAGGCTTATATAATACCGCTGTATCACTATAGCGGCCTCAACTTTTTCAAAAAAAAAAAAAGTTTTTAGTAAAACGATCATAACTTTTTACTCTAATAAAAGTGGAGTAATGAATGGTTAGTGGCATTGGAAAGAAGACTCAAAGATACTTAATTTGGTCGGTATTGGTATCCACAAATATTTATATTCTAGTATGAATGATCATTTGAAATTGATCCTAGTTTAAACTTAGCTCAAAACTCAATCGGTAAGCACTTCTAATTTAACGTCGTTCTAGGGGAATTATATGACCTTAATTCATATATAATGCACTCACATACTTAAGAATTTATCATAAAACCTATGAAAAATTAGATTATTATACCCATACTACAGATATTTTTAGTAATGACAGAACATGTCATTACAATTATCTCTTTTAAGGGGCATTGAACAACAAATTAATTTTCTGCTGGATTCTCAAATTCCAAATAAACTAGACAATAGATTCAACCTAGAAGAGACAAAGGAGATACAAAACAAATTAAAAGAGCTCCTTGAAAAGGACCTATTCAAAGAGAGCCTAAGACCATCTGTCGTATCGATCATTCTTGTTTCCAAAAAGGATGACACTTGGAGGTGCGTATTAATTGTCAACCCATATTGGATAAGCTACCTAGCTCAAGTGTGTTTTTAAAGATTGATCTTTGAAGTGTTTACACCAGATTCTCTTAAAATTGGGTGATTAATGGAAGACGACCTTCAAAATAAAGTTTTGTGTTATATGAATAATTGTGATACCATTTGGTTTGACTAATGCCCCAAGAACATTTATGAGGTTGATGAACCATGTCTTGAAATCCTTCATCAACAAGTTTGTGGTAGTGTATTTGATGACATCCTATTATATAGAAAGATAATTGAAGAGCATGTGGTCCATTTGCAACAAGTATTTAATATCTTGCTATGGGATTGGTTGTTTGCTAATTGAAAAAATGTTATTTTTATGTTGAGAATGTAGTATTCTAGGGTTTTGTGGTTAGTGAAAATGGTGTAGAAGTTGATGAAGAGATAGTGGAATCAATTAGAACTTGGCCTAGCTTAACTAATGCAACCAAAGTGATGAGTTTCTATGGGTTGACAAGTTTTTACCGGCACTTTGTGAAGGATTTTAGTACTATGTTCAATTGTCGATAGTGAAACCCTTACCAAATATATCTTGCAATCGCTTCTTCAGTTTCTTCAACTTAGCTGGGGCCATCCTATAAGGAGGAACAAAATGGGATTTTGCCCAACTACATATCAATGGTAAAATTAATATTTTAATATGAAGAAATATTAGGAAAGTCCTTTGAAACATAACCTTGATCTTTCTAACAACTCAAACAGAATCAAAGGGAGGTAGTGAAGCAACACTAGTATTGTGAACATAGGCCAAATCGGGAAAACAACCCTTTTCTACCATGCGACAAGAATGTAGAAAAGATATGATCCCCTTTAAACATCAACTAGGAGTACCCTTCTATGTTAATATTGGGATACCTAAATTATATACAGTCATAGTTTTGGCAAAGGAATCCAAAATCACATGATAAGGAGCTATACAATCCATACCCAAGACAACTTCAAAATCAACCATATCTAGAAGAATCAAGTTTATCCAGGTTTTACACCTTACAAAGGTCACTACAAATAATTGGTACAACTAATACACCACTAAAGAATCACTTGTGGAGGTAGAAACATGAATAGGCATAATAAGGCACTCATATGTAACATTAAAACTAGTAGCAAAATAAGTAAACACATACAAAAATACCCAAGGTTAAATAACACAGAAGCAGAACAGTGGAAAACTAGAATGATACCTATGATAACTGCATCAAAGGCCTCTACCTTAAGTTTCCTAAGTATAACATAATATTGACTATGCCACTCCCAAACTAAGTAACCATGCACCCACTACCACAAGCTCCTTGAACTCCATGCCGAGCACCTCTAGAACTACTCGTGATGCCTAGTGATCTACCTCTAACAACAGATCTAGGAGTAGGACAAAGATAAAGCTAAAAATCCTACTGGGCAAAACCCAATACATATTGAGAAAACTCCCTCACATAATGACCAAAGCTCATCATATACGTAAAACTCTCTACTACCCGACTTACACTAAGAGGACCAAGAAAAGATAGAACACCCTTTATGCCCTGATGAACCAAAATAGGAACCTCTACCAGAATGACCTCAACCCTAGCTAGCTAAAGACTCATAAACCACAGACCTGCTACCCGAACTCTATAAGGTTGCCTAAACTAGTCTGCCATGGTAATAGTGAGAATCTCTACTAGAGAAATCCCTACCTCAAGATGAATGCCCACTAAACTCACCCTGTTGGCGTACTTTCTTAGCACCACCACCCTGAGTACCTTGGAGAATCAACTTAATCAACTTAGCATGTCTACCATACTATGGAAAAAACCATCTGAAACTACAAGCTGAGTTATCACTAACTAATAATAACCTACCAAACCTTTAAAAACTTCTTGATCCTCTCAAACTCAACAGAAATACTGGGTGGCATATATGAATAATGTAGGAAGACATGCTTATAATCTAAAAGAATTTGGAACCTACTCTAAGTAATCGAACTCATATCATATTTGATCCCTCATACTGTAGGGCACGAACCTATCTCAAAAGCCTAAAAAAGTTGGGTCCATATCATAACAGGAGAACCAATGATATACTACTAGAAAAAGACCTCTACCACTATCTAGCCATTCCATTCAACTGGTAAGTAGTGTAGGCAACACCATGGGACTTAAGGGATTAAAGGTTATGCAACCTCTCCTAGAAATCAAGCAAAAACTCTTAAACATCCTCACCAATAGCACCATTAAACTTGAGAGGAGCTAACTGAATGAATTTCTCAATCTTTTATGATCATCATAAGACATTACAAGACAAGAAGTAATAGTAGGAACAACAAGTTTAGTAGGCAAAGTATCAATACATAGGAGTACCACACCAACTGGTTGTACCCCTAGAGTCAATAAAACCATAAGTTAGAGCCTACCCTGAAGGCTAAATACCTCTTATAATCTGTGAATCACTTGGTAAAATACCTATTTAGGGAATGCTATCTAGACGACTCAAAAGATGAATCAACAAATCCCACAAAACTTGGGTCCATAATAGAACCCTTAGGGGCCTAAGTTGGTCCCACATCCTATGGTTGATAATCCTTATCATCATAATAAATCTCAACTTTGGGAAAGGTTGTTATAAATTATACTCTAGCCTGAGTGGCTTCTCATGCCCGACCTTTACCTCTGGCTTGGAATGACTCTGGCCTCACCCCCTGACTGGGGCTCCAATAGCAGGTGCTGGCTAAGAATACTCAATATCTCTAGATTTAATTCTCACCATCTATGTATAAAAGAATAAAATACAAGTTTAGAATATTGTGCATGAATAACCCACAGAATAATAAATCAATTTAGAGAAGTTTTCTTAAATATACCCTATAACCTACCGAATATAGGTACGAAGGTCAACGCATCGATTTATGAGACTCTATTAGACATCCTGCTCTCTTACTTATGAGATCGATGAACCTAGTGCTCTGATACCAATATGTCATGACCAAAAGTTGAGGTCGTGATGACACCTACCCTTACCCAACATTGGTAGGTAAGCCAAGAATTCACAATAGAATAGAAAGATCAAAGTAGGAAAGAAATAAAATAAATATGAGACTTTTAGAATAAAGATATGCCATAATCCTCGTAAAGATGGAATATCCTAAAGAAATACAATCAGTCCTCAAAACCTGGTGTCATGAGTGTGAAAATCATCTAATAAAATATTGAAATATAAAATACATGAATCTATCTCTAATAATTAGTAAAGATAAGATAAGATAAGATGAGGTCTGAAATTTGCCCTGAATTTTAGAGCTCACCAGTTGCTCAAAAATTAGCCACTCACTACATAAATCAGCCATTATGTGTCATACTCATATTGGGATCTACACCAAAAGAGCATAAAAGTAGGAGTGAGTATGGTCAATGTGTACTTAGTAGGTATCATAAGCCAACAAAGTAAAATAGAAAACTAAGCAACTAAATAATAATATGATCACACTTCCACCTGTATACATAAAAATTTCTAAATAGTAGCTCACAATGTATCTCCTAACAATTACATTTAGAAGATTCATTATAAGAATAACTATGTATGAATATATAAGAAAAATCTAAATACATAGAAACAAACACATAAATGAGGCACAAATGATGTAATGCAATGAAATAATGGTGGAATGATGTTGTTAAATATATCACATGGCTCTCATATATACTTCAGAGATAAAACTTTTAAGATAGGACCCATAAGGGGTTCGCAACCCATATCCTTTTACAATCTCAATCTCATATCTCAATCACCTTGTTGGATCCTTTCTTGATCAAGAATTTTGTAAAGTATTTTATTTTTTCAAAATCAATATTTCTCAGTGGTATAATCTCATGATATGCATAGATGAAATAAGGATGTAATTCTCACAATCATTTGGTGTGAAGATAATAATCAATTTAATAAGGTGTAGAAAAGCTCAAAATTAACTCAATATGTCAATTATTCATGATATAAGTCATTGCATGACACCAGTAAAATAAATAGTCATGCAAGCCATTAATTATATCAATTTAAACCCTAAATTGGTATCACTCCAACACTTCAATTCATGCTTTTTTCTCTCTTTGTTCTTTAAAATTTTAAGAAAATGGAAAAAAATGAGCGAAGAAGATTAAATAAGCAAATCAATGTCTCCCCCTAGCCAAAATTAAAAGCAGCGATAGAAAAGCATTGAAAAAAGTTGGCGGTGGCTCAAAGCTTTGCATCTGATACATACCTATTCTAGTGAAATGGGTGAGGTAGGTATGTAATGAAAAATTTTGTTGGGTATGAGATCTGTATTTATGGTGTCTAATGATCTTCAAAAAATATTTCTTTTGCTACAAAATAAAAAGAGGTTGTGCCTCAAATTGACAATAAAACTAATAGGCTTGTCATTGTTAAAATATACCGGGGTATAAAATAGGTTTGTATGTTAATTTTATCAATATGGAAAATTAAATTTTTCTATAAAGGTAGCAAATTTGGAAATCTTGGTCTTTGTTATAGTGGGCAATTTAGCAAAAAGTGACAAAAGAGTTTGAAAGTGAGGTGTAGGTGACTCAAGTTTTAATAATTGAATGTAGGTGACAACTACTTTATTAGTGATTAAGAAAGTTGGAAAAATTTGAAAATAACACATAAGTTTTTTAATTTACACTTTGATTCAAATGCTGACCTAATATAACTAGAAACGGAGGGAATAAAAATGCACATTTTCTCTCTCTTCTCATTATTGTTATTTTCTCTCTCTTCACCATATTTGTTGTTCATTGCTACTACTGCTTTATTCATCATCTTCTTCTTCATTATCATTATCTTCTTTTTCATTGTCATCACCATCTTCTTCTTATTTACTATTGTTGTTGTTTTTACCGGTACTTCTGCTACTTGACCAATTTTTTAGGTCAAATTTAGTTTCATACATCACTTTAGCATTACTTCATAGACGATGTTGGTAAGTAAAATTATGATTTTTAGTTGAATTTATCATCTGGGTACACTACTACTGTGTTGTTTCTAAAACAATGGATAGAACCCAAACACAAATCCAACATAAGAGCCATTTGTTTTAATAGATCACTCATTTGTTGCGTCAGGTGAGTCATATATTGCAATGGAAGACTCATTTATTAAATACATGTTTATGGTTCTATAGTGTCATAACATGAATTGAACAGATTGTTCATCTTTTGAAACAGATGAGTTATCTGCTGCAATAGAGAAGTCATATGTTGAACTAGATTAGTCACCTGTTACAATAGAACTTAAAGTTGATTTCAGCAGATGCGTCATCTGATGAAATGGGTGAGCAATCTATTATGACAAGTTAGTGATCTTTTGCAACAAGTGACTTATCTGTTAGAATCAACTTCAAAGATTCTGTAGTACATCCCAATAGGTGATTCATATAATGCAATAGATGTATAGTATATTCATCGAAGAATAATTACCATTAATAAAAAACAAATGCTCTGTATGTAAGAACGTTGGCCACAAAAAAACTACATGCTCGGATCGTAATCCACCATGATCGTTGTAATAGTAAAACTTGTGTTGTTTTTTGTTATGGACTTTGATATTCTTAACTCATTGTTGTGAACGTAAATGTTATTATTTATTATATAAAATATATTTTTTATTAACTTGTACATTAATAAAAACAGGAAAAATAGAAGCTAAATACAACAGACCATAAAATTATTTTAAGCAGACTGCCCATCTTTGTAACAGATGGATATTTACTGGAAGAACACAATACAATTCATAAAACTTGAATATTTTTCTCCAATAGATGATCAATCTATTGCAACAGACGGGTAATCTGTTGGGGCAACATAATACAGTTTTTGCCCCAACTCAATTGATGACCAATCCATTTTAATAGATGGTCCATTTGTTGAAAGAACTCAAAACTCTTGCTATTGCTATGGGATTTAAAATTGTTCCTTACGTCCAACCTTCGACATGTTTGTTGAGAAGAAGAAATAGACAGAATAAAAATTAAATAAGAATTAAAAAGTCAAACTCGACCAAACATAAATTTTTTATTAAACAAAAACAAAATACATTAGGTAGGTAGATCCGATATAGAAAGATAAAAATACATACGTTAAAAGAAAAAATATCACCTAATTATTATTATCATTATTATTATTGTAATACCCCAAAAAAAATCCAAACTAATATTAGAGCCATGTACCAAGATCATGCATAGTACATCATGCTTATTTTATAGTATTATGAGTAGGTTAGATGTATATTAAGGCTTCAAATAACTCTCATCTATCAGACGAATCAAAACATTCCTTACCGATTGAATTCTTGAGAAGGATATTGGTATAGTAAACTTCAAACGAGCATATCTCTCATTATACTTGGAATTTTTAAGCTCATGGCCTATCAACATATAGATAATTGAATTAGATTTCCAACAATACCAATTTTGCCTCAATACAATATCGGAGCAAAGAGTTATTCCTATTTTACTCCAGCATGTCAGGGTGAAAATAGTGTGAAGACATTCGTGGTAGCTTACCACATTTGTGACCCCCTATCATGAAGGTAGTCAGCCTTAGGCAGAAACCAGCTCCTAAGTGACGACATTCATGGTATATTACCACATTTATGATGGTCTATCATGAAGTTCGTCAGCCTTAGGCAGAAACCAACTCCTAAGTGACGACATTCGTGGTAGCTTACCACATTTGTGACGCCCTATCACAAAGGTCGTCATCCTTAGGCAGAAACCATCTCCTAAGTGACAACATTTGTGGTAGCTTATCATATTTGTGATGCCCTATCACGAAGGTTGTCAGCCTTAGGCAGAAACCAGCTCCTAAGTGATGACATTCGTGGTAGCTTACCACATTTTTGATGCCTTATCACAAATATCGTCAGACTTAGACAAAAACCATCAATTCCATCTCATGTGTGACAACATTTTTGATGGCTTGTCACATTTTTGATGCCTTGTCACAAATGTCGTCAGCTATGATTTTCAGCAACTAGGAATTTATTTCATAAGGGTATTTTGGTCTTTTTCTTCACCTTTCATGACATATAACCCTAAAGAGGCATAATTTTTCCTATTTTTCTTCAGTTAAGCATCTTAAAAACCCTCTCTTACACTCTCAACCACAAAATTATGGTTTTCTCTCAATATCATCTCCTCAAGAGAAAGCCTAAGGAATTCTTCAAGAACCTTCAAAAACATTAGATCTCTTTCAAGATTCAATCACTAAGGTATGCGCAGTGTTCATCTATGGATCCAGTCCGTTCATAGAGCTCAAGAACTATGTTTTAAATATTATTTTGTAAGCTTTTGGGGTGATATGAGTATGTACATATTGACGATTGTTGTTTAAGTTTCAATGTGATGTCTAAAGGTGTTTTCATGGAATATATATGTTTGTTAATTGAAAACCATGAACTTTAAGTGGTTTAATATGGTGAAAGTATGAAACTCACCTATCCCTTAAAAAATACATGCAAGGTGTTTGATAAAATGCTTAGGATGCTAGAAATTCATGTTTGTATGGTTCTATGATGTCTAAATGACAAGTACATGTTAGCTATATAATTCAATATGAATCCCATGATTTTCATGTGTTGCTATTGTGTTGGTATGAAGCATGTAAGATAATGGAAATATACAATATGTACACAAAATATATCCATGCATTCCCTACAATGTTTAAGTTGTTGAATAACTATATAAAATATGATATCCCCTACTTATGATATTATGAATTATGGACTCAAATCTTGTGATCAAGTCATATCATGTGTGTCAGTTTCCTTCTATCAAGTCCTGGGGGTATTCGTATCCTAAAACTATAGATGTGTGCCCAGAGCCATGTCATGTTTTATGGTATACAAAATCAAGCCATGATTCAGTAGAATTCAGTCAGTCATGTGACTCAGGAAACCTCATGGTCTCAGTCAGTTATCAGATATCAGTAGTATTTCGTCAGTCAACGGAATTCAGTAAGTCCCACTTACGTACAATCAGTTAAATCATGTTCAGTCGCTTAAGATGGGAGTAGGAGTTAGCACCGAGTGAACCCGAGGATGGGTACTCACCTGTATATGAGGGTGTGATTCTTAGCAGTCATCCTTGCATTTTAGAACTATATAGCCAGCATAGGTTGAGACATCGCAACCTGTTATATGAAGGTAGATGAGGTGGCTTAACCTGTTATATGAGGGTTCCTACCATTCTCTCTAGAGTTACATGTTGTATGAGGGTTGCTTACATGTTGTCCTTACCAGTGGTGCGGTATTGACACCCTTTTAGTTAGGGCAGAGATTGGACCCCATCTTAGCCATAATGGCACATATGGGGCATGTCAGTTAAAGAACTACCTTCCACAGTTTCAGACTCAGTCTCAGTAAAAGAACTCAGATAGGTCTTCAGATATCAGTATACCAGGACTGTTAGATATAGTCAAATTTAGTTATAGTGTGGAACTCAGATAGTTCAATCAGATTTAAAATTGTCAGATACAGTCGCCCATGTTATCAAAACTATAGTTTCAGCCATGTCAGTTATTAGTAAACCATGTATTAGCGTACAGATCTAGCTATCACGTACTCACAACCTTAGTTACTATGTGTGTATGTTTACACTCTCACGTTCATATCAATCAATTAGTTAGCATTATTCATGCATGTAAACCCTTTTGTATTAGCCTGCCTCACTCATATACTCAGTACTCTAGTTGTACTAATGTATTTGCGCTATGGTGCTTTCTTTAATGTTACACCATAGGTTCAGAGACACGAGCTCCAGATCAGCACTAGCATCCAGCCGCAGAGTTGTAGTGAGTCTTCATCCATTCGAGGGCGATATTATTGTATTTCATTTATTATTTCAGCTTAGTTTTGCTAAACGGAGTTAGTTGGAGACATATTCTTTTAACTCCTTATTCAGATAGTACTTAGAGGCTTTCATATTCAGTATTCAGACTTATGTTCAAATTTGATTCAGTTTTCAGCTGTTTTTGGTATCTTTCACCCATATGGATATTATGTTTTGATAGATTCTTTATTCAGTTGAACCTTATGGCCTACGTGTTCATGTTTAATTCATTATTACGTTATATACGTAGTGTACATGTACATATATCAGTCATAGGTTAGCTTGTGATCCTTAGGGGTCATAAGCACCGTGTAGCATTCTAATTCAGAAAATTGTGGAGTTACAAACTTGGTATCAGTGGCTAAGGTTCAATAGAGTCCTAGGAAGTCTGAAAGCTGCATCTAGTAGAGTCTTGTACATGGGTGTGTTGCGCGCCACATTTATGTACAAAAGGCTATAAGATGTTTGAGGAACGGTTCCCTTTCTTCAGTATTTATATCGTGATAGTAAATATAATTTCAAGTCAGTCTCTCAGTCTAATCCTCTCTTCTCTTATTTTAGAAACATGCCTCTAAAGAGAAGAAATCAGCCAGCTCCTCATCCCGAAGATCCTTTGGGGGAACATGTTTCTCATGCAGAGTTCAAGACCGTATTTACCACTCTTGCTCAATCTGTAGCTGCCCAGAATGAATGACCAGCAGTTGTTTTGGCCAACCCAGTGGCCAATTCAGCAGCAGCTAGGATTCAGGACTTCACCCGAATGAACCCTCCTTCCTTCCTTGGGTCTAAGCCAAACAAGGATCCTCAGGAATTCGTTGACCAAGTACAGAAGGTCATTGATATCATGGGAGTCACTTCTTCTTAGAGTTCCGAGTTAGCCGTATACCAATTACAGGATGTCGCTCACACTTGGTACAAGCAGTGATTAGCAAAAAGGTTAGAGAATGCAGGTCCTGTTGAGTGGGAAGAATTTTTCACGGCTTTCTTAGATAGATTTCTTCCCCAAGAGCTGAGAGAGGCCAAAGTTCTTGAGTTCATCAATCTCAGGCAAGGAAATATGATAGTTAGAGAGTATTCTCTTGATTTACTCAGCTAGGGAGAGGCAGAACAAGAGAGAAAGAGCAGGCAGTTTTAGTTTTGCTCAACCCAAATTAGAGGGAGGAAATCATTCGCAGTTTTATCCTAAGTCAGCAGTTCCAGCCCCTTCCTCCACTAGTGACCCAGTGCCAAAGTTTAGGGATGACAACAGAGATAGAGCACCAGGCTCTAAATCTCAAAGCAGTGTTAGCAGTGCCCGCACTTATCCTCAGTGTCAGACCTATGATAAGCACCATCAGGGTGTGTGTAGAGCGGTTCAAGGCATTTATTTTGGTTATGGAAAGCCAAGCCACAGAGTTAAGGACTGTCCTTAGCCAGGTCCTCAAGGTCAGCAGAATCATTCCACAGCTCAGTCCGATCAGCCAAACCTGCAGGGTGCCACTTCTAGTACTACTAGTGGGCAACGGCCAAACAAACTCTATGCTCTTCAGACCCGACAGGATCAGGAAAGTTCTCCTGATGTCGTTAATGGTACGTTATAGATTTTCTATGTTCATGTTTATGCTTTGCTAGAACCAGGTGCATCCTTGTCTTTTGTCACTCCATACATAGTAGGCGATTTTGGAATCATTCCCAAAATTTTAGCAGAGCCCTTTTCAGTATCTACCCCAGTGGGTAAAACCATCATGCTCGGTGGGTATACAGGAACTGCTTGATTATGATATTTCAAAAATCCACGTCAGTAGATTTAGTCGAGTTAGAGATGACTAATTTTGATGTCATTCTTGACATGGATTGGTTTCATTCCTGCTATCCCATAGTCGACTGTAGAGACAGGATAGTTCAGTTTCAGTTCCCGAATGAGCCCGTCCTAAAGTGGAAGGGTAGAACTTTGTCTTTCAGGGGTCAGCTTATTTCCTACCTTCGGGCAAGGAAAATGATTTCTAAGGGGTGTGTGTATCATCTCGTGCATGTTAAGGATTCCAGTTCCAAATCTCCCAGTCTCGAATCAGTCCCAGTGGTTAGTAAATATTCAGATATCTTTCCCAAAGATCTTTCAGGCATTTTGTCTGAAAGGGTAATAGACTTTGGTATAGACCTTCTCCCATATACTCAGCCTATTTCTATTCCGCTATACAGAATGGCACCAGTAGAACTCAAGGAACTGAAAGATCAGTTGAAGGATCTCTTAGATAAGGGATTCATCAGGCCTAGTGTATCCCCATGGGGTGCGCCAGTCTTATTCGTGCACAAGAAAGACGGTTCTCTTAGAATGTGTATTGATTACCGTCAGCTCAACAAAGTCACAGTTAAGAACAGGTATCCGCTACCTAGGATAGATGACTTGTTTGACCAACTTTAGGGTGCCAGTTATTTCTCCAAGATAGACCTCAGATCAGGCTATATCAGCTCAGAGTTAGAGAATGTGACTTTTCAAAGACAGCTTTTCATACTAGGTATGGTCACTTTGAATTTTTAGTCATGTCCTTTGGTCTTACCAATGCCCCTGCAGCTTTCATGGACTTGATGAACTGGGTGTTCAAGCAGTACTTGGACACATACATCATAGTTTTCATAGATGATATTCTGGTCTATTCTCGCACAGAGCGTGATCATTCAGACCATCTCATAATTGCTCATCAGACCCTTAGGGATCACTAGTTGTTCGCCAAGTTCAGTAAGTGCAAATTTTGGCTAAGATCAGTAGCATTCCTCGGCCACATTATTTTCGGTGATGGCATTGGAGTAGATCCTCAGAAAACCAAAGCGGTAAGAAACTGGCCTCGCCCTATCTCTCCATCAGATATCAGAAGTTTCTTGGGTTTGGCTGGCTATTACCGACAGTTTGTTGAGGTATTTTCTTCTATTGTATCTCCTATGTCCAGATTGACTCAGAAGAAAGTCAAGTTTTAGTGGTCAGAACCTTGCAAGAAGAGTTTTTAGGAGTTGAAGACTCGAATTACCTCAGCTCCAATTTTAGCACTTCCCCAGGGTTCCGATGGATTCGTAGTATATTGTGATGCATCCAGAGTAGGTTTAGGTTGTGTTCTCATGCTGCATGGTAGAGTCATAGCCTACGCCTCCATACAGTTAAATCCCCATGAGAAGAATTATCCTACTCATGACCTTGAGTTAGCAGCAGTTGTCTTTGCCTTAAAGATTTGGAGGCATTATCTATACGGTGTTCATGTAGACGTCTTCACAGATCATAAGAGCCTTCAGTATGTCTTTTCCCAGAAAGATCTCAATATTCGTCAGAGAAGGTGGTTAGAGATCTTGGGGATTATGACATGAGTGTCCTTTATTATCCTGGCAAGGCCAATGTAGTGGCCGACGCACTCAGTAGACTGTCCATGGGTAGTGTTTCCCATGTTGAGGATCGTAAGAAGAAATTAGCTCAGGATATTCATCATTTTGCCAGACTAGGTGTTTGCTTATTCGACTCTTCATAGGGTGGTGAATGTATTCCGAGTAGTTCAAAGTCATCTCTAGTTTCCGAGGTGAAAGAGAAGCAAGACAGGGATCCTAGCTTTGTCAA
Source organism: Capsicum baccatum var. pendulum (assembly GCA_030864225.1). Lineage (NCBI taxonomy): Eukaryota > Viridiplantae > Streptophyta > Magnoliopsida > Solanales > Solanaceae > Capsicum > Capsicum baccatum. The sequence goes on along the minus strand of CM061554.1, from coordinate 26,956,804 downwards.
GCTAAAAGAGTCAGTTCAGAGTCAAAAAGTAGAGGTTTTCTCCCAAGGGGGAGATGGTGTTCTTCATTGTCAGGGTCGTCTGTGTGTTCTCGATGTAGATGACTTGAGGCAGTGAATTCTTGCAGAAGCGCATGGTACACGATACTCTATTCATCCAAGGGCCACTAAGATGTACCGTGACTTATGGGAGATCTATTGATGGAGTGGGATGAAAAGGGACATTGTGGAGTTTATGGCTAAGTGCTCTACATGTCAGCAGGTTAAGATAGAGCATCAAAAACCTAGTGGTTCCATACAGGAGTTCACTATTTCTACTTGGAAGTAGGAAATAGTGAACATGGACTTCATGACGGGTTTTCCTAGAACACGTCATTAGCATGATTCAGTTTGAGTCATTGTAGATAGAATGACCAAGTCAGCTCATTTCCTTTCAGTTCGTACCTCTTACTCAGCCGAGGATTATACCAAACTCTATATCAGGGAGTTGGTCAGATTAAACGGTGTTCCACTATCTATCATCTCAGACAGAGGTATCCAGTTCACCTTTTACTTCTGGAAAGCATTCCAAAAGAGTCTTGGTACCCAAGTTCATCTTAGTACAACATTTTATCCTCAGACAGATGGTCAAGCAGAAAGGACCATTCAGACTCTAGAAGATATGCTAAGGGCGTGTGCAATTGATTTTAAGGGAAGATGAGATGACCACTTGCCTTTGATTGAGTTCGCATATAACAACAGTTATCACTCTAGTATTCAGATGGCTTCATTTGAAGCTCTCTATGGTAGGAGATGTAGGTCTCCAATCGGTTGGTTCGAAGTTAGTGAGACCATAGTCATAGGTCCTAACTTAGTATTAGATGCCTTAGAGAAAGTTCAGTTGATCAGAGAAAGACTTGGGGCTGCTCAGAGCCGACAGAAGTCTTATGCGGATGTTCGTAGAAAGGATCTCGAATTCTACATCGATGACCATGTATATCTTAAGATCTCTCCCATGAAGGGAGTAGAGAGATTCGAAAAGAAGGAAAAGCTCAGTCCCCGATATGTCGGTCCCTTCAGGATTCTCATTTGCTTCGTCAAGGTAGCCTATGAGCTAGAATTGCCTGTAGATCTAGCCTTAGTTCATCCAGTCTTCCATGTATCTTTGCTCAAGAAGTACATAGGTGACCCAGCAGTTGTAGTACCTATTCAGAGTGTTGACATTTAGAATAGCCTCTCTTATAAAGAGATTCCAATCGAAATCCTCAACTATCAGACTCGTAGGCTGAGGAACAAAGAAGTCCCTCTAGTCAAGGTTTTTTGGCGGAATCAGTCCATGGAGGGAGCTACTTGGGAAGCAAAAGCAGATATGCGAACCAAGTACCCTCATCTTTTCTCCACTAATTTAGACTTAGCTCGAGGTAACCATTTTCCTTAAGCTTATTCAGTTATATGTTCGAAATTCCAGTATAAAATTGGTATCAAGTATCAGTGCATAGCTTATCATGCATTCATGAGTTCAGCTTATGAGTCATGCATCAGATATGCTTGTTCAGTTGGGCTATATTCAGTTTTGAATTCAATTCAGTCCTAAAATCATGTGCCAGTTGAGCATGATCAGTGTATGCATTGTTTTATCTTATCTCCCCTCTCAAGGAGTCATCATTCGAGGACGAATGTTTCCAAGGGGGAGATATTGTAATACCATAAAAAAATCCAAACCAATATTAGAGCCATTTACCAAGCTCATGCATAGTACATCATGGTTATTTTATAGTTTTATGAGTAGGTTAGATGTATATTAAGACTTTAAATAACTCCCAGCAATCAGACGAATCAAAATATTTTTTACCGATTGAATTCTTGATAAAGATATTGGTATAGCCAACTTCAAACGAGTATATCTCTCATTATACTTGGAATTTTTGAGCTCATAAACTATCAATAGATAGATAATTGAATTATCTTTCCAACGATACCAATTTTTCCTCAATTCGATATCGGAGAAAAGAGTTATTCCTATTTTACTCCAGCATATCAGGCTAGAAACAGTATGACGACATTCATGGTAGCTTACCACATTTGTGACGCCCTATCACGAAGGTCGTCAGACTTAGTCATAAACCAGATCCTAAGTGACGAATTCGTGGTAGCTTACCACATATGTGACGCCCTATCACGAAGGTCGTCAACCTTAGGCAGAAACTAGCTCCTAAGTGACGACATTCGTGGTAGCTTACCACATTTGTGATTCCCTATCACGAAGGTCATCAGCCTTAGGCAGATACCATCTTCTAAGTGATGACATTCGTGGTAGCTTACCACATTTTTGATGCCTTGTCACAAATGTCGTCAGACTTAGGCAAAAACCATCAATTCCAGCTCCTGTGTGATGACATTTTTGATGGCTTGTCACATTTTCGACGCCTTGTCACAAATGTCATCAGCTATGATTTTCAGAAACTGGGATTTTATTTCATAAAGGTATTTTGGTCTTTTCCTTCACCTTCCATGACTTATAACCCTAAAGAGGTGTAATTTTTTCAATTTTCCTTCAGTTAAGCATCTTAAAAACCCTCTCTTACACTTTCAACCACAAGATTAGGTTTTTCTCTCAAGATCGTCTCCTCAAGAGCAAGCGTAAGTAATTCTTCAAGAACCTTCAGAAACATTAGATCTCTTTCAAGATTCAATCACTAAGGTATGCGTAGTATTCATCTATGGATCCAATCCGTTCATAGAGCTCAAGAACCATGTTTTAAATATTATTTTGTGAACTCTTGTGGTGATATGCGTATGTACATGTTGACGATTGTTGTTTAAGTTTCAATATGATGTCTAAAGGTGTTTTCATGGAATATATATGTTTGTTAATTGAAAACCATGAACTTTAGGTGGTTTAATATGGTGCAAGTATGAAACTCACCTATGCCTTAAAGAATGCATGCAAGGTGTTTGATAAAATGCTTAGGATGCTAGAAATTCATGTTTGTATGGTTCTATGATGTCTAAATGACAAGTCCTTGTTAGCTATATACTTCAATATGAATCCCATGCTTTTCATGTGTTGCTATTGTGATGGTATGAAGCATGTAAGATAATGGAGATATACAATATGTACATGAAATATATTCATGCATTCCCTACAATATTTAAGATGTTGAATAACTATATGAAATATGATATCCCCTACTTATGATATTATAAATTATGGACTCAAATCTTGTGATCAAGTCATGTCATGTGTGTCAGTTTCCTTCTATCGAGTCCTGGGGGTATTCGTACCCGAAAACTATAGTTGTATGCCTAGAGCCATGTCATGTTTCACGATATACAAAATCAAGCTATGATTCAGTAGAATTCAGTCAATCATGTGACTCAGGAAACCTCATGGTCTCAGTCAGTTATCAGATATCAGTAGTATTCTGTCAGTCAATGGAATTCAGTAAGTTCCACTTACGTACAATCAGTTAAATCATGTTCAGTCTCTTCAGATGGGATTAGGAGTTAGCACCGAGTGAACCCAAGGATAGGAAATCACCTCTATATGAGGGTGTGATTCTTAGAAGTCATCCTTGCATTCCAGAACTATATAGCCAACATAGGTTGAGATATCGCATCTTGTTATATGAGGGTAGATGAGGTAGCTTAACCTATTATATGAGGGTTCCCACCATTCTCACTAGATTTACCTATTATATGAGGGTTGCTCACATGTTGTCCTTACCAGTGGTGTGGTATTGACACCCTTCCAGTTAGGGCAGAGATTGGACCCCGTCTTAGCCATAATGGCACATATGGGGCATGTCAGTTAAACAACTACCTCCCACAGTTTTAGACTTAGTCTCAGTAAAAGAACTCAGATAGGTCTTCAGATATCAGTATACCAGGACTATCAGATACAGTCAAATTCAGTTATAGAGTGGAACTCGGATAGTTCCATCAGATTTAAGACTGTCAGATACAGTTGCCCATATTATTAGAACTACAGTTTCAGCCATGTCAGTTATTAGTAAACCATGTATTATTGTACAGATCTAGCTATTATGTACTCACAACCTTAGTTACTATGTTTGTATGTTTACACTCTCACGTTCATATCAGTCAATCAGTTAGCATTGTTCATGCATGTAAATCCTTTTGTATTAGCCTGCCTCACTCGTATACTCAGTACTCTAGTTGTACTGACGTATTTGCACTATGGTTCTTTCTTTAATGTTACACCATAGGTTCAGAGACACGAGCTCCAGATCAGCAGTAGCATCCAGCCGCAGAGTTGCAGTGAGTCTTCATCTATTCGAGGGCGATATTATTTTATTTCATTTATTATTTCAGCTTAGTTTTGCTAGACGGAGTTAGTTGGAGACATGTTCCTTCAACTCCTTATTCAGATAATACTTAGAGGCTTTCAAATTCAATATTCAGACTTATGTTCAGATTTGATTCAGTTTTCAGCTATTTTGGGTATCTTTCACTCATATGGTATTATGTCTTGACAGATTCTTTATTCAGTTGAACCTTATGGCCTACATGTTCATGTTTTCCACATTATTACATTATATATGCTGTGTACAGGTACAAATATCAGTCATGGGTTAGCTTGTGATCCTTTGGGGTCATAAGCACCGTGTAGCATTCCGATTCAGAAAATCAGGGTGTTACAATTATTGTTGTTGTTGTTGTTGTTATTATTATTATTATTATTATTATTATTAATATTCTTAGCCGGACAATCGTCAACCGACAGCAGCAAGGCACTCCTCAGCTTGTGAATCTCTCAGAGCATCCTTGCTCTCACGGCGGTCAACACCCATTGGAGTTCATTAACCTGTCTCTGAAATTCTCGCATGGTGTCGCATAGAATAGCAGTGTCTTAAACAGGATCAGCCATATCTAGAACACATATGAATTGATAAAAAGCGTAAACACAAAAGTAAAGAAAGGAGTCCAAATATAATACAATCTATTCTACCAACTTACAGATTTACACATACAAAAAGAGCCATACATAAATGAGAACGAAATCTGGTATTTGAAGAGAAGTGGTGGAAGATGTAACATGAAAGATAAAATGCAAAAAATAAATAAAGTGGAGTAGAATGAACAAGTATGGAGGGATCGAATTATAGAGGATTGAATCTGAATGTGGTAGGCAAAAAGTCACAACTATTCACCTCATTCATTAAATATAACTGGTGACGTTTCGATTATTGTGAAAAGTCATAATTAAATCTGACTGATGACTTTTTTATTATTGAGAAAAATCATGTCTTTTAAGCTTTCCAATAATATAATCATTTTTATTGAATTGTGGAAACTCTTGCATCTATCTATTGCAATATATGATCCATCTGTCGCAACAAATTAACCATTTGTTGCAGCATATGGTCTATTTATTGTAACGCTCAATATCTACCTCCAGACGCCGACATGTTGAGAATAAGAAATAGATAAAATAAAAAATAAATAAGAATTAAAAGCCAAAGTCGACCAAACATACATAGATTTTTGAATCCATTATATACAAATATATAATAAAAAACAAAACATACATTAGGTTCCTCCGTTAGGTAGATCTGATAGAATAAAACAAAATACAAACGCTAAAAGAAAAAAACACTACCTAATTATTATTATTATTATTATTATTATTAATGTCAACTGGCCAATTGTCATCCGACAGTAGCAGAGCCCTCCCCAGTCTTGCTCTCATGATGTCCAACTCCCATTGGAGTTCATGAATCTTCCTGTCAAGTTCTCGTAAGGAGTAGTACAGAATCACCTAGTACAAATCTAGATCAACCATATCTAGAAGTGGAGTAGACGGAAGGAGTAAGGAGGGACCTATTTATAGAGGATTGAATTTGAATGGGTTAGTCAAAAAGTCACGATAATTCACCTCTTTTTTAATAATTACATCCCTTAATTAAATAAAATTGGTGATTTTTTTATTATGTAAATTAAAAAATAGATTTAAATATAATATTTTATCTTTATTTTATTTCAAAAAAAATTATTTTAAAATAAACCCAACAGATGAGTAATATGTTGCAAAATATATTCTATATGTTTGATAATTTAAAATATATTGGCAATCTGTTGCAATAGATGTATACATCTGTTAGATTAATTCCAAAAGATAAGTTGTCTATTGCAATAGATTGATCATCTATTGTAACAGATGTCTATAATTGTTTGATAATTTTAATAGATGTGTTATTTATTGCAACATGTTAGTCATCTGTTTATTCAAATTAAGTCATAGATGGGGTAGAAAGAATAAGGTGCGTGCAAATGGATGGATCCATATTCATGTGTGGGAGTTATGTATTACTGATAAGGTTATCATGACAACAAACATAAAGTACAATAATTTTGTGAATGTAGTTTTTAACCGATTAGGCATTGATCATTCAAACAAGATCCTCCAGTGTACAGTTAAGTTTGATAGGTTCGAATTGATTAGGCCGGGGGACCATGAAGATGGTGCTGATACCCTATTATAATTTAATGATAGTTATTGCTCATATTTATGCGTGTCAAGTTTTGAGAAAGGATCAATATTTGGTGGTATTGCAAAGATACAATAGTGATTGGACTGACTTTAAGGGTGCACTGGACTTTGAGAAGTCCTTCAAAGCCTCCCTCTGCAGCAAATAAGAATGAAAAACTAATAGAAATTCTCTTTCCTAAATTTATATGGATGGATTATTCGAGATGATAATTATACGCCAGAAGGAGCCATAGGAGAAAAACTAAGAGGAAAATGGGAGTTAACAAAAGACATTATTGAATAGGAAACATAGGGTAGCAAGAAAGGAAGTTCTACCGAATCTAGCCAATGAAATTGACAGAAAAAATGAGAAATTTGAATCAAGTGCAAATATGAAAGTGTATCCAGAAATGAAAATCCATCAGTCGTCTCTTTCAAAGAAAAATATTGTAGTTGGACACTTTGCTAGGGAACTATGACTAGTTAGTGTGGTCGGAATGATCACCTCCAGAGAAAATAACAAAACACCAAGGAATCAGCTTTGCGGGCACTAAGGGTTGAAGTGATGTACAACAAAGAAAGAAACATGCGCCAAGAAGTTCTGAAGTTAAAATAAGGAATCAAGCCAAAGCGATAATTTTTGAATTTTAACTTGCATCCCATGCCTTATATTTGTGGTTTTGATCTGGTCAATAGTAGTGGAAACAAAAGGGCAAAAAGTTGGGCATACATCCTAGGCCTTTTTGTTTTTGCTGCGACTAATGTGACCATAACCACAAACTGAAGGCTTAGGATGCAAGTGTAACCTATAAAATTGCCGCCTTGGCTAGATTTCTTATCTTAACTTTAGAAGTTTATGATGCAATTTTTCATTATTTACTGTACATTATTTTAACCCTCGATGCTCTCAAAGCTAATTCATTGGTGTTCTATTATTTTCTCTGGAGGTGATCATTTTGACCACACTAACTAGTCACAGTTCCCTAGCACAGTTCCAACTGCAGTATTTTTGTTTTGAGAGAAACGATTGGCATATTTTCATTTTTGGACACAGTTTCATATTTGCACCTCATTTAGATTTTTCATATTTTAAGTCAATTTCATCATCCATATTTGCTATATGTTCCTTGGTACCCTGTGTTTCTTCTTTAATACGGTCTGAGATGATATAATCTTTATCAACTCCCCTTTCCCTCACAGGCTACCATACTTTTGTTGTATAATCATCATCCCGAGTAACCCGACCATATAAATTTGGGCTAGGACAATAACTATATTAATTTTCATTCTTGGTTGCAGCAGTGTGACGCTTCAGAGGCCTTTCAAAAGTCCATTGAACCCTTAAAATTAGTCCAATCACTATTGAATACTTTTACAATGCCACCAAAACTTGATCCCTTCACTAAACTTGACACATAAACATTTCCAAAATCATCATTAAACCATAACAGGATATCGACACCACCTACAAGGTCCCTAGGACTTATCAATTCAAACCTATCAAACTTAACTATAAAATTATATCTTGTTTGAATGATCAATGCCTAATCGGTAAAAAACAACACTCACAAATTCTGTGTACTCTATGTATGTTTGCATGATAACATGATTAGTAATACATACCTCTTACATATAAAGTGGTTCCATCTGCAAGAAGCTTATTCCTTCGAGCCCATCTTTACTCTATCTTTTTTGTGTTGGTTGGGCAAAAGTTGATCAACTTTCACTTCCTTATATCTACAAACAAGAGAAAAATAATTGATGTCAACTAATAGAAGAAAAAAAAGAACATTACAATTAATGTCCGCATAATTTTCAAAAAGGATAACATAAAATTGAATAAATATAACACATTACAACAAGCGTTCCAACAGATGAACCATCAGTTGTAATAGATTCTCCATCTGTTCAATAGATGAACCATCTGTTACAATAGGCAATTGCATCTTTAGCAATAGATGGCCAACGTGTTTTAACTTATGGGTCATCTGTTGGAATAAATCAAACCAGCCTTGCTAGTGGTTTGATTTTTTCCAATAGTTTCTCCGTTTATTGCAACAGAAGGGTTATCTATTGGAAGTGTTGTTTGATTTATTCCAACAACCAGTTGCAATAGTTGAGGAATCTATTGCAACACCACCAATAATATCAACAATAACATCAGCAACAAATAAACAACATCATATGTTCCAACACCATCAACAACACCAACACCACATGTTCCAACAACACCAACAACACCACTAACATCAACAACAAAGAAATAAATAAAAGACGTACAAGAAAATGATATTGTCAACTAGGATTTTTAAGTTCTTCCAACAGATGACATTTTGGCATATTTTAATAAAAACAACGGGTCGTTCATTCAAGACTTAAAAGTTACCTTTTCTTCAATTTACTCAATAAATAGGATATGGGTAATGGGTAAATAATTAAAAACAATAGATATAAATGACTAATTTAACTAACATGCAAAGAAGAAGACGAGAAGGAAAGGGCAATAGGAACCATACCTTCAATGTCAAAATTAAAGGGATCAAAACACTAATTTCATTCAAGAAAAGATATAGATCGGTTGAGATCCAAAAATATCCCCATGTGAAAAAGGAGAGAAAAGAGAGAAAAAAGGAAACGGTTGTGATTATGCTAAAGAGGAGAAAAATAAAAAGAAAAGAGATGGTTTAAATATTCATTAATAACTTTGAGGGGCATGAGGAGATGATGACATTAAAAATAAAAGATAATATAACTCAAGGAGGTGATTTTTGAGTTACCCAAGAAATATTTTTCACCTCCTTAATATTTTATCTTTTTTATTCCAAATAGAAAATTACTTTACAATAAAAAAAATCTTAAAATAGATAAGTCATCTATTGCAATAGGTGTCAATATCAGTTTGACAATTTCCAAGAGCTCAGTCATCTGTCGTAACATATGGCAACGTCTATTTGATAATTTACAATAGATAAGTCATCTGTTTTGCAACAGGTTGAACATCTATTTTAATATAATTTCAATTGAGTTCATAGGTTCAACTACAATTTCAATTGATTAAGCTAGAATTATGAATAAGTTCATAGGTCCAACTATAATTTCAATTGAGTCGCTGTAATTGCATAATGTTGGTGTTCCATTCCTCCTGACTCGAGTCGTTAATCAATCAATCTGAGTTGAAATAATTCATATTAACTTATTATTTAGGATGTATAAATTGATATATCTAGAATTATGGATGATTTCATAGGTCCAACTACAATTTAAATTAAGTCACCGCAATTGCATGATGTTAGTATTGCGTTCCTCCAGACCTGAGTCATCTATCGATCAATCTGAGTTCAAACAATTCATATTAACTTATTATTTAAGATACCTAAATTAATTTATCTAGAATTATGGATGATTTCATAGGTTCAACTACAATTTCAGTTGAGTCGATGAAATTGCATGATGTTGGTATTGCATTCCTCCTAATCCAAGTCATCAATCGATCAATCTGAGTTAAAACAATTTATATTAACTTATTATTTGAGATACTTAAATTTATTTATCTATAATTATGAATTATTTCATAGGTTGATTCGATGCGATTGTATGATATTGGTTTACGTTTCACTTGACCCGAGTCGTCAATCGATCAATATGAGTTAGAATGATTCATATTAATTTATTATTTGAGATACCTAAATTGATTTATCTTGAATTATGGATTATTTCATAGGTACAACTATAATTTTAATTGAGTCACTGCAATTACATGATGTTGGTATCACGTTCCTCCTGACTCGGGTCATCAATCGATCAATCTGAGTTAAAACAATTCATATTAACTTATTATTTGAGATACCTAAATTTATTTAGCTATATTTATCAATGATTTCATGGGTCCACCTACAATTTCAATTGAGTAGCTGCAATTTCATAATATTCGTATTGTGTTTCTCCTGACCCGAGTCGTCAATCGATCAATCTGAGTTGAAATAATTCATATTAACTTATTATTTGAGATACATAAATTGATTTATCTAGATTTATGAATGATTTCATGGGTCCAACTATAATTTTAATTGAGTCATTGCAATTACATGATGATGGTATTGCATTCGTTCTGACCCGAGTCGTCAATCGATCAATCTGAGTTGAAATAATTCATATTAACTTATTATTTGAGATAACTAAATTGATTTATCTAGAATTATGGATGATTTCTTTAATATCCCACATTTTTGGGCTAGTCTTTGAACTATCGTTCCTACATGTATAAGCTATAATCCAAATGATTCCCATGTGAATATAAATTTCATGATCTTTATCCTCATTTTTATATGCTTTCGAGGTAAAAAAATGTTCATAAGAATCACTTAGAACAAAGTTGAGCTTAGATCCTTTGATTCGTTCAAAGTTTGGTATTAGATTCTACAAGGGTCTACTTTAAACGTGTATAACTTTGTATATACATAGAATTTTTCAGCTCAAGGCCCACCAAATTGTATATAATTGAATTAGCTTTCCAACAATACAAAATTTGCCTTAATCCGATACCCAAGTGAAAAGTGATGGCATTTTTCGTGTGAGGCAGTAAGCTGACGCAATTGGGGTGTGGCACATCGATCTCCCTGACGCTATGAGCGATGCGATGCATTGCTGTCCCCAATGCGATAGTCAATATGATACAGAACTATTTCATCACTTCTTCAATACCTAAAGGGTCTAGGGGCACTTTGATCACTTTCTCTCACCCAAATTCGTTCATAACACTTAATTTTAGCCCCTAAAAGCATTAGATACATTCTTATTCATCTTTTTCTCTCCCCCTAGCTCCCTCAAGAACACCAAGAACTTTATCAAACTTTCTTCAAGACAAACAATAAATTAAGGTTCCTAATCCAAGGAGTTCAATTAAAACCTTCAAAAACATTCCCAAGGCTTCCAAGTGAAGCTTTCAATTTTAAAATCAAACTAATTAAGGTATGTGGGAATTCATCCATGGGTCCCCTTTCACCCATGGATACCAAATCCCCATTTTTAAGTTCAAAGCTATGATCTTTACATGTTAATATGAATTATATCCATGAAACCTCCATGAATTACGATTATATGTCATGTTTACAAATGGTTTTTGCTGAAATTGCCTTGATATGTTCGAATGGGGATTTTCACATGTTAAATCCTTAACCCATGTTTTTTAAAATTGAAATTTATGTAATTTTCATGGTTTAACTACTCCCATGTTTTAACTCATAATCCTCATGTGTTTGATTTCAAGTTAAGAGTATATGAGTTTTCAAGTGGAATGAGCCAATATATATTTTGAATGTTATGATCTTCATATCAAATCCCTGAGTTGTGAATTGATTTGTGTAGCCATGATATTTTTGCATGCTTGCTCATTCCCATGCACAAATTTAGGGTCTCCACATGTTTAATGAAATTTCCATATCATGTTCAATCAATTTCTAGATAAATCCCCATATTATGAATTTTTTCATGAAACTCTATTGTTCCCTCATGTTTAAGACATTTGTATGTTCAAGCTATGATATTTACATATTTTGATGAAACTCCCATGTCCTATTATAAGTGAATATCATGTAAATCCCCCAATTCATGATCTTAGTCATGTAATTATGCTATACTCCCTTGTTTAATACATTCCCACATTCAAGTTCATGATTCCCAAGTGTTTGATGAAATGCCCTAATGATTAGGTTTTGAATATTGACTACTTATTATGTCCCAAAGCTTTAGTATGTCCTATTGTTATTGTTATCGAGTCCTGGGGGTTATGAATACCCAAAACTTAGCTATTTACTTAGTCTCAGTATTTTCAAAATGATTTCAGTTAAATCGTGAGCTTAGTTGATTTCTCAGTTGTTATTAATTATCATAATAAACACTATCACTCATGAAATCATGTTCAGTTAAAATCAGTCCAATTTCAGTTTATACATTAATAATTACCTCATGATCTATATTCACTATTGATTTCAGAATACCATGACCTGAGCTTATCGGTTATTAGTTATCCGTGCATGCACCAGTTAGTATTTCAGCGTCTTTTAGTTGGGAGTAGAATTTAGCATCGAGGAAACCCAGGGATAGGGGCTCACCTGCCAGTTGAGGGTGTGACTCTTAGTAACAATCCTTGCATTCCAGAACTACGTAGCTAGTGTAGGTTTGAGATGTTAACCTACCAGTTGAGGGTTGATACATATCTCACTAGAGCACCTGCCAGTAGAGGGTAACTCTTTAGTCCGGGACTCCATTTTAGTGGATCCACACAGCCAGTGTTAGTACCCATGGCATGGTACTGACACCCTTCCACTAGGGTTACAAGTTAGATCCCGATTAGCTCAGATTAGGGCATGTTGGTTAAATGAGACCTGCACAATCTGAGTTCAGTACTCAATTTCAGAGTCTAGTTTTAGGTTTGCTTGACTAAGTGTACAGACTTTTAGACACTCAGTTTTACAACTTTCAATCTTTTAGATTATAGATTATCTCAGTACCATAACAAATATACACTTAGTCCTGCATTCTCAGATAATACAATTTTCATGCATTCCTGCTCAATTATCTCATGTTGTTCTATTAGTCCTTATCTCATTTGCACAGTATCCCATAGTTTCAGCCTAGTTATTCAGACTAACTACAATTCAGTATTACGTGATCATTATTCAGTCACCAACTATTCAATGTTCGAATATTAGTATTCCATATTCATATATTAGTTACTCAGTATATAGGTACTAGTTACCCCCTTTAATTAGAGTTTTATCATTCTGTAACCCAGGCATCAGTTATTTAGTTAATCAGACCAACTCAGTACATGTATGTTTGATCTCGCATGTTTATGTATCCATGATTTATCTTATCCCAGCTTTAGTTCTACTTGTTATGCAAAAGTAAATATTTTAAGAAACTAAGTTTAGTGATTCACCAACTTACTAGATTATGTTTTTGCTCATATTTTTAAGATAATTCAATTTTCCATTTATTCCCACCTATTGGTGAGTGTACTTACACTTTGCGTGCATGTTTTAAAATTACATATGAAATTATGTTTGCTTATTGAATTCACCCTTAAATACTCAGTACATTCTAGAAGTACTGATCCACATAAATGTCTATGTGGCTACATTGTTTCATAATGTAGGTACCATTTGTAGCCCACACATCACGATCAGACAGTTGCAGTTTCCAGCCGGCAGGTGATAAGTTTTCTTATTTTGAGAACTCCAGACAGTTTAAGTTCATGTACAGTTCATTTATTTTTCATATGTATTGATTAGTGGTAGTTGGAGGCATGTCCCAGCTATCCATAGCCACTATAGTAGAGGCTTCATAGATGTTAGTCATAGTAAGTCATGCAAATTTAGTTCTTTCCTTAGATATATCAAATTGTAAATTATATCAGTATTATAATTCTTCCAGATTTTGTCATGATTATATTTCCACACAGCAAAACTAGCTATTTAATATATTATAATTTAGTTGCTTAATAGTATGCCAGTTCATGGGTTAGCTTGGGATCACTTGTAGTTCCAAGCACCATGTGGCATCCAAGGTGTACTCCCGGGGCATTACAATTTCATAGGTCCAACTACAATTTCAATTGAATCATTGTAATTACATGTTGTTGGTATTACTTCCTCTTGACTTAAGTTATCAATCGATCAATCTAAGTTGAAATGATTCATATTAACTTATTATTTGAGATACCTAAATTGATTTATCTAGAATTATGGATGATTTCATAGGTCTAACTATAATTTCAATTGAGTCATTGCAATTGCATGATGTTGGTATTACTTTCCTCCTGACTTGAATCGTCAATCAATTAATCTAAGTTAAAACAATTCATATTAACTTATTATTTGAGATACCTAAATTGATTTAGCTAGAATTATGGAAGAGTTCATAGGTCTAACTACAATTTCAATTGAGTCACTGCAATTGTATGATGTTGGTATCGCATTTCTCCTGACCCGAGTCGTCAATTGATCAATGAATTGAAATGATTCATATTAATTTTTATCTGAAATACCTAAATTGATTTAACTTATTATTAAGCTAATAGTAAATTCATTAGTGTTCCAATTAAACTTAATACACTTTATTGTGATGAAATGGTTAAAATTTATATCTTTTAAAAAATTAGTTAAGATCAATTCAGACCAAATTAACATTTTCAAAACTTGTCAATATTTTTTAAAATACAAATCAACCCATATAAATAATCCATTTGTGGGAAAAATGTTTCATCATTTCAAATCTTGAGTTGTTGTTCTTTTCTCTCTCTCTCAACAACACAAACAACAACTACTCAATATATTGCTAAACCCTTCATAACAGATTAATTTTCCTTCCAATTCCAACCATATAGGTGTTATTTTTTACTTCATTCTTGCTTGTATCAATCATTTTCTCTATCTTCATAGGTAATAGAGTTTGAGAAGAGTTCTACATTTGTTCTTTTTTCTAAAAATTAGGGAATTTTAGTTAATGATGCAAAAGATGACTTCTAATTTATTATCTTTGAGAATGGGTTAATAATTTTAAGTTTTGATGCTAAAAATATATGAAGAATCTGAAAGAACCTAGTTTTTATTGCAGTGTTTCATTGATTTTCATGGTATTTTTGGATAGTCTTGGTGGTCTTGGCGGTGGTGTTGGTAGTCTTGGTGTTGTTGGTGGTGATCTTGGTGTTGGTATTGATGGCATTAGTGGTGGTATTGATGGTCTTGGTGTTGGTATTGATGATTTTGGTGTTGGTATTGGTGGTGGTGGTGGTGGTCTTGGTCGTATTGGTGGTATTGGTGGTGGTTATATTGGTATTTATTGAGTTGGTAGTGTTGGTAGTGGTCTTGGTATTGGTGGTATTGGAGGTCTTGGAAGTAGTGTTAGTGGTCTTAGTAGTGGTGGTGGTAGTGGTCTTGATGGTGGTGGTGGTGGTGGTATTGGTGTCATTGGTGGTGGTGGTGGTTTTATTGGTGGTGTTGGTGGTCTATCTGTTGCAACAGGTGGAACATCTGTTGGGAGATATTAACATAGGTCTTCAAACAGCTTCCTCATCTTTTACAACAAATGTTTCAGCTATTGGCATAAAACAAACCATTTGCAAGACTATTTCGATCTCATCCATGACGTTGTTCATCTGTTGCAACAGTTTATGTATTTGTCGTAATAGATGATTCAACTGTTCTAACTGATGGGTATCTGGTGGAATTTTTGCTATAAAGTTTATTGAAATATGTCTTACCTTTTTGTAAAAATTTTAAAAATATCAATTGTAATGTAATTTTTGTTTTCTGTTGTTTGCAGTTAAAAGATGTCTCCCAAAAGAAAAGAAACTGAAAGTGGATCAAATTTTGACCACCTAATAAAAAGGGCTAAAGTACAGATGAATTTGGAGGAACTTTCTGAATAATCTCAATCAGGAAAAGTAAAGCTAAGAAAAGTTATAAAAATGATGTTAAGGGAGGTGAAGAAGGGTATGTAGAGGCTGGTGATGAAAACAAAAGTAAAGAGAAAGAAGAAGAAGATAAACAAAAAAAGAAGGAAGTAGAAAGTGAGAAATATTTAGAAGATCAAAATGATGTTAATACATCACCAATGGAGTGAATTAATATCAAAATCTCAGCATGATCCTATCAAAACTATTAGTATTGACAACTAACTGGTGATTTTGTACTTAAATCTCAGTTGGGGAAACCTTTTAACTTTAGGAATACTATGAAAAGGGGCTGCTTTGGACACTTTCTTATTCTATCTGAGGAGAACAATGCCTATTTCCAAATAAGCATGGTATATGGTATTCTCAAGCACAGGATCAAGTAAGTGGGGATGATAAAGATTTAAAGGAGAGGGAAAAAGATGGACCAAATCTGGATCAACTACTGTGGCATGCCGATTTATTTTGGCATGAAAGAGTTTGTCATAGTGACAGACTTAAGATGCAATCTTCCAAAAAAACCTCTCATCAAGGAAACACCCTATAAAAAGTCCAATGCAAGCAGGATAACCAAACCACCACCAGCAAATATAGGAAACGCATTATCCAAGCGACCACCCACTAAAACCAACAAACGCAAGAAAATAATATATGGGTGGTTGTACATTGTTGTACATGGCTACAGAGCCATGATGTTGTTAGAAGATCTCAAGTATAATCCCATAAAAGGAAGTACAAGGAGCAATTGTGCTTAGTTTGGTTTGCCCATTTCGTTATATTAGCAAGAAACATCTACAGAGTCATAGAAGATGATTTGTTGGAGCTTGATGAGGATCTTGAGAAATTCAACAATATCCCTAGGTATATGTATAACACCCTAGATTTTCGACCCTTAGAAAAAAATATAAATTTTTGGTTTCGGGACAGGATATGATTAAGGGGTACCAGTCGTATGTTTGGGTACAATTCGTATGGGTTAGTCGTATGCTGATCAGTGTTGGTTGGTGGGTTGAATTGGTTTCTGAAATAGATACTACTTGGTCGATACTAGTCGTATTGGTGGATATGGTTCGTCTGGTTTAGGATTTTTCCTTCACTTAATCTTAGACTTGGTAGCTTAACTTGGATCTAAGTATGAGTGGCTCACCATGAGCCGTAAGCTAGGGTACAAGTCGTACCATAGACTTATATGGTGGACAGTATTCAATTCTTTTTTATTCTATTCTGCCAGGGGTACGGGTTATATGCTTTGGGTATGAATTGGTTTGGGTAAGTCGTACCTTGGATAGTGTTGGGTCCAAAGGGAGGCCTAGGGTACCAGTGATGGGTACCACTAGTATTAGAAGGTACGACTGGTATAGTTAGTCGTACCCCCTGACAGGAATTTTATGCAGTTTAAGTGAGGGTAATCTGGACATTTCACCACTTAACCTATTAAGGCCCAACAACTTTTAACACACTTGGGAGGTTATTTGCCCTATTATTCTATTTATTAACACTTAGAAAATACTCTCTAATCCTTTATAAGGCTTTTGGATAAAGGAAGGCTAGGTGGGTTTCACTAAGGTGATCAATTTGGGGCTTGTGTTGGTCATTTCTCTCCATTATATACTCAATTTAAGGCATGTACTTCTTCCCTCATTGTTATTTCCAACTAAAGGTATATTTGGTAAATTATTTTTATAGCATAATTGTTATATGATTTTGGGTTTTCAAATATATATTGGGGGTTTTGGTTATAATGGATTGGTTATGGTTTTCCCATGTTTAATTATGTATTTACATGTTTTAATGGTGGTTTTGATACTTGTTTTCATGAGAATGGTTAATTAGTACTTGGTTTTGATTTTGGAAACTCTATGCCCCCAATATGTTTGATAAAATGCCTATGAGAATGCTTTTACTATATTATTGGACTTTTAATGGAACTATTGCATGGTGTGGTTTGGTAATGAAACCCTAAATACTATAAATGGTTTAAATGGATTGGTGGTCATGGTTATGGCTAATTTAACAATTTGTGGTGTACGTGAGACTCCCCAAAGCAAAATTAATAATGGAACACTTGTGGGGAACATGGGATTCTCCCAAGAAAACTTAATAATAGAACACTTGTGGGGTACATGGGACTCCCTAAAGTTAACTTTGTAAATGGGTACACGGTAATCCCTTAACCTCTTAAGATTTGGATAAGGACAATACTTTCAAGTTATAGTCGGTATGGTGATACCACTATTAATAGCCTTGGTTGATAATAAATGGAATAATGGATTAGTTGGTTAGAAATGATTTTAATTGGGAAATAATGGAGGGGTGTGATAGCTAACCGTGAAGGTGGGAGTTTAATGAACGAACACTAGAAACTCATGTTTGCCGACATGAGGGGTTAGTCATGGCGACCATGTATAATACTATGAGGTACATGGGAATCCTCTAAGTACACTGTACATATGTATCATGGAGAGAGAAGGATACTCGGGAATCCTTCACTCTTATGGTATCTCTGGTTCATGCGGATAAATGCATTGGGGCCTATTCAGGGGCTTACATAGGACCCATATAGCCCGTGGGTGGTTTTAGGATGGTTAAGCTACACATACCGAGGTTAATGGTTTTGAATACATTCTAAACCCAATTCCTTTCCCCAACATGGTTATATATATATATGTATGGTTTGTATGTATATGGTTGGTTTACTTGGTTTTACTGGATGGAATTATTTTACCCTTCTTGAGTTTATGCTAGTGTTCACCCGCTAACCCATTTTCAGGAGGTTTTATCCCCACGCAATGTAGGAATCAGCCGTTCTACTCCTTATGCATAGTGAATGGATTTTGGGTTCAGCTTCTGGATTGAAGTGGTGAGCTTTCATATTTCCAGAAGCCTTAATTTCAACTTTATAGATGTTTTTACACACTTTGGTTTATTTATGGATATTGGTTTTGGTTATGGTTGGGAGCATGTTCCAACTGGATATTGTTTTTTTTTGTTAAAGGCTTTTATGGAACTACTGTGGGTTGATATGGGAGCAATCGGTAGTGGTGTCAGCCTTGGTATAGACATTAGTATTGGGGCTGATACCGATTGACTAAATTTCTCACTGTTCCATCCTTTTATGTTATGTTATAAAACTTGGTTTAGCTATTATTTTAGTCCTTGGCTTATGGTTATCGGTTGGGTTTGGAGTGGTTGGGCTTGTTTGGGTTGATCTTGGTCATAGAACTATCCCAGAGTCTTGGCTTATACAATTACATGCTATCTTGTTATATGTTCAAAATTTATCTGACTCAGGGTATATGCTGGATGGTTGGGATGGGTATCGAGGGTAGTCTCCAGTCCTGGTTGGACTTGAGATACCCTACGATAAGGCCCCTGGTCGGGTCGGGTCAAGTTGGTATCAGAGCTTTAGGTTCATGGTCAATTGTGAGTCCACAAAGTCATGTCTAGTATAGTCGCTTTTAAGGGTACAATCACCACACTCATAAGGGAGAGGCTACAAGGCATTTAGGAATGTTTCACTTTCTTGGTATTCTATTCTCAAGCTTGGAGTCTTAAGTCCTTGAATCTTGTCTAATCCTAATTTGTTCATTTTTCAGATCATGCCTCAATGATCTGGAACATAAGAAAGCTCTTCTATCCTATCTGCGGACAATGTGGAAGGGATACAGGGGATCCATACTTGGTCTAGGGGTCCAGTCCCTGATATTTTTGGAGTTCCATTGGTCGATACTAGTCCTTTTCAAGGTAAGGTAAAGAATGCATAATTTCATTAATTAATTCATACTATTACTCAGTTGGTTGCTGCTTAGGTTGATTGGGATACATCTGGTGTTTCACCTGCTGAGGCCACAAGGGTTGGCCAATTTATGAAGATGAATCTGCTAAATTTTACTGTTGTAAAGGAAGAGAAGGATCCATAGGGTTTCTTGGATGAAATGGATAAAATATTTAGGGTGATGCAAGCCACGAATGTGGAAGGGGTGAATGTTGCAGCTTATCAGCTCACGCATGTTGTGTACCAGTGGTATGAGCGGGATATGGATAAAGGTGTTGTTGAGGAGTTGTCCTTATGGGAGACTTTCTCAAATATTTTTCTGGATCTCTTTTTTCCTCAAGAGCTGAAGGAAGCAAAGGGGGAGGAATTTTTCAATCTAAGATAAGGGAAAATGTCAGCCAAGGAATATGCCTTGAAATTTCATTAGTTGTCAAGGTATACTCCAAAGTTAGTATCTGATATGAGGGCCAGGATGAGAAGCTCGCTTCTAGAATATATCGGGAATTGATCCTTGAAAATAATATTGCATTGCTGATCAAGGATATAGATATAACTATATTGGCGGTTCATATACAACAGGTGGGGAAAGAAAAGAAGAAACATGCAGAGTTTGGGGAAAGGCAGCGTAAAAGGAGCAGGTTCTCTAAGCAGGGTGGTGCTGAGTAATAGGGTGGTCGGGATAGTGGTAAATGACAAAAGAAGAAGTGGGGGAGTTCTGGTTCCTTCTCTATAGCTAGTGCTCCTTGACCAAAGCCTTTGGGTGATAAGCTTCAGTAGGGTGGCCATAATTTTTGGGCATAGGGTGCCCAATCTCAGGTGAGTGGGGTAGAGTCAGTTTTTTTATGCCCTCCTTGTCAATTTTTTGGTCATCTTCATCTGAGATTTTATGATGAAAGAAGGGATGGGTGTTTTAAATATGGTCAGTCAGGTCATATGTTTAGAAACTATCTTGTTGGTAAGGGTGATTCGGGAGAAATTAAAGATCCGATTACTTTATCTTCTGCTCCTAGACCTAGTGCAACTGCTTTGACATCTGCTCCTGCTTCTGGTGCTAGTGAAGGTCAGAATAGGTTATATGTCTTGCTACTCGACAGAAATCTGAGGCATCACCTGATTTTGTGACTGGTATGTTACAACTTTTTTCTCATGACGTATATTGCTTATTTGATCTGGGGTCTACCCTCGCTTATGTGACCTTATTTTTTGCTGTGTATTTTGGTTTTGATCCCGAGGTTATTTCAGTTCCTTTTTCTACTTCTACCTCAGTAGGAGACTCTGTTGTTGCTAAGAGAGTCTATAGGGGGTGTGGTATCTGTTGGTAGTAGGCAGACTTTGGTAGATATTCTTGAAATCGATTTGGTGGATTTTGATGTTATTCTGAGGATAGATTGGTTACACTCTTGTTACACGTCCTTAGATTATTGGACCTATAAGGTTATTTTTAGGCTCCTTGGTGAACCAATTATTATGTAGGAGGGTGGTTTCCTGGATCTTAGGGGAAGGTTTATTTCTTATATTAGAACACGAAGATTAATCTCCAAAGGGTGTCTCTATCATTTGGTCCGGGTTAAAGATTCTAACTCGGAGGGTCCTTCTTTGCATTTAGTTTTGGTGGTGAATGAGTTCCTTGAGGTCTTTCCGAATGATCTTCCTGGTGTTCCTCCGGGTAGAGAGATTGAGTATAGTATTGATTTGGCTCTAAACACTCGTCCAATATCTATTTTTCCTTATAAAATGGCTCCGGATGAGTTGAGAAAACTCAAAGAGCAACTTAAGGATCTTTTGAATAAGGGGTTTATTCCTCCTAGTGTATTCCCATAGGATGCACCGATATTATTTGTGTGCAAGAAGCATGGTTCCCTTTAGATGTGCATTGACTATCGTTAATTGAATAAGGTAACAGTTAAGAAGAGTATCTTCTTCCAAGGATAGATAACTTATTTGATCAATTGCAAGGTGTCAAGTTCTTTTATAAAATAGATCGTCGGTCTAGGTATCATCAGCTTAAGATTAGGGAGGATGATATCCCTAAGACAGCTTTTCGTACTTGGTATGGGTACTTTAAGTTCCTGGTTATGTCATTTGGTTCGACTAATGCCCCCGACGACATTTATGGATTTGATGAATAAGGTTTTCAGGTAGTTTCTGGATCTTTTTACCATTGTGTTCATTAATGATATTCTAGTTGATTCTAAGAGAGAGGTGGATAATGCTACTCACTTTCGTGTGGTGATGAAGACCTTGAAAGAGTAGCAGTTGTATGCTAAGTTCTCTAAGTGTGAGTTTAGGTTGAACGATGTAACTTTCTTGGGCCATGTTATTTCTACGGTGGGGATTATGGTAGATCCACAAAAGGTGGTTGTGGTTAAAAGGTGGCCTAGCCCCATGACTCCAATCGATATTCAGAGCTTATTAGGTTTGAATGGGTATTATAGGCGGTTCGTTGAAAATTTCTCGATGATTGCTGACCAATTGAATAAGTTGACATAGAAGAAGGTGAAGTTTCTTGGTCCGATGCGTGTGAAGGGAGTTTTGATAAGCTTAAGGATAAGCTAACTTCGGCTCCAATTTTGACATTTCTTGAAGGTAATGATGGATTTGTGGTTTATTGTGATGCAACTTGGGTGGTACTTGGTTGTATTTTGATGCAACATGGGAAGGTTATAACCTATGCTTCCAGGCAGTTGAAGATGTATGAGAAGAATTATCCTACTCATGATTTGGAGCTTTTAGCGGTGATTTTTGCTTTGAAAATTTAGAGACATTATTTGTATGGAGTGCACGTAGACATCTTTTCTGATTATAGAGTCTACAATATGTGTTCACTCAGAAGGAGATAAATCTCAGGCAAAGGAGATAGTTGGAGCTTCTCAAGGACAATGATATGTGTCTTCACTACCACTCAAGTAAAGCTAACGTGTTTGTCGATGCTCTTAGTAGGTTGTTAATGGGGAGTTTAGCTCATATGGATCATGAGAAGCATGAATTAGTGAAGGATATTTACTGCTTATCTACTATTAAAGTACATCTCTTGGGCTCTAATGATGGTGGTGTAATGGTACAGGAAGTGGTTCGTCGTCTCTTGATGCAGAGATTAAGCAGAAGCAGGTGTTAGATCCTGTCTTGATGAAAATAAAGATGATGTTAGTTTGCAAAAGATGATGGTCTTTGAGATCAGCGGTGATGGTACTTTATGGTACAAAGGGAGGTTGTGTGTTCCTGATATCGACGTTTGTGACAGAGGGTCTTAGCTGAGGCGCATAAATTGTGCTACGTTGTTCATCTTGATTCAATGTAAATGTATCATGATCTCAAGGAGATGTATTGGTGGAGTGGTATGAAAAGAGATGTGGTTAGTTTTGTGGCCAAATGCTTGGTGTGCTAATAAATCAAAGTTGAGCACATGAGGCCTGGTGGTTGTATCAAGAAATTGATTTACCTGAATAGAAATAGGAGGTGATATGCATTTTGTTATTGATCTTCCTCGATCTCGTAATCAATTTGATTTGATTTGGATCATCGTGGATAGGATGACCAAGTTCGCCCACTTCTTGCCGGTGCAGACTAACTTTTTGGCTGAGGACTATGCGAGATTATATCATCATGAGATCATAAAGCTACATGGGGTATCTATTTTTATTATTTTTTATCGGGGTACGCAGTTTTCATCTCACTTTTGGCGGTCTTTTCAGAAGGGATTAGGGACTAAGGTTAGTTTGAGTACTACTTTTTATTCTAAGGCAGATGGGCAAGTAGAAAGGACTATTCAGATGTTAGAGGATATACTTTGGGCTGGCATGATTGATTATTGTAGCAGTTAGGTTGAGCATCTACCTTTGCTAGAGTTTACTTACAATAATATCTATCATTCTGGTATTGGAATGGCCCTTTTTAAGGCATTGTATGGTAGGAGGTGTAGATCTCCTATTAGTTGGTTTGAATTTGGTGAGGCGAATATGTTTGGTCTAAATTTGGTTTATCAGACTGTGGAAAAGGTAAAGGTGATGCGGGATAGGTTTAAGGTTGCCAAAGTTGCCAAAAGTCCTATGCGAATGTAAGGCATAGAGACTTAGAGTTCGAGGTTGGGATTAAGGTGTTCCTAAAGGTATCTACCATGAAGGGAGTAATGCGGTTCGGCAAAAAAAGAAAGATCAGTCCCCGGTATGCTGGTCCTTCTGTGGTTTTGTGGAAGGCTGGTAATATGGCTTATGAACTAGAGTTTCCTCCTAGTTTGGGCTCCGTTCATCTGATATTTCACGTCTCTATATTGAGGAAGTGCGTTGGAGATCCTTCTTCGGTTATTCCGTTGGAGGTATTAGGTATTTCAGATTCTATGTCTTATAAAGAGGACCCGGTTGAGATCTTGGATATATAAGTACGTCGGTTACGAAGCAAGGAGGTCGCCTCAGTTAAGTTTCTATGGAGGAACCACAAGGTAAAGAGGCTACATGGGAAGCAAAGGAGGCATGAAGTCTACGTATCCGCATCTGTTTTCTACTCCTGTGATTCGTGTGGAAGGTATGTGTTCTTCAACATACTTTTGTTTCAAACTTTATTAAAGGAAAGATTAATATCGTTGCATCTTTATTTTCTAACTTGGTTAAAGGTTAGATTGATATTTGATAATTCAAATGAATTATGCTTATATTTACCCTACCTTGTCCGTCATTCGGGGATGAATGTTCCTAGTGGGGGAGACTATAACACCTTTGATTTTCAACCCTTAGAAAATTTCCTGGATTTCTATTGGGACAGGATACGACTAAAAGGTACCATTCATATATTAGGTAATGGTTTGTATAGGTTGGTCGTATGTTGACCAGTGTTGGTTGGTAGGTAAGATTGGTTTCTGGAATGGATACGACTTGGTGGATACTAGTCGTATTAGTGGATATGGGTCATTTGGTTTGGGGTTTTTCCTTTATTAATCTTAGACTTGGTATATTAACTTGGATCTAAGTACGAGTGGCTCACCATGAGCTATAATCAATGGATGCGCATAGTGGATAGTGTTTAATCCTCTTTTATTCTATTCTGCCAGGGGTACGGGTCGTATAATTTTGGTATGACTTGGTTTGGGTCAGTCGAACCTTGGACAATGTTTAATGCAATAGGGAGGCCTAGGGTACAAGTGGTTGGTACCACTCATATTGGAGGGTGCAACTGGTATGGTTAGTCATACCACCTAATGGAACTGAAGGCAATTTGGACATTTCCCTACTTAACCTATTAAGGCCCCATGACTTTTAACACACTTGAGAGGTTATTTGCCCGATTATTCTATCCATTAACACTTAAAAAATACTCTCTAATCCTCTCTAAGGCTTTTTGGTAAAAGAAGGCTAGGGTTTTACTAAGGTGATCAATTTGGGGCTTGTGTTGGTGATTTCTCTCCATCATCTACTCAGTTTAAGGCATGTATTCCTTCCCTCATTGTTAGTTCCAACTAAAGGAATATTTTGTAAATTATTTTCATGGCATAATTGTTATATAGTTTTGGGTTTTAAAATATATATTGGGGGTTTCGGTTATAATGGCTTGGTTATGGTTTTCCCATATTTTAATTATGTATTTACATATTTTAATGGTTGTTTGGATACTTGGTTGCATGGGAATGGTTAATTGGTATTTGGTTTTGGTTTTGGAAACACTATGCCCCCAATATGTTTGATAAAATGCTTATGAAAATGATTTTACTATATTGTTGGACTTCTAATGGAACTTTGCATAGTGTGGTTTGGTAATGAAACCCTAAATTGTTTAAATGGTTCGAAATGGTTAAATAGAATAGTTTGGTGGTCATGGTTATGGTTAATTAAACAACTTATGGGGCACAAGGGACTCCCCCAAGCAAACTTAATAATGGAACACTTGTGGGGTACATGGGACTCCCCCAAGTTAACTTGGTAAATGGGTACACGATAATCCCTTAAACTCTAAAGGTTTGGCTAAGGAAAATACATGCAAGTTATAATTAGTATAACGATACAAATATTAATAGCCTAGGTTAATAATAAAAGGAATAATAGATTGGTTAGTTGGAAATGGTTGTAATTGGGCAATAATGGCGGGGTGTGATAGCTAATTGTGAAGGTGGGAGTTCAATGAACGAACACTGGAAACTCATGTTTTTCAACGTGAGGGGTTGGTCATGGCGACCATATATGATACTATAAGGTACACGAGAATCCTCTTATCATGGAAAGCGAAGGGTACTTGGGAATCTCCTTCTCTTATGGTATCTCCGTTTCATGTGGCTACACGCATCAGGACCCGTTCAGGGGGTTACACTGGACCCATGTAGCCTGTAGGTGGTTTTAGAAGGGTTAAGCTATGCATACCAAGGTTAATGGTTTTAAATGCATACTATACTCGATTCTCTATCCCGATATGGTTATATATATGTATAGTTTGTATGCATATGGTTGGTTTACTTGGTTTAAATAATGGAATTATTTTACCCTTATCCTGAGTTCATGCTAGCGTTCACCCGCTAACCCGTATCCGAGCGGTTGTATCCCCACGCAATGTAGGAACCGACCATTTTACTCCTCTTGCATAGTGAATGGATTTTGAGACCAGCTTCTGGATTGAAGTGGTAAGCTTCCATCCTTTTGGAAGGCTCCATTTTATGTTTATGGATGTTTTTACACACTTTGGTTTATTTATGTTTATTAGTTGTAGATATGGTTAGGGGAATGCCCCAACTAGATATTGGTTTTATTTTTGTTAGAGGCTTTTGTGGAACTACTATGGGTTGATATGGGTGGGATCGGTAGTGGTGTCAGCCTTGGTATTGGCACTGGTATTGGAGATGATACCGGTGGACAAAATTTCTCACTGTTCCATCCTTTTATGTTATTTTATGGAACTTAGTTTGGTTATTTTTTTGGTCCCTGGCTTGTGGTTATTGGTTGGGTTTGGAACGGTTGGGCTCGTTTAGGTTGGTATTAGTCATAGACCTATCCTAAAGTCTGGGATTATGCAATTACTCGTATATTGTTATATGTTCAGAATTCTTCTGACTCGGGGTATATACTGGATGGTTGGGTTGGGTATCGGGGGCGGTCTCCAGTCCTGGTTGGACTTGAGATACCCATTACGACAAGGCCCTTGGTCGGGTCAGGTCAATATAACTACTACAAGTTGACTATCAAATATTTATTGACAAAGCTATCCTCAAAGACGATCACCTTTTACGACTTTCCTTGGGCTTTCATGGTAAATATAATCACTATTTGTATACTCTTGCATTAGTTTATATTGAATAATTATTATGACTTCTTTTGGTTTGCTTCCTGTTTGCATTTTTTAGGCTTGGGCATTTAAAGTCATTCCTCCCTCCGAAAGTAGGTCAAGGATTAACCGGATGAGGTTTCTCATCTAAGGATTCTTAGGTGGTTAGCTGCAAAGAGCAACATGAGAATTAAGGTGGCTGACCTCTTTAACACTCAGGATGATGTAGTAAGTCTTCTTTCAAGTAAAATAATTTGACTCAAAAAAAGAGATTGAAACAACTTAGTCATATGTTGCAATAGATTGGTAATCTATTGCAATTTATCTTAACAGATTTCCCATCTAGAGCAACAGATTGGTAATTTGTTGCAACAGATGAGTTATTTTTTACAATAGATTACCCATCTGTTGCTTTGGTTCTCTGAACCTGACTTAACAAATTACCCATCCACTGTAACTTATACAACATATGGGTGATCTGATGCAACATATGGTTAATCTATTGCCATATATGATTCACCTGTTGTACCATAAAGATCATTTGTTGCATAAGTTATCTGTGTTGACATATTACCCAACTAGCTACAAATTATTATTTAATTTAAACATATCTACCCTTTCTTTTAGGTTGTGCATCCATGGATCGTACCCACTCAACAAGAGTTGGAGATGACCTCTTTAATTACTCTAGTTCTCGTTGATACAATAGCATACCTAACGGTGGAGTTAATAAATAAGTAATTGGCTGAAGTAACAGCCATAAGAAGAGCAGTTAGGCAAGGGCAGCCTAATGTTGAGGCTCTTCATGACCAACCTGCTGCAACAGATCGGGTGTTGTATCTAGAGGTGTTGCTGGTGGAGTTGTTCATATTGGTAGCAGCCATGTTGATGCTGATGCTACTACCAGATATGATGATGATCATGTTGATGCTTAAGAAAAAATAAATATGTTTGAAATCACCCCTTACACTGGTTCCTCTCACCTTTACACCGGTCTCTCTCACCCTTACAGTGGTCTCTCTAGCCCCTCTTCACCCTCATATTCTCTTTCCAAATATAAAAACTGCATGTACAGACATGATAAACTCTTTGAAAGAATAGATGTTATTGCTAAAACTGTCAAGGAATTGAAATCGAAGAGGAGTGTCATACTATCCAAGAAGGTCAGAGAGCTATACACTTCTACCGTAGAGGTTAGGAAGAAGAAAAAAGCAATTAGACATATACTCTCAAATATGAAACCAAAAATATTGCAACTCCTCCTCCTCCAAAAGCTGTTGAAGTTCAGGGATCATTGAAGAAGGTGGACATATACGCGAAACTTGACGCCAAACAAAAGGTTGTTCTGAGAAAGACCATAAATTCCAAACAATGCGTAAAAACCTTCACCATGAATACCTTTTTCCACTAAGACTTCAAGAAAATGACAGATATGGGCCTGTGGTACGTGGACACGGTAATTTTACTTTTCCTAACCTAGCCTTCGAATCTACTTTATGTAGAATAAGCTACGCAATAGATGTGTTATCTGTTGCAACAGTTGGGTATCTAGTACAACTGGTGGTGGTTCTATTGCAATAGATTGCCCATCTGTTGCGTAAGTTGCATTAGATGGGTAATCTGTTAATAGATTTAGAGAACCCTGTGTAACAGATAGTTCATCTGTTCCATCTTTCCACTTTGCTTTTTCTTTATTAAAATTACTAACCTATTTAAAAATTGTCTTCTTATAACACAGTATGTTGATGAAATTCCCTGCCTCATAAGGGGCAGGCAATTAGCGTACCTAGATGCTTATGATGCTATCGATAGTATAATAGACCTCAACTTCTACAACAATTTCAAGAATGGGTACAATAAGCTCATTATGCTAGCGTCAACTCCCGGTGGCCAAAAATTTGATTCGTTAGTTTCTGCGTTCGAATTGAATAAAGATATAATTAAATATGTTAGAAGGAAGAGGTCATATCTACACTATAAGGACTGGACCAAAGCAAAGAGGATTCTTCCAATCATGAACGTGGAGGTCAAACATTTTCTGGCTCTTGAGATACTACTCCAGGAGGGAAAGATGAAGGTTTATGACTACAATTTACTTGTCTTCGGCGTGGCTGATTTTTTCATCCATATGTAGCCATTATTGGAGTTGTTCCCCAACCTGTTAAGGTAGAGTAAACTGATGGATCATTTGTCAGTTTAAGTGTTGAATGATTGATGGGAATTTGAAGGTCGAAACAAGGACATGATCCTTCCCGAAAATAAAATCGGTGCCGCATGTGGGTCATACGCATTTGCACACATCGAGTGTTTGCTAACCAACATAGAAATGGCCGAGCCAACAACCATTTTGAGCTATAACATTGTGATAAATATGCAAGAGGTCTGGGCTTATGGGGTACTAACTATATTCTTGAAGTCTGTGTATAAAAAAGAAAATGTAGAAACACAAACACCATAACAATTTTTTATTTCAAGTCACTTCAGTTTACATGTAGTGACAATTTTTTATATTTGATGAAAATTAAATTTTTATAAGGAAACAGATTGTCTAGTCTATCTTTTTTGACAAATAGTTTATCTGTTGCAATAGGTTGGTCATTTGTTACATTATGCAGATATTTATATCTACGTCTATCTGTTGCAACAAATAGGTCATCTATTGAAATAAATCAAAATAGTAGGAAGACCTGTTTAATAATTTCCAACAAATAACCTACATGTTGCAACATATGCCTAAATCTGTTTAGTAATTTCAAATAGATATATCGTCTGTTGCAACAAATACATTATCTATTTTAATATTTGAATCTAGTATTCCATTTGTATGGACTGCGTATATTATACCCTCCCCAGACCCCACTTTGTGGGAATACACTGGGTTTGTTGTTGTTGTTATTGTGAATCTAGTATTCCATTTCAATTAGTAAGTTCAAATCTAAGGATAATATAAAATCCATAGATAAAATAAAATAAATCGAAGCCTTCAAAAATTACATGAAATAAATCAACAAATAAATGAAATGTAAAAAAAATTATTATGGGTATAAATCTCAACAGATAAATCAACAATTTAAGTTTTGATGCTAGCAATTTTACTTTTTTTATGCTTGATGATGCCTTGAAAATTTTTTTCCTTCTCCACTTAGCTGCCTTAATTTCTAATGGAGTGTATGGATATGAAATCCTCTTTGATGGAATGACACCCCTCTTAGATGTCAATTTCTTTACAGAATCAGTTAATGCATTAATAGAATTAATCACTCCATCAAGTTTTGCCTTGCACTCTTGACATTTGCATGCAGAACATTCATTAGGAGGGGTAAAATCTAATAACCAGTATGATCATAATTATAATCATAGTGGTTTGTCATTTCAAAAGTTATAAGAGAGGAGTATCATTAGCCCAAAAAGCAGAACCACTACGACTGCCACTATCTATAACGCCCCGAGTCTACACCCTAGGTGCCACATGATGCCTACGATCTAGAAAGACCACAAGCTAACCCATGAATGGTACCTGCTATGAGCATTGACAAATAATCATGAAACATATGCGGAAGTAAAACTGAAAATGCCATAATGTTCATAAAACTGAATCAATACTAAATACATTTGTAGAATAATTGCTAACTGAAAGTGTCTGAAAGCCTCTAAATATCTGAAATAAAAGAGTTGATGGGATAGGCCCCAACAAACTCCCAAAACTATCTGACAATAAATGTTGTACAAAAAATAATATATTAACTAAATTAAAGGAATCTCCTCGATAGATAAGGACTCACTACTATAACTGTTGTTGATCAACTAAATCTGGCTAAGTACGGTCAGAAACCCGAGCATTCGAACGTATGATATGAGAAATCATAGCACAAAGAAAGTATGTGTCAGTATTTTGAATGTACTGGTATGCTAGGTGAGTTTAGGCTAATATGCATGGTTCACGTGCATGAAGATAATCACTAAATATCATGGAGTGACTGGATGAGAGTATATGCAAAACTGGACCTACTATGAATATTGGACATGCAATACTAAGCATATACCGCCTGTCTAAATTAGTCTAAACATGAAGCATTGGGTTTCTAATAACTGATTTCTGATGACTTGAAGTCATGATCATGTATAACTGAACTAAGTTCTTACTGAATACAAAATACTGGAATACTGAATACTGAAATTGTAACTGTAGGAGTTATCACCTAGCCAATATACCCAATTATAGACTGATATGGGGTCCAATCTGTAACCCCAGTTGGAAGGGTGTTAGCACCATGCCATGAGTTACTAATAGTAGTTGGGTCAACCCTAATCTGGAAGGAAAACTTATAAGAGGTATATGGTTATGTCAACCCTAGTCTAGTAGAAAGACGATTTACCCTACGCTGGCTACATAGTTCTGTAACACAGGGACAGCTACTAAGGGTCAAACTCTCTGCTGACAGGAATGCCCTCATCCCTGGGTTCGCTCGGTGTTAAATCCTACTCTCAACTGAATCGACACTGAATTGATCAGTAGACTGTAATAGGCTTGACTAAACTCACACTGATTTTGTTGACTGACCGTATGCTACTATTCGGGATACTACAAAATCTTTCTATTCTGATTGGAGACTAGACAACAGCTAAATTTTGGGTATTCAATACCACCAGGACTCGATAGTATAGATAATGAAATCATATCTCAACTCTAAAAGCACCACACATAAGTTATCATGCAAAATTCCTTCACATAGACATTTTGTCAAACACCTAGGATACATAAATCTTGTACATGAGAATGAGCAATATATGAATATCATGACTACCACATTCAACACCAAAATTCAAAGATTAAACATGAGGTTTACATGAATCAACATGCATTCTAGTTAATTCACATGAAACTCAAATTATTCTTGACTTGAAATCCACACAATATCACATACATTAACATAGTTTCATTCGAGAATGTAAATCATAATCTAAGTGCTTGAAAAAAAATTCCTGGACTCCAGGGGTGGAAGGAACTCAAGGATGAACACCTAAACATACCTTGATTGACAAATTCTTAGAAGCTATTGAGGGATTTCTTGTAAATTGAACTTGAATGTTAAAGAGGCTAGGGTTTGTTCTTGAAAGGGAATGTTTTTTATTGTGAGAAAATTGTGATAAATGAGGCAAAAATGCTGTTTTTGGGACCTAAATCCTGTGTTAAAGTAAGAGGAAAATACTGAAATACCCCTCTAGACTCGTGATTAAATGAGAGAAAAAACGCCCAGTGATGTGATGTGCGTCGCGCTGAATGGATGGTATCGATGCAACTATTGATGCATCGTATCAATGGTGACGATGCGATAGCCAATGCAACGTGTCCTAATCGCATTTGCTTGCTATTTTGTTCATCCAAATATGACTCAAATGATGTTCAAAAATTTGAAACTCACTCTAGATGACCTATAGATAACCCTGATCATGAATCAATTTAAAAACCAATAATCTAAGGCCGAAAAAACCATAAATGATACCATAAAAATATTGAGGCCAAAAATGAGACTAAGTGTCAACACTTGGCTAAAATTTTCTAAGTCTGGGACCTCTTTTGGCATACTATAAAGGACTGAAATGTCTAGGACTTTGCGGGGTCTTACAATATCTTCCCCTTGGGAACATTCATCCTTGAATGAGACTGATTGAGCTGAGAGACACTGAGATATTGCGACTAACTGACATACATAGCTAAAATATGACTGAACTGATCTATGAATGTATAAATGATATGATAATGATAAGCAGCTGAAAGTAGAACGGAACAGAGTAAATCAAAAGAAGACTGTTACCTTAGGCTGAGTCTGAGTTTGCGGAAAAGAGATGAGGGTACTTGGTTTACATGTCTGCTTCTGCTTCCCAAGTGGCTCCCTCAACGGACTGGTTCCGCCAAAGAACTTTAACCAAGGGAACTTCTTTGTTCCTTAGTCTTCGAGTCTGACGATCAAGGATTTCGACTGGGACTTCTTCGTAAGAGAGACAATTCCGAACATCTACATTCTCTACGAGGACTACAATTGCTGGGTCACCTATGCACTTCTTTAGCAAGGAGACATAAAACACTCAGTACACTGATGCTAACTCAATAAGAAACTCAAGTTCATAGGCTACCTTTCCAAAATGACTCAGAATACTATAAGGACCAACATATCAGGGACTATGTTTCCCCTTCTTACAAAACCTCTTCACCCCCTTCATGGGAGAGATTTTCAAATACACATAATCACTAATCTCAAATTCAAGATCTTTCTTTCTCACATCTGTATAACATTTTTGTTGGCTCTAGGCTATCTTAATCCTCTCCCTGATCAGTACTTTTCCTAAGTCATCAAACACCAATTCAGGCCGCACCACTGCGACCTCACCTACTTCAAACCAACCAATGTGAGATCTATATCTCCTCCCATAAAAAGCCTTAAACGGAGCCATCTGAATACTGGAATGATAGTTGTTATTATACGCGAACTCAATCAAAGGTAAGTGATCATCCAAATCACTATTAAAGTCAATGACACACACTCTCAACATATCTTCTAAAGTCTGAATGGTCTTTTCTGCTTGACCATCTGTCTGAGGGTGAAAGATTATACTGAGATGGAATTGGGTACCAAGACCCTTCTAGAAAGCTTTTCAAAAGTGAGAGATGAACTGCGTATCTCTATCTGAGATGATAGACAACAAGACACCGTGTAACCTAACCAACTATCTGATATAGATCCTAGCATAGTCCTCGGTTGAATAAGAAGTACGAATTTGCTAGAAATGGGCTAATTTGGTTATCCTGTCCATAATGACCAAAATCAAGTCTTGCTATGGATGAGTATGAGGCAAACCTATCACAAAATCCATGTTCACTTTCTCTCACTTCCAAGTAGGAATATTGAACTACTGCATAGACCCACTAGGATTCTACTGTTCAATCTTAACTTGCCGACA
This sequence comes from Capsicum baccatum var. pendulum, assembly GCA_030864225.1. Lineage (NCBI taxonomy): Eukaryota > Viridiplantae > Streptophyta > Magnoliopsida > Solanales > Solanaceae > Capsicum > Capsicum baccatum. The sequence continues at coordinate 26,922,910 of CM061554.1, read as the reverse complement.
CATTGAGCACTTAGCTACAAACTCTGTAATATCCCTCTTCATCCCACACCACCAATATATTTCCCATAGATTGTGGTACATATTTGTGGCCCCTGGATGAATAGAGTAGCCTTCACCATGTGCTTTAGCTAGAATTCATTGTCTCACGTCATCTACACATGGCACACATAGCCTACCCTAGCAACGAAACACACTATCTCCGCTTTGAAAGAAAACCTCTACCTTCTGATCTCTGACTGACTCTTTCAGCTTAACTAAATTAGGATCCCTGTCCTACTTTTCTTTTACCTCTGAAACTAAAGAAGATTCTAAACTATTTTTCACGCATACACTACCCTCAGCCGAATCAACCAAATGGAAACCTAGTATGGCAAGTTGATGAACCTCTTGGACTAACTTCTTATTACTATTTTTAACGTGAGCAACACTACCCATGGACAACCTACTGAGGGCATCTGCCACTACATTGGCCTTTCCCGGTTGATATAGAACACTCATGTCATATTCTTTCAACAACTTTAACCACCTTCTGTGACGTAAGTTCAGGTCTTTCTGTGAAAATATATACTGCAAGCATTTGTGGTCTGTGAATACATCAACATGCACCCTATACAAATAGTGCCTCCAAATCTTTAATGAAAAGACAACGACTGCAAATTCAAGATCATAGGTGGATAATTCTTTTCATAGGGCTTAAGCTGTCTAAAGGCATAGGCCACAACCTTACCCCTATGCATCAAAACACACCCCAATCCAACTCTAGAAGCATCATAATATACCATAAATCCATTTGAACCATCGTACAAAGTCAAAACTGAGGCTATAGTGAGTCGAGTCTTCAACTCTTGAAAACTCTTCTCATAATAATCTGACCACTAAAACGTAACTTTCTTCTAAGTCAATCTGGATATAGGGGATGCAATAGACAAAAATCCTTCAAAAACCATTGGTAATAGCCATCCAAACCTAAGAAACCCCTGATATCTGATCGAGAGATAGGTTTGGGCCAGTTTCTCACTGCTTCGATCTTTTGAGGATTAACTCTAATGTTATCACCAAAAACTATGTGACCAAGAAAGCTACTGACCTTATCCAAAATTTGCATTTACTAAATTTGGCGAACAACTGATGGGCTTTGAGAGTCTGTAATACTATTTTGAGATGGTTTACATGATCATGTTCATTGTGGGAGTAGACAAGGATATCATCAATGAAGACTATGACGAACATGTCCAAGTACTGCTTGAACACATGGTTCATCAAGTCCATGAAAGCTGCTGGGCATTGGTAAGATCAAATGACATGACTAGAAACTCGACTGAAGTAACTTTCGAAGACAACATAATTGGATAATTCTTGTATACCCATCGGGCTATGATAGACTTACCCATTGGGGTAGAGACTGAGAAAGGCTCTGTTAGGATTTCGGGATTGACTATGAAGTTGATGCAATGTAAGGAGTTACAAAAGATAGAGAATCTCTAGGGTCTAACAAAGTATAAACATGTAAATGAAAAACTTGCAACATACTAGTAAATATATCAAGAGAACTCTCCTGATCCTGTTGGGACTGAAGTGCATAGAGCCTGTTTGGGCGCTGCCTACTGGTGGTACTGGAAGCATCACCCTGCTGAGATGGGCGACCAGACTAATATCCTGGCCTACCACACCCGAAACACATATCGTTGCCAGCTCTGCAGACACCCTGAAGATTTCTGCCATATTTCTGGCAAAGAGGACTTGTTCGAGCACTGTTCAAACTACCCTGAGATTTGGGGGCCTAGCGCCCTATCCTTATTATCATTTATTAATCTGGGAATTGATGTACTAGCCAAAGATGGAGCTGGGACTGAAGGTTTTGGGCAGAACTGAGGACGGTTACCACCTTCTGACTTTGGTTGAGCGAAACTGAAGCTACCTGTTCTAGCCCTCTTGTTCTCCTTCTGTTTCTCCTTAGTATTTTGTTACTCAATCTATTGAGAATGGACCATCAACCTAGCTAAGTCCATCTTCTTAATTATCATTACGGTCCTATACTCTTTGACCACACTATTAGACACACTAGATATGAACTTGCTCATCTTAGACCTGCTATCAGCTACCACATGAGGAGCATACCTGGACAACTTAGTAAACTTAAGGAAATACTCTTTCACACTCATATTGTCGTGCTTCAGGTTGATAAACTCTAACACCTTAGCCTCCCTCAACTCCAACGGAAAGAGATTATCTAAAAAGGTAGTACCAAACTCCTCCCATTCTATAGGCCTTGCATCTGCGCCTCTATCTACCTTTCACTACTTAAACCATGTATGATCCATATCCTGCAATTGATAGATAGCTAAATCAGCACTCTCACTAGCGGTTACCCTCATAATGTCTGTTACATTCTGCACTATGTCAAGGAATTCTTGTGGGTCCTCTTCAGACTTAGACCCAAAAAATAAATGAGGGTTCATTCCGATGAAGTCCCAAATTCTAGTTGTGGCAGTATTTTCCATTGGGTTGGCCTGAACAGTAGTTGTTCGAATGTTTTGAGCTGCCATAGAATGAGCTAGAGTGGTGAAAGTTGCTCTGAATTCTGCGTGAGAGACATGCTTATTCAGGGTAACTTCCTGAACGGGCGGAGGTGTTGGCTGGTTCCCAGTTCTCCTTTTGTTGGTCTTTATAGGAAGCATGTTTTATAAACGAAAGGAAAATATTTGAATTAGACAGAGAGTTTAACTTGAGCTCATGCTCACTCGCATGATATAAACACTGAAAGAAGGGAACTTTTTTCCTAAAAATGCCTCACAGCCTCTTGTCGATAAGTGTGGCGCTTCACACCCATGCACAAGACTCTACTTGACGAGGCTTTTAGACTCTATAGGACACTTTAGAACCTTAATCTTTGATAATAATTTTGTAATGCCTCGAGTCTACACCCTGGGTGGTGCCTACGATCCCAAAGGACCATAAGTTAACCCATGACTGGTACCTGCTGTGAGCACTAACTAATAATCATGAAACATATGTGAAAGTAAAACTGAAAATGCCATAAGGTTCATAAAACCAAATCAATACTAAATACATTTGTAGAATAACTGCTAACTAAAAGTGTCTGAAAGCCTCTAAACATAGGAAATAAAAGAGTTGATGGGACAGGCCCCAACTAACTCCAAAAACTGTCTGACAATAAATGTTCTACTAAAAATAATATATTAACTGAATAAAAGTCATGTCCTCGATATATGAGGACTCAATACTATAACTGTTGCTGATCAACTGAATCTAGCTAAGTACGTTCACGAACCCAAACGTCCGAACCTACGATATGAGACATCATAGCACAAAGAAAGTATATGACAGTACTTTGAATGTACTGGTATGCTAGGTCAGGTTAGGCCAATATTCATGGTTCACGTGCATGAAGATAATCACTAAATATCATAGAGTGACTGGATGAGAGTATATGTAAATCTGGACCAACTGTGAATACTATACATGCAACACCAAGCATATATCATTTGTCTAAATTAGTCTGAAGCTACAGTATTGGGTTTCTGATAACTGATTTCTGATGACTTGAAGTCATGATCATGTATAACTGGACTAAGTTCTGTACTGAATACTAAATACTAGAATACTGAATACTAAATACTAAAACTGTGATTTTGGAAGTTATTATCTAACCGATATACCCCAATTATAGATTAATATGGGGTCCAACCTATAACCCCAGTTGAAAGGGTGTTACAACCGTGCCACGGGTTACTAACAGTAGTTCGGTCAACCCTAATCTGGAAGGAAGACTCATGAGATATATATGGTTACGTCAACCCTAGTCTGACAGGAACACAATTTACCCTACGCTGGCTACATAGTTCTGTAACACAAAGACAGCTACTAAGGGTCAAACACTTTGCTGATAGGAATGCCCCCATCCCTGGGTTCACTCGATGTTGAATCCTACTCCTAACCGAATCAACACTGAACTGATCACTAGACTGTACTAGGCTTGACTGAACTCACACTGATTTTGTTGACTGGCTGTATGCTACTATTCGGGATACTACAAAATCTTTCTATTCCGACTGGAGACTAGACAACAGCTAAATTTTGGGTATTTAATACCCCCAAGACTTGATAGTATAGAAATGAAATCATATATCAACTTTAAAAGCATCACATATAGGTTATCATGCACAATTCCTTCACATAGACATTTTGTCAAACACCTAGGATACATAAACCTTGTACATGAGAATGATAAATATATGAATATCATGACTAGCACATTTAATATCAAAATTCAAAGATTAAACATAGGGGTTACATAAATCAACATGCATTCTAGTTAATTCATATGAAACTTAGATTATTCTTGACTTGAAATCCACTCAACATCACATACATGAACATAGTTTCATTCGAGAATGTAAATCATAATCTAAGTGCTTGAAAAAATATTCTTGAACTCCAAGGGTGGAAGGAACCCAAGGATGAACACCTAAATATACCTTGATTAACGAATTCTTGGAAGTTATTGAGGGTTTCTTGTAAATTGAACTTGAATGTTAAAGAGGCTAGGGTTTGTTCTTGAAAGGGAATGCTTTTGACTTTGAGAGAATTGTAATAAATTAGGAAAAAATATTGTTTTGGGACCTAAATATCGTGTTAAATGGAGGAGAAAAGACTGAAGTGATGCGATAGGCACCGCGCCGCGTCGATGTCACGTCAATGGTAACGACGCGATAGCCAACATAACGTTCCTGATCGCGTTGGCTTGTTATTTTGGTCATCCAAACATGACTCAAACGATGTTCAAAAATTTCAGAACTCACCCAAGATGACCTATAGATAATCCATGAATCAATTTATAAATCGACAATCTAAGGCCAGAAAAACCATAAATAAAACCATTGAAATATCAAGGCCAAAAATGAGACAAGTGTCAACACTTAGCTGAAATTTTTTAAGTCTGGGACCTCTTTTGGCATGCTATAAAGGACTAAAATGGCTAAAACTTTGCGGGGTCTTATACTATCACTGCCACCACCAACAACTCCATCACCATCAACATCAATAAGTCCACCTCTAAAATTATTTTTCTTGTGATGGATGTCGATCCAAACAATTTCTTTTTTATTCTATCAATCACCTTAAGGTTCGGTAAAATTTACACAGACCGTAAAGTAAGAAAAAATAGCATCTTCAACTCTCAATTGGTCGGAACAAGCCACGGATGGACAATCATAAATAAATCTGTACATATATTACAATGATGATTAAATTATTTAAAAATCATTAATTAAAATAAAAACTTAATTAGAATTAGACTTACTGCTTCCTTTGGGGGGTTGAAGAGATCAAGAAATTTTGTATTTTTATCAATTTTAGTCGATAACCATCTCAAAATTCTTGGACATGAAACTTCTTCCTGGTGGTTCACTTGTTGTCGCAAATAAGGAATAGTTTCAAATGCCCAAGCCTATAAAATAACGTCAATAAATCAAAAACATTGTTCAATAAAAAATAAATGAATCATAATAAAAGAAATATTTACCATGAAAGTTCATGGAAAGACATATTAGTTGACTGTCTTTGTCGTTAATGGAGTCAACAAATATTTGATAGTCATTTTGAAGCTTTCATAACCCCAAGGATAGCTGTTAAATGCCTCGAGATCCTTGGAGAGCTTTATTAAAACAAGCAGTATGTTGTTGTTAACGTCTCTTACCCAAAGAATATTGTGTACAAACTAAACCAAACACAATGATTACTTGTGCATCTTTGAAAGTCTTTTACCTTTCAACGATTCTATCGATTTTTTGTTTTTGAAGCTTGGACCAACAAGGAACACCAAGTCATCACCATCACTTGACTTGACTTTTCCTATTTTGGGTGTGCAGGGTACTTTTTGGGGGTTAGAATAGGTATAACTTGCGAAAAAGGAGGATAACATTTTGCTCCAGTAACTATGGAAAACTCCTTCCAACCAAAACAAACAGGCATGCCACAGTAATTTGTCCATACCTCATCCGTCTTATCTTTGTTTTCATACATAAACATACACTTGAGAAGATCATACACCATTTTTATTTGAAAATGAGCATTGTTGTCCTCAGGCAAATCAAGATATTGCCCAAAGCAGCTGTCTCTGAAATAACCATTCAATATTTGTTCTTGAAGTATTTTTTGAAATGCGTCAAAAGATTTTCCCATGGCTGAATTAACACAAAATCACCAGTTAAATATCTGACATCATCGCACTGTATTCTCACAAGATAACTATCAATGCTAAAGCTTTTGACCAAATCTTCAATGGAAGGGCTATTAGCATTTGAATCATGTCTTTTGAAATATTCCTCATCTCCATGTTCATGATCTTCTGCTTCTGATTGGGTTATCGCTTCTAAAGAAAGCTCATAGAGTGATACAAGTAGCGTAGTTGCTTCACTTGTTCCTTTATTTAGACTTGTTTTAGTTTCTTTTCTTTTGGGAGCTATATAATTGAAAAATAAAAGGAAAATAAAAAAGACTATAACTGATTAATGCATCGTTAAAAAAAGGATAACAGTAAATCTAACATGTATAACAGTAAAATAACAACTCCAACATATCACAAATCTGTTACACTAGGCAGGTTGACTGTTGCAACATATAACTAATTTGTTGTAACGGATGAGTAATTTGTTGGAAATAATAAAAATAGATCACACTCATCTGTTGAAATAGATGACTGGTCTGTGCAACAGATCATTCATCTGTTGCAACATATGAGTGATCTATTGGAACTATTATCAACTATCAATATTGTTTAAATTTCTTCCAATAGAAGGGTCGTCTGTCGCAATAGATGAATGATATGTAAGATTATTCATCTGTAGCATCAGATAGTTTATATGTTGCATCAGATGTTCATTTGTTATATCAGATGGATAATTTGTTGCATCAGATGGTTAATCTATTACAGTAAAAAAATAGTACCGGGATTTTATTTAAATGAACAACAACAATATCACCATGTAATATCAAATTCACCATTTTTACCAAGAAAAATAATAAATCAACCCAGCAACACCAACACAACACCAACACAACACACACACCAAGAACATCAATAGTGACCAAGAATACCAACATTGTTGTTTTGCGTTTGTACAAACACAAACAACAAAAATTAAACTTCAAAAAACTCAACAGACACCAACAAGTCAAATATACAGTTCGATAATAAGAACTACAATAACAACAAAAAATTATATTTCACTTCGGAAAGAGTAGAGAAGAAATGTCAAAAATTAGGATTTTCTTCCATCTCCATTTCAAATTTAAGCAACAAATATTGAAATTGTTAACCAATACTAGAAGAGAAGTTGGCTCAAGTTTCTATTTTTCTTCATAACTAAAAATCCATAATTTTTTACCTGTGAAAAAAAAAAAGAAATGAGACGATGAAGAGCTTGAAGTTGTTATCGTCGGAGAGCACTGTTGTCACGTCGATTGACAGTTGAAAGTCAAAAAAGAAATTGCCCAACTATTTATCGTCAGAGGTTGAAGTAGTCGGATATTATATGGAAAAATTTTACAGAACTGTTGGTTGGGAGAGAGCTAAGAGAAACTGTCGAGATAGAGAGAGAGGAGAGACAGTTGATTTGAAGAGGGAAGGGGTGTGGGTTAATTTATATTTTTGAAAAGATTAAAAAGTTTTTAAAATATTAATCAAGTCCATAATTCACTTAATTAAGTTTTCTAATTATGTTTGACCCTTTAAGTTGGTCAATGTCATCAATCCTTCATCCAAGATTTAAATGACATCCTTAATTCCTTCAATTTTCTCTTGTTATAGTGACTATAATTGTTATTCATTAATAACAAATTATAATTATAATTTCTTAAACCAATCCTATGAAGATAAATATTTACCTGCTGGCTCTTGTCCAGTTTTACTTGATCATTTACTGGGTTTGTCTTGATGTCTCATGGGAAATTTGGAATAACAAATTTGACCTTTTCTGCATACTGGAGTGAACCATTAGGAAATTATATTGGCATTTAATTGTGATTATGAAATATGCAGTAAGAGGTGGGGAGAACTTCCAATAAGTAAAATTCAGTTCCATCTCAGTTAATATTCTTGTGAATACTTTTCTTGAATGCATCTATAATACGAGGATGCTTTTACAAATTTGTAGAGCTATATTGAAATGTTATTATTCTCTCCGGTGATTAAACTTTAACAAAGAATTTGAAGAAAGAACCATTAGGATTGGAGATTGTTCACCCCTTGATGGCGTCATACAACAAAGGTTTTGTTAGGGAATAACGAAAAAATAATAATAACAACAATATTATTTAACTATTGACAAAATATTATATTAATAATATTAACAATACAATAAAATAACAGTATATATTATTATTGTTATCTTAGTGATAATAGTGCAATCAATATGACAATTATAACAGTAATCTAACTGCTTCTTTATCAGTTAATATATTAATTATACTTGAGTCGTGCTAACCACTGTCCTAAGAAACTATTTCAGCAGTGTGAAATATTTTTTCAGGATTAAACAAGCACTTTCTTGATTAATTAGAGGATATTCTGAGCTAAATAAGTCTTTCCTAATTAATCAGAGAGTACAAAAATCAATAAAATCATTGATACAAATACCATAAGTTAAAAATATTAAAGCAAAAATAATAATAAAGTGATATGAATTGTAACTAAAGAAAAGGAAAATAATTTAGTATGTGTTGTTTCTTAATCTTTTTGCAAACAAAGGAAGAAGTGCTATTTATAGTATATTATTAAGCCGGCAAAGTGAGGCGGCAGACCATTTCATTTTCTCTTTTTTTTTCTTTATTTTCCTTTTTCTGCAAGTAAACAAAAGTTTTAATTTCTTTTCTTTTTCTCCAAGTAAAATAAAATACTACACCAAATTCTTTTGAAATATATTATTTCACTTACAATCCCCATATTATTTTAAAAGAATTTATAGAAAAACATTTTAACTTGATGGATTTGCATGGACAAAATGCAGTAGGTTTGGTGCCTTCTGGACTATGAACCAAACTTAGACCAATAAAATTTAACTTACAGAATTGCCGGTGAAATATAATATTTCTATGAACCGAATAACTCTTGTTGTAAGTTAGAGACTTTATCAATCACATTTTGACCGTAATTTGTTGTTCAACACGATTTTGCGCCAATAGGCCATGCGCGCGCCTGGTATTTATGAGAGCTCTAGAGACTAAGACCAAAAGTCTCATAGGAACGGTCTCATTCCACTTCTCATATAGGTGAATTCATCAAGTGTACACTGCTTTAAATACACCATCCATAAGGATTATGAATTCATTAAGACCTAAAAACTTATCCCTCCATTTTAGTAGCAGTTCAAGTACTCTCAATAAGTGCGCAGAGTTAATATCGACTTGTTATTACCCATATGAACTTACTTCATGGGATCTCCAATCACATAGGTTGGGTTACCATCTCTATTGACAATCAAATGGGCCTTAACCCCATCTCTTTTGTGTTTGAAGAATTAATTTTTTTCCCACAGTTTAGTCAGTGAATCGGCCGAATTCAATTTTGACTTCACATAATCAATGGAAATTCTTTCATCTCTCAATTTCTTAATAACATCATGCCTCAATTTCATATGTATACTCTTACAACTGTAAGATGTATTCTTCGCAATAGTAATTGCGGCTTGACAATCACAGTGTATATACACAGGAGGCATCAGATCATCCTTTTTAAAGGAATTTTAGACAACAGATCATCCTTTTTCAAAGGGATATTAGACAACAGATTGTCCTTTTTCAAAGAGATATTAGACAACAGATCATCCTTTTTCAAAGGGATATTAGACAACAGATCATCCTTATTCAAAGGGATATGAGGCAACAGATCATCATTTTTAAAAGGAATATTTGCTAAGAAATTTCTTAGTCATTCAGCCTCAGTACCAACTAACTCCAGAGTCACAAACTCTGATTCCATAGTTGATCTAGCAATGATCGTCTGCTTAGCTGATCTCCATGATACTGCACCACCACCAAGGGTGAATACATAACCACCAGTGGATTTTGTCTCATCTGCATCAGAGATCTAATTTGCATCATAATACCCTTCTAAGGTTGAAGAAAATTCACTATACGAGATATCATAATTCACGATTTCTTTCAAATATTTCATCAATCGCATTAATGCAGAACAATGCTCATTATTGGGATTATAAGTATATCTACTCAATCTACACACGGCATAGGCTATATCAGGCCTAGTAAAATTCATTAAATTCATCAAACTTTCAATGATCTGTGCATACTTAGACTGAGCAACTGGGTCATCATTATTCTTTTTTAATTAAGAATTAGCATCATAAGGAGTAACTACAAAAGTTATCTCCCAACATTCAAACTTCTTAAGAAGTGTTTCAACATAATGTTGTTGTGACAACATTATACCATCTTTACTCCTTATAATTTTAATTCCCAATATCACATTCACTTCACCCAGATCTTTCATATCAAAGTTAGTAGACAAAAATAATTTGGTACATTCCACAATATTTAAACATGTACTAAATATAAGCATGTCATCAACATATAAGCAGATTATCACATAATCATTGTCTACCACCTTTGTATAAACACATTTATCCACCTCAACAGAAGCAAAGTCGTCTTTTATTAAGACTTGATCAAATCCTCATGCCACTGTTTTGGAGCTTGTTTAAGGCCATAAAGAGATTTAATTAATTTACAAACTTTATTTTCTTGTCTAGAAATTACACATCCTTCAGATTGAACCATATAAATTTCTTCTTCTAAATTGTCATTTAAGAAAGTTGTTTTTACATTCATTTGATGGATAAACAACTTATGAATTGATGCTAAAGCAATTAATATTCGAATAGAAACAATTTTTGTTACTGGTGCAAATGTATCAAAGTAATCAATATTTTGCTTTTGAGAAAATCCTTTAACTACTAACCGAGCTTTATATTTATCTAAAGATCCATCTGAATTAAGTTTTGTTTTGAAAATTCATTTACAACCAATCGATTTTGCACCAGGAGGTAAATCAGTTAAAACCCATGTATTATTTTTCATAATTGAATCAAGTTCAATTTTTATTGCCTCTTTTCAAAATTTAGCATCAGAAGAAGATATAGCTTCAAAATAATTTGATGGTTCATTATCAACAAGAAAAGTTTTAAAATCATTTTCATAAGCAAAATATTCTTTTCTAGGCCTTGTACTCCTTCTCAGTTCCTCAATATTAGAGGTAGATTCATTTTCTTTTTTAACAGGTGCATGAGAGATTGTATCACATAGTGAAAAAATATGTTCAAAGAATTTAGCATTCTTTGTCTTGATTATAGAATTACTATCAAGTACATTACATTTCAAGACAAGAAATCTATATGCAGCACTATGTTCAGGATATCCAATACGCAAGCAATCAGTGATTTTGGAACCTATTTTTCTCTTTTTAGGTTCAGGAGGAAAAACTTTCGCAGGGCTACCCTACACTTTTAGATATTTCAAATTAGGCTTATAACCTTTCCACAATTCATAAGGGGTTTTGTCAGTTCTTTTATGAGGCATTCTATTTTGTAAATGATATGCAGATAAAATAGTTTCACCCCACAAATTATCAGGTGCACAAGAGCTAATTAGCATAGAATTCATTATTTCTTTCAGTGTCCTATTTTTCCTTTCAGCTACACCATTAGACTCAGGAAAATAAGGTGGATTTACTTCATGAATAATACCTTCTTTTTCACAAAAAGCATTTAAAGATACATATTCTCCACCTCTATCAGATCTAATTCTCTTGATTTTTCTACTAAGTTGATTTTCAACTTCAGATTTATATGACACAAAAGCATTAAATGCATCATCTTTATTTCTAAGCAAATACAACTTAGTAAATCTAGAGAAATTATCAATAAAGGTCACATAATATTTTTTACCACCTCTAGTCATAGTTTGTTTTAAATCACCCAAATCAGTTTGGATCAAAGATAACAGTCCAGTTTCTCTATTAACTGAAAAACATGACTTTTTAGTAATTTTAACTTCAGCACATATTTCACATTTATCAAAATCACTTGAGTCTAAACCAGATATTAAACTAAGTGATTGCATATTCTTTACATATTTAATATTAACATGTCCTAACCTAGCATGCCATAAAGAAATAGACTCAATCATATAAGCAGAAGCTGATACATTATCATTGATAATATCAAGTATATAAAGTCCCTGATTACAACGTCCATTTTCAATAAGAATATCATATTTAGTTAATATGACCTCATTATTTTCAAATATAGCCTTTATTCCAGTTTTTCTTAATAATGCCACAGAAATCAAATTAATTCTGATAATAGGAACATGCAGCGCATTACTCAATGCCAAAGTTTTACCAGATGTAAGTTTGAGAAGAACTTTTCCTTTTCTAAAAACTTGAATAGTTCTCGAGATCCCAAGATAATAATTTCTTCTTCTTTCTCAACTTGGGTGTATGATACAAAATCATTTTTATTTATACAAATGTGTCTGATAGCACCAGAGTCTACCGCCCAATTTCTCACATTGGTCTCAATACTCATTTCTCAAATGACAGCAATAATTATATCATCCGTTTTAGTCAAATTTATTTTTGACTTAGCGGGATTGTCATTTCTTTCACATATTCTCTTGCATTGAGATGCATTTTCAATGAAGATTCTATTATTAACATTAGACATGCAACCAAATTTATTTTTATACCTGTATTCTGCAGTACCTGCAGTACCATAATCTTCTGACAAACTGACTGGAATGGAAGTAGCCAGAGCAACATCAGTATTATCAACGGTCTTAGGATCAAAATTATATGCGATAATTTCTTAGATTGTTGGGGAATAATGAAAAAATAATAATAACAACAATATTATTTAACTGTTGACAAAATATTATATTAATAATATTAACATTATAATAAAATAACAGTGTATAATATTATTGCTACCTTAGTGATAATACTGTAATCAATATGACAATTATAACAGTAATCTAACTACTTCTTTACCAGTTAATATATTAATTATACTTGAGTCGTGCTAGGCATTGTCCTAAGAAACTATTTCAGCAGTGTGAAATGTTTCCCCACAATTAAACAAACACTTTCTGATTAATTAAAGGATATTTTGAGTTAAATAAATTTTTTCTAATTATCTAAAGGGTACAAAAATCAACAAAATCTTTGATACAAATACCAAAACAATAATAAAGTGATATGAATTGTAACTAAAGAAAAGGAAAAGAATTTAGTATGTGCTGTTTCTTAATCTTTTTGCAAACAAAGGAAGAAGTGCTATTTATAGTATATTATTGAGGCGGCAGACCATTTCATTTTCTCTTTTTTTTTTCTTTCTTTTCCTTTTTCTGCAAGTAAACAAAAAGTTTTAATTTCTTTTCTTTTTCTCCAAGTAAATAAAATACTACACCAAATTCTTTTGAAATAAATTATTTCACTTACAGGTTTTTCCTATTTATTTTCAATTGGCTGTTATTATATATATAATAGAGGGACCTTAATCCAATGATGTGGTATGCCTCATTGATGAGCAAATGTATTTATTTATTTTCTCATTTATTAAAAAATTTTCGAGCACTAAACTCAATTAGCAAATTTATGGAGTAAGGTTCAAGTTTCACAACAATATCCAATCACAAAAGGTAAAGAACTTTTGCACCAAAATCTTCATAGCTTTAACTCCAATGGGATTAAAAAAAAAAGTATATAGGATTTACTGTAATTTTCTTTATCTTTTCTAGAACGGGCACTTAATTGAGATATATTGTTGTGTTGCCTCTCACTGTTTGATCAAATCCTGACTAACTTTTTTTGGGTTCTTTCGAGGTTTACTGGAGAATAAGATGACGTCCATTTGTATTATGGACTTAGAGTATGATACTAGACATTTGTATTAACTAATAGATGGTTGTACCTGTTATAGGTCTTCCAGCAGATTCGAGCTAGGGACAATTCTGGTGAGAGGATTATTGCTGCAAAATCCCTTGTCCTAACCTATTTGGTCAGATCTGGTAGTATCACATTCCTCTTCAACAATTTTTTGATAAGGTGAATTTCTGATAGAGAATAAGCACATGACCAGTTTTCTTTCTTTCATTTAGTTTTGTAAGTTGTAAATGAAAATATGAAAAATGAATCAAATTTTTTGTTCAATCATTTGTTTCTCAAGTTTTCTTATGGTGTGAAGAGCACTCATATTTTGAGAAGTGATAACTTCTTAAGGTAAAACAAGTCAGAAGTGACAATTTGATAGTTCAAATAAAAGTACAGACCTTCTGGATATATATCCCGAACAGTGAAGGAATTTATTATCTATTTTAAATTCTTAGTTTGTCGTAAGCCAAGAGTGAATTTGGGCAAAACTGCTTTTATGTTTCTCTCTATTGGTTGTTGCTACTGCTTTGGAGACGTCTTGCCAAAATTTTTGATTGATTAATTAAACTTGAACTGGAAAGCAGAATAATAGACAAGGTCTTAGCATGCAGATGGAACTTATATCAAAATGCATGTGTCGAATATTTATATAAAACTAAAAAATTTGCTAGTCTTGAGAATTTTACTAATTAGCTCTGTACATGGATTGCGGAAAATATTTATAGTTTCATTTATATATTAGATTTAGATGTTTAATAGGTTGGTGAATTGATGATCAGTCCAATTGGCCAGGTTCTTGAATTATACTGATTCCACATTTAAAATTTAAAATGATAACTGAAATAAAAAGTTTAAAAGAATTTCAAGCAAAACAATTGTGAATCCTTGCTTATTTTTATTCTCTGTTTGATATTTAGTACTTGCTAAGTGATTGTTTTCTTCAGAATTGGAGACTTAATTTAGAATCCGACATAATATGTGACATGTTAATACCATATACATGGAGATATGCATATACGAAATGAACAATTGCCAACATATGTTAGGAAAGATGGCACATAATCAAAGAGCCCGACAGGGTAGCAGCGGAAAATACCCAAGACTAAATTTTCTCTTTCAACTTGAATCAAGAGGAGACAAATAAACCCAAGCAAAATAGAGTAATATACAGCAAAAAACTCAACCAAATGAAATCAGACAAGAATAAAGGCAATCACACGAGACACAAGATTTACGTGGAAAAGCCTTCAGTGTGAAGAGAAAAAAATCACGGGACCAAAACCTCCACTATAATCACCAAAGAGTTACAATATTGTCCTCCAAAATGAACAAGAAACAATACATAATCCACAGCACCAAACACTAGAGAAATAAAGGAGTGAAAGCACCAAAAATGCAGCTACTGTTCGGAAATAAATAACAGGAGATACAAGCCACCAAATCAAGCTCCATCAGTTTCTAATCAAAGATTGAGATGAGAGGAACAAGCATTACAAAAATCAACTCAATCGGACAAGAAACGAAGCGGGAATCGCATTTTGAAGTTGACAGTTGTGGCTGAAATTTAGATGCGAAAATCAGTTTTGTTTTTCTCTCTTTGGCTGCTGAAAACTCTCTTTTTGTGATGGTGAATAAGACCTAAAAAGATCAATATATATGTCCCATAGTAATGGGCCTATGGGAAAAAGTGGGTTAGTCCAAATTGGGCTTCATTTATCCACATAGAAAGGGTAAAAGACCCAATAACCCAACAATTCTCCCCCTCCCAACTATGTGGAGGAGACCGCCATCCCGGCGATCATGCAACAATCTTCAAACTTCCCTCTTGGCAAAGCTTTAGTCATCATGTCGGAACCATTATCATCTGTATGAATCTTCTCAAGTTCAAGCAACTTAGAATTCAACACATCCTGAATCCAATGGTATCTCACATCAATGTGTTTAGACCGACCATGAAATGTAGAATTCTTGCCAAGATGTATGGGACTTTGACTATCGCAATGAAGCACATACCTCTCTTGAGCACAACCAAGTTTCCTCAAGAATCTCTTCATCCAAATCAATTCTTTACAAGCTTCAACGGCAGCAATAAGCTCAGCTTCTCTAGTAGATAGAGCAACACATTTTTGCAACCTAGATTGCCAAGACACAGCTCCCCCTGCAAAAATAACCAAATACCCTGAAGTAGACTTGCAAGTATCAACATCACCGGCCATAGCTGAATCAGTATAACCACAAAGACTAGGCTTCCCTGTACTAAAACACAAACTCAAACTAGAAGTGCCACAAAGATATCTCATAATCCACTTCACAGCATTCTGATGTTCTCTTCCCGAATTAGAAAGAAAATTACTAACAACACCAACAGCATGAGCAATATCCGGTCTTGCGCAAACCATTACATACATCAAACTACCAACAGCTGAAGCATAAGGAACTTTCTTCATATCTTCCTTCTCATCATCACTGGAAGGACACTGCTTTGTGCTCAACTTGAAGTGCATAGCTAAAGGTGTACTTACAACCTTAGCCTTGTCCATGTTAAACCTTCGAAGTACTTTCTGAATGTACTTCTCTTGTGATAACCACAACTTCTTGGTCTTTCTGTCACGGACAATCTGCATGCCAAGAATCTGCTTTGCTGGTCCTAAGTCTTTAATAGAAAAAGACTTACCCAACTCTTGCTTCATCTTTTGAATCCTACAAGCATTATGACCAACAACAAGCAAGTCATCAACATAAAGCAACACAATAATAAAGTCACCATCAGAGAATTTTTGCACAAAAACACAATGGTCTGAAGTAGTCTTCTTGAAGCCCTACTGACTCATAAAGGAACCAAACTTTCTATACCACTGCCTAGGAGCTTGTTTCAAACCATACAAGCTCTTCTTCAATTTGCAAACATAATTCTCATTTTCCTTGACTTTAAAACCTTCGGGTTTCTCCATATAAATTTCTTCATCTAAGTCACCATGGAGAAAAGCAGTTTTAATATCCATTTGCTCAACCTCTAAATCTAGACTTGCAGCTAAGCCTAGAACCACGCGAATGGATGACATCTTTATGACTGGAGAAAATATCTCATCAAAATCAACTCCCTTTTTCTGGTTAAATCCCTTCACAACCAATCTAGCTTTGTACCGTGGAATTGGATTACCATCTTCATGCTTCACCAGAAAAACCCACATATTTTTCAAAGTTTTTCTGTCTTTAGACAGCTTAACCAAATCAAACGTATGATTATCTTGCAAAGATTTAATTTCATCTTCCATAGCATCAAACCATTTTTCTTTTTCTTTACTTTCCATGGCCTCATCAAGACTCTTAGGTTCTTCCCCGTCAGTCAAGAGTACATACTCACTGGGAGAATAACAAGATGAAGGTATTCTCTCTCTTGTAGATCGTTTGAGAGAACTCTCTGGAGCATTAACAACTGGTTGCTGATCAACCATATCAACTTGCACTGGAGCATCAGCAACTTCTTGCTGGTCATTCTGAACATGATCATCATCTTCATTATCAACTTGATTTTCATCATCATGAAGATTTTCTTTAGGAGCAGTAGTCAAAAAAACTGGATCAACATCAACTAGGCTCTCACTACTCTGAGAATCAACCTTCTCATCTTTGTCAAAATCTTCAATTGTTTAGTCTTCAAAGAACATAATATCGCGGCTTCTAACAAGTTTCTTCTCAACTGGATCATAGAATCGATAGCCAAATTCATCTTGACCATAACCAATGAAGATACACTGTCTAGTTTTAACATCCAACTTTGACCTTTCATTTTTAGGAACATGAACAGAAGATTTACACCCAAAGACTCTAAGATGATCATAAGAAATATTCTTACCAGACCAAACTCTGTCAGGGACATCACCATTCAAAGCAACAGTAGGAGATAAATTAATAACATAAACAGTCGCATTAAGTGCTTCTGCCCAAAAGAAATCTGGCAGCTTAGCATCTAAATGCATACATCTAACCCTCTCAACTAGTGTTCTGTTCATCCTCTCTGCTAAGACATTCAACTGAGGAGTCTTTGGAGGATTTTTTTGATGCCGAATACCCTGCTCTCTAATATCTATCAAAAGGACTAATATACTTACCACCATTATCTGAATTGATGTATTTCAATTTCTTCCCTGTCTGTCTTTCAACCAAGGCCTGAAAATTCTTGAACACATCAAGTACTTAATCCTTGAACTTCAAAGGAAATACCCAGAGTTTGCGAGAATGATCATCAATAAAAGTCACAAAGCAAAGTGCACTACCATGAGACCTTACTTTACAAGGACCGCACAAATCAGAATGCACCAACTCCAGCAAATTGAGCTTTCTTGAAGGCGGATGACTCTGAAAAGAAAATTTTTTCTGTTTACCGGCTAAGCAATGAACACACTTCTTCAACTTTTCTTATTTTACTCCAGAAAGTAATTTTTTCTTAGCCAAACTATCAATCCCCTTCTTACTCATATGACTCAACCTTTTATGCCACAACTCTGATGAAGTATCATTCTCCACCAAGTTTATCAAGCCTCTAGAAGTAAAGCCCTGAAATACATACAAGTTAGACAACTTGTCACCTCGAGCCACAATCATCGAACCTCTAGTAAGCTTCCACTGGCCAGCACCAAGGGTATTAACATAACCCTCATCATCAAGACTTCCTACAGAAATCAAATTCAGGTGAATATCTGGAGCATGCTTGACATTATTACGAACTAGTTTGGAACCATTGTTACTTTCCAAACAAATCGTGCCAATGCTAAGTACTTTAACTTCACCATTATTGCCCATTTTCAACATCCTAAAATTACTTGGAGTATAAGAATAAAATAATTCCTTCTTTGGCGTAACATGAGATGTAGCACCAGAATCCACAAATCAGCTAGAATCATCGCGAACAAAATTAATGGCATTCTTACCACAAGCAACAAGAAGTTCATCATTAGCAACAACAGTAACATGATTTTCATTATCGCCTTCTTTTTTTTGTCGTCTTATATCTTTCTTATGTTTGTAACAATATTTCATAATATGCCCCTTTTGTTGCAATAGTCACATGTAACATTCTTGAATTTGGACCTTAACTTGCTTCTACTTTTATCTCTATCATTTGAATCTCTGGACTTGTTTCTCTCCCTCTCTTCAGTAACCAAAATATCAGAGTGTGAAGATGAAGAAGATAAGGCCTGAGGTCTTCTTCTCATCTCTTCATTCAAGACACCACTTTTAACATATTCCATAGTTACAATACCACCGGAAGCAAAATTAGTCAAAGAAACTCGAAGAGTTTCCCAAGAGTCAGGCAGAGTATTAAGAAGCCAAAGTCGCTGAATTTCTTCATCGAACTTTACACCCATTCCGGACAGCTGGTCAAGGACACCCTAAAAATTATTAATATGATCAGAAATAGGATTGCCCTCCTTATACCTGATATTCATCAATTGCTTAAGCAGGAACAACTTGTTATTGCCAGTCTTCGAAGCATAAAGTGTCTCGAGCTTGTCCCACAAACTTCTAGCATGTGTCTCATTCACAATATGATTTCTAATATTATCTTCAACCCATTGTCTGATATAGCCACAAACCTGTAAGTGCTCAAATTCCCAATCCTCATCTGTCATGGATTCAGGTTTAGTAGATGCAAACACAGTTAGATGCATTTTCTTGACAAATAGAAGATCTTTCATCTTGCCTTTTCAAGTATGATAGTTACTACCATTCAAACACACCATCCTTATCATATTTTCCTCCATCATTCAATTCTACAATCAACAACCACCAACGCTCTGATACCACTTGTTAGGAAAGACAGGAGCCCGACAGGGTAGCAGCGGAAAATACCCAAGACTAAATTTTTCCTTTCAACACGAACCAAGAGGAGATAAATAAACCCAAGAAAAATAGAGTAATATACAGCAAACAACTCAACCAAATGAAACAAGACAAAAATAAAGGCAATCACACGAGACATAAGATTTACGTGGAAAATCCTTCAGTGTGAAGAGTAAAAAACCACGAGACCAAAACCTCCACTATAATCACCAAAAATTTACAATATTGTCCTCCAAAATGGCCACCAAACAAGTGCCAAACAACAAAAAACAATACATAATCCACAGCACCAAACACTAGAGAAATAAAGGAGTGAAAACACAAAAAATGCAGCTACTTTTCGGGAATGATGAACAGGAGATACAGACCACCAAATCAATATCCATCAGTTCCTAATCAAATATTTAGATGAGAGGAACAAGCAGTCCAAAAATCAGCTCAATCGGACAAGAAACGAAGCGGGAATCACAATTTGAAGTTGACAGTTGTGGCTGAAATTTAGGTGTGAAAATCAGCTTTGTTTTTCTCTCTTTGGCTGCTGAAAACTCTCTTTTTGTGATGGTGAATAAGACCTAAAAAAATCAATATATATGCCCCATAGTATTGGGTCTATGGGCAAAAATGAGTTGGTCCAAATTAAGCTTCATTTATCCACATAGGAAGGAAAAAATACCCAATAACCCAACAACATATACATATCTGCATATATTTATGTAACCACTTATTAGTTTTGATAGGTTATACGAATTTTTTAGGCTTGATTGCTTGAGCAAGACATGATAGCATGCATTTACTTCTTTAACTTTCTCATTGTGGAGATCAATTGTCCCATCAAAACTTTAAGATAAAATTTGCTAGCTCATTTCAATTATCAACAAGATGACAATTGACACAAGATGCACAACTTCCAAATTCACGTTGCTATAGCACCAACATCTCTTCAACAAGAGTGCAGGTGCTTAATTATCCAGGAAAATCATATAAACTTTCACTTGATGTGCATCTGTAAATTGTATTTGGTTCTACAAACTTCTTATCTTTTAATTAATAAAGTTTTTTCCTGAATTGGATATGATGATCGAGAATATTTCTTCTTACCTAATACATGTCTTATTGATCATGTATATTGAATGTTCAACACTCAATATTAAAGTACTATGAAACATCATTTGATGTTACTGCAACTTATAAATAATTAAGTATGATTCTTGTGCAGGTCTACTATTGTGCATTTAAGTAATAATCCTCCAACACAGCTATAACATGTTGCCAAAATTAGACAACTTGCACGTAGTAGTTATGCTTGTACTAGTTATGCATCTATTATTTTTTATACATTGTTTGATTTGATGTATAAAAAATAATATATCTTACATAATTTCTATAAAAAAAGTGTTTGTTTACAAAAATATCCTTTTTTGACTTTGTACATTTTTTTGCAACAAAGTTCTTTTGACATCTCAAACATAATTAGTATTGTTGAACTAGTATATAGAGATTTAGGATTAATTGTAAGACCTTCGTCTTTATGCATAAAATGTTACGCCGATGGATTAACATCAGTCGAAACAAAAATAAAATATAAAATGTAAAATTAAGGATTAGTCTCAAGATTATTTTTTTTAATCTTTTTAAAGATCCTCGAATCAAAGCAAAAATATGTTGTGATTATTTAAATCAACTTTTCATTCTTGTAAATTAAAATGGTGTTAAAAGAAATTGTAAAATATTTTGAGAAGATTCATTGTTGAAAATTAAGATGACGGGAAAAGAAATTGTGAAATATTTTGAGAGAAAAATTGAGGGGTATTAAGGTCATTTAACAAGTTAATGCATGTGTTAAAAGTTTTTGTATTACCAATACATAGGAAATGGAGTAGTGTATTACTAATACACACTTCAATATACAAAAGAGATTAGTTATACATAAGCAAAAAGAGGTATCAAACAAGGTACTAATAGTACACATTAACTAATGCATGCATTATATTCTTTCAATACACTCTATCAAACGATCCCTTAATGATTTAATTTACAATAAACTTTAAACTCATTGGGCAAGGGGAGAGCAATATTTTCTGCAAATGAAATAGCTCCAATTGAGGTGATGGATTATATATTAAATATCATCTATGGCTACGTATGATTTTTTTTTCAAGGGACCTAATATGTACACAACCTTATGCCCTTACTCCTACTTTGTGGGATACTTTGTGAAGGAAGAAAGAAAGTTTCCAACTATTCGCAGATTGATTTATTTCAGAAATTTAAAAGTATCTTCTATCTTTGGGAGAAGCACATATAAATTATCTAATTTAAAATATCTATATAATTCTGAATCTAATTTCAAAAGTAAGGGACTTTCTATTTTTAAAAAACTATTTTCTCAACTGAAGTAAGTTATGAATTACGTATAACATTTTAATCCCTCTTTAAGAAAATCTCACATTTTAACTGACATCCATGTGTGTCTTTTTCGAAGTAGGGGGAGATTTTGGATTTTTATTCATGTGATCGTAATCATCTTACGAGGAAGTTAATAATTAGGAAAGTGACAATACAATAATTTGGATAATAGTTTTATTTTTATCTTAAGACTTGATGCATGCCAATTGCCAAATCAAAGAAGAGAAAAATGACGGGATGAGTTAAGCTTTAAATTATTAATGCGAAGATTGTTTTGCTTCCTTCTTGGTATGTAATGAAATGAATTTTCTACTTTATTTAGTCTCTTTCTGTGTACGAGTCTATAGTTGAGCACGTAAGTAGTTTTAAAGATTTTTTCATTTTTTATCCGCTTAAATCATCAACACATTAAAATTAATATGTCATCATTGTTTTTCGGATACAAAATCTGTATTAATCAACAAGAACTTCAAACACAAATTTAAATAACTTAAGAACTATCAAAATGAAGTTTCAAAAATTTCAGTCTTTAAATACAAGTTCAAACAATTTATGAACTATTGAAAATGAAGGTTAAACTATTTTCTTGAAAAAAAAGTAAAACCAACGTTTAGGTGTGTCCTTAAGGAATTTATTCCTCTCAAGTTTCCGAGGTTAATAAAATATATCCTCCCAAGATGAAAAAATTCACTAGGAAAAATAGTGGTTCCTCAAATTTGCTGATTTAGGAACTTACTCAACAATTGTAGATCACACTTGACTTTTTTCAAGAAGAAAAAAGTGTTTTTAGCTTCACAATTTTGTGTCTTTACCTGAGGAAAAAATCAAATATTTACAACAAAGAGATGGTTCCTCGTAAAGAAAGCAATAGTTCATGAAAAATCGCACTATTTTAGAATGACGGATCCATCTACGCCCGCAGGTGGACCACCTATGCCCACAGGTTGCATTTTCGCAAAAATCAGAAACTTTCTCTTGACTAGCTAGCACTGGCCACTTGCGGCTGCAAATGTCCACCAGTTAAGGGTGTCAAACGGGCCGGGCTGATCCGGCCCGATTAACTAATCCGGACCGGTTTGACCCGGCTCGGTAAGCCCTAGGGTTTTAGGGTTCCGGGTCCCGGGTCAGTTTTTTGTTAAAGTGGGTCCGGTTAATCCGGCCCGAACCAAGCTCGGTCCAGGCCCAGCCCGACCCGAAAAATTAAAAAAAAATTAAAAAAATTTGGATTTTGGGCCAAACTAGCCGTTTGGACCCAAAAACGGCTATATAGCCGTTGGGCCAACGGCTAGTTTGGGCCCATTTAATAAAAAAAAAAAAAACTTTAAAAAATATTTTTTAATCCCCAAAAAAAATCTATAAATACCCTACAACTTCAAATCATTTTTCACACAATTTTTCACTCTCTCAAATCTCAATTCTCAATTCTCTAATATTCAATATATTTAATTTCTTAAAGTGTTCACTTTAATTTTTTAATTTTTCGTTTACAAAGTACAAGCGGAAGTTTCTAAAGTCGCAATCTTCGGATACTTCCAAAATTTGGTATTGTCGTTCCATCTCTTACGTTTAATTTTTATTTATTGCATTAATTGTTTAATATTTAATTTTATTATATTTGTGTATTTTGAATATTTTTAGTTTAATTTAATTTATATTATGGATAAATTAAAAAACCTCGCTGCTAAAGGTGTTAAAAATTTTTGTCCCGGAAGCGGTAGTGGTAGTAAAAATCGAATTACTAGCGGTAGAGGTAGTTCAAGTAATAGATATACCCGTGTGCCTTCGCCTCCGGTACCGCTTGGTACACCTTTTGAGGAAGAAATAAGTGTAGGTGCTCACGATATGGATTATGTAGAAGCTCAGAAAAATTACGGTATAGAAGAAGAAAATGAAGTAGATGCAGTTAATTTAGACGAAGATAATGAAAATATTGCTGAAACACCCGTAGTAGGAGATGCTAACGTTAGATCTGAATCAGTTAATCTCCCTTCCCATCCTCCAGTGCCCCAAAACCTCGTAAAAGAACTAGTATTGCATGACAATTTTTTGAACGTATATCAGATATTGAGGTGCAGTGCAATATTTGTCAACAAATATATAAGCATAGAAGTGGAGGCAAGCAAGGGGGCACGGGTACGTTAACGAGACATATAGCTGAAGATCACAAAAGAGAGTTAAATATTGCAAAAGGTGGTGGGGATGTTGGTGGGTCAACGCAAACTAGAATGGACCCAACAACTGGTCAAGTAGCGAAAAAGTATAATAAATTGAGGGACAGGGAAGAAATAGCTAAAATGGTAGCTGTGGGTTGTTTGCCTTTTAGTTTTCCTTCTTCTGATGCTTTTATTCGTTATATACAAGCAATTTATAATCCTATGTTTAATGGTATTCCTAGAACTACTTGTCGGTCTAATATTTTTAGACTCCATTCACAATATTGTTTTTATTTATCAACATTGTTAAAAAATATTCAATGTAGATTGTCTCTAACTTCTGATCTTGGTCGTGATGTAAATAAAAATGACTATTTAACGGTTACTTGTCATTGGATAGATAGTAATTTCGTGATGCAAAAACGTATTCTTGCTTTTTTATATGATGAAGATCGTAAACATACTGGACAATTTATTGCTAATTCTATTGTTAAAATTGCCGGATATTATGGTATAGAAAATAAAATTTTATGTATTGCTTTTGATAATGCTTCTAACAACAAGACTGCTATAACAAAAATAAAATCTACGCTATCTCCGCCCTTGCCTAAAATTTTTCATATTAAGTGTGCATGTCATATATATAATTTAATTGTAAAAGATGGTCTTGACTTTTTTGAGCTTTATATTGAAAAAATTCGTCTTGCCGTTGGTTTTATTCAAGGAAATAATCGTAAATCGAGAATTAGAGAATTTAAACTTAAATGTCAAGAAAATGGACTTACACCGATTTTGATGCCTGAGGAAATTGAAACTAGATGGAATTCTACGTATGAATTTTTAAAAACTTGTTATAAATATAGAATTCCTATTACACTAGCTTTTAACCAACATTGCGGTTCATTTGCTAATTCTGCTGATTGCATGCTACATAATTCTGATTGGGTTGTAATTAATGATCTTGTTAAGTTTTTAGAAAAATTTTATGTAGCTACGGTTGAATTTTCCGGTGCTTACTATCCTACTGTTTGTAATATTTTGGCATATATAGCCGATATTTCTGGTTTGCTCCAACAATATAAAAATAAAGAAGGTTATAAAGAAGCTGTTGGCGCCATATTTACGAAATTTAAGAAATATTTTTTTCCGATTCCCCCTATTTACTTGGTTGGTGCTATGCTAAATCCGTGCATGAAATATAATCATATGTGTCACTTTAGTACTCTTATTTATACTAACTTAGAAATAAATACTAACCATGATTCTGAACAAGTACAGCCTGATTTGTGGACGGCTATGGCTGATGCAAAGAATTATATAGAAAAATTATATAATCACTATGCTGATTTATTTGATTCAGCCGTACCTACAAATATCACTCCAACTGTCGCTCCTCATCCTCCCGAGGAGCCATCATCTTCTAAAAGGCCGGCACATAGTATTTTTTCTGATTCGTTTTATGATTTAGATTGTTGGAACAGTGTTGATAAGAGAGCTTACACATCAACTTATCGGGAAGAGCTGAAATATTATCTTCGGACGGCACCAGAGGATCGCAGACGACGGATCAACACGCTGGATTGGTGGAGGAATAATGAATCACAATATCCTGTGCTTTCAAGATTAGCTAGAGATATCTTGAATGTTCCAATGTCAACCGTTGCATCAGAGAGCGCCTTCAGTCAGGGATGACAGCAGCTTGGAGACAACCGACACTCATTGGGAAGCAATGCAATGAATGTTCTAATTTGCCTCAGAGATTGGATTAGAGCGGAAAGAAGAAACCAAGGAATGGAACCGGAGTCGAGCGACGAGCTGAAACTTGAAGAAATTATGACTTCACGGGAGAACTCAGCAAAATCAAGTCCAATGCATGGTTTTGCCCCTGTTGACTTCGATTATCCTATGCAAGTTCCCATTAATATTAACATGAATGAGTTGAAAAAAATGATGCATAATTTATAGATTTTTCATTCATGTAAATTATAAATTTTGGATCATTTTGCAATCAATAAAATTCCCAAAATTCATTCACTCCATAGTCGTTGTTTTTTATTTATTTTTATTTAACGATTTAAAATTTTAAATTGAATTTCTAATTTTCTAATTTAAATTAAAAACTTACTTCTAATATATTATTAACTTACTACCAAATATTATTAATTTATTAAATTAAGTAGCGTATGTTTTGTATATTTGTGCATATATCTTCTATAGAAGTGTATATTTAACGTATACATGTGTATATATTTTATAAATTAGTATATAAGTATATCTATACATATTGTAATGTATATATAATGTAGTATATTTTATAAGTAGTAGTATATATACATTTAATGGTGCGTATACACGTGTATATATTTTCTATAGAAGTGTATATTTAATGTATACATGTGTATATGTTTTATAAATTAGTATATAACTATACAAATATATATTGTAATGTATATACATTATAGTATATTTCATTTAAAGTATTACATATACATAGAATAGAGTGTATATATGTGAATGGATCTTCTATAGACATGTATATTTAACGTATACATGTGTATATATTTTATAAATTAGTATATAACTATACAAATATATATTGTAATGTATATATATTGAATATATCTCATTTAAAGTATTACATATACATAGAATAGAGTGTATATATGTGAATAGATCTTCTATAGACGTGTATATTTAATGTATACATTACTTTATGTTTTATAAATTAGTATATATATTGTAGTATATACTTTTTTTAAAGTAGTACATATATATTGAATGGTGCATATATATGTGTATATATCTTCTATAGACGTATATCTTTAAAGTATACAAGTGTATATGTTTTATAAATTAGTATGTAACTATATATATATATACATATTGTTGTATATATATATGTATATCACTATATTGTAGTATATATTTTATTTATAGTACATATATATTGAATGGTGCATGTATATGTGTATATATCTTCTAAAGTAGTATATATTTAACGTATACATGTGTCTATGTTTTATAAATTAGTATATATATATATATATATATTATACTATTATAGCATATGTTTTATTTAAAGTAGTACGTATAGTCATATATAATTATATATTGAATGGTACGTATATATGTATAATTGTTTATACTTTATATATTTTTTAAAAAATATATATTGTATATTGGAGTGTATATAGTGTATATTGGAGTGCATATAGTGTATATTGGATGTTTTATTTATTTTTTAAACGGGTTTGACCGGTTTTTAACCGGGTTTGACTGGGTTTTGATGGGTTTGACCGGATTGGGTTAAGTGGGTCGGGTTCGGGTTGATTTTAATTTTTTACTGTTTGGCCCGGCCCAGCCTGACCTGGTTAACGCCAAACTCGGCCCGTAACCGGCCCGGAACCCGGGTAAAATGGGAGGGCCGGTTGCGGGTTGGCCCGGCCCGACCCGTTAGACAACCTTACCACCAGTAAGTGTTGGTCATCATTTTCATCTTCAAACAGTGATTGAATAGTCGTGTACCTTCGAGTTGCGTTGTCATTTTTTCAAACATGCTCGGATGCATTCGAAAATGGAGAAAAAATTTCTATGAATTTTTTAGATTAAAACATCACTAATTATCAAATTTTAAATGAATTTTGCCTAAAGTTGAGCGAACAACGACAACGACAGCGCCACACTTGTCTTGTTCTTGTCTCACTATCCATATGAAGGCATGCTTTTATATTTAAGCATGAAGAAGTTCCTTTCTCACACCAATGTGGGAGAACACTTCTTTCATAAAGTGAATACTCATTGTAACTTTTCCTCCATTTTTCTTCCCTCTATTTTTCATTCACATTTTATCACTTAGGATCTAACAATCCCTCACATGAAAGGAAATGACAATTTCATCAAAAAAATATATGGAGACAAGTGTGTTATCTACAAAAAAGACTAATTGCATCTGGATAAGTAGGTTTCAATTTAGTATTGAGATTATATCAGCTCAGATTTACATGACCAAGTGTTCAGTTCATCAGTTATTCAGTTTATTTAGATCATTTCAGTACATAACTATGCTTGGTCTTGCATTTGTTTTACATGTTCATGTTTTCATGCTTAGTATTTATACATGATCCTTAATACGGTTTTGCAACCTATTCAGCTTCAACTTGAGATTTACATATGGTATTCATTTTCTACTGATTTTCAGCTTACAGAAATATTTTCAACTCATGATTTAGAAATTTCACTAAGTCTTACAACTTTTACATACAACCATAATTTAAATGCATGTTTCAGCAAATAGCTTATGTCCTTAGTTTTAAAGCATACATTAAGTATTTTCATGATTTAGTGCATGTCTTACATACTCAGTACATTTCAAAGTGCTGACCACAATATGTGTTTGTGGCTAGATTCTTTCATAATATAGGTACCAGATATAGTCCACACGCCAGGATCAGACAGTTCACATCAGTCAGCTAGCAGGTGATGAGTTCTCTTATTTCAAGGACTCAAGTCAGTTGCAGTTCTTGTATTGTATTTTTCTTATTCGTCTGTATTGATTTGGGATAGTTGGAGGCATGTCCCAGCTACCTATAGTCAGTATTAATAGAGGCTTCATAGATGGTCAGTTAGAGTCAGTATTTGTAATTTAAGTTCCTCTGTCGCTCTATCTCAGATTGCAGTATTGTAAATTTTGATTAGTTATGTATTGAAACAGTTTATCTCATGTTGATTATGCTTCCGCTCAGCAAATGTAGCTTTTATATACATTTTAAATCAGTTGTTCAAGTATCATGCCAGTACATGGATTAACTTGGAATCACTTGTGGTTCTACGCACTATTTTATGACTAGGGGATAGTTTCGGGCCCTAACACACCCGGGCCGGATGGATTTCACCCACATTTCTATCAACATCTCTGGAACACAGTTAGAAAGCAGTCTTGCATTGTTTTCACTATATTTTTACCACTCAAAAAAATTCCTACTCCCCTTAATAACACATTCATTTGGCTCATCCCTAAATTGAAGAATTGCCAATTACTTGAAATAATTTCGTCACATTGATTTATGCAATACGATTTACAAAGTCGTTACAAAAGCGGTTGCTAATCATAATAAACTCTTTCTTACTCAACTCATAGGTCCTCAACAAACAAACAAATTACCGAAAATGCTATCTTAGTTCAACAAATCTTTAATTACGTTAACAAAATTACCAATAGAAACGGCTACCTCATGCTCAAACTAGATTTATAAAAAGCTTTCAATAGACTGGAATGATCTTTCATTTATCGCACCCTCTGTTCTTTAAATTTCTCCCTAAAATTATTTCTCTTATCATGAATTGCATAACTACTAGGTGCATATTTTTTTTGGTTAATGGTATCCAAACAAACTCCCTTTTCCCGTAGTGTGGTATAAGTCAAGGAGATCCTATGTCACTTCATATTTTTATCTTGTGTATGGAACTCTTATCCACTTATATAAATAGACAAGTTGACACTTCTCAATGGGATGTCAGTACTCTTTCTACAAGGACCTTTATTTTTTTATTTGTTCTTTGCCGATGATCAAACTCTCATATCTAAGGCCACTACCTTCTCCATTCAAACTACGGATAGGTGAATGGACCACTTCTCTAGGATTTCAGGTCAAAAAATCATGTTACCAAATCTAAAGCTATTTTAATTTCTCCAAGAACTGTGACAATGCTACTGAACAATTGGTCCAACAGTGCTTCAAAATCAAGGTTCAAAGCTGCCCAACATTTCGGAAAATATTGTTCTTTCCCATAAATCCAAGCCCAAAGATTTTCAATATATCATTGATAACATGCAGAAAAAACTTACTAATTGGAAACTTAGTTTCTCACCCCTATGGATCGGCTAGTCTTAGCAAAATTCTCTCATAACACTATTCCTATCTATACAATGCAATATTTTAAATTGCCTTGAATTAATATTTTTATAGATTGTCTAATGTTTGGGAGATTGATTCATAGAATTAGCAAAAACTCTCTTTTTCTATCCCTGAGGATATTATTGAAAGAGCCTCTATAGTTAATCTTCAGAATTCTCCTACTGTTATGTATACTTCTTACTGGGATACTGCTGCTAATGGCATCTTTATCACCTAATCTGTCCATAGCCTAAAAATATTATGCCACTACCAATTATGATACTGCTTGGATTACCAGCAACAAGCTTTAGTTCATGCTTTGGCTATGTTCTTACGACAGACTCCCCACCATAGCGTATCTTCATCGTCTTGGTATTTCTTTTAATCCTTGTTGTCCCATATGTAAAAACTTAGATGAAACAATTGCACGTATGTTCCTTCACTGTTTCATTGTAAGGAAATTCTGGTTGGATTTGAATTTAAATATTGACCATTCATCCTCTCAAACTCTCATTGGATAATAGATCTCAAAAACCTCAGCTTCCATAAACACTTCTCCGTCAATCCCCTACTCTAAAATTGATTTGCTTCCTTTTGCACTATAGCAAATCTAGATAATAGGATAAACCACGTTTCCTTCAGTTAAGTAAAAATAAAGTGATAGAATATGTCTACTGTACTACCTCTGAAAGTAGTAATACTAGCTCCGTCTCTATTAATATTAAATGGTTTAAACCCCCGATTAGTAGTTTTAAGTTCAATATCGACATCTTTTACTTGAAAGATATAGGAGAAGGTGGGATTGGTGGTCTTATTCGAGATACTAATGGAAACTAAATCACTACAAAGTTACTATTTAGGACCTCTTGTAATAAGTTAGCATGTTTTGGTAACCTCTATGTAATAGCTAATGCTTTTTTGTTTTGGTTTTCCAACCGGTGGCGCTTCCAACAGGATTTTCTCCATACCCAGGGCTCGAACCCAAGACCTCTAGTTAAGGGTGGAGTAGTCCCACTGTTAAAATGCAGTAAATACACCTCTCAAATCTCACACAAATTCTACATGATTGGAGTATTGCTTGAGAAGATGTAAAGAGAGTGGAAATTTTATTGAATAGAGTTAGTTGCAATGAGATCATTAGATGAGATATTTATAGACTCGCTCACATGATCCTCACATGACCTTCTAGAATCTTTCTAACTAACTCTCCAACAACTTGAGCTGACTCTCTAACAACTTGAGCTGCCACTAGCCACTAACAACTAACTACTTTCAACTAACTGACTGTTATAGGCAATGGAATAGTAAAGTGTTTATTTGATCAATGTAACAGTACAACCAGCTAACTCTTTACATCTTAATACGCCCCCTCAAGCTGCAGGGTGCAAAATGTTAAGCACACCAAGCTTGCCTAGGAGGTGTAGGTGTTGGTCTTGACTCAGACTTTTAGTAAGAATATATGTAATTTGGTGATTTGTTGGAACATACATAGGTTGCACCAGCCCTTCTTTGATCTTGTCTTTGATGAAATGGTAATCGATCTCAATATGTTTTGTCCTTTCATCATAAATGGAATTAGCTACAAGCTGAATAGCAGACTTGCTATCACTAAATATTGTAATTGGCTTTCTGATAAACACTCTTATTTCTGAAAATAAGCCTTCCAACCAAGTGATTTCTGCCAAAGCTGAAGTCATGCTTCTGTATTCTGCTTCAACTGAACTCCTGGAGATAGTCTATTATTTCTTTGATTTCCAGGATATTAATGAGTCACCAAAATGAACCACATAACCAGTAATGAACCTCCTTGTGTTTGGAAAAGTAGCCCAATCAGAATCATGCCAACATATCAACTCTGCAGTAGGTTGACCTTTGATCCAGATACCTTGACCTACAATTCTTTTTAAGTATCTTCCTATCCTGTTTGTTGCTTTTATATGTGATCTCTTAGGATGTTGCATGAACTGACTCAGAGTTTGCACAACATAACTAATATCTAGCCTAGTTACAGTTGCATACATCAGTTTCCCAATCAACCTTTGGTAAAAAGTGATATCTTTGAGAGTAATGTCTCCAGTAACACCTGCTGCCTTGTCCACCTCAACTGAGGTCAACTTAGCATTAGTTTCCAGTGGGGTAGGAGCTGGCTTTGCACCAACAAATCCTATGTCTGGAATAAGCTCCAATATATACTTTCTTTGGTTCAAGATTACACCATTTGAAGATCTTAACACTTCAATTCCTAGAAAATACTTGAGCTCCCCTAAATCCTTGAGTTTGAATTGCTGGTGTAGTATTGTCTTTGCATCATTGATCATATCAACATTATCACCAGTTATGAGAAGATCATCCACATATACTAGTATCACAACCATCCCCTCAACCCTTTTTAAGGTGAAGAGTGAGTAATCATAAGTGTTTTGCGAAAATTTGACTTTTAGAGTCGCCACTTAATTTATTTAGAAAAAATCAAGAAAACCTTTGAAAATTACTTTAAATGATCCAAAATAAAAAAAATCATTTAAGTTTGAAGATTCTGAGTAAGCGGTTCCTATTAACATTTTAGGAAGGTTTTTAGGTCACCTAAAATGTCCGCTAACTTACGGTTATCCGAACTGTTTGAAAAAATAATTTTCTTTTGACTAACCTCTAAAAAGTCGATTGTTGAAAAGGAGTTGATTAGGGAATATTTTTTGAAAGTTTTTGCAAGATCAATTTTTTAGCGACTTAGTTAGGGATTTAACTAGGTTCGCAAGAACACAAAGCAAACAACATAAAAGGGGGAAGGAGGAGAAAAAATAAGTGATTTGGGCTCTTAAGCCCAAATCCGCCACCCTGTCCTAGTCTAATTGGGCTTTCGGTCCAACTTCACCTATCCTAATCTAGATATTGGGATTTGGCCCATAACCTATCCTAACTATTTTTTTGAACCTTTGGCTCGAGTTTTGCTTCACCTGTATTAGCTTACAACTTTGGCTTCGAGGCCCCCAAATGAATGAACAGATAAGTAAATATTGAAATAAAGAAAGAAAATAAATAAATAAATAAAAATACAAATCTAGTGACTTTTATCAACGGGTTTTGACCCAATATCTTCTTTCGTCTTGATTGCCTTCTTCAAAAATAGTTGCCTAGAAGAGGTAGGGCTCATTGGCCTATTATGAAGTGCAATAGGGAGAGGACCCATTTGAACCTCAAACACGATGTCCCGAATTCGTTTCACATACACCAAAGAAAATAATAAGGTATAATTATCAATTTGTAGAATTGAGGGAAGAAGACAAGCAAACCAATGAACTTAGCAGAATGCCACACCAAATTAAGCATGAACGGAACCAAAGAATGACAACTCAGATTATTTGACCAAAAGAGAAATTCAAGAACAGAGAAGGAGATAAGAGTTCATGAACACATCCATCAGAAAAATAAACCCAACATAACACTAGGGAAGGACATTTATTTAAAATTTGATCTACTCATATCACAAAAGGCAAATTACACACATATACTATTTACAAACGTCAAATAAGGTAAAACATAAAAAATAAAAAAGGTGAAAAAATGTTAAATAATTTTTAAAAAGTCTAACTGATTCTTTGTTGATTACTTCCCATAAATATCTCTCTATTTATTTTATTTCAGTGTTCTCTCTTTAAAAAAGGAAACATTGTAACCTCCTATTAAGCTTATTCTCTATTTCTATTTTTGTTCTATGTTTCCTATGTCAAGAACTCCTGAATATCTACATGAAATTACAAGTTTGCAGAAAGAGAAATAAGTAAATCATCACATGAGTATGGAGAAATGACAACACTTATACAATTTTGATCCAACAAATGTACTAAGTCACCATAAAGTTTCTTCAGTGAATAATGATGAGTCATGGAGAACCATAGCATACCACGGTATATTTACATTTCATATGGTGATTATTTTCATAATCTCTATGCACCTATATAAATATGAAATATAATAAAACTATTTTATTAATTGATTTCATTCACAATATACATCAATTTTTTATACAGTTTTAATGATATTATGAAGTGAAGCGGACAAGCAAAGAAATGGAAGAGAATTACACTTACTGTGGCCAAACAATGCCCACCGAAAGATCCGAATTAAGAACTTTCAAAGACGGAAACATATCATGAACGTTTTGTCTTTAGTTCTAGTTTCTCAAGATTGTGATTTTCAATTTAGTTAAGCCTCTTAGACATTGTAAATCAAAGAGAATTAATAACACTTTCACTTCAAAGGCAAACTAACTAAATTGATTTCGACGATTCCTCAAAGGACCTCAAATAAACAATAACAGATTGAACCCAACCATTATTGAAACAGTAATCAAGAAGAAAAAATGTGAATAACAAACAAGCCTAAGTTGACACTATCCCTAATTAAAGTCGACAACCTGTAGGACTTTACAAGTGGCAGCCTTGCATATACTCCCATAGCAAATGTGTATGACCATGAAACTCAAATGAAAAGTGTAAAAAAAAAATAGACAATCTTCAAAAGCAGAGATTTAGAGCCAACAATGTCCAAACAAAATCGAAAAAAAAAAGAAGATAAAACTAACAATAGCCCTACAAACTAAAACGAGAATGACTATTTATCAAAATCTCCAGAAACACAGTAACACAACAAAAAAAGAATCCTGCATCCTTTTAGGCTTCTAGAGCAGACAATTTTTAGCATTCAACACAATTACGATTAATCTACTATCACTGCCAAGAAAGAGATGAAGAAGGAGATGATAAAATTAAAAGGTAAAAGTATGTGTACCACTTTTGGGGCAGAAAAACAAGACAACAAGCTACCGTCGGACTCCATCGTCACCAAAAATCGATCCTTCGAGAATTTCGATCAATCGACGGCTTCTAAAAAAATTTCCAAAAATAAAAATTCACTGGTTTTTGCTCAAAAAAATGGTATTTCACCTTCTTGAAACCTACCCATTTTACTCTACAATGGAATCCATATAGAGAGAACAAGATGAGGGGAAGATTTCAACTACTACAGATGTGGGATAAGAGAGTTTCGAGGATAATTTCAGAATTTACGGAGTGAGATATTTTCAACCCTATTGCCTGATAACCTAATTTTTCCTTTAATCCTATACTGATTTTGAAATTTGTTTGGAGGAATTTGAGAATTGATGATTTTGGGGGAATGTATTTTTCCCCCAACCAATAGAAAATGGGCACCAACATACCTTCACAGTATAAATCTAATAAATTTCCAATGAATTGGAGAAAATTCTTTGAATAACATGACTCATCTGCCACCTAGTGATTTCTAGAGGCTTCTCAATGATTCCCATACGAATCTCGTGTAGAAGGGCACATGATAAAGAGGGAACAGATAGGTCAGAGTCGGGTTTCGCTAGATCGGAGCTCAGGTTGGCGCTGGCTGACCCATTCATTATTGTCGTATTTTTGCTAATTGTTGTGTTATATCATTGAAGGTTGTTGTTGTTTTTAATTAAAGGGGAAAAAGAATTGGGAGTTGGGTCGGGTCACTATATTTTGGGCTTGTTCGGTTTGGCTGAGTGGGGAAAGGAGTTTTGGGTTGCTGGGGGATTTCTTAATTGTGCCTGGACAAATTGGGTTGCTCGGTTAAATTGTTGGGTTGGGTAGAAATAATACTTTGGGGGTTGTTTAAGACATTATCCCAATTAAAATTAGGTTTAGGCTATTTATTTAATAGCCTATTGATAGAATTTTATTCAATTGTGTTTAAATTTTAACCTATTAAAAATTAATTGGCCAATTGTATTGCAACTGTGGTCAAATTGACCTCAATTAAAGTCTAATTTAATAAATTGACCAAATTGAATCAACATTTGAAACGAATTAGAAACTAGTTTAATCCCAAGTTTCTTGATTCGATAAAATTGAATAAATATTTCTCCAAAATAAATTATTTTTGGAATATATCAGATTTAAATCAAGATTTTACCCATTTTAATTAATTTTTAAGATAAGGTTTGATTAAGATCCGATATTTCATAAAATAATTATTTAAGTAACAAAATTATATAACCTAGTATATTTGAATACGATAATGTATAATCGCTACTTAAAATAAAAAAAATTACGTACATAAGTATTTTGAAAAACTTTTTATTCGGATGGAATAAATATTATAATTTTATTTAGAATTGAAGAAACTCAAAATTAAACTTTGTTGTGGAGGGAAAAAATTAGGTGACAACAACTGCCCCCTCCCTTTGGGTAGGATGGAGGCAAGTAATCTCGGAGGTTGGTTTTCGCATGAGTTTTGGGGTTAAAGTCAGACCTCGATATCAGGTTTCCTACATATCTCAGGTTACATGAGAATTCAGGACACTTGTAGTTCATAAAGCTTGATTTAAAGCATAATTTTTAAAGAAATTCACAAGCTATCTCAATTTTGGAGTTTTAGTAAAACCAAAAAGCAGGGAAATAAGAGGACTGGCGGGAAGGTTGGAATGCAGTCGAGTTTTCTATATAGAGCCCAACCTATATATCCCCGAGGATCAGGGAATCAAACTGCTTGTAGTTTGACTCAATCGGTAGAAAAGATAGTCTTTTATTTCAGATGATCTTTGGCTCAGAATGAGTGACAAGTTTATCGAGTTGTGGAAAAGAGGTTTGTAACCTATTAACCATGAATGTGGGATCCTTCACACCCATAGACAAGAACTTACCTAGACATAATTTCCAAAACTCTAAGTATGTTGTCACCCGGATTTGAAAGAAAAGAAGGCTACCCTCGATATGAGCTTAAAAATACCCAAAAGTGAAACTAAAACCAGAATATCCTGAAATACCCACATGCCTTATAACAGGGGTGTGGTTTGATTTGTGATGGCGATGATCTTTTAGCTCGCATCCAAAGAGTTTGACGTCCCTCTCTAGACTATGTCCCGTTTTGTTGCTAAGAAAGAGTTCTATGTTGTGTTGCATCCTACCTGGGGTCATTCGCGCTTGTTATTTTGATTTGAGATTTTTATCCTCTCTTATTCTCTCAACAATATCTCAAACAAACTCGTTAGTGCTAAATATAATTTACGAAAGAGATATATAGTCTTTTACTGTATCTCCACATGAGTTATTGCCTAAAAAGTGATATCATCCTCTCGTGTACCTATTTGGAAGAAAATAACTTGCAATAACAGATACAACAACCATCTTGGTTGTTGCATCATTAGTTTATTTGTCGATTGAATATGTCTTTAAAGTGGGGTGTCCCTCTGGTCACCGACGACACTTTATGCAGAACGGTTCCTGTAATCGTGTAATCTTATGCTGATGCGGCAACCCTTTGGTCACCTATAATGCTTGTTGTATGATAACCTCTTTGGTTATTGCCAATGATTCTTTACATATGATCTTGGGTAAGTCTTGTGTGTCTTTTGTGTCAATACGAATTATCAATCTTTGAATAAACTTGTGCATTATTTGATATTGGATATGAGGCGACTTACAGATATCCTTTGAATTGCTAGCCTTTAGGTAATTCAACCTTGGATGAGAGATGGTTTACAGATATCCCTCCAAATGCTAGTTCTCAGGTATTCCTACATATCTCCGACCTTGGATATAATATGACTTACAGATATTTTCAAATTGGTAGACTTTGGGTAATCCTGCACATAATCGATCTTGGATATGACGTGGCTTATAGAGAACCCTTGGACTTACCAAATTTGATAATCTCCTATATTCTCTGGTAAAGATTTAGTTGCAACTTACGGATAACCTTCAAGCTATCAATCTTGGGGCAACCTTGCACACTATCAGGTTAGGATGTTGTCACGGCTTACGGATGACCTATGGACTATCAACTCATGGGTAATCTTGCATACTATCCTATTTCAAATAACATGACTTATAGATGACCCTCAGATTGTCAATTTCTAGAAAATCTCATATGTCGTTTGAATCACGTATTTTTTATGCATTTGAATGCTGATTCGTGATGAGATATCCTCGATGCCAATGTATGATATCTTGTGTGTCAATAAATATTAGATGCTAATGATATCCTCGATGCCAGCATATGATATCTCGCGTGTCAACAGATATTAAGTGCTAATGATATCGTCGATGCCAGTGTATGCTATCTCACGTGTCAACAGATATTAAACGTTGATGATATCCTCGACGCCAGTGTATGCAATCTCGTGTGTCAACAGATATTAAATACTGATGATATCCTCAACATCAGCGTATGCTATCTCGAGTGTCAATAGATATTAAATGTTGATGATATCCTCGACGCCAGTGTATACTATCTCGCGTGTCAACAGATATTAAATACTGATGATATTCTCAATGCCAGCGTATGCTATCTCGCGTGTCAACTGATATTAAATGCTGATGATAACCTCGACACTAGTGTATGCTATCTCGCGTGTCAACAGATATTAGATATTGATGATATCCTCGACACCTGTGTGTGCGATCTTGCTTGTCAATAGATATTAGATGCAATGGCCCTCTTGGTGATGAAATGATATGCGATGGACCTCTTGGCAATGGAATGAGATGGAATGGCACTCTTGGCAATGAAGATGGTTTCACCTGAGTCTGTTTGTCTATGTTTTTTCTTTATATATGTACTTGTACTCAAGGTAGACAGTCAGTAAACACAAAGTCATTTTTGCTAGCGACTATTTTTAGAAAAAAACTAAATACAATATTTATAAAGAAGATAAAGCGTCATTGTTTATCCTTTATGGTCTCAAGAAATAAGATAGATAATTCAAAAGGTCTTCTATAAATGGGTATTAACCCGTCTTTGGGGCTACCCAAAAATATCGTTCTTGAGCATCATATTCTCTGGTGTGGCTCCCAACTTGCTTGGGGATTTTTGAAAAAAGTCTCTCATTTATTTGTATTGATCCCTGCAATAACAGAAATATTGAGTGAAACTACTCCGTGTTGACCTCCTTTGATCCTTGGTTTGCTCCTCGCCATATTTCGAGTACTCCATTATGCTGGACTTCCACCCTGACTCCTCGTTCCAATAGATGCTTAGGTAATTACTAAGTAAAAGATTTTATTAGATTTTCGAAAATAGTCTTAATTAATTTTTTTTTTAGAAACTAGTTTCAAAAATTTCTGTAAAAGCTTTGGGAAATCTCTTTCAGTCATGTCACATGCTAGCTCAATGAATGTCTTTCTCTTAGTTCTGACAGTATCTGATGTTTGACGGATGATTGCCAGGGATTCACCATCGTTGAGGCTCTCTATTAGAAGTTTTATCATAGCTGGAGATTTAGTCAATCTAGACTTTGTCGCAGCTGGTGATTTCCAAAACTTGACTTTGACCTCTGGTGATGGGAGATTTGAAATATATTCCAATATATTAGTGGAAATTTTGAGGATCTCCTCAAAATTTCTTCCCCAGTTTAAAGTTGTTTGAGATGATCCCAGGTCGAGTGGATCCGAAGTCTTTGATGGTCTTCATTCTCTTTGTTGGATGATGATCTTCCTTTTGTGATTTTTTAAGATTCCTTCTCAAAAATTCTGCCCCAGTTTTCATTTCCTGGGGTTATATGACCGAGTTGTTGGGGCGCCTACGTATCTCGTTGAAGCAAGAATCTGGTCAAACGTAGTTCAGACCTATACTAAGGATATATATAAAAATCTAAAGGGTTGATCGAATCCGACATAGGCCGCCTATGTATCCCTTTCTTGGGAATTCAGGTCAAACGTAGCTCGTACATAAATGAAAAGGATAAATTATTATAAGGGGTTGACCAAAGACGACATATGCCGCCTATGTATCACTTTCTTGAGAATTCAGGTCAAACGTAGTTCGTACATAGAGGGAAAGGGATTCTAGGCAATTACAAATTAGAAAACAAAACTACTATAAAGGCGAATACAAATAAATCAAGGAAATAAAAACTAAAACATACTTCAAACATAATATCTTTTTACCGTGTCGGAATTGATTGGCTTGGTCCATTATCGACCGTCTATCTCAGGTAGAATCAGAGCTCCTCCGGATAGTACCTTGCGAACTATGTAGGGTTCTTGCTAATTTGGAGCAAACTTGCCTTTGTACTCTTGTTGATGAGGGAATATGCGTTTAAGGACCAATTGCTGAACTTCAAATGCTCGAGCTCTTACTTTCTTGTTGAAGTCAAAAATCATCCTGTGTTGGTACAGCTGACCATGACACACGGCAACCATTCTCTTTTCATCAATCAACATGATTTGTTCATAGCGAGTGCAAACCCATTCTTCGTTACTTAGTCCGGCTTCTTGAATAATCCTTAAGGAAGTTATTTCCACCTCGGCAGGTATCACAGTTTCATTCCCATAAGCAAGTAGATAAGGACTTGCCCGATAGAGGTTTGAACTGTTGTACGATACCCTAGTAGAGCGTAAGGCAACATCTCATGCCATGATTTATCATTTCCGACCATCTTTCTTAAGATCTTCTTGATGTTCTTATTGTCAGCTTCCACTGATCCATTCATTTGTGGACGATACGCAGTCAATTTGCGATGAATAATTTTGAACTGATCATAAATCTCATTTATCAAGTCATTGTTCAAGTTTGCCCCGTTATCAGTGGCGATCAATTCTGGCACGCCAACTCGACAAATCAAGTTATTCCTAACAAATTCTGCAACCACTTTCTTAGTGATGGATCTATATGAAGCAACTTTGACTCACTTAGTAAAGTAATAACTAGCAACCAAAATAAATCTATGCCCATTTGACATTGATTGCTCTATCGTTCCGATAACACCCATACCCCAATCTATGAAAGGCCAAGGTGAACTCATCGCATAAAGCTCATGTGGAGGCATTCGAATCAAATCTCCATGTATCTGGCATTTTGGGCACTTCTGCACATACTTGCTACAATTATTTTCCATAGTCATCCAGAAGTAACCATTTCTCTGGATCTTCCTAGCAAGGGCAAAACCATTCATGTGAGGCCCACAGACTCCAGCATGTACTTCCTTTATTAATTTTGTGACTTTTGCGGCATTGACACATCTTAAGAATCCTAAGTCTGGAGTCCTCCAAAAAAGGATTTTCCCACTTGGAAAATAATTCTTTGCCAAATGCCGGATTGTCTCCTTTTGATTGTTGCTGGCTTCTCAAGATATATTCCAGATTCTAAATAACTTTCGATATCATAGTACCATGGCTTTCCATCAGGATCTTCTTCAACGTGTTGTTTTTCAAGCTTATTTCCAAAGAATCAATGTAACTCTGATCTGGGTGCTGAATCATAGAGGATATAGTGGTTAAAGCATCAGCAAACTCATTCTGTATTCTTGGAATATGTCTGAATTCAACTTCCTTAAATCTTCCATATAATTCCTACACCAGCTCCACATAAAGAGTAATCTTGGAGTTCTTTACTGCCCATTCTCCCCATACCTGGTGAATCAGCAAATTTGAGTCTCCGATGACTAGTAATTCACGAACAACCATATCAAATGCCAATTTGAGACCTAGGATGCAAGCCTCATATTCGACCATGTTATTGGTGTACGAGAAATACAACTTAGCAGTTACTGGATAGTGTTGGCATGTTTTTGACATCAAAACTACTCTGATTCCTGAACCTTTGAAGTTGACCACTCCATCAAAGAACAACCTTCATTCGAGGTAAATCTCTGCAATGTCTTCTCCCACAAATAAAATCTCCTCATCTAGGAAGTAATTTTGAAGTGGCTCATATTCATCATCAAATGAATTATCTGCTAAATGATCTACTAAGGCTTGCCCCTTGATTACCTTTTGAGTCTCATACATAATGTTGAACTCGCTCAGCAACATTTGCCACTTGGCTAGATTTCTCGTAGGCATGGTTTTCTGGAATACATAATTCAATGGATCCATTCTGAAAATAAGATATGTTGTGTATGAGGGTAGATAATGCCTCAACTTTTGTGTGGACCAGGTTAAGGCACAACATCTCCTTTCTACAAGAGTGTAACGAGCCTCGTATGGCATATACTTTTTACTCAAGTAGTAGATGGATTTGTCTTTCTTATCGGTCTCATTATGTTGCCCAGGGATATATCCAAAAGAATTTTCTGAGGCTGACAGGTAAAGCAACAACGGACTTTATTTCCTTGGTGGAACCAAAACATGCGGAGCTGACAAATACTCTTTGATTCTGTCAAAATCATTCTGGCATTCTTCCGTCCACTCATTCAATGCATCTTTCTTCAACATCTTAAGAATTGGTTCACATATGACTGCTGATTAAGCAATGAACCTACTAATGTAATTCAAACAGCTCAGAAAACTCATAATTTCTTTCTTGGTCCTTGGCAGCGGCAAATCTTGAATTATTTTAATTTTGGATGGGTTTAGCTGGATGCCCCTTCTGCTGACTATGAACCCCAGTAACTTCCCGGCTGGCACACCAAAAGCACACTTAGCAGGATTCATCTTCAAGTTTTACTTTCTTAATCTGTTGAAAAAGATTTCCAGATGGGTCAGATGATCCAAACACTCACGGGATTTGATAATTACATCATCCACATACACTTCAATCTCTTTATGAATCATATCATGAAAAATCATCATCATGTCCCTCATGTATGTTGCACCCGCATTCTTAAGATCAAACGGAATTACCCTGTAATGATAAACACCCCAGGGTGTAATGAAACCTA
This sequence comes from Capsicum baccatum var. pendulum, assembly GCA_030864225.1. Lineage (NCBI taxonomy): Eukaryota > Viridiplantae > Streptophyta > Magnoliopsida > Solanales > Solanaceae > Capsicum > Capsicum baccatum. The sequence continues at coordinate 26,879,995 of CM061554.1, read as the reverse complement.
TTTTTTTTGCATCTTCCTCATCTATCTATATCTAATGATACCCAGTAAAACAATCCACAAAAGACTGTATTTCATGCTTTGCACAATTATCAATGAGGATGTGGATGTTGGGTAGCGAAAAATTATCTTTAGGACTGGCTCTATTCAAATCTTTATAGTCAACACAAATTCGAATCTTGCCGTCCTTCTTTGGCACTAAAACAATATTGGCTAACCATGATGGATATTTTGTGACCTCCACAACCTTGGATTGGATTTTTTTCGTCACTTCTTCGTTGATCTTCAAACTTAAGTCGAGCTTGAATTTTTGCAATTTTTGCTTGACTGGATCAAACTCGAGATTGATCGGTAACTCATGCGACACAATGTTAGTGCTCAATCACGACATATCATCATAGGACTAAGCAAGTACGTCAGTGTACTCCCGCAATAAGTGAATGAGGTCTCTGTTTTGTGCTTCTGCTAAGTAAACACTGACACTTATTTCTTTGATTTCATCATGATCGCCTAGGTTGACTGTTTCAGTTTCTTCCAGGTTGGGCTTCTCTCGGTTCTCAAACTCCTCTATATATTTCACTAACTGCTCCTCATTACCTTTTTTTCAATCATTATCATTTCTGTCACTTTGTTCATCTAAGCCTTGACATGACATGACATTGGCAGGTTTTAAATTATGGCTACTGTAATAAACAAACAAACCCACTTAGATGATAACAAAATAATAAAATATATTGATATAATTATATTTCAAAATAACTTCTTAAATAAAGGGAGGCCTTTTCATTAAAATTTGGGAAATAAGTACAAACTATGGCTCATGACCTATGCAAATACGAGCTCGTGCCTTTTTTGAAAGCAATAAAACATTAAAAGAAAGTTTGTGACATAAAAGGGTGGATCACGAGGCCTCCTCCAGACCATCACCAATTTCAAAAACTACTAGTAATTTCCCTTTCATCTACCATAATGGGTGACGGGTTATGAGTGCAGTAGAGGTCTAGTTTTGCAAAGCCTCTCCTGGTGCAACCTTCTTCACCCCACTAGACTTTGGGAAATCTTCTGGTACATCATTGCATCCCTCGAACATATTTCCTATCCCATCCCCTAGACCATCATAATTTGATATCTCACACAGGAATGGACTGGTATCCTAGGCAAGGGCCTAAGCAGACTTGTCTTTGACTTATCCTCAATCTTATCCTCCTCTGTTGGCTGATATCCTAACTCATACTTAGATGATTTCTCTGGGATCATAATGGACTCAATAATTTCTTCTAGATTCTTACCCAAGTCCTGACCAGGGTCGAACCCACTTCTTAACATCACAGTTACAATTATTTTATAGACAGAAGGCATTAGATCTTTGAGCATCAGATCTTTCTCTACAACACTCATAATTTCTACTGTATAAAAACTACTACCCTTTGAGATATCTTCAATCACCGACAGACAACCATTGGGATGATTCGCATGGCTTCTTTTCCCTTGGATGACCATTTCATGATCCTCCCAAATAAACTTCAATAACTGATGAAAGGTCAATGAAATTGCCTTTGCAGCATGGATCCATGGTCTTCCCAAGAGCAGGTTGTAACTAGGATGAATATCCATAACATGAAATTTAGCATTGAATTCAGCAGGTAAATGTACAAATCAATTTCACCTATGGTATCTCTCTGCCCTCCATCAAATGCCTGCATATTTACGTGGCTATGGCAAATTTTCCCTAAATCATAGCCCATTTGAACCAATGTGGAAAGAGAAAAAATATTCAAACCAGATATGTCATATATCAATACCTGATTAATCACATAGTCCCGACAAATGATAGTGACGTGCAAAGCTTTATTATGCATCACTCCCTCGGACGACAACTCTTCCTTACTGAACGATATGCGATGACTTCCCATAATATTTCCTACCATTGTAGCTAGATTCTCGACACTCATGCCTGCGGGAACATATGCTTCATCCAAGACCTTCAATAAAGCTTGTCGGTGCTATTATAAACTCATTAATAGTGCCAAAATAGAAATCTTGGATGGAGTCTTCTCTGAATGCTTGAAAATTGAGTAGTCTTTCGGTTGCATACACCTCCAAAATTCCTCAGCCTCCCCTTCAGTGATTGGTTTTTTCTGTGAATCCTTCCTATTGGTCAAATCTTCAGAAAGGTAGCAGCGTCCAGGCTGTGTTACCCTTTGGGCCGTGGCGGTCTCTACAATAAATTTCTTCCTAGGTATAGGAGTGTATACCTGAGTCAGGGCCATTATTACTATAAATGAGGGCTTCTCATTTACATTTAAGGCAACTATGCCTCTCTCTATCTTCTCCACCCTTTCTGTCATTTTGAACTTTTTTGAATTCACCTTAGTGATGGTCTTGCTAGATACCCATTCATCTTCTATTTCAATCATGTTAACTACAACTCCCCTATGATTAGGCAATGGATTATTGTTGATATTTGGTGCCGGCGACTGAATTGTGATGACCTTTTGATTAATCAAATCTTGAATTTTATGTTTTATGCTAACATAATCCTTGGTACTGTGCCCCGCCTCTCCCAAATGATAGGCATAATTTTGATCGGCATGATAAAATCTAGAGTTGGGATTGATAAGTTTTGGTTGGACAGCTTTAAATGATTAACATCCTTCAATCTCTCAAAGATTTGGGTGCAACTTTCGGTCAGCGACGTGAAGTTTCGGGGAGGTCTTTTTTTAGGTTTGGATGTGAGGGGTTATAATGGTTCTAATTAGAAGAAGGAGATACTTGATGATAATTTAGAGGTGCTTGGATATTTGTGGGGTTATTTGGAAGGGCAGCTTGAACATAAGGCTGATAATTCGGCTGCGGAACTTGGTATTGGGGTAAAATATTTGGTTGTGAAGCTTGGTATTGGGATTGGATATTTGGAAGTGGAGCTTGGTATTGGGATTGGATATTTGGAAGTGGAGTTTGGTACTAGAATTGGATATTTAGAAGTGGAGCTTGGTACTGGGATTGGATATTTGGAAGTGAAACTTGGTACTGGGGTTGGGTATAGAATACATACTGAAAAATTGGTGATGGTGGACAGGAGAGAATATTCTTAGGCTTGAATTTCTTCTTCAACTTAGTAATAGAATCAGCAGAGACCGCATCTATATCTTCTTTTTTCTTCTTTGGGATCACAGAAGTCTCAAACGATATTGGGGTTTTGATAATCTTTCCTGTTTGAATGCCTTCTTCTAGCAATTCTCTAATTTTTACCAAATCTGCAAAAGTCTCCCTGACCGCGGATACCATCCTAGTATAATATTCTCCCTTCTGAGCGAGAGAGAACACAGACACCATCTATTCCTCAGACATAGGAGGTTGTACTTTGGCAGCTTCTTTTCTCCAACGGAAGGCATAGTCTCAAAAAAACTCATCATTCTTTTGCTTGATCCGGTCTAATAAGTATAGATCAGGGACTATTTCAATGTTAAATGCAAACCTATCGAGAAAGCTTTTATCCAACGCTTTCCAGCCGGACCATCTTCTCAAATCCTAAGATGTGAACCAATCTAAAGTCTTGCCACTCAAGCTTCGACTGAATAGAAGCATTAGTAATGCCTCATTTTTTCCTATCCAAACCATCTAATCACAATACCTTCTTAGATAAGCCATAGGATTTCCAGTACTGTTGAATGTTTTAAATTTAGGGACCTTGTATCCTTTTGGTAGATCTACTTCATAGTGAACACATAGATCATCGTACCCCAGACCATTATTGTCCCCCGCCCTATGAGATTTCATGATCCTCATAATCTCTTCATTCATAGCCAACAACTTCATTTCATGCTCGATTCTATACTTTTTTCCATCTTCTTGTAATGGTCTATCTCGAGATTGGGAAAGAAATTGTAGATGTCCGGAGATATGATAACATGAGAAGGATTTGGAAGGGTAGCTTGTTTTGAGGATGAGAGGAGGTTGTGTGATAGGTAGGGAGGACGTTTTGAAAATTGGAAAAGTTTTGTGGAATTTGAGAGTATTTTGGTGGGATCTGAGAGGAATTTTACGGATTTCGAAATGAACTTTGTAGATTCGGAGGTGGATTTTGCGGATTCAGAGATGGATTTTGTAGATTATGGAGTGAGTTTTGTGGGTTTGAAAATGGGTTTTGGGGATTCGAGAATGAATTTTGTGGATTTGGAGATGGATTTTGTGAGGTTAGGGATGGATTTTGTGGATGGTAAGCATCTGGGTTGTTTTCTCTATTGGTATTCTGGACAATTTGAGGAGTGGAGATAGATGGTATCTTATTTGGATGGTCCTCGAGAATAGGAACTGAGGGGAGGAATCTGGAGCAGAGGCTCGTATCTTCCTGGGGAAGGAGCGTTAACATTGATGGCCAGGTTGGCCAAGTCCCTAGTACGGTTCATTTCCTTCTGAAGCATTTCCAACTTTCTCGAGAGTTCAGTATTCATCTTACTTTGTTCCGATATTACATTGTCCCTGATGGTCAATGCATTTTCTTCGTCACTTCCAGTCATATTTGAATAATGGTTAGGGGATGGGCTCTTATGCACTTTTGACCAGGTGAAGTAAGGATGTTCTGCCCGCTTATTTCAATATGGAGTAGTTTTTTGTTATCTATAAAGTAAAGTAACTCAAAGGAAGATGTGTTAGTTCTCATATGTGATAAGTAATGCAAGATATTTGACAAAAAGTAACCACATAGAATTATTTTCGTCATAGCCAAACTGATCCACGAGAGCATAGTAGACAAATTTGTCTTTTATTCAAACAAATGCATATAAACATATAAGGCGGTTATAAAAACACTATAATAACGCGTATCCTAATTGGGGTGACCATTTTGAGCCAAGGGTTTGAGCCTGATGAATTTTAAAGAAAATATATGCCTTTTTAAAGCCAATCCATTATCCTCCAACTTCCATAGATATGCATAAAGGGCATAAAGGCTTACAAAAGTTGCACAAAAGGGATATAATTTTTAAGAAAAGAAAAAATAATATGAGAAAAAGAACAATGTCCCATGCAGGGGATAGGAAACACTAGTTCCTAGATGTTCTTCTATCGGCCTTCAGCATGTGTTGATGACCAAATGATTCCCGTATAACTGCGCTCTAGATCATTAACCTGGGAAATCAAGTAATTGTCCGAATTGATCAATCTCTTGCCTGGCTCGTTTTAATTTTTTTCTCAATTGGTAGACGATTAAAGCATCCTCACAAAAAAGCCAATAGAGTAAGCCTTTTTCCTACCGCTAAAGGATAATGGATTGGATTAAATAACATATATATTCCTCCAACACAACTTCATCTTTAATTGACTCGTGGTCAATAGTCGTAGGGTAGGTTTTCTAATGGGCCCAACCCCCCCCCCCCCCCCTCAGGTATTGGGTCGTCCTAGGCTCATGCCTAAAATAGGATTTTGGTTTAGCTCTAACTAGGTGTCTAAAGTGGGTTTGAACCATGTTCCCAAGTGGACAAATTGGGTTTGAAAATACGAACAGCCATCAGATGCCTCACGTGCTAATAAACCATCGTATTTTCAACACTTTATTTAGAGTTGAACAACAGGGGCCGGGACATTCACGAAATCCCAAAATAGTTTAATAATCATCATGCGGGATTATGTCATGAAATGCAACATTAAAATTTCACAGAATTGAAATACATATTCATGTAAACAATTTAAACAATTAGTTAAAGGATAAATTCAAACATTTGGTTAGAACCTAGTTAAATTCCCTAGCAGAGTCGCCATTTCTGTTTTGCAAAAAATTGGCTTTTAGAGTCGCCACTTAATTTATTTAGAAAAAATCAAGAAAATCTTTGAAAATTACTTTAAACGATCCAAAATAGAAAAATCATTTAAGTTTGAAGATTCTGAGTAAGCTGTTCCTATTAAAATTTTAGGAAGGTTTTTAAGGCACCTAAAATGTCCGCTAACTTGCGGTTATCCGGACGGTTTGAAGAAATAAATTTTTTTTGACTAACCTCTAAAAAGTCAATTGTTGAAAAGAAGTTGATTAAGGAATAGTTTTTGAAAGTAGTAGTTGATTAAGGAATAGTTTTTGAAAGTTTTTTCAAGATCAATTTTTTAGCGACTTAGTTAGGGGTTTAACTAGGTTCACAAGAACGCAAAGCAAGCAACATAAAAGGGGGAAGGAGAAGAAGCAATAAGTGATTTGCGCTCTTAAGCCCAAATTCGTCACCCTATCCTAGTCTAATTGGGCTTTCGGCCCAACTTCACCTGTCCTAATCTAGATATTGGGCTTTGGCCCATAACTTGTCCTAACTATTTTTTTCAAACCTTTGGCACGAGTTTCGCTTCATCTATATTAGCTTACAACTTTAACTTTGAGGCCCCCAAATGAATGAACAGATAAATAAATCTTGAAATAAATAAATAAATAAATAAAAATACAAATCTAGTGACTTTTATCAACGGGTTTTGACCCAATCTCTTCTTTCGTCTTGACTGCCTTCTTCAAAATTAGTTTCCTAGAAGAGGTGGGCTTCATTGGCCCGTTATGAAATGCAATAGGAAGAGGACCCATTTGGACCTCAAACACGATGTCCCGAATTCGTTTCACATGCACCAAAAAAATAATAAGGAATAATTATCAATTTGTGGAATTGAGGGAAGAAAACAAGCAAACCAAAAAACTTAGTAGAATGCCACACCAAATTAAGTATGAACGGAACCAAAGAATGACAACCCGGATTATTTGACTAAAAGAGAAATTCAATAACAGAGGAGGAGGTGAGAGTTCATGAACATACCCATCAGAAAAATAAACCCAACATAACATTAGGGAAGGACATTTATTTAAAATTTGGTCTACTCATATCACAAGGGAAAAATTACACACATATACTATTTAAGAATTAAAATCACAAACGTCAAATAAGGTAGAACATAAACAAATAAAAAAGGCAAAAAAATGTTAAATAATTTTAAATAAGTCTAACTGATTTTTTGTTGATTACTTCCCATAAATATCTCTCTATTTATTTTATTTCATTGTTCTCTCTACAAAAAGGAAACGTTGTAACCTCTTATTATGCTTATGCTCTATTTCTATTTTTGTTTTATCTTTCCTATGTCAAGAACTCCTGAATATCTATATGAAATTACAAGTTTGCAGAAAGAGTAATAAGTAAATCCTCACATGAGAATGGAGAAATGACAGCACTTATACAATTTTGATCCAATAAATGTACTGAGTCACCATAAGGTTTCTTCAATGAATAATGGTGAGCCATGGAGAACCATAGCATACCACGATATATTCACATTTCATATGGTGAATATTTTCATAATCTCTATGCACCTATGTAAATATAAAATATAAGAAAACTATTTTATTAATTGATTTCACTCACAAGATATATCAATTTTTTATACAATTTTAACTATATCATGAAGTGAAGCGGACAAGCAAAGAAATGGAAGAGAATTACACTTACTGTGGCCAAACAATGCCCACCGAAAGATCTGAATTAAGAACTTTAAAAGACGGAAACATATCATGAACGTTTTGTCTTTAGTTCTGGTTTCTCAAGATTGTGATTTTCAATTTCGTTAAGCCTCTTAGACATTGTAAACCAAAGAGACTTAATTACACTTTCACTTCAAAGGCAAACTAACTAAATTATTTTCGAGTATTCCTCAAAGGACCTCAAATAAACAATAACAGATTGAACCCAACCATTATTGAAACAGTAATCAAGAAGAAAAAATGAGAATAGCAAACAAGCCTAAGTTAAAACTATCCCTAATCAAAGTCGATAACCTGTAGGACTTTACAAGTGATAGCCTTGCATATACTCCCTTAGAAAATGTGTATGACCATGAAACTCAAATGAAAAGTGTACAAAAAATAGACAATCTTCAAAAGCAGAGATTTAGAGCCAACAATGTCCAAATAGAATCGAAAAAAAAAGAAGAAGATAAAACTAACAATAGCACTACAAACTAAAATGAGAATGACTATTTATCAAATTAGTCTAGCAACATAGTAACACAAAAAAAATCCTACAGCCTTTTAGGCTTCTACAGCAGAAAATTTCCAGCATTCAACACAATTATGATTAATCTACTATCACTGCCAAGAAAGAGATGAAGAAGGAGATGATAAAATTAGAAGGTAAAAATATGTTTACCTCTTTCGGGATAGCAAAACAAGACAACGAGCTACCGTCGGACTCCACCGTCATCGAAAATTGATCCTTCGAGAATTTTTATAAATCGGCGGGTTCTAAAAAAATTTTCAAAAATTAAAATTCACTAGTCTTTGCTAAAAAAAAAATGGTATTTCACCTTATTGAGACTTGCCCCTTTTACTCTACAATGATGCTATATATAGAAAACAATATGAGGGAAATATTTCATCTACTGCCGATGTGGAATAGGAGAGTTTCGGGAGTAATTTCAAAATTTATGGAGTGAGATATTTTCAACCCTCTTGCCTGATAATCCAATTCACCCTTTAATCCTATACTAATTTTGAAATTGTTTTAGAGGGATTTGAGAATTGAGGATATTGAGGGAATGTATTTTTCCCCCAACCAATAGAAAATAGGCACCAACGTACCTTCATAGTACGAATCTAATAAATTTCCAACGAATTGAAGAAAATTCTTTGAATACCATGACTCATCTGCCACCTAGTGATTTCTAGAAGATTCTCGATGATTCCCATATGAATCTCGTGTAGAAAGGCACGTGATGAAGAGGGAACAGATAGGTCAGAGTCAGGTTTTATTGGGTCGGAGCTCAGGTTGGCGCTGGCTGACCCGTTCATTATTGTCGTATTGTTGCTAATTTTTGTGTTATATCGTTGAAGGTTGTTGTTGTTGTTAATTAAAGGAGAAAAGGAATTGGAAGTTGGGTTGGGTCACTATATTTTGGGTTTGTTCAGTTTGGCTGAGTCAAGAAAGGAGTTTTGGGTTGTTAGGGGGGTTGTTAATTGGGCCTGGATGAATTGGGTTGCTGGGCTAAATTGTTGGGTTAGGTAGAAATAACACTTTGGGGGTTGTTTAAGACATGATTCCAATTAAGATTAAGTTTAGGCTATTTATTAAATAGCTTATTGATAGAATTTTAGTCAATTGTGTTTAAATTTTAACCTAATTGAAAATTAACTGGGCAATTTTATTGCAATTGTCGCTAAATTAACCTCAATTAAAGTCGAATTTAATAAATTGACCAAATTAAATCAAGATTTGAAACGAATTAGCAACTAGTTTAATCCCAAGCTTCTTGATTCGATAAAATTAAATAAATATTTCTCCAAAATAAATTATTTTGGGAATAAATCATATTTAAATCAAGTTTTTACCATTTTAATTAATTTTCAAGATAAGCTTTGATTAAGATTTGATATTTCATAAAATAATTATTTAAGTATCAAAATTATATAATCTCGTATAATTGAATACGATAATGTATAATCGCTACTTAAAATGACAAATTACTTACATAAGTATTTTAAAAAAAAAATTATTCGGATGAAATAAATATTGTAATTTTATTTAGAATTGAAGAAAATCGAAATTAAACTTGGTTGTGGAGGGCAAAAATTAGGTGTCAACAACAAGATCTCTAAGTGAAGCCTGCATGAAGCAGGGCTGCAGTAAGCTTGATATTCCATTGTCTTGAGGCTTGGTTAAGTCCATACAATGACTTAAGTAAATTGTAGACCTCGTGTTGTCCAGCCACATTGAAACCATCTGCCATCTCCATAAATTTCTTTATCTAATTCACCCTATAAAAATGCATTATAGACATCCATCTGATACATGCACCACCCCTTGGAGACTGTCAATACAATGATACACCTAACAGTAACCATCTTAGTAACTGGAGAAAAAGTATCATGGTAATCCAATTCCTCCCGTTGACTATACCCCTTATCCATCAACCTTGCCTTAAACCTTTCAACTTCACCATTAGCCTTGTATTTACTTTTGTACACCTATCTTGATCCTATGATGCTTTTGTCCTTAGGTACATCAACAACTTCCCAAGTATGGTTATATTCTAGAGCCTTAACTTCTTACTTCATATCTTCAATCTATCTCTTGTCTTGAATAGATTGAGTGTAAGACTGAGGTTCAACTAAGGCTGAAAGATTAGATACAAAACACTGATAGCTAAGAGTGGTACTAGCATATGAAAAGTAGTTTGTCAGGGGGTATCTAGTTCCCTTCCTTCTTCCTGATGAGGTGTAATCCATCATCCAAGAAGGTTGCTTAAATACTCTAGATGATCTCCTAGGAGCAACTTCTGTAGGTAATGAGGATGATACACCAGTATCTAATAAAGTAGGAAGATCCTCCACTGATGTACTGGTTGTAGCCTCTGTAGGAGGCTCACTAATATCTGGTGGCTCAAAAACTTGATCAAAAAAATCTAATGTTTCAAAGGGATCTGCATATACATCTATATGTGAATCAATAATAGCACTTGGCTTGAGATACTCTGTAGCTGAATCTGAATTTGTTCTGTCTGCAAAAGAAAAAGAGTCTTCTTTGAACACAATATCCCTAGTGACAAATATCTTGTTACTAAGCACATCCAGCAATAAATATCCCTTTTGAGAGGTTGAATATCTAATCAATACTACAGTCCTTGCTCGCTCTAAAAATTTATCACCTTTTGGGACCATTGAAGCATAACACTTGCAACCAATAACCCTCAAGTGTGTCAAAGATGGAACCTTATTAAACATTACTTCATAAGGACTCTTACCACCAATAGATGAAGAAGGTAATCTGTCAATAAGATATACTACAGTTTTCACATTTAATCCCCAGTATCTAATAGGCATTTGAGATTGAAATCTAATTGCGCTTGCTATATTTAATATTTTCTTGTGTTTCCTTTCAACTACACCATTATACTGTGGTGTATAAGGACAACTACTTTGATGTAGTATTACCAGATACTAAAACAAGCCATTACACTAAGAATTAAGAAATTCCCTTCCATTATCTGATCTAAGAACTTTTATCTGAGCACCAAAATGATTTTGAATCATAATCAAGAAGTTTTTAATAACTACAATGCATTCAGACTTTAATTACAACAAGAAAATCTAAGTATATCTGTTATGATCATGTACAACAGTTAATAAAGAGTCTTTCTTATCAAATTTAGAACTTTATAAGGTCCCCAAAGGTCCATGTGGACAACATCAAAACAATTTGTAGCTCCAAAATCATTGTTAGGAAATGCTAGTCTAGTTTTCTTAGCTAATAAACATACATGACACTTATTCAATAGCTCTAAGAATGTGTTGTGTCTTAGAAAAATGAGGGATCTTAATACTTGAGAAGGGGGATACCCAAGCCTTTTGTGCCATAGATTGTAGTCCTGCACATCCACTTTTGCAGTTATCTTTTGATTATCGTTTCCTTATAATCTACAGACATTTGTTAGGATGTAGAATCCTCCCTTCTCTTTACCAATCCCTTTCACCTTGCCACTGTGAAGGTCCTGAAATATGCAAAAATTAGGATAGAATGAAATAAAACATGAAAGTTGTTTGGTCATCTTCGATACTGAAAACAAATTAAGCTTGAAGTTAGGGATAAATAACACATCTCTCATAACTTCATCCCTAAGTACTTGTGCTTCCCCAACATATGATATATCTACCTTAGCTCCACTAGGTAGATTCACTTTATCTCTCTCTGTATGTACTATTTTATGGCAATATGAAAACATGTCTTTATGTGTTGCAACATGGTGTATTTCACCAGAGTCTACAACCCACTCATGTGAGTTAACATGTGATGATAAGCAAGTAACTATACCTGACATATCAGTTTGCTTAGAATCCAGTGTATCTTTGTTCAGCAATGCTATTATCTATTTGCACTCCTCCTCTGAGAAACTATGTCCCTTGGCCATCGCAGCACTATTGATATCCTTACTTCCTTGGCTATTGAATTGAGCTCCTGAACTTGATTCTTCATTTGACTGATTTCCAGTGATATTATGAGTTAAAAAAAATTGGTAGGCTGACCTGCAATTTGATGTCCACCATACCTTCTATGAGCTTAATTGTTATGAAAGGATTGATACGGTCCTCCAAATTTACCATTAAAATTTCCCTTCTTTTTATACTTCCAATCAGGGGGATACCCTATCAACTTATAACATTTCTTTTGTGTGTCCAGTAAAATTACAATAGCCACACTTCTTCCCCTTGAAACCTTGACTTCCATAACCAGTTACTGCAGTATTTTTATGTACTTGCATAGTTATAGGCTCAGTCTTATCATTCATAGTTGCAACACAAGCAAGCTGTTGAATCTCATCTTCCACTATCATTGCATATGCTTGGTTTAAGGTAGGTATAACTCTCTTCATTAGGATCTGTCTCTTGGCCTGATCATAGGAATCATTTAGTCCACTTAAGAACTGTATTAATCTTAATTGGTATAGGTGATCTGCATACTCTTTAGACTTGATACAATTACATGATGGAGCTGGAACTACAGCATCATACTCACTCCATAAGTTCTTTAACTTAGTAAAATATCTAGAAACTGAATCAGTTTCTTGATGAAGGTTGTTGATCTCTTTGTGCAACTGGTAAAGCCTTATACGATTTACTTTATCAAGCATTTCCTTGAGATTGTCCCATACTTCAGATTCATTTGTCACATACACAATACCACTCAACAATTCAACACTGACTGAACTCATCAACCATGATAACACTACTGCATTGCAGATCTCCCACTGCTCATGTAATTCTTCTTTGTATGTATCTTTGTTACATGTTCCAATCACAAAATCATACTTTCTCTTTCCCAACAATGCAATCCTCATTGATATACTCCAGATTCCATAGTTCTACAAGCCTACTATTTTAATTGGGATCAACGCAGCTCCAGCCACATCTGAAGCTCCTAAGAATAGAGGATCACTAGGATCAATCTTTGGTGCCATTGCTATTTCTCACAAAATGGCTTAGAGTACATTGAAATCTCAACTTCTCAAGTCAAAAAATCTACTAAATCCTTTTGGATTTCACGTAGGAACTCAAACAAAGGAGAAAATAACTCGAAATTTACAGCTTCTCAAGACTGATCTGTAAACTCTCTCTTCAGCTCACTGAACAATAGTTAAAAAACTGTAACAATTGAAATATTAATATGATCAATACCTTTCTCTAAATCTCCATGACTGTCGCTCTGATACTATGTTAAAATGCAGTAAATACACCTCTCAAAACTCACACAAATTCTAAATGGTTGGAGTATTGCTTGAGAAGATGTAAAGAGAGTGGAAATTTTATTGAATAGAGTTAGTTACAATGAGATCCTTAGATGATATACTTATAGACTCACTCACATGATCTTCTAGAATCTTCTTAACTAACTCTCTAACAACTTCAGTTGACTCTCTAATAACTTGAGTTGCCACTAGCCACTAACAACTAACTACTTTCAACTAATTAACGGTTATAGGCAATGGAACAGTAAAGTGCTTATTTGATCTGTGTAATAGTGCAACCAGCTAACTTTTTGCATCTTAACAGTGATACCATCTTAAAATTAGGTATTGGGCCTAACTCACACTTACACCCCAAAATCCAAATCATAGGGAGAAGAATTGCTCAAACCTTATAAAGAGACCACCCATCTCATTAACCACCAATGTGGGACTTTCTCTCGGGCATGGAAAATCTCTCCAAAATCTTAATTCGGGAGCCCAATATTGGGTGAGATAGGCCCTTCTCTAATACCATCTTAAAATTAGGTCTTGGTCCTAACTCATACCCCAAAAGCTAGCTCATAGGGAGGAGGATTGCTCAAACCTTATAAAGAGACCACTCATCTCATTAACCACCAATGTGGGACTTTCTCTCCTTCTTTAACACCACCACTATACCACAACCCATGTTGGTAACCTCTATGTAATAGCTAATGCTACTATAGTCTCTATGTCTAGTAACTCTATGTTTATATCCTTCTAATAAATATAATATTATGCCTGTTTTAGCAAAAAAAAAAGCACTTTTATTAGGTATACTTCCTTTATTTCTAAATAAGTTCTCATTTTGGATTGGACACATTTTTTAACAAACTAGTTTAGTTGCACGTTCCTGCACGTGTAACTTTTAATTATTTAAAATTAGATAGTTTTATCTAGAGAAAATGGCCAAACAACCCTCCAAGCTTTAACCAAAATCCCAACTACATACTTAATCTTCATGGGAGTCCTATCACCCCCTGATCTATTTTTTTATGTATTTATTACCCCTTCAAATGTTGAGCTAGCAAGGAAGGTGAGAACACCCCTTCTAGGCGCGTTGGTTTAGGCCCAACAACTCCAAAAGTAAGATTTTAGCCTTCCACCTATATAATACACATCATTAATTGATTTTTTGAAGAAATAAATAATGAAAAATGACTCTCTGTCTCTCTCTTTCTCTTCAACGGTCATCTTCCGCTTCTTTATATCGCTCTTCTCTTTGTCCACCTACTGCCTTCATCTTCCTCTATTTTTTTTATTTTATTTCTTTAACCTATGTTTTAGCTTTTAATCCCAATTTCTACTTGAATTCTTGGAGTTTTGTTGTGTAATTTGGTTTAATTCTTAATGTAGGTTTGTAATTTGATGATCAATTTTGTCGGAATTCATAAAATGATAAATTCAAAATTGAATAAGCTTTGTATGGATGAATCAGACCCAATGCTCAATGTTGTTGTGAGATGTAAACATGGTATTTTGCTTGACTTGAAAACTTCATGGTCGAAGTCAAATCCAGGAAGAAGACTTTGGTTTTGCCCCTACTATGATGTATGTATTTTGCATTGTATTTTGTTGTCACTTTATATTCAAATTATGTTAATGTACTAATTTCTACAAAAAGATTTAGTCTCAAAAATGTAAATTTTTTCTATGGAGGGACAAAGAAAAAGTGAATCCAAGATCAAATTTTATCATTCCAAGATTGGTGAACAAAATCAATGAGTTGGAAGAAGACTTACGGCTTAAACACGTCCAAATTGATAACTTGATGCGGGAGAAAAGGCTTAATGGAAGATGGAGATGGTGTAGGTTTAATAGGAAGATATTTTTATTTGTGTTGCTTCTATGTTCATCAGCAACAAATAAACTGAAAGTAGTTACTAGATCTGGTCTACTATGGTGTAAATTTTGTATACCTCTCTCTAAATATGTCGGATTATATTTTGTTATGGTGTGTTTTGCCTAGTCGTACTTCAGATGTTTGTTGTACTGTTGTTATGTTATTGTTTGTACTTTCAAAATTGTGTCTTGTGTTATTGCTATGTTTTTGTTTATTCTTACAAAATTGTGTCACATATTGCTCCTATGTTATTATTTACACTTGTTGTGTCTTATGTTATCGTTGTGTTATTGGTTACACTTGCAAAGTTGTGACTTGTGTTATTGTCATGTTATTGTTTATGCTTACAAAATTGTGTAATGATAATGTTGTTTATGCAAAGCATCGTGTAATAATAATGTTTTGTTGCCATTATAGCAACATCACCGCTAGTTAAACAAGACAACAATAATGCCTAATGACAACAGTCATCAAAAAAATATTCCAACAACATCATCATTCATACTAAAATAAATTTACATTCATAATGCCTAACCATTAGGCAATATTCATCAAAAAAATACAGTGCTTAAATTATTTTCCAACCCCAAAATGGAATTGTTTTCATGTCAACTGGACTAAGTTAAAAAGTGCTTAAAATACATCAACATCACTACAATTTCCATGGTATCTTGAACTATGAAGAAGTGCTATGTTGACTTGGATGGTGTGAACTACTTCCCACTGTCTTCTTTCTTCTATTCTCTTTAAGTTGTTGTAGTTTTCTTGTTGAGATTGCTGATTTTCCATTCCAATTTAATTTACTGGTACTACTTGGTCTATAACTAATGTCACCAGTTATATCAGCTGATCTTGCAATCTTTGCTTGACCAGTGGAGTATATCTTATTGCTAGGCATGCCAGGCTACAAAGAAGGATAAAAAAGTTTAACAATCAACATATAACAATGACTCATAATCTACATATGATGTAACAAAGTAAGAGACTTACATTCAAGACTTTGAAGCCATTTTCAGCTTGAAACACTCCCATTCCTACTACTCTTTGCCTTTTGAATGGAGTTGTGTTTTCCCTACCACTACCCATTCCTCTTTTTGTAGTTCCATCTATTGAAGATGATGCATAAAAATTAGGAGGTGCATAAGAGGATGCTAGAAATATAGTAGGTACTGGAGGTGTTGTAGGTAGCGGAGTTGCAGTAGCACCTACTGAAATTGTTCTTTTGGGTCTCCCTCTTCTTTTTTTTCTTGTAGAGGTTCAGAAACGACTTCTGATGATGTTTTCTATAAATATAAAAGGAATGTTATGAATAGAACAAATTAGAATACTGTTATAACATAATGGATTCAAGTGAAAAAATTACCTTTGGTCTGCCTCTTCCCCTGCCTGAACCATTATTTTTTTTTTAGGAGCAGCATTAGTTGCTTCTGTTGGAGTTTTCTACAAATTAAAAAAGAATGTTAACAATTAAAATACTATTATAATATAATGAATTCAAGTGAAAAAATTATCTTTGGTCTGCCTCTTCCCCTGCCGACCCAGTAGTTGTTGCTACTGATGGTGCAGTTGGTTCTGCTTTTGCTGATGGTGCTCTATGAGGACACCCCCTTTTGTTGTGGCCTCTAACATGACACACACTACATGTCATTTCTAGCCCAGTTCTAGGAAATTTTCCTAACTTCTTTGTTTCCCCAACTTCCTTCTTCCTATTCTTAGCTGGCCTACCAGGCAGGGTTGTGATTTCAGGTGGTGCAATAGCAATGTTTGAAGAAACTGGCCACATTTCCATGTTTGTAAGTAGTTTAAGAACATTGGCGTAAGTCCTTAAATATGTCTCCTTACTGTAGTAGCTGTCAATATATTCATACAGAGGGTAATTTTTGAATAATATTGCAGCCACACCATGTGCACATGGTATGCCCTTTAACTGCCACACCCTACAACTGCAAGTCCTCTTGACAATATTAACATTGTGTTGACAAAGTCTTTCATTCACTTCAAAACCAGCAACTCCATTAAAATGAATGGTACAATCCATAGACCTATTGATATTTTTCTCTAAAACCTTCAAACACATTGGAGAGTAGTTGGACTTCCAAGTACTTGGAAACTCCCTTAAAGTGCCTATTTTTATCATCATCTTTACTCTGATTTCTTCAAGCATGGTAATGATGGTCTTGTGTCTAGCTGGTAAGATCCATGCATTAAAACACTCAGACATGTTGTTATCCACAGAATCACATTTCACTTCAGTGTTAAAGTAAAACTTGCACCAGTAATTAACGTTGAAGTACATTAAGTCATCCATTATTTTTTCAGGACCAGTCAAATGTACTTTTGGCTATCCTCCAAATTATTGTCTTCTTTGAAGACCTCTCCATTCTTTAGCCCAATTAGCTAAGATGTGCCTTGCATATCTTCTATGCTCAGTTGAGGTAACACCTGCTCAATTGCTGTAAACAGTCCCTACAATACAATACATGTAATAAAATAAGGTCAAAGTAGTACATTATTAGATTTACTTGGGTAAATTAGAAAAAAAAAATACACATAATACAGTACACATACCTTCTGCATATCTGTAATCAAGGTGAGACCTTCTCCTTCTACAAGTCCTAGGTCATCTTTTATGCACCTAACAAACCAAGTTTATGTATTTCTGTTTTCCTTTTCAACTACTGCCCAAGCAAGTGGCAACATCTGGTTATTTTCATCTTTGCCAACAGCAACTAACAATTGCCCTTTACAAACACCTTTAAGAAAATAACTATCTAAATCTATACACTTCCTACAATGTACCCATGCCTTCTTCAAAGCATCAAAACAGATGTAGAAACTCAGAAATTTTGGTTTACCTTCTTCATTAGCCTCACCAAGTTTAACAACACAACTTGTCCCTGGATTTGTCCTCAGCAGCTCATCCTTGTAGTCAAGAATTCTTCCAAATTCCACAGTATGATCACCCATAATATCTTTCAACACTTTAGCTCTTTCTCTTCTCACAGTAGTCTTACCAACATACAATTTGAATTTTTTTCTAATCAACTCTTGCAGATTGAATACCCCTATATTTGGCTGCTCAATTATTCTTTCTCTGAATATTTCAGCTAAAAATTTTGCATTGCACAAATAATGTCTGGTTGTCTTGTTGCAAGTATGCTTTGGAATGTAAGTTTTTATGATGAAATCTTTTGTTGTGTTGTCAAGACCTGCATACAAAATCCATGGACATCCATCCTTGCATCTAACTCTAACTTTTTTTGTTTTATTCACCCACTTCTCCACAAGAACCCTCTTTTTTACTGCATATTTAGTCATAGCTCTTCTAAATTTATTTACATCTTTAAACACCATATCCAACTGCCAAACAACTTCCTTTGCAGTTGAGTCATGAATAATTTTCTGGGTTGTTGTTCTTTTTTTCCTTGACAACTTAACAGATCTTTCCCTACCAGATGCAAGCACATCATGTTCTTCATCAGCACAACAATCATCTTCATCTAATTTAAAACTCCCCTCATCAGAACTTGCAAAGTAAGGCTCATCACCTCCTAACCTACCTTCATGACTGACTTTACCTATTTCAATGTTATTAAACCCTAGATCTAGTCCTTTTTCACCTAATGGTACCTCTGCATTGTCAGCTGGTACTCTCTCATTTCTTTTTCTCCTTTGAAACTTTATTTTTCAACTCTCAACTCCTTAACTTCCTCATGTACATCACTACCATACTCTTCATCATCATCATCTATAACTAATTCTTCTTCTGAATCAACACTATCCTCAGTAGAGTAATCAGGACCCTCTACTTCTTCTTCTGAAAAATCACTTCCAGCAGGACCAACATCTATATCATCAACTGCATCAGCACTAGGTGCAGCAACACTAGGTGCAACAGCACTAGGTGAAGCAATACTACCTGCAGCAGCACTAGGTTGAGCAGCAAAAGGTGCAGCAACACTAGCTGCAGTAGTAGATATAACAACACTAGGTGCAACAGTAGGTGCTGAACCACTATATGCAGTAGCACTATCTGCAGTTGTGAAATGAGGTGTGGTAGTACAAGGAGGCGAAGTAGAAAAAGAAGTAAAATGGTCCTCCACATTTACATGGTCCTCACCTACTATAAAGTTAGGCCTATTATCAAAAGATGCACCAGATTCCTCCATATTCCCAACACTTACATTTTCTAAGAATATAGGGGGGGTCCATAACAATTGGTTCATCCACTAAATGCTTGACAAATACATCCACGTCATCTCTATTTTTCAAGGAACACATCATTTCAAAAATATCCATATCATTATCCACATCTACCAAAATGTCACTATTAGGTGGTTTAATACTAAAGGTACATGTTTTCCTAATCCTAATTTTCTTATATAGTCTCTCAATTCAAAATATGACATCTTGTCAACATCAATATCTAATAATTCTGTAATTTTTCCACCTTTATAAATCGGTTCTCCACTAGTTAAATCTAACACTCCACTATGGTACCATCTTAGAATAATCAAAGTAAAATCACTCATGTTTGACCTGATGACAATAAACACTCAAATAAGATAAAGTATCATAGCAAATATATTATCGAAAATCAAGTATCAACAAACTTTAATACAAATACATCATGCTTAAACAATGAAGAAAAACACAAATTTATATCATATTGTACGACTTAGATATGAAAGAAATAAATTGATTAAATGAAAATTGGTCTTAGTTGCATACAAATATGGTAGCATAAACAATTCATTATGTAAGAGAGCGAGGGATATCTTTGCATCAAATGACATAGATTTAGGCATACAAAAGATAAATGTCAGTAGCAAATTTCAATCACAAACTTGGTACCAAACCAACAAGACGATTCCTCAAAGATGGGCAAAACCAAGAAACTCATGACGAATGGAAAATGGTGAAATTCCCACAGAAAAAAAGATCTAACCCAACAGTGAACTCACAACAACAACAACAATCGAAATCGGAAGCCCAAGTACCAAATAAATTAGCAGAAGATTTGGGTAAGGCAAAAACCCTCTTTAATTTTTTCTCTCAAACTCTCAGCTACATGCGTAGACATAATAATCCCTCTATAAAAGGTTACAACAATTGACGTCGGAAGCCTAAGTACCAAATAAATTAGCAGAAGATTTGCGTAAATCAAAAACCCTCTTTAATTTTTGCTCTTAAACTCTCAGCTACATGCGTAGACATAATAATCCCTCTATAAAAGGTTAAACTGCTATTTACAAGAAAAGAAATCTATTAAGCAGTCAACATATGCTTAGGGAAAACCCTAATTAATAATGAAATTAGTTTAGGGCAAAAACATGTACCTCTCCTAAATTAAACCAGCAATCAAATGTCAAATCTTCAAAAATTTACAAAACTTTATCACTAAGAGTAGATTCACACACAAAAATGACTAAATTTGCATGTAATAATGAAAGAATTTCGGGAAGGAAAACTGAAAGAGAGATGAGAGAAGAGAGAGGAAGTTGAAAGGGTGATAATGGGACCATATGATGTTTTAGGAGGGAAATGACCTGAAAGGCATGGGCCCAACGCATGTAAATATGAAGGCATTATGATTTGGGTTACGTTGTCAGCTCAGCATTTGGAGGGGTAATAAATACATGAAAAAATATATCAAGGGTTAATTCTATTCCTGATATCTTCCGATATAATACTAATGATTTATCTATATTCCTATCTGTTACTGCTACTGAATAATTTGCACTTATTATAAATTTAAATTTTTGGTATATTAAATTTCCTTTTATGGCAGTTATTATGCTTTTTTTCTATAAGTTTTATAATTATATCATCTGCTAAATATAATTCTATTGTTGTATCTATTCCTTCTCTAAAACATGCTTTTATTAATATTTCTGTACCTCCAAGGTGTACATATTTTATTGGATCTCCTTTACTTTTTATATCATTTATTTCTTTATTAATTATTCTTTTTGTTACTAGTGGTATACTAGCTTTTCCTTTTGCATATCTACAGTCTATTACATGTTCTTTTTGACATACTGCATAATATTCAACTGGTATTTGTGTCCAATAGTCTTGCAATATCTGGTCAATAATTCTTCTGAAATAAATTTTTCTCTAATAGCTCTGGCGATAGGTTCTGTTTCTGGTTTAAGCAACGTGATAATCCATTGCCTAATAGTTTCCATATCTGTTTCTCGTAACTCTTTTGAATTTAAATAGATTAATACATGATTTCTTGAATAATAGCTCCATATAGGATTTTGGTTGCAATATGTATTTGCTAGCTCTTGTAAAATTGTAGATAGTCCGATAACTCTTTTGTTCGCATAAAATTTTGGTATCTCAATTCTGGGTATCTCTGGCTGTGAACCAATATCTTGTGGAATAATCATATCTCGTGTCATTCCTATCTTTACAACTTGTATGGGCTTTTTAACTTCATCAAATAATATCTCTGCTGGTGCCGTGTAAATTTTTATAAAAAATAAAGTACCTTTGGTTATTCTTTTAAATGTGGTAAATGCTTCATATATCTCGGGTATAGTGGATATCTCAGTTCCGTCCGTGGTATATACGGTACTAAGTAATCCATATTCGTAGCAAGTTTTAACTAAGCTGGGTTTGGTTTTAGGTAAGGCAATTAGCTTATTGTATCCGGTCAATTTCTGGGTTATATAGTTTGTATTTGGTTCTTGGATATTTGTAGCTTTGGGGTTTCTATTTAAAAAAGTTTGTACATTGTAAATATTTTCTATATATGTGCGGGCTGTGTAGTTGTATGTCTTTTTGTCTTGGTTTAGGCTATCTCGATATGTGGTAACTTGTGGGGGTATAAATATGGGGTCTTTTGATGTATTTGGTGTATATGGTTTGTCAAATAGCTTGTTTAGGTTCATATTTTTTCTAACTCCTTTGCTTGTACCTGCAGAAGTAGATTGATAAACGTTATGGGTTTTATGGAGTATCCCAACATCTCCTTCTAGCTCTGGAATTTTATTGTCTTCCGATCGACATAGCTCTGCGCATTGCTGAGTTAGTTGATTCATAGCTATAGACTTCAGTTTATCTTCACTAGTCTTTAACTTTAGCATTTCTATCTCAGTACCCATCTTTACTATCTCAGTACCCATACTGTCCACTTTCAATGAAAGCGTAGTCAGGGCGTTGAGTATCTTTTCATGTATATTTTCTTCTATCATTTCAGTTTGTGTAGCTTTGTCTTGATATGTAATTTGCAATAACATTTTTGTTAGTACTGATTACTTCTATTATAAATGTAAAATTTAATATGTTTAAAACTAGTCTCCGAATCTCTTTTGTTGTAACTGAATTTTGTATTTTCTTTGTTAGCCACCAGCGTACCTGTGTATTATCTGTTCGCACAATAAATTTGTTATATACAATATATGGCTCAAATGCTAACAAACATTTATATAATGAACATAATTCTTTTCTATTTATTTCCCATTTTATTGATTATAGAAATTTAAATGCAAAAACTATAACATATAATTATCCAATACCAAATAAGATATTAAAAATAAGACAGATACAAGGATATAATTATTTTAGCAAATTTGATTGTAAATCAGGATTTTACCATCTAAAGTTAGAAGAAGAGTCTAAAGAATTAACCGCATTTACGGTACCACAAGGATTTTATGAGTGAAATGTATTACCATTTGGATATAAAAATGCACCAGGTAGATATCAACATTTTATGGATAATTATTTTAAACAATTACCTAACTGTATAGTATACATAGACGATATATTATTATATACAAAAACTAAAGAAGAACATATAAAATTATTAGAACAGTTCACAGATATAATAGAAAAATTAGGAATAAGTCTAAGTGAAAAGAAAGCTGAAATTATGAAAAATCAGATAGAATTTTTAGGAATACAAATAGATAAAAGTGGAGTAAAAATGCAACAACATATAGTACAAAAAATAATAAATTCGAAAGAAGAATTAGATACAAAAAAGAAATTACAATCATTTTTAGGATTAGTAAACCAAGTAAGAGAATATATTCCAAAATTAGCAGAAAACCTAAAACCACTACAGAAAAAATTAAAAAAGGATATAGAATATAACTATGACGAAGAAGATAAAAAACAAGTTCAAAAAATAAAATTACTTTGCAAAGAATTACCAAAATTACAATTTCCGGATGAAAATAGAAAATTTACATACATAGTAGAAGCAGATGTCAGTGAATATAGTTACGGAGGAGTACTTAAATATAGATATGAAGCAGAAAAAATAGAACACCATTGTAGATACTACTCAGGTACGTTCAACGAGACAAAAATAAAATGGGAAATAAATAGAAAAGAATTATGTTGTAGGGGGGTGCGGATAACTAGGATATTAAATAGATTTATTGTAGTAAATAGATTTATTGTAGTTAATGAATCTATTCTTTTTTGTGCGTGGATATTTTTTAGATTTTGTTTTAATAAATTATTCTTTTTGTGAGATGTATTCATTAATTTATTTAGTTTATTATTTTATCCTGTAGTAACTGCTGAGTTACAAATTTCTGTATAATAAGTTATTCTTTCTGTACTGTAGTGTATATCTAATTCTAGATTTTCTATGTCATTTATTATCTTGTGTTGTTCTTCTCGTAGTGAGTTTTTTATATTATATAAACTGTTACATGTACTTTTTTCTAAATTTTCTAAGGTTTTTTCTATCCAAATTAACTTTTCTTTTAGATCTTCCATTATTTTTCTAATATGGTTTCTATAATTAATTTCGTTATTTAGATTATCTTGGTTTTCTCTAGTTTTTCTAATATATTCTAACATCCACAATCTTGATCTAAATAATATCCTTCTGGGTATATGCCTTCGTATATTTGTTTTAAGGCATTTATCATTTCTATTTCGTAGTTTATTACTTCTTCTAATAACATTTTCTTAATATCTATTATTTCTATATCTTTAAGTATATATAAGATTAAAATTCTAAGGTAGTCTAAATGAGCTATTTTCTAATATTGGTATTTTATAGTTATTTGTTTTAGACTTAGTAGTTTTTGCATATTTATATTAAGAGATTTTATATATTTTTTATTTTCCATGTATCTTACTATATTTATTTTTATCTGTTTTTCTATTAACTGTATATTTCGCATATCTTTAAAATTTCTACGTGATCCTAACATAATAAATATTTATAAGAGTAGTTAGGTATGTGTGGTATATAACTTATTTTATCCGTATAATTTTCTCCATATGCTTTTTCTAATATAATTTTTCTTATATCTGCAACATCTATATCTCTAAGTACATACAAAATAAGTATCTTAAATTTATCTACCATGACGTCAGATATATTATCATTCATTATCATAAAATTGCTTTTTTCAAAATATTCCCTTCAACCATATGCATAATAAAATATAGTCATCTCAGATTACTATATACTAGATTATTCTTAAATAACATGTTCTTCGGTCACTACTAGCATGGTAATTCAGATACTTTTCCCTTAAACAGCGCCTCGACTTTGGTTACTCCCCGCCACGGCTTCTTGCCTCATTGGTTTCACCTTTAGGATGGCATAGTTCCTTGGGATTTTTCTCCGTTTCCACTTTGCTAATAAACTTCTTAACATATTATTTTTTGAATAATTCTACTATAAAGTAACTAATATGAATTTATTTTATCATATTATGATTGTCGGAAATTATGAATTTAGCTATTCATAATCATAAATAGATATACCTGTTCCGGTAGCTTTGATATTTCTGAGGTTTGTTGTTCCATAGCTTTTTCCATTGCAGTGTATATATTTAATTAACTGGGCTAAATATTTTTGAACGAAATGGAGAGAGTTTTTTGGCTAATGTGAGAAGGCTTGCCTTTGCAATGCCTTCTTTTTTCTTTATTTATAAGTGAACGAAACTTTACAAATTTTTCCAAAGTATTTTACATGTGTCCTAAAAGATAAGATTCCTAAAGCTAAAAACAAAAAAGGTTCAAAAAAGTCTTAAAGGCTATTAAAGCCTACTACCTAAAGTCTAGCTAAAACAAGAAAGTCTTTTTATAAATAGTAAAGTACAATAATTTCTAAAGACTTTATACAATAATTTCTAAAGACTTTACGTAACTTTAAAATATCTTGTTTTCATGGTTTTTGTTATATCTACTGTATATCCATTATTGCTCCGGTCTTATCTTTCCAGCTGTCGTCCTTATCTTCTTTTAATCTAGCTGCACTGCTGGGACGTCATTATCTCCTCCATTACATTTTGAACATTTGTGGTCTGGGAATTTGTGTCCAATAGTCTTGCAATATCTGGTCAATAATTCTTCTGAAATAAATTTTTCTCTAATAGCTCTGGCGATAGGTTCTGTTTCTGGTTTAAGCAACGTGATAATCCATTGCCTAATAGTTTCCATATCTGTTTCTCATAACTCTTTTGAATTTGAATAGATTAATACATGATTTCTTGAATAATAGCTCCATATAGGATTTTGGTTGCAATATGTATTTGCTAGCTCTTGTAAAATTGTAGATAGTCCGATAACTCTTTTGTTCGCATAAAATTTTGGTATCTCGATTCTGGGTATCTCTGGCTGTGAACCAATATCTTGTGGAATAATCATATCTCGTGTCATTCCTATCTTTACAACTTGTATGGGCTTTTTAACTTCATCAAATAATATCTCTGCTGGTGCCGTGTAAATTTTTATAAAAAATAAAGTACCTTTGGTTATTCTTTTAAATGTGGTAAATGCTTCATATATCTCGGGTATAGTGGATATCTCAGTTCCGTCCGTGGTATATACGGTACTAAGTAATCCATATTCGTAGCAAGTTTTAACTAAGCTGGGTTTGGTTTTAGGTAAGGCAATTAGCTTATTGTATCCGGTCAATTTCTAGGTTATATAGTTTGTATCTGGTTCTTGGATATTTGTAGCTTTGGGGTTTCTATTTAAAAAAGTTTGTACATTGTAAATATTTTCTATATATGTGCGGGCTGTGTAGTTGTATGTCTTTTTGTCTTGGTTTAGGCTATCTCGATATGTGGTAACTTGTGGGGGTATAAATATGGGGTCTTTTGATGTATTTGGTGTATATGGTTTGTCAAATAGCTTGTTTAGGTTCATATTTTTTCTAACTCCTTTGCTTGTACCTGCAGAAGTAGATTGATAAACGTTATGGGTTTTATGGAGTATCCCAACATCTCCTTCTAGCTCTGGAATTTTATTGTCTTCCGATCGACATAGCTCTGCGCATTGCTGAGTTAGTTGATTCATAGCTATAGACTTCAGTTTATCTTCACTAGTCTTTAACTTTAGCATTTCTATCTCAGTACCCATCTTTACTATCTCAGTACCCATACTGTCCACTTTCAATGAAAGCGTAGTCAGGGCGTTGAATATCTTTTCATGTATATTTTCTTCTATCATTTCAGTTTGTGTAGCTTTATCTTGATATGTAATTTGCAATAACATTTTTGTTAGTACTGATTACTTCTATTATAAATGTAAAATTTAATATGTTTAAAACTAGTCTCCGAATCTCTTTTGTTGTAACTGAATTTTGTATTTTCTTTGTTAGCCACCAGCGTACCTGTGTATTATCTGTTCGCACAATAAATTTGTTATATACAATATATGGCTCAAATGCTAACAAACATTTATATAATGAACATAATTCTTTTCTATTTATTTCCCATTTTATTGATTATAGAAATTTAAATGCAAAAACTATAACATATAATTATCCAATACCAAATAAGATATTAAAAATAAGACAGATACAAGGATATAATTATTTTAGCAAATTTGATTGTAAATCAGGATTTTACCATCTAAAGTTAGAAGAAGAGTCTAAAGAATTAACCGCATTTACGGTACCACAAGGATTTTATGAGTGAAATGTATTACCATTTGGATATAAAAATGCACCAGGTAGATATCAACATTTTATGGATAATTATTTTAAACAATTACCTAACTGTATAGTATACATAGACGATATATTATTATATACAAAAACTAAAGAAGAACATATAAAATTATTAGAACAGTTCACAGATATAACGTCCATGTCCGCAATTTTGTCAACCCCTTGCTTGCCTTTTGCTGAAGTTTCCAGCACCTTACCACTTCTGGTAGTGATGGCTATGCATGACCCATCATTCCTTGGGTTTTGCACCGTATCGCTAGGTAAGGTGCCAGCCTTTCTTTGGTTGAATGCTGCTGAAAGTTGGCTCAATTGCTGCTCTATTTGCTTGATAGAAGTGGAATGAGAATCAACTAATTGCTTCATGGAGGACAAATCACTAATTACCTCCGTAACTCCCGCGCTCGTTGTTTCCACTCCTTTCAATAGCTTAGCCATCATGTCTTCCATACTTCTAGAATTAGATGTGGTGGTATCACGTCTACCAGGGGGAACGTACAAACCACTCTTTTCATTGTTTTTCTTCCAACTACCTTGGTCTTTGCTTCCAGATTTATCATAATAGTTCCGACCTTGGTTTCCTTGGGCATTCCCACGAAAACCCCCCTGATTGTTCAAGTAGTTGGCCTCCTCTTCAGAATCAGATTCGTCTCTTCCTTTTAGCGCCATAGCTTTCACTTTTTCGGTCTTCCCTGATAATAAATGTTTTGTCAGAAGATCTACTTGTGTTTTCATGTGCGCCATGTCTTGATCACGTTCTTCTTCTCTTCTTCGTTGGTCTGCAGTCATGCCAATAGATAAAGTGGGGCTTGCTACCTCAGAATCCCTGGTATGCCAAGCTCTACTTTGTTTCGTCATGCGATCTAGCATATTACTTGCTTGACCAAAGGTGAGGTCCATGAAAGATCCTCCAGCTGCGTTGTCCACCACTGGTTTAGTTATTGAATTCAAGGCTCTATACAATATCTCCATGAGGTGAACATTAGTCATATGATGGTTTGGGCATCTCGCTAGCTTTGTCTTGAACCTCTCCCATGTTTCATGAAGAGCTTCAGTGGGAAGCTGACGAAAGTTGCTGATTTCATCTCTCAATTGTGCCATTTTTGATGGCGGAAAGAATCTTTCTAGGAAAGCGTCTCTCAATTGCCTCCAATTTGTAATTGAATCAGGAGTCAGCCCGTTCAACCATAGTGTTGCCTCCCCAGACAGAGACGATGGAAATAGACGTAATCGAATAGCATTCTGATCAATACCAGGATTGTCAAAAGACTTGCATGTAGAAATAAAGTTGATGAGATGCATATTCGGATCATCGCCTGCTAGTCCACCAAATAATTCCTTGAGTTGCAATAACTGAATCATGGTGCTAGTGATGTTGAACTTGGCTCCGGGCGCTAATGGTGGTGGAATTATAGCTCCAGTGGCTCCGGCACCATCAAGATCATCATCATCATCGTCGAAAGTTGGTTGCAAAGGTTGGCGATCATACCTATACCGAGCTTGTCGACCTCTTCTGTTGGCAGGTGTTGCAGTTTCAGTGACATGCCTTGGGTGTATTAACTCGTCGTCACCTAAATCCTCATCGTCAGGGTTTGTTGCTCGCCCAGGATTATCAATATTTTGTTGTTGGACTTGAGCAGCAGCAAGGGCGGCTAATCTTGCTTGCTCGTGTTGAGCAGCCATCCTGTCGATTTCAGCTTGTGCTTCCATTCTTCTAATTCGTTGTGGTTCAGGATTGATTGGTAATAACGGTTGACCAGAACTTCTAGTATGGGGCATGCACTAAAGTAAAAACCTGCAGTAAACAAAAACAAAAACTAAACGTAAAAGTACGAGAATCTTTGACCAAAGGGTCTAGTAATTATCATGAACTTGATTGACACTCGTATTCCCCGGCAACGGCTCCAATTTTTGATAACGCTCAATCTACAGCTCTCGTGGGAGTGTAAAGCGGTCGTTAGCAAATATAGAACCCAACCTGGGTTGGGTGTCGATCCCACAGGGAATAGCTTGGCCAACAAGTAAGTAAAATTACTAAACTTTTGGTGCAAGTCTCGTAAGAAGGGGGGATTCTTGTTGTGCAAGTAATGTAAACAAAAGCTGAAATTAATAAAGTAAAAAGAGAGATTGTTACGTAGATTGTAAACAATGAGAATTGAGGAGTTGGGGTTATGTCCACCTTCTGAGGTATACGTCTCTATTGGCTATGAGAGTGTAGAGTTTTGACATGCAATTGCTTATAGAGAATTGTAGTCGATGGTAAATCCAAGCGTCTCTCGAACTCAACAAGGACTATTTCACTTTAACTCTCTCGAGCTTAAAGCGTGTCTAACGGTGCGAATTCTCCAAGAGGTTAGTCCAGTTACGGCACTAGCTTTTTAATAGGAAAGGGTGTCCTACTACCTTGACACTATCTCTTTTCCAGACAAATAACCTTTCTCTCGAACAAGTTAAATGTTAGACTGGCGTATTCTTGCATTTGCAACCGCAAAGAATGTAGATTAAGATGAAGAGAATAATGATACAAGCAATATACGTGTCACGAACTCACAAACTCACAGCAATAGATAGCAACTCATCCGGCTTCCATAACCCCAACAGAGAAGTTTAGTTACCCATGAATGCGAAGGAGATCACGATTGACATTGTTATTATATCAAGATATTGAGTAATGGCGTGTAGATCAAGTGATAGGCGTGTGGCGTGTTTCCTTGGCTTGGTAACGATTCTCTTGTTGTGGAATTTAAGGATAGAAGAGTAGAAGAAGAATTAATGGAAAGATTAGAAGAGTTGTAATTGAGAAGTAGAATGTGTCTCTCCACTAAGGGAGGACTTGAATAAAAATCTCTAGCATGATAGGGTATTTATAATACTCCTATCCTACTCCTACTATGCTAATGAAATAAATAACCAAATCCTACTAGGCTAATGGAATACTTAACCCAAATGTACTAGGTTAATGTAACATTATCATAATCCAAATAAACTAATGAAATACATAACCCAATTGTACTAGGTTAATGTATCATTGTCCAAATCCAGCTATGTGTCTGTAAGTCCCCAAAGTCTTCAGAAATGTTGTTTTAGCCCGAGACAGATTTTCCATGCAGCAGTTTTGGTCCTTAGGCGTGTACACTCCTTTTCCTTTCTTCGTGAGCTTTCTTTTGCATCAAGTAAGCCATAAAATGCTGAATTTTGCATCATTTATACGTGAAACCTTACTAATCATGTTCGTTAGCTCATTTACAGGAAAAAGGACTAAAAGTGCATGAAATATATAATTTGTTCTCAAAACTAGGCTAAAATATGGGCAAAATATATTGATATAGGCGTGTAAATTCGCCTATCATCAACACCCCACACTTAGAGCTTTGTTCGTCCTCGAACAACATATCATGTCCTTCTAAACATCAACTTAGGGTTTTTACAACAACAACACAAAACATTTATCAAGACAAGCACAACAATTATCAACAAAGAGTAGCTTTTCGATTATAAGTAGAAACAATTTAACCTCTAGCATAGACTCGTGATGGTGGTTAACTCATATTCAAAAGTCAAGGCACAAAGAATCATACACAACTATCCAAAACTCATCAACCATGTGTGTCTCACAATATATTACCCATAGTCACTCACAAGTGTAGCATATTTTTGTTACATGGGTATCAAAATATCCTTGCTCTCGTTCTCACAAAGAATTCATATGCAGCAACTGATGACCATAGGCTTGCCCTTAGTGTAATGCTCCACTAAATGTCAGAATGCTAAGCTTAGGATCAAATAGGTCTTTTACGGGTTGTAATGTAGGCTAAGGGACGGGTAGGACTATTTTGGCCAGAAATAGTGACTAAGTTCCTAAGCACTTTAATACATCACATTGTATCATTGACATTTTTTTCTTTCAACCTTTCTTCTTTCTTTTATTCTACCACCCTTGTTCTCCTCTTTTGTTTTTCCATTTTAGGCATAACTCACTTTTCAGCTTTCTTTTCCTTTTTCTTTTCACAACATACCTCTTATGATAGCACTTTTCTTTTTTTTCATAACACATTCAAGCACCATTACAATTTAAAGCATCATGCTCACCCAATTTCCTCTTATGTTGTCACATGACGTTTTCACTTTAAAGCACTTAGGAATTTGGATCAAATTATGGTCTTGAAAGAAAATGGATTAGGCTTGCATGAAAGGTTGTCAAAGAAATAGGCTAAAGGCTCAAAAGGGTTTAACTAGGATGATGTCCATGGGTAGGTAAAACTGAAGGTAAACAAATATAGGTTGCCAAAGAAATGCCTAAATCATATCCTAAACTTACACTCCTTATTTTCGCTTTGCGTACATACCAGGCAAGTTCTAGCATCAGCCACCTACATAGAAGATACTATTAATCTCACACACACAAGGCACATGGTCGACTTGATTGGAAGTAATATAGACTCTCGACCCAACAAGTGAAGGAATTGAACCACAAAATATCACATAATGAGTCACAACTAGAGTCTAAACGTCTCAATAGTCACAATTGTAACACATACTCTTGTTATAATCTCATGCTGCCAGTCAAAATTATTTCATGCGAGCTAGAAAAAAGTTACTCCTAAAAAAACTTAAAAAAAACAAAAAAAAAAATGAACTCAAATAAAAAACTTAAATAAACAAAGTAAACAAACAAACATAGGTGCAAACAGAGAAGTATAGCATGCGATACCGCCACCCCACACTTAAACGGGACACTGCCCTCAGTGGAAAATAAATACGAAGAACCTGGTTAGTCGGACTCTTCCTCAATGTCGGGGGTCATACCCCCTTCGTCTGAATCATCATAAGAGTCGTCGTCAGAGTTCTCCTCCTCGTCAGAATCAGGCAAGCGCCGATCGTCATCAGTCGGCACATCATCATCTAGAGGTTCCTCAAAGTATACGCCCACTCCACACATCTCCCGTGCATGCATGTTCATTGGGTAGTCGTGGTCCAGCTGTTGGATCTCTTTAGCAGTTGGAACACGTCCACCACTCATCATAGTGAATCGTGTCATGCCATAGAGATGACGGAAGAAACTCTCATCACGAGCATGTCTCTCCGCAGTAGTAAGGTTGACACCATGAGTTGTTTCAGCATCTTTGACCTTGGTGAGATCAACCTTCTTTGGGTTATGTGGGAGTTTGTGGTCAGCTGGTTCCTCTTCGATATCCTCCTTCCGCAAGATTGCTGTCAACAAATTGCCAAATGTGAAATGGGACCTTTTGTGGAGTCTGGCCTTCCTCATGGTAGATCGAATGATTGCCCCAAAGTTGATAGGGACATTCGTCATCAGAGCATAGACCAAACACACTCTATCTCTTGATATCTTGGTGTATTGAGTCCCAGGAATAAGACATGAGTTGACAATGCGCATCCAGATTCTGGCTTCCCTATTTAGTGGAGCATAGGGGAAGGTGTTGTGTCGGCCTGTTTCTTTATGTCTGCCCCACCTTGCCATCGATCTGCTTCCACAAAGTGTGTGTCGTATTGCTCTATAAGGAGGCCTGTTGTACAGCTCTTTGAATGGTGTTGTGTCGACCGAAGGTAAGCTAAGAAAAAAGTTGATCCAATCCGCGGTGAACTGTAACACTTGGCCCCGAATTTTGACTTCATTGCCTGTTGTGTTCGGCGACCAGTTGGCATAAAATTCTCTTGTTAAATCAAGGTTGCATTCTCCTATGTCGCGGAAGATGAAATCCAGCTTCAAAGCCATTATTTTTGCCAACATACGCGGCTCCTTCTTTGATAAGGTCTCCTTGTTGATCAAGTCAACGTGCACATATTTTCTTTCTTTGTTGCTGCTGTACCATGCTTTGGCTTCTTCCTCAAGAACCCATTTTATTCCAAACATTCTGCGGGGTAGTTGTGCTGAGGATGATTCTCCTTGGTCCTTTCGACCTCTCTTCCTGCCCTTTTGGGACGTGGTAGCCTTCTCCTTGTCTTGCCTTGCTTTAGGTGCCATTGTACCTGAGACTAGAATTAGTGTTAGTTGCAGCACAATCTCACTTGATACAATCTATAATCAATCAATAGGGGTACCACCCCACACTTAGTTTTGTTAACACAAATCAGTGAGGTAAAAGTAGTCGATTTACTCAGATTTCGTCGACATACGTTTTAGGATTGTATTCCGACAAGAAAATCAGAAATGCATCACTTACTTGCAGCCATTGGACTACTTTCATGGTAGATATAGCAACACTACTACATAGGGGTTACCACATGGAATCGTTATTCATACAACAATCACAACCTCCTAAGTCGTTAGGCCCTATAAGTCTTATCCCGACGGCCGGGATAGTCTAACATGTAAGTATCCAAACAACAACCTTAATTCATGGTCATAGCCATAATAATTCCGCAAATATCATAACAATGCTATTGAAACCATATTAAAGTTGGAAACAAGTCAAGAATTTCCTACGTACATGTTCACTCACATGGTTTTATATCAACAATCCAAACACATGAACATCACCAACGATCTTATACGATTTAGCAATTCATAATCAACATAGCAACGTAGTACTTACGCTAAATAAATGAAGAATAAGAGAGTACTTACTTGCTTGAAGCTTGTGGAGATGGTTTTGTGAATTGGAAGAGCAAAAGAAGAAAATTTTGAGAAGATTTGGAAGAGTATGCGGCGCCTTTAGGGTATTTTCTAATGTGGTTGTGTTATAAAACTAAGTCCCCTTTATATAGGAAGAGAATGGGTCGGGTTATGACCCATTTCAATCGGTTTTGGAGACAAAGATCCCACATATGCGGCGCATAATGCTTGGCATATCAATGACATATGCGGCGCATTGTCTATGGCATTTGTAGACATATGCGCCGCATAGTCTATGGCATTTGTAGACATATGCGCAGCATAGTCTATGGCATATGAGATACTGAGACCAAATGCCATAGCATAGGCGGCGCATAGTCAAAAGCATACCTAGGAATAGGCGGCGCATAGTGTATAGCACACTAGATTCCGAGACCTTAGGCTATAGGATAGGTTGTGCATCGTTCGTGGCCTAGTTTTACCAAGGCCTAGCCTTCCTCGAAGCCTTTTTTGGCGTGAGAAATGCTCAATCCATAGCCTTGTGCATCACCATTCCTAACTTACCAACTTTACCATACAATGCGTCCAAATTGTCAATTGAAATCAATCTCCTCGTTGAATACTTCTTGCACCTATATTTGCTCAAAACAAATGAAAATAATTAGTACGATGGGTTGCCTCCCACCAAGCGCATTAGTTTTGGTCGTGGCACGACTCTTATTTTTGGATTTTCTCATTTATCAAAACAAAACAAGTACTAAAACGATAGAAAAACGATAAAATGATAAAACGATGGGTTGCCTCCCATCTAGCGCCTTATTTATTGTCGTGGCTCGACGTAATAATCTCGAGTACTTAGACTTTGTCGAGATAAGTGATGGCCATGTTGTTCATCGAGTCAAGAGGACCGATATAAGGCTTAACACGTTGGCCATTCACTTTGAAGACAACACCCTTATTGCCTTCCAATTCGACTACTCCAGATGAGTAGACGTGGATGACTTTAAATGGACCAGACCACTTCGATTTTAACTTACCTGGGAAGAGCTTAAATCTGGAGTTAAAGAGTAGTACCATATCACCCTTTTGGAAGTTTCGTCAAACAATCCGTTGATCATGATACCTCTTCATCCGCTCCTTGTATAAATCTGATCTTTCATAAGCATGAAGACGGAATTCATCTAGTTCGTTCAGCTGCTCCAACCTCAGATTCTTCACATCATCCCAATTCAAGTTCAATTGCTTCAATGCCCACAATGCCTTGTGCTCGAGCTCAATGGGTAGATGACAAGCCTTCCCATAAACTAGCTGATAAGGTGACATACCGATGGGTGTTTTGAATGCAGTCCTATACGCCCATAGTGCATCATCTAGCTTTCGAGATCAATCCTTCCTATTCGCATTAACCGTCTTTGCAAGGATTTGCTTGATCTCGCGGTTGGAAACCTCTACTTGTCCACTAGTTTGGGGATGATAAGGCGTATCTACCTTATGTTGCTTGACACCATACTTGGCCAATACAGCTTTGAATAGCTTGTTGCAAAAGTGAGATCCTCCACCGCTTATGATAGTACGAGGTACTCCAAAGCGAGAGAAGATATTCTTCTTTAAGAACGCTACAACACGCTTTCCTTCGTTGTCGGCCAATGCTACAGCTTCAACCCATTTCGAAACATAATCCACCGCAACCAAGATGTATTTCATTCCAAACGAATTCCCGAATGGACCCATGAAATCAATACCCCACACATCAAAGAGTTCTACCTCCCGAATTTTGGACATGGGCATTTCATGGTGTTTTGAAATAGCACCTTGACGTTGGCATTGGTCACACCTTCTAACATAGTCGTATGCATCTCTGAATATCGAAGGCCAATAATAACCACTTTGCAAAACTTTTCTTGTCGTTCGATTGCCTGCATGATGTCCCCCAACTTGCGAAGTGTGGCATGCTTCTAATATAGTGGGCACTTCTTCATGGGATATACATCATCGAATGATACCATCCGCGCATCTTCGAAACAAATAAGGCTCATCCCAATAGTAGTGTTGAACGTCATGCATAAACTTCCTCCTTTGATGGTAAGATAAATTGGCAGGTAGCACATTACTCACCACGAAATTTGCAAAATCAGCATACCATGGTAATTTCTCCATTGTTGTTGCTAATATCTCCTCGTCAGGGAATGCATCATCAATCTGAATTTTAGGTTGCGCCACATGTTCATTCTCAAGTCGAGATAGGTGATCGGCCACTTGGTTCTCGCAACCTCTTCTATCTTTGACCTCAAAATCGAACTCTTGCAGCAGCAACACCCATCGAATCAACCTTGGTTTTGTATCCTTCTTCGTCATTAGATACCTAAGAGATGCATGGTCTGTATGAACGATCACCTTAGTACCCAATAGATAGGCACGAAACTTCTCAAACGCATACACAACCGCTAGGAGCTCTTGTTCAGTAACAGTGTAGTTCCTTTGAGCTTCATTTAAGACCTTACTCGCATAGTATATAGGATGAAATATTTTCTCCTTTCTTTGTCCAAGAACAGCACCAACGGCTACACCACTAGCATCACACATGACTTCGAATGGGAGAATCCAATCTGGTGCTACCATGATGGGGGCTTCAATGAGTTTTCCTTTAAGGCATTCAAATGCCTTTAAGCAATCTTCATTAAAGTCAAACTTCGCATCTTTCTCCAGTAGTTTGCACAATGGACTAGAAATTTTGGAAAAGTCTTTGATGAATCTACGATAGAACCCAGCATTGCCAAGAAAACTACGAACTCCCTTCACCGAAATTGGAGGCGGTAGCTTCTCAATTACCTCTATTTTTGCGCGATCAACCTCTATTCCTCTTTCAGAGATCTTGTGCCCAAGAACGATTCCTTCTTTTACCATGAAGTGGCACTTCTCCCAATTCAGCACAAGGTTGAACTCTACACATCTTTGTAATGCCATGCTCAAGTTTGCCAAACATGCTTCAAAAGACTCACCGACAACTGAAAAGTCATCCATAAATACCTCCAACATGTCTTCAACCATATCAGAGAAAATAGACATCATACAACATTGAAAGATGGCTGGTGCGTTACATAACCCGAATGGCATACGTTTGAAGGCAAACGTACCATATGGGCATGTAAACGTTATCTTCTCTTGGTCTTCGGGTGCAATACAAATCTGATTATAGCCTGAATAACCATCCAAGAAGCAAAACCATCCTTTCCCCGCTAATCGATCTAGCATTTGGTCCATAAATGGCATTGGAAAGTGATCTTTAAGCGTCCAAGAATTCAGCTTGCGATAGTCCATGCATACTCTCCATCCAGTGACGGGCTTGAGTGGAATAAGTTCATTCTTCGCATTTGCGACCACCGTCATACCTCCTTTCTTGGGAACACATTGTACAGGACTTACCCATGTACTATCAGAAATAGGATATACAACTCCTGTTTCTAACCACTTAATAATCTTCTTCTTCACCACTTCTTGCATAGGTGGGTTTAAACGCCTTTGGTGTTCAATGGTGGGTGTGCACTTTTCTTGAAGCTGAATTTTATGTGTGCAAATCCCAGGTGGAATACCAATAATATCTGCAATGGTCCATCCAATAGCTCTAATATACTTGCGTAAGATCGCAATAAGAGTTGCAACTTGTTGCTCACCCAAATCGGCTGCCACTATGACTGGAAGAGTGTTTCCGCTTCCTAAGAATGCGTACTTTAAATGACTTGGCAGCTCCTTCAATTCTAACGTAGGTGGTTCTTCAGTAGATGGCTTAGCTGGTGGTGTGGGTCGATTCTTGAGATCAAGATCCAGCTTCTTGGGAGTATAGAGATAGGTCCCTAATCCCGATAGAGCACAAATATCTTCTTCAGAAGTTTCAGCATCCTCAATCTCTCCTTTCATGAGCAAAACCTCCAAAGGATCATCAAGAATTTGCTCTTCTTCAAGTCGTTCTTTCTCATCATCAAGGACAACATCAGCCACAGAAAATACACTCAGATCTTTGGGTTGCTTCATTGATTTGCAAACATCAAAACGAACCACTTCGTCATTTATTCGGAATGAAAGCTCATTAGCTCTCAAATCAATGAGCGCACTTCCTGTAGCAAGGAAAGGGCGCCCCAAGATTATGGGAACCTCAGAATCTGCTTCACAAACCAAGATGACAAAGTCTGCTGGGAAGATAAATGAAGAAACCTTTACCAAGACATCGCATAAAATACCAACAGGTCGTTTTACCGACCTATCCGCCATGACAAGCCTCATATTGGTTGGTGTAGGATCTCCTAACCCCAACTTCTTGTAGATCGATAATGGTATCAATTTGATGCTGGCTCCTAAGTCACATAATGCTTTGGCAAAGTTCAAAGATCCGACGGTGCAAGGAATAGTGAAAGCTCCGGAGTCGGCCTTCTTCTGAACTATCGATCGGTAGCAATTGCACTACAATGATGCACATCGTCTTTCAGCTCATAACTTGCTGCCCTCTTCTTTGTCAAAAGATCTTTCATAAAATTCGCATACCCAGGCATTTGTTCAAGTGCCTCTACCAGTGGAACATTAATGGTCAGCTACTTCAACATAGTCATAAATTTGCTGAACTTAGTGTCATCCGCCACCTTCTTCAATCTTTGGGGAAAAGGTGGTGGTGGGTATGGAAGTGTTATCTCCGTGGCTTTCTTCTCCTCTTGCTTCCGTTTTTCCATTTTTTCAGGTTGCACGTCACTAGGTGTAACGTCCTTGACGTTAGAAATAGTTGTTACGGCATCATCTCCTTTTGCAACGTCACTAGGTGTAACGTCCATGTCCGCAATTTTGGCAACCACTTGCTTGCCTTTTGCTGAAGTTTCCAGCACCTTACCACTTCTGGTAGTGATGGCTATGCATGACCCATCATTCCTTGGGTTTTGCACCGTATCGCTAGGTAAGGTGTCAGCCTTTCTTTGGTTGAATGCTGCTGAAAGTTGGCTCAATTGCTGCTCTATTTGCTTGATAGAAGTGGAATGAGAATCAACTAATTGCTTCATGGAGGACAAATCATTAATTACCTCCATAACTCCCGCGCTCGTTGCTTCCACTCCTTTCAATAGCTTAGCCATCATGTCTTCCATACTTCTAGAATTAGATGTGGTGGTATCACGTCTACCAGGGGGAACGTACAAACCACTCTTTTCATTGTTTTTTTTCCAACTACCTTGGTCTTTGCTTCCAGATTTATCATAATAGTTCCGACCTTGGTTTCCTTGGGCATTCCCACGAAAACCCCCCTGATTGTTCAAGTAGTTGGCCTCCTCTTCAGAATCAGATTCGTCTCTTCCTTTTAGCGCCATAGCTTTCACTTTTTCGGTCTTCCCTGATAATAAATGTTTTGTCAGAAGATCCACTTGTGTTTTCATGTGCGCCATGTCTTGATCACGTTCTTCTTCTCTTCTTCGTTGGTCTGCAGTCATGCCAATAGATAAAGTGGGGCTTGCTACCTCAGAATCCCTGGTATGCCAAGCTCTACTTTGTTTCGTCATGCGATCTAGCATATTACTTGCTTGACCAAAGGTGAGGTCCATGAAAGATCCTCCAGCTGCGTTGTCCACCACTGGTTTAGTTATTGAATTCAAGGCTCTATACAATATCTCCATGAGGTGAACATTAGTCATATGATGGTTTGGGCATCTCGCTAGCTTTGTCTTGAACCTCTCCCATGTTTCATGAAGAGCTTCAGTGGGAAGCTGATGAAAGTTGCTGATTTCATCTCTCAATTGTGCCATTTTTGATGGCGGAAAGAATCTTTCTAGGAAAGCGTCTCTCAATTGCCTCCAATTTGTAATTGAATCAGGAGTCAGCCCATTCAACCATAGTGTTGCCTCCCCAGACAGAGACGATGGAAATAGACGTAATCGAATAGCATTCTGACCAACACCAGGATTGTCAAAAGACTTGCACGTAGAAATAAAGTTGATGAGATGCATATTCGGATCATTGCCTGCTAGTCCACCAAATAATTCCTTGAGTTGCAATAACTGAATCATGGTGCTAGTGATGTTGAACTTGGCTCCGGGCACTAATGGTGGTGGAATTATAGCTCTAGTGGCTCCGGCACCATCAAGATCATCATCATCATCGTCAAAAGCTGGTTGCAAAGGTTGGCGATCATACCTATACCGAGCTTGTCGACCTCTTCTGTTGGCGTGTGTTGCAGTTTCAGCGACATGCCTTGGGTGTATTAACTCGTCGTCACCTAAATCCTCATCGTCAGGGTTTGTTGCTCGCCCAGGATTATCAATATTTTGTTGTTGGACTTGAGCAGCAGCAAGGGCGGCTAATCTTGCTTGCTCGTGTTGAGCAGCCATCCTGTCGATTTCAGCTTGTGCTTCCATTCTTCTAATTCGTTGTGGTTCAGGATTGATTGGTAATAACGGTTGACCAGAACTTCTAGTATGGGGCATGCACTAAAGTAAAAACCTGCAGTAAACAAAAACAAAAACTAAACGTAAAAGTACGAGAATCTTTGACCAAAGGGTCTAGTAATTATCATGAACTTGATTGACACTCGTATTCCCCGGCAACGGCTCCAATTTTTGATAACGCTCAATCTACAGCTCTCATGGGAGTGTAAAGCGGTCGTTAGCAAATATAGAACCCAACCTGGGTTGGGTGTCGATCCCACAGGGAATAGCTTGGCCAACAAGTAAGTAAAATTACTAAACTTTTGGTGCAAGTCTCGTAAGAAGGGGGGATTCTTGTTGTGCAAGTAATGTAAACAAAAGCTGAAATTAATAAAGTAAAAAGAGAGATT
Organism: Capsicum baccatum var. pendulum; assembly: GCA_030864225.1. NCBI lineage: Eukaryota > Viridiplantae > Streptophyta > Magnoliopsida > Solanales > Solanaceae > Capsicum > Capsicum baccatum. The sequence continues at coordinate 26,839,563 of CM061554.1, read as the reverse complement.
GTTACGTAGATTGTAAACAATGAGAATTGAGGAGTTGGGGTTATGTCCACCTTCTGAGGTATACATCTCTAGTGGCTATGAGTGTGTAGAGTTTTGACATGCAATTGCTTATAGAGAATTGTAGTCGATGGTAAATCCAAGCGTCTCTCGACCTCAACAAGGACTATTTCACTTTAACTCTCTCGAGCTTAAAGCGTGTCTAACAGTGCGAATTCTCCAAGAGGTTAGTCCAGTTACGGCACTAGCTTTTTAATAGGAAAGGGTGTCCTACTACCTTGACACTATCTCTTTTCCAGACAAATAACCTTTCTCTCGAACAAGTTAAATGTTAGACTGGCGTATTCTTGCGTTTGCAATCGCAAAGAATGTAGATTAAGATGAAGAGAATAATGATACAAGCAATATACGTGTCACGAACTCACAAACTCACAGCAATAGATAGTAACTCATCCGGCTTCCATAACCCCAACAGAGAAGTTTAGTTACCCATCAATGCGAAGGAGATCACGATTGACATTGTTATTATATCACGATATTGAGTAATGGCGTGTAGATCAAGTGATAGGCGTGTGGCGTGTTTTCTTGGCTTGGTAACGATTCTCTTGTTGTGGAATTTAAGGATAGAAGAGTAAAAGAAGAATTAATGGAAAGATTAGAAGAGTTGTAATTGAGAAGTAGAATGTGTCTCTCCACTAAGGGAGGACTTGAATAAAAATCTCTAGCATGATAGGGTATTTATAATACTCCTATCCTACTCCTACTATGCTAATGAAATAAATAACCAAATCCTACTAGGCTAATGGAATACTTAACCCAAATGTACTAGGTTAATGTAACATTATCATAATCCAAATAAACTAATGAAATACATAACCCAATTGTACTAGGTTAATGTATCATTGTCCAAATCCAGCTATGTGTCTGTAAGTCTCCAAAGTCTTCAGAAATGTTGTTTTAGCCCGGGACAGATTTTCCATGCAGCAGTTTTGGTCCTTAGGCGTGTACACTCCTTTTCCTTTCTTCGTGAGCTTTCTTTTGCGTCAAGTAAGCCATAAAATGCTGAATTTTGCATCATTTATACCTGAAACTTTACTAATCATGTTCGTTAGCTCATTTACAGGAAAAAGGACTAAAAGTGCATGAAATATATAATTTGTTCTCAAAACTAGGCTAAAATATGGGCAAAATATATTGATATAGGCGTGTAAATTCGCCTATCATCAGTATAGTTTATCTAAAAATGGCATTCCTAAAAGTATATCTTTTGACGTTAGTTCATAATTATAAATTTCTTCTATTGTCAATATCTTATCCCATATTTGTGCTTTTACATTCCTAGCTTTATAAGTAATTAAGCTTCCTTCATTATTAAATCCTTTAACTACTATTGGTATTTTTAATTTATCCCATTTACTTTCTGGTAAGCAATTATATCTACATAAATTAGCTTCTGCTCCTGTATCTATCATAGGCGTATAATATCTACTGTAATATCCTTCCACTACTATCTTCATTAATACATATATTTTCATTTTATGTTAAGTCTCTTCTTAAGAATAATCTTTCCCTATTATATGTTATGGCTAATTGTGTATGTTCTATATTATATGGTTTTTACTTGTTCTAACCATTTTATTCCTAATATTATATCTGCTTTTTGCATTTCTTCTTTTACCTCAAATTCTATTTTTATTTTTCTAATTCCTCCTATTATTATTTCTTTTTCTACTATATATTTACTATTTATTAAACTTCTCGGTAGATCTGGGCATATATCATTATCAGTTTTTATTTCTTCATTTTTTACTAGACATTTTGCTATATAATTTTCTTCTTGTCCTGTGTTTAATAGTATTAAATATTCTTTTTCATTTATTTTCCTGTTATGTAATATTGATTTAGGTTAATTATTGGATTTGTTTCATAACTCATTCTTTTTTATGAGGTTGATGATTCTGGTTTTCATTAGCTATTCTTTTTGTTGTACTTATCCTATCATTTACTATTTCTAAATTTTCTTCTATATCTATGTCTCTATAGCTATAATCATTATAATCTATTGTTTTTACAATTTGTTCAAAGGGGCTATCTATTTGTATCTTGTTAATCTTATTTTTCCCTGTTATTTTATGTTTTGTTGTTAATACGTATAAATTTTTACATCTCGCTGTAAATATTTTACTTCCTGGGGTTAATTCTATTCCTGATATCTTCCAATATAATACTAATGATTTATCTATATTCCTATCTGTTACTGCTACTGAATAATTTGCACTTATTATAAATTTAAATTTTCGGTATATTAAATTTCCGTTTACGGCAGTTATTATGCTTTTTTCTATAGGTTTTATAATTCTATCATCTGCTAAATATAATTCTATTGGTGTATCTATTCTTCTCTAAAACATGCTTTTATTAATATTTCTGTACCTCCAAGGTGTACATATTTTATTGGATCTCCTTTACTTTTTATATCATTTATTTCTTTATTAATTATTCTTTTTGTTACTAGTGGTATACTAGCTTTTCCTTTTGCACATCTACAGTCTATTACATGTTCTTTTTGACATACTACATAATATTCATCTTTTTTCCTACTAAAAATATTTTTTATTGTTGGTATTTTAAATATTTTTTCTACACTTAAATCTAACTCTTTTCCTTTTAATTCATCAAATATATTACTGTCAAATATTATCTTTTGTTCTGTTCCTTCGTCATTTAAATATTTTTCCTTTGTTATTATTTTTATATCTTCTTCAGTCATTTGATTCATCTATCTCACTATCTATTTCAGTATCTGTTTCGTTTTCTGAAATTTCATATATACTATCTTCACTTTCTAGTTCATAATCTATATAATCTATTTGCATATATTCTGTATTTTCTATTTTTATTTCTGATATTTGTTTATTTTTTGGATTTTTGGGTAATTTACAATCTCTAGCTAAATGTCCTAACTTTCCACATTTATAACATGTACATTCTTTTATAGATTTTTTCTTTCTATATGGTCTTTTATTCTTGTAATTTTTTACATAATATCTTTTTCTTGGTTTCTTATATTTATATTTTGATTTTTTATATTTCTTATGTCTTTTTCTTTTCTTATAATATCTTTCTTTGCATCCAAATTGCGGTGCTATTTTATTTTTGCAACATGCTAAATTTCTTATTAATGTTTTTTCCATTTTTAATTCTTCTCTATATTTTTCACATAAATTTCTATACCATTGGTGTAAAAATTTTATTCTAGCTCCTAATGTATCTACTATTTTTGCTTCTTCCCAACTTTTTATTATTTTTGAACTAAATGGTTCGGGTAATTTATTAAAATATAATTTTCTTATTTCTTTACTTTCTTCTATGCTATATGCTCCTTTATAATAATATTCTTTAAATGCGCAAGTATATTCATCTATATAACACATATTACATATTGTTAATTTTATCATTAAATTCCTATTTGTATCTTTTTCTTCATCTTGTTCTTCTTCTAATGTTGTCAGACTACCAAATTCATCTCTTATAGGTGTTTCATATTTTTTTAATAATTCTATAGGTGTTAATTTAGTTGTTGTTGATGATGTTCCTTCCATAGGTTTATTAGTTCTTAATACTTTTTTACTATTTTCAGTTAAATTTGTAAACCATAATTTTACTGATCCTATTAGTGTTTTTTTTATATATTCTGGTGCATCTGTTATGTTTATATTATTGTCTAATAATTGTTTTGTCATATATCCTATCCATAATTGTATTATTTTTTCTGTATCTATTACACAGTCTAGATCTAAAAAGTTATAATTTTTATTAACTATTTGTTTTGGTGTCCATTTGTCATATTCATTATATCTTTTAAATTTATTTTTATAATATATAGGTTTTCTTATTTCTATTGTTTTAGGTATTATATTTTCTTCTTCTTTTTTATCAAGAGTATTTATTTCTGTATTGGTGTTTTCCAAGTTTTCTTCATTAATTTTTTCTTGTTTTTCGTTAATTTCTAAATCTTTTATATTTGTTAATATTTCCGTATATGTTTCACTATCTTCTGAATCATAATTATCTGTCTCTTCTACCTCTATATTATTTATTTCTAATTTTTCTTTAAATTGATTTATCTCATTTATTAATTTTTGTTCTTTATCTTTTTCTTCTTTTTCTTTTTGTCTTTGTTCGTACAAATCTTTTAACATTTGTAGTTATTTTTCTAATTCAGCAATTCTACTATTTTTAGTTTCTTCTATTTTTCGTATTTCTTCCGTGGTTTGTTATTTAATTTTTTCTATTTCATTTTTTCTATCTATTTCTTCATTTTCTTTTTCTATTCTTACCATTGTTGTTAACTTATCTTCTAATTTTAATTCTTCTTTTTCTAACATTAGATATAAATGTTCTCCTATTTTCTTATACCTTCTTCCTAGATTAGAAAATACTATTTTTATTTTTGATCCTTCGTGATTTTCATATATTTTTTCATCTATTATAAATTCTTCTTTATTCGTTTTATTGTGAATAGTTCATGTTGATATATATATTCTAAACTATCTATTTGAGATTCTAATTTTGATATTTCATCTTTTTGTATATTTATTGAATTTTTACTAACTCCGGCAAATATATTATAATGTAATCTTTCTTTTCTTATTTTTAATTCTTTACGTTTTTCAGAGATAAATTGTTTTAATTCTTTGTATTTTTGCTCTTTATTCATTTGAATTATGTTTATAATATTTTGGTGGATATCTAAATCTAATTTTATCATAATTAGATGGTATATGTCTCATTCTTCTAGATTTTAAATGGATTATTAATTTTGCTTCAATACTAGATATTAATGTAATTAAATAGGCTAATCTTTGTGGATTTTCTTTTGTTTTATTTAGACTTATATATTCTGAATAATTACTAACTAAAGATTCTTTAATTTTTCTAAAAGCTTCTCTATTTTTAAATGGTCTTCTCATAATTAATTTAATAAATAACTAAATCTAACTTAACTAATTTAACTAATTCCAACATAGCTATTTTAACTAACTCTAACACGTATATCACTTCCGTATCTTCTAAATTACTGGTTTTGATACCATTTGTAGGGGGGTGCGGATAACTAGGATATTAAATAGATTTATTGTAGTAAATAGATTCATTAAAGGGTCTTTTGGTCATTTTCTCTTTTATCTATTATAAAGGTTTTTAATGAAGTGCAAAAAGTTCAAAACATATATTTTATTGTAAGCGCATATATATTTACCATCAGAAATTTTAAGTGGTTAATGGATCTAATATATTGTAGATGCAGATGTAGATATATAGATTTAAAATTCTTAAACTAATGAAAAGAATATTAGTTATCACTAATTCTGATGATTTTTAATAAGAAAAGGTTTTACCATAAATATATTTAATTAATTTTTAACTATTAAATATTAGAAAAAAAAAGAAGTAAAAAAACGATTTTGTCTAACAAAAAAAGACTTTTAATGAAGAACAAAAAGTTCAAACGATATTTCTAAGGTTCTTCACACTTTTAATTATATTACAGATTATAGATTATAGATTATAGATATAGATATAGATATAGATATAGATATAGATTACTAACTCCTGAAAAATAAAAGGTGATTTTACCAAAATCTATCCTTAATTAAATTTATTTCTTTTCAAGTTGATATTGATTACATTTTATCTAGAGAAGGACAAATTTGAAAGAACATGACCAATTTATTATTGAAAACTTAAACAAACACTAATTCAGAAATAAAATTAAAAAATAAAAAAAAATATTTATTTAAAAATGGAGAAAGTAATTTTAACATATGACTGAAACTCAATTTTTTTTATTAAGATTTAAGTCTATGCTTAATAGGCAGTAACGTCTCGGTTACTCCAGTATTTTACTCCGGCAACTCCACTACTTCAAGGCAATGACAAAATTGCCATTTGCACGACCTTTTTATGTTCTTGGATAGTGACAGACTAACGATTTTTAATGTGCAGGTGCCTGCGTCCCATGTGAGCTGGACCAATATACTAGAGACAACACCTAAACTATAATTAGTTACAATCTCCCAAACTTTGATATTCAAATTACAAAGACAATGCTTTTAAAATGGCAATTTAAATTAGTTTATGACATTACTTACCAGCACAGATATTAAATAGACTGGTTAAATTTAATTTAGGGTCATTCGGTAGAAAGTATTAGAAAATAATGCTTAAATTTTGTGAATTATTAATATTTTATTTAGTATATTTTTTCATTTTATATTTTTACACTATATTTGGTATTAAAGAGTGTATTACTAATATATAGAAATTCATGGTATTAGTAATGTAATGAATTCTAACGCATGCTCATGGTTAAAGTTATAATTGTTCCTAAAAATCTTTTTTCACATTTTTGCATCATATTTATGGAGGGTATTTTTGTAAAAAAAAATATGTTTAAAAAAAATTATGAAAATTCATGTTATTTTTTAATATACCAAATCAAACACTGCATAAGAAAAATGTAAAAATAATTCATGTAAGCATAACTAACACAAACATTACTAATGTAAGTATTACTAATACACAATATTTTATACTATTTTTATACACCTTACTAAATGACCAGGGTCGTTTGGTTGGGAAATAAGTTGAGATTAGTTATACTGGGATTAGTTGTCTGAGATAAGTTATCTTGGTATTATTTTTTCGTGATTGTTTGATTTGTGGTACTAAAAATGATAGGCATTACATCCTTTCTAAGAATAGATAGTTTATTTACAAAAATACACTTCGCATTATTTAACTTAATATTTCATGTTAAATTACTTATTTTGTCCTAAATTCTATAAAATAGTGATAATCTCATTTTTTTAAAAAGATTCATCATCAAAAAATATGAAAAAAACTACTTTCATCTTACATTATTTAGTATCATTAATATTTGAAAAGTTGAATTGTATTTGTTTTAAAAATTAAATTTTCAAACATGTTTAACTATATATAAAAAATAATTTTTTATTTAATAATTAAGCATGTACTAAGTTAAAAAGGGAATGTCAAGATACTTTAGTTACTTGTCCATGATAAATTTGTTGGGAAAAATAAAAATTTGAAGTAAGATTAATAATTACAAAATACAAAGACAATAAACCCTTGGATCAATTTTGAATTTGATTGTATAAATAGTTAAGTCCATATAATTGTTCAAATTTATCAAAATGAACGAAAATTTGTAGAGTAATTAAAATTTAAAAGGGATAAAATTATCAAAAAAATTTAATGTAAAGACTATCAAAATCTTGCATTCTATCTTATATATAGTAGTAAAGTAATATATATATATATATATATATATATATATATATATATATATGTGTGTGTGTGTGTGTGTGTGTGTGTATATGTGTGTGTGTGTGTGTATGTATGCATGTATGTATGTATGTTTGGCAACCAAACACAACATCAAAAAATTTATTTTGAAACTATTATTTTATCCTGGGACTATATATTTTAATACCTCATATCAAACGAATGAATTAGAATGAAATACTTAAGAAATAGCCAATAGGTGATTAAAAATTATTTGGTCAAATGAGTTAAAATGCAGATCATAACATAACTCGTCTAATTCTTACTAAGGGGTCGTTTGACCATGAAATCTTTTCACTTTTTCTTGGAGTTGAACATTTTGGAAATATGCTTGAAAAAAGTTTGAAATATTATATTTTTTTTCAAAGAAATCAAAAATAACTAAAAGTTTTTCACTTCAGATTATCCATAAAAATTCAAAAATAATTCTAATTTATTTGATGGCCAAACACAATTTAAATTTTCAAATAGTTTTTTCACTTAAAGAAAAATAAGGACTACTTTTTTCTATTTTCACAATAAAGCACGGGCAAATGTCTAATAAATTTAATTACTTTAGCTATTTTTATAGTAATTTTTAATACTTAAAAAATTATTATTTTTATTATAATATATATTTATAATAAAGATTATTGATCAACTTAATTAAATTATTATGAATTGAGCTAATAAATAGATATATCAATAATCAATCCAAACTGAGATGGAGCTAATTTTTACATCAGAAAAAGGGTCAAAAATATCCCTTTACTTTGATTAATTGGTCAACTTTACCCTTTGTGATAGTATGAGGTCAAATGTACCCTTAATATTATCAAGAGAAAAGAAATCATTTTCTCCCTAAACTTGTCCGTTCAACTTACTTTAGCGTTTAAACTAAACTTCCGTTTATTTACTCCCCTTAACATCTTTAAAGTGTATTAAAATACCCCCTTAACAGTCTATCCCAAGTCAAGGCCAGATGATGTTAAACACGCGTCCTTTGATTTGTCCAAGTTATAATCCAACCGTTCTCAATTATAACCCGACCCACCCTTAACAAATACCCCAAAATCTTACCAAATAACCAATTTCACTTTTCTCTCTCTAAAACCTATCCAAATCGCGATATTTTCACCCAATTTTACTTCAAATCTGTGGTTGTTTATGATTTCTATCTTGCTCCTCGACGCAATTTAACTACCCCAGGTGATTATTAGTTGTTTTGATTGTTTTACTTTCATATTAGGATTTTTTATTTGAACAAATTCTAAGCTCGCACTTTTTTATTTTTTTTTAGATTAAGCATGGATTTTTTGTATGTGACGTTGAGGTTTCACCATGGAGGCTAATTACAATAAAACCCTGTATTAAGTATCATGGAAGTATTGTTACTAACTGTTTCGATGTTGATGTAGATAGACTTTCTGACTTTGAGTTTGTTGGCTACCTGAAGGAAATTGGGTATAATATTTTTTCGTGTATTGTTTATATCAGACCTACAAAAAAAAATAATAGTGACATGTGATAGGAATATTTTGGGTATTATACCTCATCTTAAAAATGAAGATGTTGAGTTATATGTGACACATTTAGTTGATGAGGCTGATGTGGTCCCAGCTATTGAGTATAACCCCCATATAGGAGGAGAATCTTGTTCTACTACTTTTGATAAAGAGTTAGATCAAGACTTAGGAGACTGTGATAATTTAGGGTTTGAAAAGGGCTTTGTAGAAGTTGCAGCACCTCATGAACCTACTGTTAGTAAAAACTTGAGTGGTGATTGTACTGTAGCTAGGGGTGAAGACCTAGGTGCTGGTGATTATGTTTCTTCTATTGGTAAGGATTTAAGTGGTTGTGGTGGTGTTTCTGCTATTGGTGGAGACTTGGGTGATGATAATAGTGCTGCTACGGGTGAGAACTTAGGTGGTGGTGGTAGTGAATTTTTTTACTATTGGTAGGGACTTGGGTTATGTTGGTGTTGTTGCTAAGGGTGAGAACTTAGGTGGTGTTGGTGTTTCTACAATTGGTAGGGACTTGGGTGATGGTGGTGTTACTGTTAGGGATGAGAACTTAGGTGGTTGTGCTAGTGGTTTTTCTGCTACTAGTGGGGACTTGGATGATGATGGTGTTTCTACTAGGGGTGAGGACTTATATGTAGTAGTGGTAGTTCTTGAAGTTATGATTTGGGTGATCATGTAGAGGAGCTCAACAAAATTTTGGATTACAGGGATGAGCTCTTAAAGACCAATCTAGGTAACATATGTGTAGTGGGGTTTAGTGAAGAAACTTTTGAAGTTGGAAGAAAACAGTTTCAATCATTTTACATATGTTTTGATGCTTTGAAGAAAGCATTCAAAGTTGGTGCCAGAAGATGTATTGGGTTTGATGGTTGTTTTTTTAAAGGTGTTTGTAAGGGTCAATTACTTGTGGTTGTTTGTAAGGATGGGAATATCAAGATGCTACCTCTAGTCTGGGTAGTGGTTGAAATTGAAAAAACATTCACTTGGAGATGATTTGTTAGACTTGTAAAGAATGATCTTAAGTTGGGAGATGGGTCTGAAGTGACTACTATTACTGATATGCAGAAGGTAACCTCATCTATTTTCTCTTATTCATTTTTTATTTTTTGCAAAAAATGTTTCATACTTATGTCAACTAATATATTTTATTTTGTTCAAGGGTCTTGACAGTGCAATTTTCGATTTACTGTCAAATGCAGAACAAAGAATGTGTGTTAGACATGTTCTAGCCAACTGGTCTACAAATTGGAGAGGTATTGAAAAAAGAAACTATTTTTGGAAGTGTATCAAGTCCACATATGAGCAAGAATTGAGAAGAAATTTGAATCATATAGAGATGTTAGATGATAAAAATTTTAAAGATCTTATGTGGTACAACATAGAAAGATGGTCTAAGGTTTACTTCAAATACAGTATAACCTCGATAAATTAATACTGTTGGGACCGTCAAATTTTATTAATTTAGCGAGGTATTAATTAATCGTATAAATTAATAATTATTAATTTATAAATTATATACTTTTTGGGTCCATATTATGAATGTACCTAGGTATACGTGAAAACTAATTTCTACATTGACTATTAATTATGCATACTTAACCAAATTCATGTATTTTTGCTGATACATTTTCAATATTCTATGTATATCTTAATAAAATATATAAATCTACTTAATTATTAATGTAGTTACATGCTACATTCATTAAAATGTATAAATCCACTCAATTATTAATGTAGTTACACGTACATACATTAACTAAGTTACTATATAAATATGGATGAAACTGGATTGTTCTTTAGGCTACAACCAGATCATTCTCTTGTAACGAAGCAACTTGAAGGTAAGAAACAAGATAAAGAAAGACTTACAGTTGTTATTTGCTGTAATGAGGATGGTTCTGAGAAAATTCCTTTATGGATCATTGGGAAGTATTTAAAACCACGTTGTTTCAAGAATGTGAATTCGGGAAGCATGGATTGTGAATATCGAGCCAATAAAAGAACATGAATGACTGGGATTCTATTCCAAGAATATGTTCAATAACTTGATGCAAAAATGGACGGCAGAAAAATTCTTTTAATTGTTGATAATTGTCCTGCTCATCCAAAAAATGTCGAAGGTTTGAGAAATGTTGAATTGTTTTTTTTACCACCTAACACAACATCAAAGATTCAGCCTTGTGATGCAGGGATCATAAGAGCTTTTAAGATGCATTATCATAGGCGATTTTATCGAAATCTTTTGGAGGGTTATGAAATTGGGATCTCAAATCCAGAAAAGATTAATGTTTTAGATGCAATGAATCTTGCAATCTCGGCATGAAAAATGGATGTCAACTCAAGTACAATTGCAAATTGTTTTAAGCATTGTAAACTTAGGTTGTTAGATGATGAATCCTCGGAAAATCAAGAACAGTTGAATAATGATGGCTTACAACAATTGCAGAATCTAATCAATGGATTGAAGTATCGAAATGCAATGAATGCTGAAGATGTTTTGAATTATCCGGGAGAAAATGATACGAGTTTTGAGCTACCTACGGATGAACAAATAATTGAGAGTGTTATGGAAACACATAAAGAAGATGATAGTGTGGAATTAGAACAAGTTTCGCGCAAAGATGCTCTGAAAGCAACAATCACCTTACATCACTTCCTTTTGCAATATGAGAAGACTACACCTGATATTCTTAATGCAGTAAGAAGGGTTAGAGATGAGATTCAAGGTGATATTGATTTCAAGAAGAAACAAACAACATTAGATTCATATTTTCAGAAACCTATTTAGTTTACTTATGTATTATGTATGAAATATTTTGATAAAGATGAATTATTAATTTATATATCAAATGGGACCTATATGAATTTTTTTTTTGTATTATCTTATAAATTTAGCGAATTGTTAATTTACCACGTTGATCCCGACTCGGGACCGAAGAAAATTATTATTTTAGCGAGGTTATTAATTTATCGAGTATTAATTTATCGAGGTTATACTGTACCACAGTTGTTGTGACAGTGTTGACAACAACATGGATGAAAGCTTTAACACATGGATATTGGGGGAAATATAAGACTATACTATCAATGCTTGAGGAAATCAGGATCAAGGTGATGAGAAGAATAGGACAATTAAGGCAGTTTTCTGAAACATAGATAACTGATATTTCTCCAATGGCACTAAAGTGTTGCAAGATAACACATCAAATCAATGAAGTGGAATGATGAATGTGGTTTTGAGGTTAAGCATGCATGGAGAAATACTTTTATAGTGAATTTGAAGGATAATACTTGTACATGTAGGTCTTGGGTGTTAAAAGGTATACCCTGTTGTCATGTCATTACTGCACTACACTTTAGAAGACTAGAACTCATTAACTATGTTGCACATTGATATACTAAGGAAACTTACCTTAAGTCATATAGTTACTTCATTCAGCCTATCACTAATATACAAATGTGGTCCAAGTCATCCAACATTCTTGTTATACCACCTATAATAATAAAGCTTCCAGGTAGACCCGAAAAATCTAGAAGAAAAAAACAAAACAAAAACAAGACTGAAAAATTGTCAAAGAGAGGTGTTGAGATAACCTGTAGCACATGTCACAACAACGGTTATAATAAGAGGAGTTGTCCATTGACTTCTTCTGCATCACCAAGCACAAGTAGAGGAAAAGAAAGACCAAAAGGTTCTACAAAGATAACATTTGACTTGTAATTTACTAGTATTTTAATTCTCTTTTATTTTCTTTCATTTTTTCTCTCATTTTTTTGTGTTGTAAGCTGCAGCTGCAGCTGCTACTGGTACCACTGGCAGAGCGAGAGGATCAGCTGCAGCAACTATAGTAACAACTGCTACTGGTACTACTGGCATAGGGAGAGGATCAGCTGCACCAACTGCAACAACATCTGCTACTGGTAGAGGAAGAGGATCAGATGTAACAACTACTGCTTTTATGAGTGTTGGTAGAGCTAGTAAAGGTAGAGGAGTTAATGCTGCAGTTGTTAGTGAAGCTGGTAGAGGCAGAAGAGTTAATGTTGCAGTTATTGGTGGAGCTGGTAGAGGTAGAGGAGTTAATAATGTTTATGTTGGTTGTGCTGGTACAACAAGAGGAGCTGGTGGTGTTGCTACTTCTACTCATAGAGTCACTGGTGCTAGCAAAGGTAGAGGGGCACCTTATAAAAGACCTAGGATGGTTAAAATGGGGGTGCTTCAAATAGAAAGTGGTTTTAGAATCCTCAATGTAAATTAAAATCTCTTGATTATATTTGTCTAGTTTAAAATCTACCTTTTTCAAGTCTTAAGTTAAATTTGTTCTCTTTTATTTTTGTTAGTCTGGAATGCCTATGAACTCCTCTATAGTGACTGGATATCTTGGACATTACAAACCAACATCAGGTGTGGAATGAAAAGGAAAGAAAGTTGTGATCCAACAAGAACTTGAAGACATAAGAGCACAAAAAGATTGAGGACAAAGTTAAATGTTGCTGAACTAAATCATCTAATCCAAATAAGCTCAACAATTTTTCATTAGAAGCCTGATTATATTTTTCTCTTTGTGTATTGATGGTGTGTAATGAAACAGTAGTGGTTTTAACTTAGCTAGTACTGTAGTGACTTCAACTATGCAACTGTGACTGCACTAATTTGACATGTTTTAAAAATAATGATGCAGCAGGGACTGCATTTTTTATTAATATTCTTATTGAAATATCAGCAACTGTGACTCCATTTTTGGTTAATATTCTTGTTGAAATATCAACAGTTGTGACTGCATTTGTGGTTAATGTTTTTGTTGAAATATCAGCAGCTATGACTGTATTTTTTGGCTAATGTTTCTATTGAAATATCAGCAGTTGTGACTGCATTTTTTGACTAATGTTTTTGTTGAAATATCAGTAGTTGTGACTACATTTTTAATGTGTTGTGCCTGCAGTATTTTGACATTTTGCAGCTTCAAATTGTAATTTATTGCTGCACTTATTTTCTTGCTACAAAATGATTCAAATGCAATCAATTTAACAACAGATACTCAAATAAAACACAAAAGCAGTTGAAGCTGCACCATTACAAAAGATACTCAAACAAACATGATTTAAATTAAATGCAATCTTTCTCCTCTTCATATATATAAGAGAATTCAAATACAAAAGAAGTTGTACTACTCAACACAATAATTTGCAATATGTCATCTAACAACAACATCCTAGTGCTAAGTTAACCTCATTGAACTTTTTTTCATATAGAGCATCTCAACCAACTAGTTTAAAGCTATTATTAATATACAACAAAAAAACACAACAAAGAAGTGAGTATTGTCTCTAGTCCTCCCTTCAACTATTCATCTCTACTTTTTTTCTTTCTTCTTTTTCTCTTTCTCCTTGATCTTCTGAATCTCTTCTTCCAACTTTTCCAATTTCATATTAATCTCATTATCATCGTGTTTGGATTCTTTAGGCTTGTCAACTTCTTCTGAACCTTTCTCAAGTGATTTGTTCAATCCAATCAATTTCTCAATTTCATTAAAATTACAATATTCAACTAAATTCTCAAGCTCACCTAGTTTCTCTATTAGTTTAAGAATTATATATTTGGACCTTAGATCAATGTCTTCTGTATCCCTACAACACCAAAAGTCGCAAGATCTAAGACCCTTCAATGGTGATAAATAAAGAATGAATTAATCTCATTTCTCTTCATCAATTCTGTCAAAATAATAAAAGAAAATCAAAATTTGATATTTACCACATAATAAGAACATGCTCAATATCTTCTACCGAAATTTTTTAAAGTCCAAGATGTCTTCAAATGCAATAAAATTTCGTGATTACAAGGAACTTCTTGCTTCAAAGCAGAATCATTTTCTTTCATACATAGTTTACTCAATTTAATTGACTTCATTATTGTGTGCTACAAGAAATTCACTTCACCAAATAAGTTGAAATTCAGAAACAAAATTAAAGTAGAAAAAAGGGAGAGTAATTCATAATAAAACGATAAACAAACTCATGACTGAAATTATACCTTAATACAGAAAAAAGATGAAGCTAAAATCAAATCAAATCCGTTTGCATTTTTCGACAACTTCTTAGTAAAATTAATTCAATTTTATATTTTTTTTAGTCTCAAATTTATGCGGCTTAATACAAATAAAGAGAAAATAATTTTAATTTTTGCATCAATTTCATGAATTAAACAAATTTTGGATTAAAGATTAAGAAGAGAGAGGCTAAATTAGAATTTTTAAAGAAGAAATCAAGTATAACCGTTAGGGGCTCCAAATGGGTATTTAAAAGAAATTAAATAGACAAAAAATGTGTTTTAACGCGCCCAAGGACGCTTGTTTACATACGGGCTGTTAAGGGGGTATTTTAATACACTTTAAAGATGTTAAGGGGGCAAATAAATGAAAACTTAGTTTAAGTGCTAAAGTAAATTGAGCGGACAAGTTCAGGGGTAAATGATGAAATCCATCCACTTAATTGGATAGAATCCATCCAAAATAACTGATTTCAATTAACTTAAAAAATTTCCTCATCTAATCTGTTTTTAACTAACCAAACCGCCTAAGTAACTTAACCCTCTACACAAACACACCTATTTTCTCCAAATTAACTGTCATCGTCAGAAATGGGTTGAACAACCACACATATGAAGAAGAATTAAAACATTACATCAATCTCAATTTTTTTCAGCAAGATGCTTTCATTAGTACTATCAAATAATTCTGTCTCAGGATTACTCTACAAACAAGATAAAATGGTGTTTGAACAATAAGTATCACCACATTCTACATGGAGGGCAGTGTTATAATTCAAGAAAATAGTAGAATGCTCTCCGCTTCTTCACTTACTCTCTCTCCTCTCTCTAGCACACATACCCTACCAGATAGAGCAACTCAACAATGGCTTACCCAAATCATCTGCCCCAAAAAAGTCGTCAAGGGCTAAAAGGATAACTCTCTTTGCACATGCTCCGCCCTTTCGTACTCCTTCGATTTCGATGAATCCATCCAACCCAATTTATATTGATTTCTTGACACGGAGGAAAAATTAAGTTAAAGAATTTTACTTTTTCTTATCCGAACCTTACCTTTGATTTCAGAGATTTCTAGGAAGCTTTTGTCCTCTCTTTTTTCTCTTCTTATTTTTCATCAAGAAAATTGGTCTTATGAAGGTTGTTAGGTTCCAACAAGAAGGAAAGAAACAACAAAATCATTTTCCAACATCAGATGTTAGCCCATTTATGATGGTAACAATAAATTTGAAGAATGTGTGTTTGTTTGGGAAGAGGGTTAAGTTAATTAGATGGGTTTAGTTATTTTAAAAATAGATTAGATGAGAAAAATCTCTCTCTCTCTCTCTATATATATAAAAGAGGATTAGAGTCATGCTGATGTGGCATGCTTCTAAGGCCTCCATTCCTATTTTTCTTTTTTTCTCAATTTTTTGATATTTTTAATTTTGTTTTTTCTATTTAGTTGTTATATTAAAATAATCAATAATACTAATAGGTTTTATTGCTTAATGCAGAGTAATCTAATAGTCGTGTATTAAATTTTCAGTAAATAAAACTTTTGAAAGAAGCGTTTCTCCCAAAAACGTATTGCTTCTTGACTTTTTTTTCCTTTATCCTTTTCCATCTGACAGGTCCATCAAATTACCTTTCCAGTTTCTTCATCACGCGATCGGGTTGCTCTATTTTTCAAGGATTTTGATCTCTGGAATCTGAAGAAGTAGTCGGTAATTTTAATGGTCAGTCACCCTCTGCTTCTAATGACTTTCTATTTTTGGGATGTGAAACAAACTCAATTGTATCTCCAAGTCAACCCCATTGCTTTTTCCCACAGGTGTTAGCTTTCTGATTGCAATTTTTCTATCTGTCTAATTAATTTGTTTTATCAAATCACTTATTTGTTATTTTTTGTGTATTCCTTTTTCAGATTTTAATAAATGTTATATATATCAAGTCCTCATTCTCGCATCAACAATATAAGCAAAACTAATCTCACACATTTGTGCTTTTTTATTTCAATTGATCTCTTTAAATTTTGTAAAAATATTTGCGGAAATACTTTATTTATGCATCTGTTGTAATTAGATTGAATGATTTGCTGTGTAAAATTATTTTGGCAAAAAACTTTATGTATTTGTTGTTATCGGGTCAATTGATTCAGTTTTCCTTTTGTATATAATATTTATAGCTTTGTAGTAGAGACAGAGACGTAGAGGAGTGCTCTTCTAAGCATTGGTATCTACGCAACATAAGAATTACAAAATTATAGACATCACTTCTCTAATTCATTATGTAAGTTTTAACATATTTATGGGTGACGTAAATGATAAAAGGGGGGAGAGGACATTGATAATGTATTTTTCACGAGTACCTCAATATTCATTTTTATTGCAAATTCATTTTTGTTCAAATTTGTCTAATTAATTTTCTTAATCAAATCAATTATTGACTAATTTTCACTATGAACTCTTCGTTTCAGGTTTCAACAATTGCTCTATGTGATCAAATCTTGATTCTCTCCTCAATAATTGCGAGCAAAGCTATTCTCACACATTGATGCACACGTATTTTAACCTATCTTTTTATATTTGTTAAATTATTTTAGTGAAATATTTTACTTATTTATTGTCATCGGGTTGAATAATTCACTATTTTCTTTTGAATTCAAACTATTTATAGCTTTGTATAAGCAGATATGTGGAGGAGTGCAAAATGAAGATCTACATATGTCGCTCTTGAAACTTTCAATGGTTCTTTATACTTGAGGTTGAGGTACTATATTTTTCTATTAAATTTTTTTTTAATGGTTAGTTGATTATGGGAAATGAGGAAAAAATAAAAATCGCACTTTAAAAGTAGGTACTTTAAAAGTAGATATACCTGCATGTTTTAAGAAGTTTGAGAGTTGATTTAATTTCATATTTGAATTTATTTTTTATATTTTTTATTTGACGCATGTTTATAAAGTTTTTTAGAGGATTTTCGTTGCTTTATGTTAGGATCTCATAAATATATTTTTATAGTTGCGTTGAAAATATATAATGAAAAAATAATCCTTATTGAAGATATTGTTAGCTTCTTTTGAATCTTTTCCCTGAAAGCCTTACTTAAAAGGGATTTTCCTTCACTTTCTCCTTGCTCTTTCCAGTATTTTTGTTTGTTCTACACTTTATTATTTTCTTTGTGATTTTAAATTTCTTTTTAGTTACGGACAGTGCATCGAATTCAGCTATTTATCTCTTTTGAAGTGTGAGAAAGATATCAATGGAGTTGAACGCGATAACTCAAAAAAAAAAGAATTTAGTAATTTGATTGCAAGTGTTTTAAGTATTATCTGCATCATGCAAGACCTTTCGACGCTCTGTTGTATCTTTTCATTGTTGTTTTCACCTTTAATTGTGTTTTTATCTTCTTGTATGTTAGTACATAGTCAGTTGCAGAAAGATATGAAATATTTCTTTCTTTTATGTTAATCTATCTTCTATATTTTCTTGACGTAATGTTCATGAACATTTGGGAAAATCTTCTCAAAGTTTAATATTGAAGTAGTGTTAAAGAACATTGTTGCCTTCTAAACTTTCCCACATGGCCATACAAAGATAAAAAGTACCAAGGAAATTTGTTTTGGTGATGAAGAAAAACAAAAGAGGTTGGATATTACATGAACAAATAGTTATAATACAAAATATAAAACTAATGTGAAAGATTAAGCCCTTAATATGTGAACTTTTTTGTGCATTGATTGATAGAAGATTTAAGAGTCGTTTGGTAGGAAGACAAGTTATGCACGGATTAGTAATGTAGGAATTACTAATACGAGGATTATAATGTAAGGATTATTTTTTATCAAGTGTTTGGTTTATTGTGTTAAAGTTAGATATACCATGTATTGTGTTTGATTTAAAATTCTACAAATATCTTCTTTACAATTATGCCCTTGATCTTTTTGTGGAATTTTCATTTCTTTTAATTTGACATCTTAAAAATTAAAATATGAATCAGATGCTTGAAGTGCATAGACTCTTCGTCAAATGGCTTAAAATACTAAAAATAAGCCAAAAGACAAAAGACAATCCAAACAGACACAATCAATTAGTTGGGTAAAAGGAAAAAGGAAATTTAAGAGTAATTTGGTCATTTAATTCTCTTATTCATGTACTATTTGACCATGTATAAGTAATTCCTACGTTTACTATGTATAAGATAATACAACCTATGGTGTATTAGTTATTCATGAAAAAGGAGGAACTAAATTGAGTTATCCAACCAAACAATGTACTAGGTTGAGTTAAATTTTAATCTATAAACTATTTTAATTAATACATCTTACCAAACATATCCTTAGTGTCAATAAATAATGCATATATAGGCAAGGACGCAATGGAAAAAGAGGAAAAGAGAAAAGAAAGAAGGGTGTGTTTGGTATGAAGGAAAATATTTTCCTTAGAAAATGTTTTCTTGGAAAATAAGTTGATTTCTTACTTATTTTCTTATGTTTGGTTAGTGGATGGAAAATATTTTCTGAAAAATATTTTCTAATGTTTAGCTGGTGAATGAAAAAATATTTTTCAGAAAATACATCTTAGTGTTTAGCTAAATAGTAAATATACGTTTTAGAAAATTATTTTTTACCCTCAAAAATATTTTTTTAAGGTGTGTTCGATATGAAGGAGGAAAAATATTTTTTAGAAAAATAAGTTGTTTCTTATGTATATTCTTGTATTCATTATGCAAATTGGGTAAGTATATATTTTTTAAAGTATTTGTATATATTTAACAAAAACAATGAGAACGAATAGGATAAGAAGGGCGGAATAAGAATTTTTTTTTGATTTTTTTAAAAATAAATTAAAAAAATAATTTTTTTGGGTAGGGGGTTGGTAGGTGGGGGTTGAGGTTATCAAAATAGGTAGTAAGGGCAGGGTAAGATTTTTTTATTTTTTTTTAAATAAATTAATTTTTTTTAGAAGGGGGAGGCTAGTAGGGGGTGGGTGTTGGTGTAGGGGAGTAAGGGTCGGGTAAGAAAAAAATATTTTTTTTGAAGGAGGAGAGGTTGGTAGGGGTGAGGTCGGGTAGCGGAGGGAAAGAAAAAGTTATGAATTTTTTTTAAGAAAATTAAATTTTTTAAGGGATTAAGGGTTTGAGTTTCGAGTTAGGGGATGAGGTAGAAAAGAAAATTGAAATAATTTTTTTGAAGGAGGGTTAGTAGGGGTGAGGCAAGGAAAAATTTAAAAATTTTCAAAAGAAAATAAATTTTAAATTTTTTTTTTTTTTGAAAAGGCGGTTGGTAGGGTGCGGGGTAGGGTGGGTGGGTTAAAAAAGTTTGAATGTTTTTTAAAAAAATAATTTATTTTTTTTTTGGAAGGGGTGGTTTGGTGGAGGTAGGGGTTTGGGTTTTGGGTAGGGGATGCGGTAAGAATAAAATTTGAAAAAAAAAAAATTTGATGGGGTGATAGGGGGTGGGTTGGGGTTAGGGTAGGGATGGGTGATTTTGAGAGTTGTATGAATATTTTAATTTAAGAGTGAAGTTGAAAGAAAGTTTTGGAAAATATTTTCCTTACTTTTTGAAGGAAAGTAATTTTTTTAAAATTTGAAGAAAATAAGTTGATTTAGAAGATATTTTTTAAAATCTTTAAGCCAACCAAACATGAGAAAGTGTTTTTCTTCGTACCAAACACACCCGAAGAGGAAAAAACCAAAAGGAAAAAATAATGGCACCATAGACCATTGTTGTATTATTGGGAAAAATAAATTTGAAAAATAAATTTACTTTTCTACTTTTATAGCGATGCTTCAAGAAATAAAAAAAAATTGCTATATATTGAAGTAATAAGCTGATAATATTTTTTTTATTAAATATATTAAAGGAGCAACAAGCTTTCGTTATCCATATGTTTAGAAAAGAATCAAATTATAAAAATTTCTTGTACGCAATCATATTTTACATTTTTTACAAGAATGTCCATATTTTTTTAATAAATCCATTAATAATTTAATAACCGCGCAGCAAATTTAGTAGTTGTTAAATTAATTAAAATTAGTTATTTCATTCAGACAATTTTGTTTAGTTTGATAATATTAAAGTTAATCAATTAATCAAAAGCAGAGGGGTCTTACATAAGCAAATTCTCTCTCTCATACAGAGTTTGATTCTGACCTCAACACTGAAGTGAGAGAAACAGTTAAACACAGCATTTTTAAACTCAACACTCTCTCTATATATAACAATTAATGCACATGAATATCTACTAATCTGGATAATCATTTCTCTCTATATATACACACATTTTATAGCACATGTGAATTAGTATCTTTCACTATATACAACTGTACAGATCGGAGATAATGGAAGTTTCCGGCGACCTCACCTCGCCGGAGCTGATTTCCGGCGATAAAAGCTACAGTGTGCGAGACACTGCAGTTTCGTTCAAGGAAGGGAAGACTTACCGGAGAAGAACGTCGACGATGAGGCCAAGCCTTGACGCCGACGAGTTCTTAAACCTTCTTCACGGATCGGATCCGGTGAAGTTGGAGCTTAATAGACTGGAAAATGAACTAAGAGGTCGGTATCCTGACTAACTGTCTCCTTCTGTTGAATGAACTAAGAGCTATTTTTCTGTTGATGATGGAGAGGCTCGAAGTAATTGGTAAAGTTGATGATTAGTCTGTTACACATAGCGGGAGCCTAGTGCACCTGATTGGGTTTTTTTTAAACTATTTTTCTGTTAATGGTGGAGAGGCTCGGAGTAACTGGTAAAGTTGATAATTAGTAAATCACACATAGCAGGAGCTTAGTTCACCTGTTTTGTTTTTTCTTTACTATTTTTGGGTTAATGATAGAGAGTCTCGTATTAACGGGTAAAGTTTATGCTAAGATTGTCACAAATAGCGGGAGCTTAATGCATGGATTGCCTCTTTACTTTTTTTTCTGTTAATAATGAAGAGTGTGGAGTAACGGGTAAAGCTGATTGTGATGTTTTCCTTTAGGGACCCCACATAGCGGGAGGTTAGTGTACCGGATTGACTTTTTATAATTTTCTGTTAATAAAGGTGAGTCGGGGAGTAACCAGTAAAGTTGACCTTTTATAAGTTTTTAGTTAATAAAGGAGAGCTGTCCTTCAGGGAGACCTACCCATAGCGGGAGGATTGTGTTTTTATAATTTTTCTGTTAATACTGTGTGAATATGTTGTTATTGTAGATAAGGACCGGGAATTGTCAGAGGCTCAAGCGGAGATCAAGTCATTGAGATTGTCTGAGCGGTTACGAGAAAAGGCTGTTGAAGAGGTTTGCTGCCTTTTTACAATGTGACATGATATGAAAATTGAAAATATCTATTTTATGATTTGAGTATCGACAGATATATTGATGTAATTTGGTTATCGACTGCTATCGTGCTGAGAGTATGATTTGAGTGAGGATAAGAGGAAGTAAGAAAGTGATAAAGTAAAATTTTCACTTTTGACATCTAAAACACTGAGTTTAAAGATCAAGTGTAATCACGGCTGGGACTGTTGAAAAAGACGGGGGCTGATTGGGAGAGGCATTGAGTGTGAAATGGAAAATGACTACATTTACGGGAAAAGGCTGCTGAAGAGGATTTGCTACCTTTTTACAATGTGACATCATATGCAAATAGTATCTACGTTATGCTTTTGGATATATTGATGTAATTTGGTGATCAACTGCTAACGTGTTAATAGAGTATGATTTTGAGTTCCTTGGGATAAGATGAAGTAACCCCTTTTCATTTTTGATATCTCAGTAAATGAGTTCAAAGGTCAAGTGTAATCACAGTTGAAACTGTTGAAAAAGACTAGGATCGACTAGGAGAGGCATTGAGTGTGAAATGGAAAATGGCTGCATTCGCCGAGTTTGGCAAGAATTGTAGGAGTTGTGAAAAAACTAAGACAAGAGGACAAAATTTTGTTGTGAATCTTGTTACAGAAAAATATATGGTAAACCTATATGACTCAAACTGCATATCTGGTGCCTTCAATATCAATCAGTTCTTTTCTCGTCTAAATTCAACCATTTTGGAAAAGGTCTTGTTTGAATGAGATTTTCTGTTATGTGATTGAATTAACTTTTAGTTTCTGGTTTAGTTTGGGAAAGGCAAGCAAACAGAATGCTGTCCGAATCATTTAGACTCAACACTAGAGGATTCATTGAACAACATTTAAAGAAATTGCGAATTTTACTAATCTTAACGTTATCTTTGTGAAGGGGAGACTTGGAATAACTGGTAAAGTTGCCTTCATGTGACCGGGAGGTCACGGGTTCAAGCCTTGGAAACAGCCTTTGGCAGAAATGTAAGCTAAGGCTGCATACAATACACCTTTGTGGTGGGGTCCTTCCCTGGACCCTGCGCATAGCGAGAGCTTTAGTGCACCAGGCTGCCCTTTTTTTTAATGTTATCTCTGTCATCATGCTTTTTGTTTTCTTTTTTTTTTAATTGGGAAGGCAGCTTGTTCCAAAATAAGAATAGCTTGGTCCACATCAATTGTTGAAAATTGCAATCAACTGATAGTTGATGTGCCAGTCTAGATAAGCTTTTGTATTCATTTTGCGTGTTTTGGCAACATAGTTCTTAGCATTACCATTGCATATCTGTCCCATAGGCACGTTGAGTTGGGTATGTATGACTAATTTTGCTGTGCTAATTTTAAAGCTATTCATTATTGCTAAGAACACAGGCTGATATTAGAGTTAACTATTTCCTATGATATTAGCTTACGGCTGAGTGGTCAAGGGTTGATGAGAAGCGCAAGCTGACAGAATCTCTATTGGAAAGCAAGGTGCTAACTCAAACTCTTCCCCATAAAATTCCTTTTGTTTTTGTCAATGTGCTGTTTTAACTGTGAATACATTTCTTGCTTTGCAGAATCTTGAAATTAAGAAAATTAATGAAGAGAAGAAGGCATCCATGGCAGCTCAGTTTGCAGCAGAAGCCACCCTTCGAAGGGTTCATGCTGCTCAAAAGGACGATGATATGCCTCCAATTGAAGCCATTCTTGCGCCTTTGGAGGCTGAACTCAAGGTTGCCTGTCAGGAGGTCTGTGACAGTATTTTTGATCTGGCTGTGATTATGTATATCCTCACCCTCATAGAAGGATATTTTCTCATTCTCTTGCCTATCGTCTCCCTAGATTGCAAAGCTACAAGATGATAATAAAGCACTGGACCGTCTTACTAAGTCAAAAGAAGCAGCTCTACTTGATGCTGAGAGAACTGTGCAGTCAGCATTAGCAAAGGCGTCTATGGTGGATGATCTTCAGAACAAGAACCAGGAATTGATGAAACAGATAGAAATATGCCAGGTACGTTGATCATAGAGATTGTGCTTCTGCTGTTATGAACATTAGACCAATTTGTTGTTCTTTTGATTTCTAAATCATCCTTCCCTTGATTGTGTTTTTCATACAAACATACATCAGGAAGAAAATAAAATATTGGACAGGATGCATCGACAAAAAGTTGCAGAGGTTGAAAAGCTTACCCAAACTGTACGTGAGCTTGAAGAGGCCGTTCTTGCTGGTGGTGCTGCTGCCAATGCTGTCCGGGATTACCAAAGAAAAGTTCAAGAGATGAATGTAATCCATCCTAGCAAGACTTTAACAGAATATTCTCGATATAGTTTTTACGTAGATAATCCTAAAGTGCAATGCTTCTACTTATCTGTTCTACAGGAAGAAAGAAAAACTCTTGACCGGGAGCTAGCACGTGCCAAGGTAACAGCTAATAGGGTCGCTACAGTGGTGGCAAATGAATGGAAAGATGCCAGTGATAAAGTAATGCCTGTTAAACAGTGGCTTGAAGAAAGGAAGTTTCTGCAGGTTTGATAGTTTTCCATGACTTCTACCATATGAGATCATAGGGGCATCTTGTCCTAATACAATTGAATGCATTCTGAATAAAGTAAATGAGCGCACATTTGGTCTCACAAAATGTTATGCAGGGTGAGATGCAACAGTTACGTGACAAGCTTGCAATATCTGAACGAACTGCTAAGTCCGAAGCCCAGTTGAAAGTAATATCTTTGTCCAATAGATAGTGTATCTTAACATGATTTAGATTTTCTATAGTTTGTTTTTATCATGACCTTGATAATTTCCTCAGGAGAAATATCATCTGAGGCTCAAGGTCCTCGAAGAAACATTGAGATCAACTAGCACAGGCACTCGCACTACACCAGATGGAAGAAGTTCAAGCAATGGTCCTTCACGCCGGCAATCATTGGGTGGTGCTGACAGCATCTCCAAATTAACCTCCAATGGCTTTTTACCCAAGAGATCACCATCATTTCAGCTGAGATCTTCTGGGGCCAGTACAGTGTTGAAGCATGCAAAAGGGACATCCAAGTCTTTTGACGGTGGTTCAAGATCAATGGACAGGAGCAAAAAGCTTCTGAATGGAACAGGTCCAAATTTCAACAGCAGCAAGTCCTGTGATGGGACTAAAGATAATGTGACTGAGAACAATTCATGGAAAGAGAATCTAGATGAAAAACATGATGACTCACAAATGACAAGAACCGAAGATACTGTGCCTGGAGTATTATATGATTTGCTGCAAAAAGAAGTAATTGCTTTAAGGAAAGCTGGTCATGAGAAGGATCAAAGTCTTAACGACAAGGACGATGCTATTGAGGTTAGTTTGATTGCTGATTGGTATCATGACTACCTCAACTCACTCTGATTTTCTACTAAGCTTGATAGTATTCTTGTGGTTCAGATGTTAGCAAAGAAAGTGGATACTTTAACAAAAGCCATGGAAGTTGAGGCCAAAAAGATGAGAAGGGAAGTCGCTGCAATGGAGAAGGAGGTTTCTGCCATGCGTGTTCAGAAGGAACAGGAAAATAGAGCAAAAAGATTTGCAAATTCTAAGGGTCAAGTTAACAGTCCTCAGCCACTTCCAGGAAGGTATGTCTTAAATTCTGTCAAATGATTATGTCGAAGAAACTTCAAGTCAGTCTTTATCACTAAGGGGTCGTTTGGTTGGGAAAGAGTTATCTCAGGATAATTAATCCCAGGATTAGTTATCCCACCATGTATATGGGATAACTTATCCCATCACTATGATGTAAATGGTGGGATAAATAATCCCTGGATTAACTAATACCTCACACCAAACATGGGATAAAATAGTCCTTCATTTTATCCCGGGATTATTTATCCCGAATCCTCACATCAAACTACCCCTAATTATCTCCGTACCTGCTCATGCATGTGAAAACCCTCAACTCAGACTTAACATTCAAGAAAAATTTCTTTCTTTTTCTTCCTTCTAACTCTTTGTTTGAATAGGTATGGTAATTAATGTATTAATTATTAAAAAAAGTAGCCTGGCAATAAATTGTGCCAGGGATTTTACACAGCTTTGAACCTTTCTGTACAAAAACAAAAAAGAAAGATTTCTATATGAACGAACAACCTATTCCTGAAGAGATTGAGCATGCTATTTTCGTCTCTAAACATCCTGAAGATTACACCAAAAGCCTAAAAGGCATAAACTTTTAACTTTATCTTCTGTACCGATTCTGTTTTTTATTCATAACATCAAGCATTCCTTTCTTTCCATAATACCCCGCACAGACGAGCTGGCACTTGGCTGCTATTCTTCTCTTCCCTGTTACACATAAAACGCCTGCTGCAAATTGTCATACCTATCTCTGAAGATCATCTTGAGTCAGTCATGCATCTAGTGCCACTAGCCACAAAAAGGAACTGATTTTGTAGGGTGCTTTGACTTCCACAGCATCTTCCAGGGCCAGCAAGTACTGTTGTCTCTTCCACTGCTGAGAGTCCTGTAGCAAGATTAACAGAGAAGAGCCCTTTTTCTGCTTAATCCCTACTATATTGTTAGGCACTTCCTCCTTCAAATCACTCATTTGTTGAACCATTCCAGAAACTTCATAATCAAAAGAATTCCTATTCTTATACTATATATAATCTAAATATAAACACCAGTTGTTGCTATTCCAGTATCTGATACCAGATTTCAGCATGAGATTAGAAATATGAAGGTCCTGCCATTGAATAATTCAAAAAAGAAAAAAAAATATTACCTAACCAAGCATCTTGTCAAAACTGTCTTTCATTCCAAACTTGATCTTCGAGTTGATGGCAAAAGTAGACCATAAGATGCAGATATGCTTCCTTAAACCTAGTCCAGGGAAATGTTATCTGGGCCTGGAAACTGAAGTTTTTTTTTCCCCATATTTATCTGATATTACAGTTGTGTGATCTTCTTTTTGTTTCACAAATTGGTGGACCCAAAGATGTAAGATATGGGTCAACTAATTTGTGAAACAAGAAGCAGGCTTACTCAACTAGCCTCAGTTGTATGAGGCACAAAACAAAGTTTCTCATAAGCTGCTACTATATCTCCACAGCCACTTCATTAGCAGACAATTGTTGTGTTACTACAAATTTCTAACCTTTATGGTTCGTGGCAACCGAACACATTGTACTTTTGAAGTGATTGGTTCCAAAATACATTTGTTGAAATTTTAGTAATTTTCCACATATATATCTATGTTCTGAGTTAAAACTACTGTGTTCAGGTAAGACTTAGGACCACCTATCTTGGAACTTTTTTTTCTTGATAAGGCAAGATTTTATTAAAAACACAATCAACTTGATACTGTGAAAATTCACATGTTTCTAGCATTGTTGATCCCTAACACATAGTGGTAGCGACTACTTACGTAAATAATGTGAAGTGGTAAAAGCGCAACGTCGCTACGTGTAATGTGTGGGATAGGCACACATCGCAGGTTTGAACCTTACCGCATACAAAAGCGTGATATTTAAGTGGATCGAGGTAGAGGACTGAACCATTATTCACCGAGTTTTGAACAGTGCACCCTTGACCTTGGTATTTCTTGGTTGCCAATTCTTTTTGTGTGTGTGTTGTTGAGGCCCTAAGCGATGATCGTAGTGGAAACAGATGAATATTACGTGGAATATCTGTGCTTAAAAGTTATCTAACTTGTCATATTAAGACATGAGGCATATATTTTGAAAAAAAACATGGAGGGAAACAAGTCTGTTGACTTGTACAGTGGATGGATTAACACTGGAGAATATAACTCATGAACAATACTAAGAGAGGAGCAGTGTAGTGAGCTTCTGTTGTGGTTTATTTCATATAGAGGACTTACCCTCTTTTGCGCTGTTAATTCATCCGATAACGTAATTTGTCGAAGGAGTCTTTAGACTACAAAGTCAAGACTTAGAGTATAATTTTTTTTTATTAATCATTTTGTAAAAGAAATTTTGATAAGCGATATATAATTTTTATACCAGACAAAAACCAACATAGCTTCCATCCTGGATAAGCAATTTCTGTTGCTAAAGTTGAACGCGTGTGGGGGTTCTAAGGGCACATTGTTTCTCTAAGATGGCAGTTAGTAACTGAAAGGAATCATAGCTATGGTGCTAGTTTTGAATCTTCAATTTTGATATGAATCATTTTTTTTTGTTTGGTTTTGTTAAATGTTTAGTCTTTTATAGTTTTGACAAATTAAAACATGGTGTTTCTAGGCAATGCAGGTGCAGCCACAAGGGATAATTGCTGCAGTTCCCAACTTGTAAAATTCGCTAGCTAGCAAACTAACCTACGATTTTTATGCTTTCCATTTCTAGCAACCCTCTATTTGGCTTAGTTCATTTTTCTCCTGTTACTACTCACTCACCCTTGCAATGAGTGCTAGAAGAAGCACTGCAATGTAGAACTTCACCGTGCAAGTCATCCAATTTTATGTGATTTTAACTTCAAATAACATGTAATTATCTACAGGAATGCAGCACGGAATGGGTCAATGCGAGGCACACAATAACATTCGAGGAGAACTCCATAAGCAGCTTTAAGAAGCAATTCTGCATAGGCTTGCTGTGTTCCTTCCGTACTTTTACAATTCTCCTACTTTCTCTAATGGATGATTGTAAACTTGTAACAAGCATGCCGATGCCTGTACTCGCTGCTTTCTGGTTGTGTCAAGATAAATATCTCTCCAAACATGGGAGGACAACAGGTGGCAAACATTCGGGGTGTGCCTCCGACTTAAGCTATGATGCAAGTATAGTTAGCAATCAGCTGGAACGGAATTGAAGCAATCAAAGTTGAATTAACCGTTTGTCAGTGTTTCGAGTGGCAGTGATTGTATGATTGTATAGATAGCTTGTTTGCATTTACTTGGCCTGCTTTTTCCCATCATGTTTGCAATCTATATTTGTAATCTGCAATCTATATTGGTTCAGGTTTGTCAATATTCTATGAAGATTAGACTTTTTGCCCCCTTGAATGTGTTCCATTTTTTTTTTTACTATTCTCGACCCAGAAATTTCTCAATAAATAGTTTGAGTATTTTTGGTCCTCTAATCCTCAAGCCTGAGGTGTTTGTTTGTTTGGTTAAAAATTTTGAAAGTGTATATATATATATATATATTAGAAAATAAGCTCCTTAGAAGTAAGGAAAATGATTTCCTTAATAGAAGTAGGAAAAACAAGTGGCAATGTCTCCCGCCGCTCTCAAATCACTCGCCCCATCAAATCTCACAACCTCCACCTCCTCAATTTCTTTTCCACGCCCACCCCACGTACATCAAGGGGCCTACCCCCAGCCGCCCCACCCACT
Organism: Capsicum baccatum var. pendulum; assembly: GCA_030864225.1. NCBI lineage: Eukaryota > Viridiplantae > Streptophyta > Magnoliopsida > Solanales > Solanaceae > Capsicum > Capsicum baccatum. The sequence continues at coordinate 26,810,038 of CM061554.1, read as the reverse complement.
ACAAACCCCCCTTGCCCTTCCCCTTCCCCACCATAACATGCACCATTTTCTGCTTGGTTCATTTTATTGTTTTGTGTTAGATATACAAATATTATTAGGATAGCATTTTTTTTTTACGTACAGCGAAAGAAAATAAGTAAGAAACAACATTTAGAGATCTAAGATTGGTTTTGCAGTTGTTTGCAATACATAGTTTTCCATGCACTTTATCTTTCCTTTCAATTGGGAACATTATTTAAATTTTTTTCGGTTTCCTACTAAATGCTTGCTATGAAATATCTAACAATGAAATTTTAAGCATGCAAAATACTTATCACATAGTTAATTTTGGATTCTTGTATCAGAAAATTTTAATATTTTGATCAATGAAACAAAGATGGAGAAAGAAGAAACCAGATGTGGATGTGGGGTTAAAATCATACAATTACGAAAAGAACACTTCAATGCAAAAATTTCATATTTAAGTTAATGTATTATATCGGTTCAAGGTAAAAATTAAAGAACAAAATTAATTGTGTTCGCCCAAATAAGTTTATCACACAGCTTCCTAAAAGGTGAAATTTGAGTCTGCGTCAAGGAAACACAGCGTTTTGCTTTATTTTTATGTTTTGATGACCGACTCGTTTGATATGACAGATAAAGATAATTTATTTGAAAAATTATTTTAAGATGAGTTTATTGCATATTATTTGACTAAGACAAATTTGCAGAATAATTTATTTTGAAATTAATTATTTTGAGATTGTATTGTTATTTTTATTTATATTGATGAGGGTAGGATAATTCGTTTCTCAATCAAATCAGCCCAAAAGGTACTACATTTCTTGTCCTTTTCATCTTCTTTTTCTTTTTTGGAGAAAATAAATGAAATAGTGATCAATGAATGATGAGATGATGTTTAGTTTTTCTCATTAGGTTTAAGTGAATTTTAATTGTTTTGTTGTCTAATTTTATGTTCTTTGGTTCTATAATCTTAGAAATTAAGAGATTAATGAGGATATCGCTCATCTTATTAGAGGGGTGGAAGAAATGAAGGCTCGTATCTGGTTTGTGATGTGTTGTTTGATAATCAAAGACTTGGGGTGTGTTTGTTAAATGTTTTCCATGGCAAATATTTTTCAAGAAAATATTTTTTAGAAAACAAAAAGTTGTTTCTTACTTATCTTCTTGTTTTTGATACGCAAATACAAAATATTATCATAAAAGCATTTATATATATCTATTTATACAAAATAATGAAAATAAAATGGCTAAAATAATAAATATTGTGGTGGGCGAAGCAAAGGGTAGGGGGTTGTGATGGATTATGGATGGGGTAGGTGGAGGTAAGGTGGGGGTTGGGGTAGGTGGGGGTGAATGCTAAAGGAGATATGTGAGAATAATCTGTAATCATATCATAGTTATCTATTTGTACAGTTGTAATTCGTTATTGTATCACTTTGGAATTATAATTAGTTGTTGTAGTACTTTAGGACTAGGTGTTGTATTGGTGCTTATATATTCTCCATTATCTTATGAATAAACTATCGCTATTCTCATTCTCTGTCCAACATTAGTTGTTTTATGGTATCAGGGCTCTAAAAACTCACATGAGTATGATCTCAATTTTTTTTCGCTCCAACCCTAACTACTGCCTCGCGCAAAAAAATAGCCACCATGGCTACTGCTGTTTATGCAGATAACACTGCCAGTAACATTATCATCGTGCAGTTTAATCCTGCATTTCAACTACTCATCAAACTTGCAGGAAGCCACAACTTCACTACCTGAAAGACACAAGTGTCAATGCTCATGCACGGACATAACCTTTTCGATCACCTTGATGGCACAACTGTTGCTCCTTCAACCACACTTACTCCAAACAATGAAAACACTCTTAATCCAATTTATATGAACTGGTTTCACCAAGATCAACTTGTTCGAAATCCATCTTGGCATCAGTAGAATCTACACTTGTATCTACTATTGCAACAGCCAAATCGGAAAACAAAGCATGGGCATCCCTACACATTGCCTTCGCCGACAAATCACATACTAGAATTATCAGTCTCCAAGATCAGTTATCCCGTATTACCAAAGATTCTCGACCTGTCACGGACTATCTACGTGACATACGTTTGATTGCTGATGAACTTGCAATTGGCGGAGCGTCGATCATGTGCAACTTACTCTACGAATCCACCAAGGCCTTGATCCCAAATATACCGCTATTTCTGCAGCTATTCAATCACGTGAAATAATGATCACCTATGAAGAACTCTATAGGAAACTTCTTAATCATGAGATCTTTCTTAAGCAGGAAGAAGCCAAGCAGATACCATCAATCATTGCTACAATTGCTCAATGAAATAACTAAGAACCTTCAAGAAACAATAACAATTGAAAGCAAGGAGGTTATACCTTACAAGGTAGCCAACATTGCATTTCCAGACAGCCCGAGACTCATCAAATACCCAACAATGCCTTTCTCATCAAAATCAGCAGCCCTAAAATACTAATAATTTCTTAACTATCAACTCTGTGATTGCCCCAGTCACTCTGTAAAGGTGTGTAGATCCTAGTCTCACAATTACTTGCAGGCTTGTGCTAATTATGTTACTCAGTTTCTACAGCAACAAGACCCATGGATTGTTGACTCCAGAGCAAACCATCATATCACAATCGATGTTTGTAGTTTAGCCACTTCTCAGGATTACAACGTACCCGACGAGATCTCAATAAAAAATGATAATACTATTTCAATTTATCACACTGGTAACACTCACTTATGTGCATCAAATAAAAGCTTCAAACTAAATGATACCCCTTGTGCCAGCCATTAAAAAAAAGTCTTCTCCTTGTCTTTAGATTTTGTCATGATAATAAAACATCCATTAAATTTTTTATGTTTAGTTTTTTTGTGAAGAATCTGACTACGGGGACATCTCTCGTGATCGAATAAAATAAACATGAACTGTACGAGTGGCCGCAAGAGACAACACGGGGATTAGTAATGCAACACTTTGAGTTTGGGAGGAGATAAGTGAAATTCACCTAAATCAAGTTTGAGAGACGATTGGGTAATACATATCATGTTAGATTTTGCATGCAAGACATCGAAACAGTCTGCTAAGCACAAACAACCTGCGGAGTTATGCATTTATGGAAAACACAATCCTATTGCTCATTTCATATCGATCATAACCTAATTAACCAATAATTGTTACTATTACAACTTACTTTTGCAAAATCCCTATTTTATTAACATAATTTTCAGTTACATTAGCAAACTCTTGATAGACTTTCGATCTATTCCTTGTAGGATCGATCTCAATCTAGTTGGTTCTATATTTATTCGGCAATTATTTTATACTTTATTGTGATGTGTAATTTGAGTGACATCAAATTTTAGCATCGTTGCTGAAAAATATGGTTACGAATTAAAAGATTGAGTTTGTGAAGTTATTGGTTTTGTTTGTTGATTTCTGCTTTTCTATTGTTTCTAGGGAATATATCGGTGTATGACCAATACTTGGATTCAAGGTAAGCTCTTGATTTTATTTGATCCTGAATATGAGAGAACTCTGAGATGGAATCAAAAGATGGAAAAAAGACAGAGTTTACAATCAAGGAGCCTTGGATAAAGGATTTCATGTTGAACAAGCAACATTGAATCGCCACTTCAGCATGATGTTCAGAAAACTGCAGAGAAAGTTACTACTCGTTTAATGGTTGAGGAGAATGCTAGGCAAGCAGCTGATTGTAATAAGCAGCCAAGGAGGAAGAGCTAGACAGGAAAAGGATTATCGTATATCTGCTCTTAAAAGGGACAAAATAAAAAGAAACAGATGACAACATTCCATCTAACAATATTTGCCAGTGTATAATGATCCAGAAGAAGATTTAGGGTATGTTGAACCAATTGAAACAGGTGCAATTATTCCTTCTGAATTGTCCCAAGGTACCAAGTTTGATATTGTGAGTGTTATGATCCAGTTGTTGAATTTGAAAGAAATTTTTGTTGGCCTACCTACTGATGATGTGACCATGCATATCATAAGTTTAGTGGGGATCTGCACTTCATATAATTTTTCTAGGGTGAGTCAAAAAGCTATACGACGGAAGTTATTCTCATTCTCTCTGGCAGGGGATGCGACTTTGTGGTTAGGTAAGCTACCCCGCAGATCTATCACCACTTAGAATGAGTTAATGACATAATTCTTGGATCAACTTTTCCCACCCTTTAGAAAGTTGAAATTGAAGGATGAGATCTATAATTTCAACTAGTTTCATTCAGAAGCACTATATGAGACATAGTTGAGGTTCAAGAAGAAGCTGTTGAATGTTTTAAATTTCAAAATCACGGGAATAAACTTGCTTAAGATATTCTACATGGGCTTGAATGTTAATACCAAGGTGTTGACACCCAATTTTTCTCTCCATGCTTAAAATTAATGTCTTCAGGCTTCCTGATCGTTACAGAGCACAAAATGCAATTTTCACATATATTTTTACAATTGTTAATAAATTATTGATATTCATCCTTACTTTGAGATTTTTATCAATTTACTTTCATATTTTTTTTACTTTTTATAATTTGTTATTAATTCTTTGTATATTGAATTTTTTATCAATTGATTATCTTTTAACATTTTTACAATCATCTCCACATGTGCACGATATGACATCATATTTTTATAATATTTTTAAATTAATTATATTTTTTTCAATATGTTTTACATTTTTTCATAATTACAAATCAATTTTTATATTTTACAGTCCGCAAATGCTGAGTCGGATCAATTATTTTTGTACAGTATAATAATTTGATGTTTTGTCACATCAAACAAGGATCACACAATAATGTCTTGTCACATCCGACAAATTATTGATAATTGTCATTATTTTAGAAGTTTTACAAATTTAGTGTCATATTTTAATTTACATAAGTATCCTTAATTTTGTAAATTTTAGAATTTTTATCAGTTTATTATTATTTTAATATTTTTACACAGTCATCTACATATGTACACAACATAACACTACAATTCTCTTTTACATATTATAATTTTAATTGCTTATAGCATAATATATTTTTTTTAGTAATAATTATATTTGTTATATATATCGATATTTTTATTTTTGTACCTCATTTAATACAGTCTACAGAAATAATATTGGCTTATTTTAATATAAAGAATAACAAATCAGTTGTTAGAGTCCCACATCGGTGGGTTAAAGGGTCTTTGGTCTCCTTATATGGTCTTGGGCAATCCTCCCCTCATGAGCTAGCTTTTGAGGTTGAGTTAGGCCCAAGGTCCATTTCTTTATCATGGTATCAGAGCCAGGCCCACCCAATTCATTGTTTTCGATGTTGGTCCCCCGTCTTATATTATCTACGCTTCAGATATCCAGCCCTGGGCATGGTGGGTGTTAGAGTCCCACATCGATGGGTTAAATGGTCCTTGGTCTCCTTATATGGTCTTGGGCAATGCTCCCCTCATGAGCTAGCTTTTTAGGTTGAGTTAGATCCAAGGTTCATTTCTTTATCATAAGTCAAGGTCTCGTAATATTTATGACATTTGACTTTTCTTTTATCTACTACCCAAATTTAAGGAATATGTAAAAAAAAAGTAAATTTAATATCTTTTTTTATTATTATTTTTCCTTTTTAAATACTAACACACATACACACACAAACACATGCATAACACACATAATAATCAGCTTTCTCTTCTCTTTTTTCCTTCACTGCGAACGAACTCCAGCCAGCCACCAACGCCGGACACCACTACCCAGAAACCACCACGCGCCATCGCTACCGGTTAAACTTCGGAGAGCCAATACCAGACCTGGCCAACACCACCAACACAACCACCGCAAGGCCTTTCCTTCTTTCCCCTTTTTCTTCGCTGCCTCTCGCCAGAGGTGGTGACCGGCAAGACTTGGTCGAACCTCCCCCACTATAACGTCGCTCTTTGCTCCCAATTTTTCTCTAAAAACAAAGAAAGAAGAAAAAGAAAATAATCTCCTGTTGTAGATCTGCTTAGGCTATCTATTTTCGACGTTGCTCCGGTAAAGCTCCGTTGAAGCAACGTCGATGGTCTCCGCTATTTTATATTTTCTTTATCTTCGGTGAACTGATTCCTTTATTTTGGGGTTATTGTGTCTATTGTTAAACAAATGTGGGATTTTTCAATGTTACTCCCCTGAAATTATGCTCATTTTGGCTTTGTCTGTTCTTTGAATATTGTTTGTTGTTGGCAGGAATAGTGTTTTGGGAAATGCTGCTGCTTACTTTTATCTTTATGTTTTGGTTGATATTTGCTCTGCTGATGATAGGCGAATTTACGCGCCTATATCAATATATTTTGCCCATATTTTAGCCTAGTTTTGAGAACTAATTATCTATTTCATGCACTTTTAGTCCTTTTTCCTATAAATGAGCTAACAAACATGATTAGGAAAGTTTCAGGTATAAATGATGCAAAATACAGCATTTTATGGCTTACTTGACGCAAAAGAAAGCTCACAAACGAGATGGAAAGGAGCTGGACGCATAAAGGACTAAATCTGCTGCATGGAAAATCTGTCCCGGGCTAAAATAGCATTTCTGAAGACTTTGGGGACTTACAGACACAAAGCTGGATTTTTGCCATAATACATTAACCTAGTGCAATTAGGTTATGTGTTTCATTATTCTATTTGGATTATAATTTTGTAACCTTACCCTAGTACATTTGGGTCAAGGATTTCATTAGTATATTAGGATTTGGTTATTTATTTCATTAGCTTAGTAGGAGTAGGATAGGAGTATTATAAATACCCTATCATGCTAGAGATTTTAATCAAGTCCTCCCTTAGTGGAGGCAACTCCTCCCTTCATTCAAGAAATTCATTCTTAAACTATTAATTTTCTTCCATCTTTCTCATCTTCCACTACAAACACTTCTAATCTATTCTTCTATTCTTAAATTCCACAACAAGAGAATCGTTACTTGCTAAGGAATCACCAAAACCACACGCCAAACACCTACTATTCACGCCATCCACCATGCAAAACGTGATATCCTTCGCATTCATGGGTAACTAAACCTCTTAGTTGGGGTTATGGAAGCCGAATGAGTTACTATCTATTGCTATGAGCTTGTGAGTTCAAGACACGTATATTGCTTATATCATTATTCTCTTCATCTTAAATCTACATCCTTTGCGGTCCAAACACAAGAACACGCCATTCTAACATCTAACCTGTTCGAGAGAAAGGTTATTTGTCTAGAAAAGAAGACGCATAGACCAACGCCAGTCTAACATTTAACTTGTTCGAGAGAAAGGTTATTTGTCTGGAAAAGAGATAATGTCAAGGTAGTAGGACACCCTTTCCTATTAAAAAGCTAGTGCCGTACCTGGACTAACCTCTTGGAGAATTCGTACCGTTAGACACGCTTTAAGCTCGAGAGAGTTAAAGTGAAATAGTCCTTGTTTAGGTCGAGAGACGCTTGGATTTACCATCGACTACAATTCTCTATAAGCAATTGCATGTCAAGACTCTACACACTCATAGCCAATAGAGACGTATACTTCTGAAGGTGGACATAACCCCAACGCCTAAATTCTCATTGTTTCACAACCTACGAAATACTCTCTTTTTACTTTATTATCTTCAGATTTTATTTCATTACTTTGGTTACTTATTACAATCCCCCCATTCTTACGAGACTTGCATCAAAAGTCTAATAATTTCACTTACTTGTTGACCAAGCTATTCTCTGTGGGATCGATACCCAACCCAGTTGGGTTCTATATTTGCTAACGACCGCTTTACACTCCTACGAGAGCTGTAGATTGAGCGTTATCAAAAATTGGCGCCGTTGCCGGGGAATACGAGTGTCAATCAAGTTCGTGATAATTACTAGACCCTTTGGTCAAAGATTCTCGTACTTTTACTTTTAGTTGTTGTTTTTGTTTTATTTAGGTTTATTCAGTGCATCAATGGAGGCACAACGTGAAATTGAAAGGATGGCTGCTCAAGTGCATCAACAAAATATTGATAACCGTAGGCGAGCAACAAATCCTGACGATGAGGACGATCTGGACGGACCTGGTGCCACCGGAGCTATTATTCTTCCGCCATTGGCACCCGGAGCAAAGTTTAATATCACTAGCGCCATGATTCAGCTTTTGCAACTCAAGGGATTATTTGGTGGACTAGCAGGCGATGATCCGAATTTGCATCTCATCAACTTTATTTCTACATGCAAGTCATTCGACAATCCTGGAGTTGGACAGAATGCAATTCGATTACGTCTATTTCCATTGTCTCTGTCTGGGGAGGCAACTATGTGGTTGAATGGGCTGACTCCTGATTCTATTACAAATTGGAGGCAATTGAGAGACGCTTTCCTAGAAAGATTCTTTCCGCCATCCAAAAAAGTACAGTTGAGAGATGAGATCATCAATTTTCGACAGCTTCCAACTGAAGCTCTCTACGAAACATGGGAGAGGTTCAAGACGAAGCTAATGCGATGCCCAAACCATCATATGACCAATGTCCACTTGATGGAGATATTATACAGAGCGTTGAATTCGGTGACTAAGCCAGTGGTTGATAATGCGGCAGGTGGATCATTTATGAACCTCACCTTTGTGCAGGCAAGCCATATGCTAGATCGGATGACAAAGCAAAGTAGAGCTTGGCATACCAGGGATTCTGAGGTAACAAGCCCCACTTTATCTTTTGGCATGACTGCAGAGCAGAGGCAAAGACAAGAGGATCGTGACCAAGACATGGCTCACATGAAAACACAATTGGATCTTCTGACAAAGCACTTATTATCAGGAAAGACCGAAAAAGTGAAAGCTGTAGCGCTAACAGGAAGATACGAATCTGATTCTAAAGAGGAGGCCAACTACTTGAACAATCAGGGGGGTTTCCGTGGGAATGCCCAAGGAAACCAAGGTCGGAACTATTATGATAAATCTGGAGGTAAAGACCAAGGTAGTTGGAAGAACAAAAATGAAAAGAGTGGTTTGTACGTTCCCCCTGGTAGACGTGATACCACCATATCTAATTCTGGGAGTATGGAAGACATGATGGCTAAGTTATTGAAAGGAGTGGAAGCGACGAGCGCGGGAGTTAAGGAGGTGATTGACGATTTGGCCTCCATGAAGCAATTAGTTGATTCTCATTCCACTTCTATCAAGCAACTAGAGCAGCAATTCAGCCAACTTTCAGCAGCATTTAATCAAAGAAAGGCTGGCACTTTACCTAGCGATACTGTGCAAAACCCATGGAATGATGGGTCATGCATGGCCATAACTACCAGAAGTGGTAAGGTGCTGGAAACTTCAGCAAAAGGCAAGCAAGTGGTTGACGAAGTGGTACGGTTTGATATATGCAAAACAATGAAGCAGCCCAGCGATATGAATGAGTCATCTGTAGCTTATGTTCATTATGAGGATACGAAAGCATTATCTATAGAGAAACAACCTACTGTTGAGCCATTGTCTGCTGTGCTACTGAAAGTTGAGCATGAAGATAATGAAGGTTATGAAGAACTTATGAGTGCTCTAACAGAAATAGAGTCTTATACTCCTAAGAAACCAGATTGTGAACTCAAGAATCGACCAACAACGAATACTCCCTTTGACGAGCCACCAATGCTAGAATCGCAAGAGCTTCCCGATTATCTAAGGTATGTGTTCTTGGAAAGTAGAAATATACATCCGGAGAGAGCAGATGATTTAAGTGAACAGCACGTAGAAGCTCTCATCTCTGCTCTGAGGAGATACAAGAGAGCTATGGGTTGGACTATTGATGATATAATTGGTATCCCTCCTGAGGTATGTATGCACAAGAGTCATATCGAAGAAGATTGCATGCCTACAAGTAAGTATCAGCGTCGTCTGAATCCATTCAGAAAACGATGCCCCATCTATCTCGATGAAGTCTAAGTAATCGAGATAGCTATGTCGTGCCGCGACAATAAATCAAGCGCTTGGTGGGAGGCAACCCATCGTACTAATCGTTTTCATTTGTTTGAGCAAATATAGGTGCAAGAAAGATGCAACGAGGAGATTGATTTCAATTGACGATTTGGACGCATTGTATGGTAAAGTTGGTGAGTTAGGAATGGTGATGCATAAGGTTATGGATTGAGCCTTTTCCTTGTCAAAATAGGCATCGAGAAAGGCTAGGCCTTGGTAAAAATAGGCCACGAACGATGCACAACCTATTCTATAGCCTAAGGACTCGGAATCTAGTGTGCAATACACTATGCGCCGCCTATTCCTAGGTGTGCTTTTGACTATGCGCCGCCTATGCTATGGCATTTGAGATACTGAGACCAAATGCCATACCATATGCGCCGCATATGCCTAGATATGCCATACCATGTGCGGCGCATATGTCCCATTATGCCATGGACAATGCGCCGCATATACATGTGTTATGCCGAGGGATATGCGCCGCATATAGGGTGATTTTGTCCCCAAATCCGATTGTAAATGGGTCATAACCCGACCCATACTCTTCCTATATAAAGGGGACATAGTTTTACAACACAACCACATTAGAAAACACCCTAAAGGCGCCACATAACCTTCCAAATCTTCTCAAAATTTTCTTCTTTTGCTCTTCTAATTCACAACACCGTCTCCACAAGCTTCAAGCAAGTAAGTACTCTCTTATTCTTCATTTATTTATCGTAAGTACTACGTTGCTATGCTTATTATAAATTGCTAAATCATATAAGATTGTTGGTGATGTTCATGTGTTCGAATTGTTGTTGCACAATCATGTGAGTGAACATATACGTAGGGAATTCTTGACTTATTTCCGACTTGAATTTGGTTTCAATAGCTTTGTTATGATATTTGCTGAATTGATATGGCTATGAATATTGCTTACGAGTGTTGTGTGGATGCTTACATGTTAGACTATCCCGGCAATCGGGATAAGATTATAGTGCCTATCGACTTAGGAGGTTGTGCTTGTTGTAAGAATAACGATTCCATGTGGTAACCCCTATGTCGTAGTGTTGCTATATCTACCATGAAAGTAGTCCAATGGCTGCAAATAAGTGATACAATGCTGATTTTCTTGTTGGAATACAATCCTAAAACGTATGTCGACGAAATCTGAGTAAATCGACTACGTCCACCTCGCTGATTTGTGCAACAAAACTAAGTGTGGGGTGGTACCCCTAGTACTTGCTTATAGATTGTATCAAGTGAGATTGTGCTGCAACTAACACTATTTCTAGTCTCAGGTACAATGGCACCTAAAGCGAGACAAGGCAAGGAGAAGGCTACCACCTCCCAAAAGGGCAAAAAGAGAAGTTGCAAGGACCAAGGAGAACCCTCCTCGCAGCAAATACCCCGACTCACGCTTGGAATTAAGTGGGATACTTATGAGGAACTTCTAAGGATGACGACTCTGATGATGATTCCAATGCAAGGGGTATAACCCCAGACATAGAGAATAAGTCCGACCAACCAGGTTCCTCGTATTTATTTTCCACTGAGGACAGTGTCCCGACTAAGTGTGGGGTGGTGGTATTGCATGCTATACTTCTCTATTCGCATCTATGTTTGTTTGCTTTTGTTTTGTTTTTGTTTCGTTTTGTTTTTTTTAGTAGTAAAATTTTTTTTTTTTCTAGCTTTGCATGAAATTATTTTGATAGGCAGCATGAGATTATAACAAGAGTATGTATTACAATTGTGACTATTGAGACGTTTAGGCTCTAGTTGTGACTCATTATGTGATATTGTGTGATTCAATTCCTTCACTTGTTGGGTCAAGAGTCTATATTACTTCCAATCAAGTCGACCATGTGCCTTGTGTATGTGAGATTAATAGTATATTCTATGTGTGTGGCTGATGCTAGAACTTGCCTGGTATGTATGCAAAGCGAAAATAAGGAGTGTAAGTTAGGATATGATTTAGGCATTTCTTTGGCAACCTATATTTGTTTACCTTCAGTTTTACCTACCCATGGACATCATCCTAGTTAAACCCTTTTGAGCCTTTAGCCTATTTCTTTGACAACCTTGTATGTAAGCCTAATCTATTTCTTTCAAGACCATAATTTGATCCAAATTCCTAAGTGCTTTAAAGTGAATAAGTCATGTGACAACATAAGAGGAAATTGGGTGAGTATGAAGCTTTAAATTGGAATGGTTCTTGAATGTGTTATGAAAAATGCTATCATAAGAGGTATGTCGTGAAAAGAAAAAGGAAAAGAAAGCTGAAAAGTGAGTTGTTCTTAAATTTGAAAAACAAAAGAGGAGAACAAGGGTGGTAGAAGAAAAAAAAAGAAGAAAGGTTGAAAGAAAAAAAAAGTGTCATTGATACAATGTGATGTATTAAAGTGCTTAGGAACTTAGTCACTATTTCTGGCCAAAATAGTCCTACCCGTCCTTTAGCCTACATTACAACCATCTAAAGACCTACTTGATCCTAATCTTAACATTCCGACATTTAGTAGAGTACTACATTAAGGGCAAGATTATGGTCATTAGTTGCTACATATGAATTCTTTGTGAGAGTGAGTGCAAGGATATGTTGATACCCATGTTTGAAAAATATGCTATACTTGTGAGTGATTATGGGTACTATATTGTGAGACACACATGGTTGATGAGCTTTGGATAGTTGTATATGATTCTATGTACCTTAACGTTTGCATGCGAGTTGATCACCATCACGAGTCTATGCTTGAGGTTAAATTGTTTCTACTTATAATCGGAAAGCTACTCTTCGTTGATAATTGTTGTGCTTGTCTTGAAGAATGTTTTGTGTTGTTTCTGTAAAAACCCTAAGTTAATGTTAGAAGGACATGATATGTTGTTCGAGGACGAACAAAGCTCTAAGTGTGGGGTGTTGATGATAGGCGAATTTACGCGCCTATATCAATATATTTTGCCCATATTTTAGCCTAGTTTTGAGAACTAATTATCTATTTCATGCACTTTTAGTCCTTTTTCCTATAAATGAGCTAACAAACATGATTAGGAAAGTTTCAGGTATAAATGATGCAAAATACAGCATTTTATGGCTTACTTGACGCAAAAGAAAGCTCACAAACGAGATGGAAAGGAGCTGGACGCATAAAGGACTAAATCTGCTGCATGGAAAATCTGTCCCGGGCTAAAATAGCATTTCTGAAGACTTTGGGGACTTACAGACACAAAGCTGGATTTTTGCCATAATACATTAACCTAGTGCAATTAGGTTATGTGTTTCATTATTCTATTTGGATTATAATTTTGTAACCTTACCCTAGTACATTTGGGTCAAGGATTTCATTAGTATATTAGGATTTGGTTATTTATTTCATTAGCTTAGTAGGAGTAGGATAGGAGTATTATAAATACCCTATCATGCTAGAGATTTTAATCAAGTCCTCCCTTAGTGGAGGCAACTCCTCCCTTCATTCAAGAAATTCATTCTTAAACTATTAATTTTCTTCCATCTTTCTCATCTTCCACTACAAACACTTCTAATCTATTCTTCTATTCTTAAATTCCACAACAAGAGAATCGTTACTTGCTAAGGAATCACCAAAACCACACGCCAAACACCTACTATTCACGCCATCCACCATGCAAAACGTGATATCCTTCGCATTCATGGGTAACTAAACCTCTTAGTTGGGGTTATGGAAGCCGAATGAGTTACTATCTATTGCTATGAGCTTGTGAGTTCAAGACACGTATATTGCTTATATCATTATTCTCTTCATCTTAAATCTACATCCTTTGCGGTCCAAACACAAGAACACGCCATTCTAACATCTAACCTGTTCGAGAGAAAGGTTATTTGTCTAGAAAAGAAGACGCATAGACCAACGCCAGTCTAACATTTAACTTGTTCGAGAGAAAGGTTATTTGTCTGGAAAAGAGATAATGTCAAGGTAGTAGGACACCCTTTCCTATTAAAAAGCTAGTGCCGTACCTGGACTAACCTCTTGGAGAATTCGTACCGTTAGACACGCTTTAAGCTCGAGAGAGTTAAAGTGAAATAGTCCTTGTTTAGGTCGAGAGACGCTTGGATTTACCATCGACTACAATTCTCTATAAGCAATTGCATGTCAAGACTCTACACACTCATAGCCAATAGAGACGTATACTTCTGAAGGTGGACATAACCCCAACGCCTAAATTCTCATTGTTTCACAACCTACGAAATACTCTCTTTTTACTTTATTATCTTCAGATTTTATTTCATTACTTTGGTTACTTATTACAATCCCCCCATTCTTACGAGACTTGCATCAAAAGTCTAATAATTTCACTTACTTGTTGACCAAGCTATTCTCTGTGGGATCGATACCCAACCCAGTTGGGTTCTATATTTGCTAACGACCGCTTTACACTCCTACGAGAGCTGTAGATTGAGCGTTATCATCTGCCATAATTTTGATCGAGATTTGATTAAAAAATATTTTTCAAAGACTGTTCCTTTTATTTTTGGTGCGGATAGTTGTGAATTATTGTTTAGTGTTCTACTTGTTTACTGTTCCTTTACAGTTTTCTTAGACAATTTTGTCCCTCACATTATTTACATTGATAATAAATAAATACATTGGTCAATTAAATTATCTCTCCATCAAATACTTGAGGCCACCCACTAACAAAAGATGAATTTTATTTTTTTCAAGTCTACTTATTTTATATCAAATATTCAAACTGGCCAATGAAATTATCTCTCTAGATATTTGAGGCCACCCCATTACAAAGGCGGACTTTGCATTTTTAAATTTATTATTTATATCAAAGGTCGACACTTGGCCAATGAAATTATCTCTTCGTCTGGATATTTGAGGTCATCCCATTACGAAAGATGGAAAATATTTATCTCAAATTTACTATTTTATATCAAAAATCAACATTTGTCCCATGAAGAAACGCCCGTCAGTTTTTGAGGCTTTCACAAATAAAAAGACGGATTTTACGTATACAAATACGTAACAAAAATAAATATTTTCGGGCGATGACAAAATCTTTATAATATTTCAAAACTTTATCTGAGCCCATTTTTTAACAAAAATTATATTTTTAAATACATATATGCACACATATTTTTTTAATTTATTTTGATTATTATTTATTTGTTAGTAACAATTTTATTACAAGTGTTTATACAGGTTATTGGGAATCATTATCGAAAATGGCAGTCAAAGAAGACTTTAAATTATGTGTTTATATTTTTTATATTCTTGTACTTGTACAAATTTTAATCATAGTGAAAGCTTTCTTTTTGGGGTGTTGTGCGGGATATTCTTTATTTAATCTTCACCACGCGTTTAGGCAAATTTAGGCCGTTAATATTTATAAAAAATATTAGACTGACTTAGATTATTTAACCAAATAATTTATACTTTTTACACTAAAAAATATTACGTAGTCTTTTCTTTTAGAACATTTTTTTCTGTATTCAATTTTTTCTTTACATACTATACTTATATACTTTCGTTTACATATATTTTACAACAACATATATATTAATATTATTTTAATACATATTTTTTATCTGCATATATTTTTTTTTCTCTTTTTTTAATTTTGTTATTTAGGCAAATTTAGACCATTAACACTGATACAAATAAATTAAATTAAGTAATCTACATGTTTATGTCATTTTATAGTTATTCTTTTCAAATAAAATCTTTCTCTCATAATCTCGATCAAGTCCGTAGTATTATGTGTAAAAATACTTTTTCTTTTTATAGTACATAAAAGACACTTTCTTTTCACATGCCACAAAATACTTTTCTTTTCACATGTAATTTATATATTTTTATACATATCTTTTACATGTGTTTTATAACAATATGTTTTATTTATATATTTAATATACATATACCTTTACATAGTTTTAAACATTTATATTTTTCAAAAGATTTATTTTATACTTAATACACACACTTTTTACATTATTTTAAATAGAGAAAATGGTCTGTTACCCCCCACCCCCACCCCCACCCCCACCCCCACCCCCACCCCCACCCCCACCCCCACCCCCCACCCCAACCTTTAGTCGAAATCTCAACTACACACTCAACCTTTTAATGTGACCTATTACCCCCCCTGAACATATTTTTACCGAATTTATTATCCCCCCAGTTGCTGACGTGTCACTGGATGTGACTACACACGCCCATAGGCGCGTCAGTTGACTTTTTTTCGCTTTAAAATCATTATTTTTTTATTGCCACGTCAATATTTTTAATAATTATTATTTTTTCTTAATAAATATTGGCTTCTTCTTCTATTCTTCTTCTTCAATGGCTTCTTTTTCTCCTTCTTCTTCTTTTTCTTCTTCTTCTTCTTCTTCTTCTTCTTCTTCTTCTTCTTCTTCTTCTTCTTCTTCTTCTTCTTCTTCTATTCTTCTTCTTTAATGCCTTCAATGGTGCATCTTCCATGGTGAAATGCCGATGAACAGTGACGGCATCGAAAAATTCAAAATTCCGTCGATTTTTTTTTGATGAATTTCACGTAATTCGATTCAACATTTTGATTCAACACATTGATTCAACATTCGATTCAGCTTCACGTAATCAATGGCATTCGACCTTTTTGATTCAACATTCTCACATAATTCGAGTTCTTGGATGCCATTGAAGAAGAAGAAGAAGAAGAAATGTCATTAATGAGTCCTCACTTGAACTAAGAACTTCGATTCAAAAAACTTAAAAAAAATTAAGAACTTGAATTCTTGAATGAGGAGATGAGGAAGATGATAAATTAATATTGAATGTCATTGATTAGTTCTTGGATGCTATTGAAGAAGAAATGCCATTGAACCCGAATTAACTTGAATAAATTTAAGAACTTGAATTCTTGAATGAGGAGATGATGAAGATGATAAATAAATCTTGAATGTCATTGATGAGTTCTTGGATGCTATTGATGAAGAAATGACATTGATGGGTTCTTGGATGCCATTGAAGAAGAAGAAGAAGAATTGAAGAAGAAGAAGAAGAAGAAGAAGAAGAAGAAGAAGAAGAAGAAGAAGAAGAAGAAGAAGAAGAAGAAGAAGAAGAGGAAAGAAAGAAAAATAATAATTGTCAGTGATGGTTCTTGGGTGCCATTGAAGAAGAAGAAGAATTGGAGAAGAAGAAGAAGAATCGAAGAATAAGAAATAAAGAAGAAGAATTGAAGAAGAAGAAGAAGAAGAAGAAGAAGAAGAAAAAGAAGAAGAAGAAGAAGAAAAAAAAAAGAAGAAAGAAAAATAATAATTGGAAAATAATAATGTTAAATTATTATTTTTTTTAGAGTAAAAAAATTTTTAAAAATGATGTGGCAATGACGTGGCATGACGTGGCGGCGCGTGCATCACACCATATTTGCAATGACTGGTTGTCAGTTTTGGGGGGTTTAATAATTCCACTTTAAAATAGTTCAGGGAGATAATAATTTCACTTTAAAATAGTTCAGGGGATAATAGGTCACCTTTAAAGATTGAGTGTGTAGTTGGGATTTGAGGTAAAGGTTGGGGGGGTAACAGACCATTTTCTCTTTTAAATATACCTCCTCCGTCTTTGATAACTTTAGTCTAGCCGAGTACTACATTTGTGGATCCTGAAGAGTGCCTAACCCCTTCCCCTCAGAATAATTTGAACCCTTACCTAGAATCTCAATTGTTTTTTTGAGGACTAAAATATTATTCACACGTGTTATGAATAAACAGATTTTCTTATTTTCCTTAAAAATTAGGTGGCGACTTTGTACAAAACTTTAATTCATTTAGAGTCCATAAGTTATGTTTTGTTTAACCTTGGTAAAAATACAGCATGACAGAATGAGAACTCCACTGGGGATGCAAGCAGATTCTAACCATGTTAGACTCAATTTTTCAATTAAAGGGGGTATTTCAACATTTTTTGCACATATTAATTCTTTGATTCTTTATCTGTTTCATGTTACAAATTGTGTAGACTTTTTCATAAATTCTTTACATTACGCAAATTAAATTTATTGTCTTATCAATTCTTTTATTCATTATTTGTTTAATACACTGTATCTGTATATTGTAAAAACTGTTACACATTATTCTTTACTTTATTTGATCATAAATCACAATTTTATCAAGTCTTTGGCCGTACACTTCACACACTGTGGTTCACGCGGGGGGTCTTACACTCCCCCAAACCTTCTTTGAATTCCATAATTTCGGAGTCGGTGCATTTAGGTTAGTGTGCGTTCTCGCAATCATTCAGTCCTACTCTCAACCGTTTAGGAAAATTCCTATTCTGGAAATAGATCACGCCATGCACAAACTCATAAATAGTTTGAACTACGTTTTGACCTGATTCTTGTCCTGACAAGATACGTAGGAAACCCTGTATTAGGGTTTGGTCTCTTCACTGTTTCAAAATAATTTCTCTGAAATTCAATTGGGGCTAGTTTTCAAAAACAGTTCAAAGACGCTCTCCAAAAGTCTTCAAGAGCACAAATTCTCAATAAAATTAGTGTCTAGCCGGCCTACCTCCAAATCCTCACCCAATTTTGATCCGAGAACACCCAGCTTCAACTTTTGACCATTGTAAACCATTAAATTTACTGCGTATCTGTAACACCCCGTATTCAAGTACGTGTATTGGCGTATTCAAGTACATGTATTGGTCTTATTTATATGAAATTAATTTTATTTTATTTTATTTATACCGAAATTTGCCCGTCAATGGTTCCATGCGAAGGTTATTGAATAAGCTTTCCAACGATATAAAGATTTCCAAAAATGGATAGGTTTCGGATATAATCGAGCACGTTCGAAACTATAAAACGGTGGCCGGAATATTGGGAATAGTAAATGTGCAGGAAAATTTCCTGCACACAAACTACTGAGGCCAGCCAATTTTTTAGGTCAACTTTGAACGATCATAACTCCCTTAATATAATGAACTGGGAGAGCTGCGACCTATTAAAAGAAATATCTTTGAGTCTTATTTACAATGCAGTTGGTTTCATCCAAATCCAACGTCTGTGTAAGGAGTTATACTCGTTTTACTTCAGCCTCTCAAAATAGATTTTTAGGGTCAACTTCAAACGATCATAACTCCTTGTACAGGATGAACTGGGTGGCCTACTTTATATGAAATGAAATCCCTTTGAATTATATTTCCAACGATACCAATTTCACCCAAATCTGATATCGGAGCAAAGAGTTATGGTCGATCTACTTTAGCTTATCAAAACAGTCCATCAAAGGACAAATTTGACATTATTTAAATTTTAAAGGCACTTTGGTCATTCCCTATGATATTATGGACGGGAATATGTGTATGTATACATGTATATGAGTTCAAAAACTAATTTTCATCATCAATCATTAAGAAAGAACAAACCCTAGCCAAATTTGACCTTTAAATTACTTTTGATTCAACCGTAGAAATTCCAAAGTAATTTGATAACTGCGTTTGTCATCTCGAGAGCTTCGAACGGCACCTATTATTTGTGCAAACAGGATTGCATAATCAAGAGGTGAATTCTAAGGTATGAATATTGTTTGCCTTTGTTCTCTTCCATATGTATATGTGTGATAGAGAATTGTATGTATTGGTTGTTATTGAAAGGTGATGGAAATAGGGTTATGGACTATTTTGCATGGTTTGGTTGTATTGAATTGTGGAAGGTGGATATGTTAATTGGGTTATGGAAGGTGGATATGGTAATTGAGTTATGGAAGGTGGATATGGTGATATACTATTGAATTGATGATTATTTATGTCTATGGCTCAATTTGGTTTAATGGATTAGTTGGAAGGATAAATGAATCCAAACTTGATATTGGAGGATGTTGTATGAATATGCATGGCATATGAATGTAATTGGAGTATAAGAAGGTTAAAGTGACACCCTTTATGGTGTAATTAAGGCTTACTAATTAACTACTAGTTTGGTGAATTCAAATAATTGAATTGTGACGTTTGGTCACTAATACTAGATTGCTATATATGTTCATTGTAGATAAGTAATCCGAAAAAATGAGAAGTCCATTTGGGACTAGTATTGAAGGTTGTCAGACAGGTATGTAAAGCATACTCTATACCATATCTTTGGCATGAAAGTGAACAATTGTTCTATTAAGAAAGTTTCCAAAGTTATTCAGTAACATATGATCCATAATGATTTTGTATGATGTCCTACGTTACCAATGAACTTGTTTCCACCCTACAAGATGTCAAGACATTCCAATACTTACTTGTTTTCCAAATCTTACATGTTTATTGCACTAATGAATGTCAGAAGTTATCCGGTTACTCAAACAAGATCCATGTGCTATTAATGACTCCAAAATATTTCATTGATATACCAATAAGTTCCTACTTCATTGTTATGGCATTGATGACTCCAAAACACTTTATTGATGTGCCAATGAGTTCTTACTTCATTGTTATTGCATAGATGGTCTATTTATATGTCTCTTATTGATGTATCATTGTTTCAAAGTATCAAAAATATAGTGGCGACCGAAATAACAATCTCAAAGATTAATTGAACTAAGTGATGGAAGTTCTCTCTTATCGGGTGGTATCCCAGGGGCATAAGCCTATCATGGGTCGATCCCTAGTTATGTGTTTATGGGCGGTATCCCAGGGGCATAAGCCTAGCATGGGTCAATCCCAGTTGATATGTACTGGAGGCAGCCTAATGGTCACAGTACAATACAATAATGATTACAAAGATGATAAGAACAAAGGTAAAGTGATTGAATAAATACAATGTATAGGTTGTCACAAGTTCTAGTAAGTGTGGTCCACTCCTATTATGATTTATTCACTTGTTTCTAATTTTTATTGAGCTCTTATATCATATGTGATTATCTACAGCTTTACATACTCAGTACATATTTCGTACTGACGTCCCCCACGGGTGACCTGCATTTCATGTTGCAAGCACAGGTACCTTAGCTCATACACCGCACAAGTAGGAGCTAAGATATCCAGCTGCTTTTGGTGAGCTCCAGTTTGCTTCAGGGCTTTCCGTGTCATATTCAGTCACTTTTGGTATTGTATAGAAGTTAGTTATATGGCGGGGTGTGTCCCGACCTTAGTTAAACTCTATGTATTGTCTAGAGGCTTTGTAGACCTAATGTACAGTCAAGGTGGTGTTTTGTTAATAGACGTGATGGATCCAACGGCCAAGTATTGTATATACATATATATGTGTGCTCGAGCTTATACAGGTGATTATTTCCTTTTATATGCGACATGATGCTGTCCGAATTTTGGGTTGTCATAGAGGTATGCATGGGAAGTATAAGGTTATGAGATGGTTCTCCCGGACCTCCTCGGTTATGGGTGCCAGTCCGCCCCAATAGGATTTGAGGCGTGACAAAAGTGGTATCAGAGAAGTTCGTCCTAGTGAGTCTACAAAGCCGTGTCTATGTAGAGTCTTGTTTATCGGTGTGTCGTGCACCGCATCTATAAACAGGAGGCTATGGACATTTAGGAATTATTTCTTTTCTTCATGTCTTAGATCGTGCGATAGAGCCTATATTGTATATGAAGTCATAGTTGACCACTGAATCCATTTGTTTCTCTTATTATAGTAATGATGCCGGTTACCAGAAGCAAGAATACCGGTAAGCAAGTAGATGTGGCTGCCAGAGAGGGGACTAGTAAGTCACCCACTATACCAGCTAATCAAAGTGAGGCTCCAGCTGAGCATGCATCAGAAATTTCCTCCAGTCCGGAAGAAATAAGGGGGAGGAGAACTATATCCCCAGAGCCACCTATTAATGTTGTTGTTCAAGATCTTAGAAATGCAGTGCAACTTTTGACTCGTATAGTTGTTGGGAAAGCTCAAGGGCAAGCCATTCCTACCACGGGTCATAGTGGTACAGATAGGGCGGCTAGCCTTCGAACACAGGATTTTCTTAAGATGGATCCTCCCACTTTTACTGGATCAGATCTTAACGAGGACCCACAGGACTTTATTGATCAAATTCAAAGGGCCTTAGATATTATGCATGTAACGGGTAGAGAGACAGTGGAGTTAGCGGCGTATAGATTTAAAGGGGAGGCTATATATTGGTATGAGGACTGGAAACGATCTAGGGGTATTGATGCACTCCCAGCTACTTGAAAAGAGTTCAAAGAGGCATTTCTTGATCATTATCTTCCATTTCAGATTCGTCAGGATCGTGCAGATCAAATTTTAAATCTTCGTCAGGGGAATATGAGCGTGAGGGAGTACAGTCTCCGATTTAATTTCTTGTCGAGATATGCTCCTAATGTTGTAGCTACTATGGATGACAGAGTTCATCAATATGTGGATAGGCTAGATCCATATCTAGTTAGAGATTGTACTATTGTCGCTTTGAACAAAGATATGGACATAGCGAGGATCCAAGATTTTACACAGAAAATGGAAGATCAGAGGTAGAGGAGAAGAACACAGAAATTAGAAAGAGGATATTCCAAGAGGGTCAGATCTACAGGGCAGTTCATGGCATCCCAAGGAGGGTTCAGACCACAGTTTTCTGCTAGACCACCTAGGCCATTATCTTCTTATTCTGCAGCTAGTGCCTCACCACAGTTCCAAGGTTCCAGAGGAAATCAATTTGGGCATAGAAGTGAGAGTCAGAGTTCGCGGACAGTGGGATAACAAGGGCAAGGGAATATGAGCCAATCGAGACCTCCTTGAGAGCCATGCAATAAATGTGGAAGGTATCATTTGGGCGCATGTCGGCTGGGGACCAATGTTTGCTTTTGGTACGGTATGTCGGGGCATATGATGAGAGAATACCCACGAAGGGGCATAGGGGGTATGGCACGACCTACGGGGTCATTTGTTGCATCATTATCATCGATGCCTTATTCAGGAAGGAGTGTACAGCCAATGGGTCGTGTTAGAGGTGATAGAGGAGCCACGAGTTCTAGCGGGGCTCAAAATCGTACGTATGCTCTAGCGGATCGACAGAATTTAGAGGCTTCCCCAGATGTGGTTACGGGTACGTTGTCTATCTTTTCATTCGATTTATATGCCTTAATTGATCCCGGTTCTACATTATCTTATGTTACTCCATTGGTTGCTGGAAAGTTCGAAAGAATACCCGAACTGTTAGCTAATCCATTTGAAGTGTCCACATCGGTTGGAGAATCTATTATAGCTAGAAGGGCTTACCCAAACTGCATAGTAACTGTTTGTGGTCGTGATACGATGGTTGATCTTGTGGAGTTAGAAATGATAGATTTTGATGTTATAATAAGTATGGACTGGTTGGCGTCTTGTTATGCCACAATTGATTGCTGCACGAAAAAGGTATATTTCCATTTTCCAAATGAATCAGTCCTTGAATGAAAAGGTGAAATTAGCGCGCCAAGAGGTAGATTTATTTCTTATTTTAAGGTGAGAAGAATAATTTCCAAGGGATACATATATCATTTAGTTAGAGTAAGGGATACAGAAGCGGAGCCACCAACTCTTCACGCTGTTTCGGTGGTAAATGAATTTTCTGATGTATTTTCTGAAGATCTTCCAGGTTTGCCTCCTGAACGAGAAGTAGAGTTTGGTATTGATGTAATACCAGGCACCCAACCAATCTCCATTCCTCCGTATAGAATGGCCCCAGCAGAATTATGAGAATTGAAAGAGCAATTGAAAGATTTGCTAGAGAAGGGATTCATAAGTCCTAGTATGTCCCCCTGGGGAGCTCCAGTGTTATTTGTGCGCAAAAAGGATGGCTCGCTGAGGATGTGTATTGATTATCGGCAATTGAATAAGGTGACTATTAAGAATAAATATCCTCTCCCAAGAATTGATGATTTATTTGATCAGTTACAGGGCGCCAAGTGCTTTTCTAAGATTGATTTAAGGTCAGGTTACCACCAAGTGAGGGTCAAAGAGAAGGATATACCTAAGACAGCTTTCCGAATACGATATGGTCACTATGAGTTTCTAGTTATGTCATTTGGGCTAACAAATGCACCTGCAGCTTTTATGGATTTGATGAATAGGGTGTTTAAGCCATTCTTGGATGTATTTGTGATAGTTTTTATAGATGATATTCTAGTTTATTCTAGATCAGAAGAGGACCATGTCAATCACTTACGACAGGCATTGCAGACTCTTCGTGATTATAAGCTTTATGCAAAGTTCTCTAAATATGAGTTTTGGTTAACCAAAATGTATCAAGATTTGAAAGATATGTATTGGTGGAATGACATGAAGAAGAGCATTGCAGAATTTGTAGCTGAATGTCCAAATTGTCAAAGAGTTAAAGTTGAGCACCAAAAATCCGAAGGTTATATGCAATGCATTGATCTTCCAAGCTGGAAGTGGGACATAATCAACATGGATTTCATTATTGGTTTACCTCGTACGTCCTGGAAGTTTGATTCTATATGCGTGATTGTTGATAGGCTTACCAAATCCGCACATTTCCTACCAGTTAGGACCACTTACACAGTTAAAGAGTATGCGAAGCTGTACATTAAAGAGATAGTCTGATTACATGGAGTGCCAATCTCTATTATATCAGATCGGGGAACCCAATTTACCGCAAACTTTTGGAAGTCTTTTCAGAGGTGTTTCGGAACACAAATGAAGTTGAGTACAGCTTTTCACCCTCAAACAGATGGACAAGCAGAACGTACCATCCAAACACTTGAAGATATGCTACGAGCCTGTGTAATAGATTTTAAGGGCAACTGGGATGATCATTTACCTCTTATTGAGTCTGCCTACAATAATAGTTATCATTCAAGTATCAAAATGGCACCATATGAAGCTTTATATGGAAGGAAGTGTAGATCACCAATAGGATGGTTCGAAGTGGGTGAAACTCTTTTGTTCGGACCGAATCTTGTTTATCAAGCCATAGAGAAGGTTAAAGTAATTCAGCAACGACTGAAAACAGCCCAAAGTCGACACAAGTCATATGCGGATAGTAGAAGGAGAGGGCTAGAGTTTTATATAGGTGATTGGGTATTTTTGAAGGTATCACCAATAAAAGGGGTAATGAGATTTGGCAAGAAAGGGAAGTTGAGTCCACGTTATATAGGCCCGTATAAGATCACTCGAAGGTTTGGACAAGTTGCATATGAATTAGAGCTACCCCAAGAGCTCTCATTAGTACATCCGGTATTTCATGTGTCAATGCTTCGAAAGTGCATCGGAGATCCATCACATATCACTTCTGCTGAGGATGTGCAAATTACGGAAGATCTTACCTATGAGGAAGTGCCTATTGCTATTCTAGATCGCCAAGTTAAGAAGATGAGAAATAAAGAGATAGCATCGGTGAAAGTACGTTGTAGAAATCGTCAAAGGGAAGAGATTACATGGGAAGCTGAGGAAGCAATGAAATCTAAGTACCCTCATTTGTTCAAATATGAAGAGGAAGTTCAAGAAACGGAGTTAGAACATTAACAAGTAAGTTTTTTATATATATGCATAGTATTTATGTGATGATGTGAATGTTAATGATGGACTTGAACTTGTTTTGGTTGAATAACTACGCTAACATTCGAGGATGAATGTCCTAAATGGGGGAAGGATGTAACACCCCATATTCAAGTACGTGTATTGGCGTATTCAAATACATGTATTGGTCTTATTTATATGGAATTAATTTTATTTTATTTTATTTATACCAAAATTTGCCCGTCGATGGTTCCATGCGAAGGTTATTGAATAAGATTTCCAACGATATAAAGATTTTCAAAAACGGATAGGTTTTGGATATAATGAGCACGTTCGAAACTATAAAACGGTGGCCGGGATATTGGGAATAGTAAATGTGCAGGAAAATTTCCTACACACAAACTACTGAGGCCAGCCAATTTTTTGGGTCAACTTTGAACGATCATAACTCCCTTAATATAATGAAATGGGAGAGCTGCGGCCTATAAAAAGAAAGATATTTGAGTCTTATTTACAATGCAATTGGTTTCATCCAAATCCAACATCTGAGTAAGTAGTTATACTCATTTTACTTCAGCCTCTCAAAACAGATTTTTAGGGTCAACTTCAAACGATCATAACTCCTTGTACAGGATGAACTGGGTGGCCTACTTTATATGAAATGAAAGACCTTTGAATTATCTTTCCAACTATACCAATTTCACCCAAATCCAATATCGGAACAAAGAGTTATGATCGATCTACTTTAGCTTATCAAAACAGTCCACCAAAGGACAAATTTGACATTATTTAAATTTTAAAGGCACTTTGGTCATTCCCTATGATATTATGGACGGGAATATGTGTATGTATACATGTATATGAGTTCAAAAACTAATTTTCATCATCAATCATTAAGAAAGAACAAACCCTAGCCAAATTTGACCTTTAAATTACTTTTGATTCAACCATAGAAATTCCAAAGTAATTCGATAACTGCGTTTGTCATCTCGAGAGCTTCGAACGGCACCTATTATTTGTGCAAACAGGATTGCATAATCAAGAGGTGAATTCTAAGGTATGAATATTGTTTGCCTTTATTCTCTTCCATATGTATATGTGTGATAGAGGATTGTATGTATTGGTTGTTATTGAAAGGTGATGGAAATAGGGTTATGGACTATTTTGCATGGTTTGGTTGTATTGAATTGTGGAAGGTGGATATGTTAATTGGGTTATGGAAGGTGGATATGGTAATTGAGTTATGGAAGGTGGATATGGTGATATACTATTGAATTGATGATTATTAATGTCTATGGCTCAATTTGGTTTAATGGATTGGTTGGAAGGATAAATGAATCCAAACTTGATATTGGAGGATGTTGTATGAATATGCATGGCATGTGAATGTAATTGGAGTATAAGAAGGTTAAAGTGACACCCTTTATGGTGTAATTAAGGCTTACTAATTAACCACTAGTTTGGTGAATTCAAATAATTGAATTGTGACGTTTGGTCGCTAATACTAGATTGCTATATATGTTCATTGTAGATAAGTAATCCAAAAAAATGAGAAGTCCATTTGGGACTAGTATTGAAGGTTGACAGTCAAGTATGTAAAGCATACTCTATACCATATCTTTGGCATGAAAGTGAACAATTGTTCTATTAAGAAAGTTTCCAAAGTTATTCAGTAACATATGATCCATAATGATTTTGTATGATGTCCTACATTACCAATGAACTTGTTTCCACCCTACAAGATGTCAAGACACTCCAATACTTACTTGTTTTCCAAATATTACATGTTTATTGAACTAATGAATGTCAGAAGGTATCCGGTTACTCAAACAAGATCCATGTGCTATTAATGACTCCAAAACATTTCATTGATATACCAATAAGTTCCTACTTCATTGTTATGGCATTGATGACTCCAAAACACTTTATTGATGTGCCAATGAGTTCTTACTTCATATTTATTGCATTGATGGTCTATTTATATGTCTCTTATTGATGTATCATTGTTTCAAAGTATCAAAAATATAGTGGCGACCGAAATAACAATCTCAAAGATTAATTGAACTAAGTGATGGAAGTTCTCTCTTATCGGGTGGTATCCCAGGGGCATAAGCCTATCATGGGTCGATCCCTAGTTATGTGTTTATGGGCGGTATCCCAGGGGCATAAGCCTAGCATGGGTCAATCCCAGTTGATATGTACTGGAGGCAGCCTAATGGTCACAGTACAGTACAATAATGATTACAAAGATGATAAGAACAAAGGTAAAGTGATTGAATAAATACAATGTACAGGTTGTCACAAGTTCTAGTAAGTGTGGTCCACTCCTATTACGATTTATTCACTTGTTTCTGATTTCTATTGAGCTCCTATATCATATGTGATTATCTACAGCTTTACATACTCAGTACATATTTTGTACTGACGTCCCCAACGGGGGACCTGCATTTCATGCTGCAGGCACAGGTACCTTAGCTCATACACCGCACAAGTAGGAGCCAAGATATCCAGCTGGTTTTGGTGAGCTCCAGTTTGCTTCGGGGCTTTCCGTGTCATATTCAGTCACTTTTGGTATTGTATAGAAGTTAGTTATATGACGGGGTATGTCCCGACATTAGTTAAACTCTGTGTATTATCTAGAGGCTTTGTAGACCTAATGTACAGTCAAGGTGGTATTTTGTTAATAGACGTGATGGCTCCAACGGCCAAGTATTGTATATACATATATATGTGTGCTCGAGCTTATACAGGTGATTATTTCCTTTTATATGCGACATGATGTTGTCCGAATTTCAGGTTGTCATAGAGGTATGCATGAGAAGTATAAGGTTATGAGATGGTTCTCCCGGACCTCCTCGGTTATGGGTGCCAGTCCGCCCCAATAGGATTTGAAGCGTGACAGTATCGATCCCCACTTTCAAAGCAAGGGTTCAATATTCTTTCATTCATAATACTCCTACCAACTGTGGCAAAATAATGTCATAATTTCTTCAATGTTTGAATTTCTCAATCTTGTCAGCATACCGAAGTTGTGTCAAAGCTCTCCTCATGCTTGACACCCATCTTCTCAATCATCTTATCAGAATAATTTGGATGCTAAAAGTTCTTTCCTGATCATCTTTCACATTATTTTCATGGATGACCATCACCTTTTTACAATTATACATTGCACATATAAATTTATAAATTTGCCTGAACTACGCAGACCTGATTCTTGTTTTCACAAGATACGTAGGCAACCCTCACTCAGGTTCGGTCCTATTCTTTTTTCCAAATAAATAAAAATTTAGAATTTTGACTTAGTTGGTACCAACACAATTAGGAGTGTGCATGAGAAAGAACAAATTGGTATGATGGGGATAACTGACTTCATGGTAAACCATAGATTCCTTTGGTGCCTTTTAATCAAACCTAAGTAACACTCAAAAATTCTCTTGCATACATCTAAGACAAGAACGGAACCAACATCATCATTTCAAGTGCATTGTGTGGTGAGCTTTAGACTAGTTCATTGAATTGCATTGTTGATCCAGAACTTGGCCTAAATGTTTGTTGAGGCCAAATTCTGAGTTACACTTGGTCTGGGAAAGGATTATAGACCATCTTTGATCCGATTGTACCTTTCACAGCCTACCAAATGACATTAATCCCTAGCATTTATCTCGTTTGAGCCTGAAACCTTTTCTTTAGATAACCACATCTGAGCCTATACCTTTATAGTGCTTACATGTATTATCCTCCTCTTGGCCCACCTCATTGAGCTTACTAAATACGTGTAAATTGCAGACAAATCTTCAAGATCAAAGCTGTCAAAGGTAAAGGACATATAGCCCCAGAAGAACAAAAATAAAAGACGACTTGAAATAAGGAAAAACAAAAAACCCCGTACAAAAAAAAGATAACTCCAATAAAGATGGAGAATCATCATTATCAAAACGAAAAAGAGAAGATAAATACTTTTATTGAAAAAAAAAAAGGAAAAACCTCCAACACATGATTAAAAAGAAGCCGAAGCAAATACGAAATAA
Organism: Capsicum baccatum var. pendulum; assembly: GCA_030864225.1. Classification (NCBI taxonomy): domain Eukaryota; kingdom Viridiplantae; phylum Streptophyta; class Magnoliopsida; order Solanales; family Solanaceae; genus Capsicum; species Capsicum baccatum. Next base: position 26,780,654 of record CM061554.1, on the reverse strand, counting down.
GGGACAAGAAGCACAACAAAGAAGATCAAGAGTCAAAGTGCAACAAATGGCAAAAGCATGAATATAGCACAAGGAATTAGTCACTTTCAACCCAAATATCTTCCTACCCATCCCCAAGCCTACATTACAACTCGATAACAAGTCCTACAAGATCCTACTCTAAGTGTTCACACATTAGTGAATACTTACACGAAGGCCAAACCTATAGTATCACAATCGCATTCATTGAACTTCTTTCTGAGTGTAAGTGTATATCTCTGGACGTCTCTACATTCAAAAAAAATACTCAAATAAGTGTGCAAAAGATACATTCTTTCTAGAGAGGGCACTTGAAACATGAGAACAAATACAGTTCAAAATACTTGTTTAAAGCAAAATGAACAAATCCCGTCGATACTCAGGTATGTCCGAGGTACCACTTGAAACTATAGGAGCTACCCTGAAGTCAATCTCGATTAGCTGAAAGAAATGGAGAAATTCTTATACACACTGCTAATTGTTGGTACCAACTACAGTCAAGGCACGATTATGCTTTTTTCAACTTTCAACATTTTTTACAAAAGAAAATACAAAATAATTTTGTTTCACCGTTCAACACTTTTTACAAGGAAAACACAAAACAATTTTCACCTTTCAACATTCCTCACAAAGAATAACACAAAATAATTTTCTACATTTTTCAACTTTCAACATTTCTTAGAAAATACAAAATAATCTTCTGCATTTTCACCTTATCACATTTTCCACAAAGAAAACACAAAGCAATCTCCCGTATTTTCATCTTTCAACATATTTTTTACAACAAAAATGTAAAAAATAATTTTATTTCCTTTCAAACAAATGCCTTCACATACATGGATTACACTTCACATGCAAAACACTCACCCCCAAATACAGAAAATTGACCTTTTTTTAGAGCTACCACCTTCAAACACAGACATTTTGTTTTCTATCAGGTGTTCTTAAAACTTTTACATTTTCACAAGGCCCGTCAGTCGAGAGGTTATTCCCTCCAGTTATTCCACCAATCGAGAGACCATTAGAATTCAATCACCTCAACAGTTGATGACCTTAGCCCTCATAGACAATTGAGGATGACCATTAACATCAGTTTCCGTACAATCGGAGATATCCTGCACCAAGACAACTAGAGGACTTTACCACAATCAATATCCATCTCCATAGAAAATTGGAGATGTCATCAAGTCTTCGTATATAATTGAAGACATAAGATATCACATCAGTCTCCATAGACAATCAAAGACAACAATCCATACCAGCCTCCATAGACAATTGAAGGTGCCATGCATATGTCATCGTAAATAATTGAAGACATCAAATCAGTCTCCATAGACAATCGGAGACGACAATTAACACCAACCTCCATAGACATTTGGAGGTGTCATACGTATTTCTTCATAAACAATCGAAGATATCAAATCAGTCTCCGTAGACAATCGGAGACGATAATCAACACCAACCTCCATAGACAATTGGAGATGTTATGCATCAAGTCTTCGTATGCAATCGAAGACATCATCATTCATCACATAGTCTCCGTAGATAATCAGAGACGACAATCCTCACCAGCCTCCATAGACAATTAGAGGTGTCATGCATCAAGTCTTTGTATACAATCAAAGACATCATCATTCATCACATAGTCTCTGTAGATAATCGGAGATGATAATCTACCAGCCTTTATAGACAATTGGAGGTGTCATTCACCAAGTCCTCGTATACAATTGAAGACATCATCATTCATCACAGCCTCCATAAACAATCGGAGACGACAATCAACACCAGTCTTCATAAATAATTGAAGACATCATGCATCAAGTTTTTGTAGATAATCAAAGACATTATCCTTCAACATCAGTCTCTGTAGACAATCGGAGATGACAATCACATTAGCCTCCATAGAAAATTAGAGATGTCATTCACATTAGTCTTCATAGACGATCGGATACAATAATCAACACCAGCCTCCATAGACAATTGGAGGTGGCATGTCATCAAGTCTTCGTAGACAATCGAAGACATCATCTTTCAACATTAATCTCTGTAGACAATTAGAGATGATAATCAACATTATTCTCCATAAATAATTGGAGATGTCATGCATCAAGTCTTTGTAGACAATCGAAGACATCTTTTATTCATCACATAAGTCTCCATAAATAATCGGAGACGTCATTTATTTTCAAGGCTTCGTAAATAATCAGAGATGTCATTTATCCTCAAGTCGTCATACACAATCGGAGACATCATGCATCTTTTCAATCAAAAAATACAATTCATAACAACACATTTTTGCAAACCCAACATATCATACGCTGGGACAAATTTTGAGAATCGCCCCAAAATTTTCTATTTTCTCATCTCGAACTACATTCACCTGATTCTCGCGACACTCGAGATATGTAGGAAGCTCTATGCAGAGTTAGGTCATCACAAACCCTTAATCATTTTTTCTCCCTAGCAAGTACACAATCTTGCATCCCCAGCATCTCACAGCTCGATACTGGTGCTTAAAAAGAGCATCGGAAATAGATGAACACTTCTATTTCCAAATAGTCCTTCCTTCAATAATCATTTCACATGATCATTCACCCATACTAACAAGGCAAGAAACAATCTTCCTATTCTTTTGAACTACACCCGACCTGATCCTCACACAACTCGAGGTATGTAGGCAACTCTAAATTGGAGTTCGGTCAAATTTTTTTGAAAAAAATTATTTTTTTTATCGAGAAAAATTGGCTACACGTCAACGTTTTCGTTTGAAGACTTCAACATAATCCTCAAACGAAAAGGGACAACTGTTGACACCCAATTTTTGCTCTCTGTGCTTAAAATTAATGTCTTCAGGCTTCTTGATCTTTAAAGGGCACAAAATATAATTTTCACAGTTTTTTACAATTGTTAATAAATTATTGATATTCATCCTTACTTTGGGATTTTTATCAATTTACTTTCATATTTTTTTTACTTTTTATAATTTGTTGATAATTCTCTGTATATTGAATTTTTTATCAATTGATTATCTTTTAATATTTTTACAATCATCTGCACACGTGCACAACATGACATCACATTTTTAGAACATTTTCAAATTAATTATATTTTTAAAATATTTTCAATATTTTTTACAATTTTTCATAATTACAAATCAATTTCTACATTTTACAGTCCATAAACGTTGAGTCAGATTAATTATTTTTGTATAATATAATAATTTGATATTTTGTCACATCTGACAAGGGTCGCACAATAGTGTCTTATCACATCCGACAAGTTATTGATAATTTTCATTATTTTAGAAGTTTTACAAATTATTGCCATATTTTAATTTAAATAATTATCCTTAATTCTGTAAATTTTATATTTTTTATCAGTTTATTATTATTTTAATATTTTTAGACAGTCATCTACATACGTACACAACATAGCACTACAATTCTCTTTTACATATTATAATTTTAATTGCTTATAGCATAATATATTTTTTCAGTAATAATTATATTTGTTTATATATATCTATATTTTTGTTTTTGTAACTTATTTAATATAGTCTACAGAAATAATATTGGCTTATTTTAATATACAGAACAACAAATCAGTCAAGGTCTCGTCATATTTATGACATTTGATTTTTCTTTTATCTACTATCCAAATTTAAGGAAAATACTGAAAAAAATATAAATTTAATATTTTTTTATTATTATTTTTCCTTTTTAAATACTAACACATATACACACACAACACACACAAACACAAGCATAACACACACAATAATCGACTTTCTCTTCTCTTTTTTCATTCACTGTCGGAGCTCCGATGAATGAGCTCCGGCCAATCACCAACGCCGGACACCACCACACAGAAACCACCACGCGCTGCCGCTGCCGATCAAACTCTGGCGAACCAACACCAGATCTGGCCACCACCACCAACACAGCCACCGCACGACCTTTCCTTCTTTTCCCTTTTCCTTCGTTGTCTCTCGCCGGAGGTGGTGACTGGCGAGACTTGGTCGGACCTCCCCCACTGTACCGTTGCTCTTTGCTCCCAATTTTTCTCAAAAAAAAAAAAGAAAATAATCTCCTGTTGTAGATTTGTTTAGGCTTTTTATTTCCGACGTTGCTCCGGTAAAACTCCGTTGAAGCAATGTCGATGGTCTTCGCTACGTTATATTTTCTTTTATCTCCGGTGAACTGATTCCTTTATTTGGGGTTTACTGTGTCTATTGTTAAACAAATGTGGGGTTTTCCAATGTTACTCCCCTAAAATTGTGCTCATTTTGGCTTTGTCTGTTCTTTGGATATTGTTTGTTGTTGGCAGGAATAGTGTTTTGGGAAATGTTGTTGCTTACTTTTATCGTTACTAGTTTAGGTGTACGCGTCTTGTGCGTGTATCTCACTTTAATGAGTTCAGAAATTACATTAAATAAAATATTTATTTAATTAACAAAAATAAATATAATAATTAAATTTAATATCTTTGAGTATGTAAAGATGGAGAATTTATATATTAAACCTAATTTTTATCAAAAATATTTTTAAAAGTCGATCGATATTTATCTATCATATGTAAATCGCAAAAAAATAATACAATGATAGAGACATCAAAATAATATAATTAAATCTAATCTTTACACACAAATTTTTTTTCAAAGTCGTCTGACTCTCATCTACCACATGTAAACAATAACAAAATAATACGATAATAGAGATATCAAAATAATACAACTAAACCTAACCTTTACATGAAAAAAATCCTCAAAGTCGACTAATATTTATCTATCACGTGTAAATTGCAACAAAATAATATGATAAAAGTGATATCAAAATAATACAATTAAACCTAAATTTTACACACAAAAATTTTTCAAAGTCAACCGAGATTCATCTACGAACTATAAACCACAAAATAACAAACTTAAAAGATATATTACGATAATACAATTAAACCTAACCTTTACCTAAAAAAAATTTCAAAACCGACTCGCATTCATCTAGCATATGTGAATTAAAATAAAACAATAAGAAATAAAGATATCAAAATAATACAATTAGACCTAACTTTTACATAAAAAATTTGTCAAAGTCCACCAACATTCATCTACGACCTGTAAACTATAAAAAAGAATATAATAGTGATCACAAAGCTTTGATTTTTTATCCAACTAATTCTTGTCTGAGCGGAAATTTTGACCCTTAAGAATGATTTTGAATGAAAACAAAGAAGATTTATATATGCACATATGTTGAATTCTATTATGCTGACAAAAATAGTGAAGAAGTTGAGGGTTAGAAAATCAAGCATCCACCAATCTCGACATGCAATCGAATCAAGTTAGATTAGGGGTGGCGAATGGGCGGATTTGATTGGATTTGGACGGTTAAATATGGATCGAGCAAAAATGGTTTGGATTGCAATACGCCCTTATAAATATGGGTAAATATGGATTTGGTCAAATATGGATTGGGTAAAAATGGTTCCAACCCACTTTATCTCCTAAAATCAAAAACTTAAAACTTCTATATCATGTCAATTTGACTTTTTTTCCGTTTCTTTTTTTTTAAGTTTTTTCTTTTTAGTTCTTTTTCTCTCTCTTCTATATATAGCTTCTAGTTTTCTTTTTTTGTCTTTTTTTTTCTCTCTCTTCTATTTCTACCCTTTGCTTCTCTTTTTTTTTTCTTTTCCGTTTTAGTATCCTTTTTTCTAGTTTTAATTTTTTTTTATTTTTACTTCTTTCTCTTTTTTTTTTCTTTTTTGGTTTTATTTTATAATTTATATTTTTTTTATTTTCGAAGAACATGATTAAGTCGAGTACAAATTATGAATGATGACTGAGATATCATAATCATTCAGAATATTTGTATTCATCATCATTTTTTTTCTTTTTTCTTTTCTCCTTTTTCATTATTGTTTTCTTTCTGATTTTTTTTGTATCTTTTTCTTCAATTTTTTCTTTACAATTTTTCTCTCTCTTCTATCTCTAACTTCTACTTCTCTTTCTTCTTTTTTTTCTTTATTTTTTTTATTTTTGATTTTCTTTATTTTTTTATGATAACAAAAATACCATAAGCGCATATTGATTTATATTCGCCCAACATTTATAATTTTTGTAAGTACACTCAAGTGGACTCCACCTAATGAACAGATACAGAGATAGTATCCAGAAAGATCTTGAAATTACATTCGTCAAACCAAATATCTTTAGTAGTCGCAAGAAGTACACAAATCAAGGTTTCTACATACTTCCTACCTTGCCTGGCCTTGAGCTCCTCGCTTCGTGGCTTACTTCTGCTCTAATGAGAACTCTAAGATAACGGAGTTAGAAGTCGAATTTGAAGCTGGACTTTCCCATAAATCGAAGGTTATGTGGATCCTCAGCCATATATGAAATGGAATAAAGATGGACCGAGCTTACTTAATACAATTGTATATTTGTATTTATTTTTTAGACTTCAAGCTCGGATTTGCATTTTATAGTTTGCACCGTCATATATATTTTATATAATTCGCACTTATATTTTATATATATTGATACAAATTATATTTTATTGATATAAATTGAACAATACAAATAAAAATAATAAAATTATGCAAATACAATTGCTAAATTATACAAATACAAATGTTATATTTGTATCAAATGATACATATTTATACAACTTGAACCATACACATACTAATGATACTTGTTTATATACAAATATAAATGATAAATTTGATATACAAATACTAATGACAAATTTGCATTGAATGATACATTGTATATTTATATATTTCAATCTCAAGAAAATATAATTAATTCATATACTTATTTGTATATAAACACAAATGATAAATTGTACATATTGACAACTAAACTATTCAAATACAAATAATAAATTTATTTGAAATATATAGTATGATACAAATAAATTTAAAGTAAAAAAAAAAATAATATAAAATGCAATGACAAAAGAAAAATGAGGAAAAGAATATAAAAAAAGAAGAAAAATGAAAAAAATGACGAACCAAGAATGAAAAAGGTGGAAATGGAAATACAAAAAAAAATGCGAAGAAAAAATAAATAAAATAGAAAAAGAAAAAAATTGATGAAAACTAAGAAAGAAAAAAAGTGTAAGAAACGAGTAAAAAATAAATGAAAAAAAATAAAAAAAAATGAAAACGAAAAAAAAAGTAAATTAAAGGAAAAAAGAAAGAAAAAAATAGTAAATTAAAGGAAAAAGGAAAAAAGAGAGAGAAATAAAAGATAGAAAAAAATAATAATAAAGGGGAGAGACTATATATAGATTATATTTAATTGATAAGAGATGCTATGAATTGTATAGGCTAAATGGGATAATTAGAAGTTTATATTTATTAACCCATGTAGGTCTCAAGCGAATACAAATGATGAAATAAGAATGAGAAATGAGAAAATGAAAAAAAAAATACAAAGAAAAAGAAATAAAAATAAAAAATAAAAAAATAGATGGAAAGATGAGAAAGAAAAAAAAGAAATTATAAGAAACGAGTAAAAAATGAAAACAAAATGCAAAAGAAAAAAAGTAAATTAAAGGAAAAAAGAAAGAAAAAACAAAAAAAAAACTAGAATAGAACAAAAAAAAATAATTTAAAGCATAGGTGGGTGATCTTTGTGTTTAAATGGGTACTCATATTTTACCCATTTTGCCCATATTTGTATGAGTTTTTAAAATGAGTTGAAGTTCATATTTACCTATTGAAATATGAGTGATCCAATTCAATAAATATGGGTTAAATGGAATCTTTTCACAAATATGGGCTGAAATTGTCACCCCTAAGTTAGATGAACATCAATCATATTTTCTCAATAGGCAAACCAATTTTTTCTCAAATTTAATGTACATCTCAATATTTATAGAAATATTTCCTTAATAGAGTCTTATTTTAGAAATATTTTTCTAATTGAACAGTAGAAAGAAAAATATTAATTAATTCTCCTAGTATATATTTTAGAAGTCCGATATATTTTAGGAAGTCTAGTAGAAAGAAAAATATTAATTAATTCTCCTACCGTATATTTTAGGAGTTCCATATATTTTAGAAAGTCTAGTTAATATAATAAAAAATAATTAAATAATAAATTAAAAAATAGTGAAAAGACAGTTTTTTCTAAAGAAGAATTTTTTAATGAAGGGTTAAAAATTCAAATCACTTTTCTAATAGTCTTCACACTTTTAATATATTATAGATGTTTTGGTTGATATTTGCTCAACTGTAGTTTTGATCGAGATTTGACTAAAAAATATTTTCAAAGACTGTCCCTTTTGTTTTTGGTGCGGATAGTTGTGAATTATTGTTTAATGTTCTACTTGTTTACTGTTTCTTTACAGTTTTCTTAGACAATTTTGCCCCTCACATTATTTACATTGATAATAAATAAATACGTTGACCAATGAAATTATCTCTTCGTATGATACTTGAGGTCACCCCGTAACAAAAGAAGGATTTTACTTTTTTCAAGTTTACTTATTTTATATCAAACATCCAAACTGGCCAATGAAATTATCTCTCTGGATATTTGAGGCCACCCCATTACAAAGGCAGACTTTACATTTTTAAATTTATTATTTATATCAAAGGCCGACACTTGGCCAATGAAATTATCTCTTTGTCTGGATATTTGAGGTCATCCCATTACGAAAGACGGATGTTATTTATCTCAAATTTACTATTTTATATCAAAAATTAATATTTGACCAATGAAGAAACATCCGTCAGTTTTCGAGGCCTTCACAAATAAAAAGATGGATTTTACGTATACAAATACGTAACAAAAATAAATATTTTCGGAAGATGTCGAAATTTTATAATATTTCAAAACTTTATCTAAGCTCATTTTTTAACAAAAATTATATTTTTAAATACATATATGCACACATATTTTTTAAATTTATTTTTATTATTATTTATTTGTTACTAACAATTTTATTACAAGTGTTTATACAGGTTATTGGGAATCATTATCGAAAATGGTAGTCAAAGGAGACTTTAAATTATGTGTTTATATTTTTTATATTCTTGCACTTGTACAAATGTTAATCATAGTGAAAGCTTTATTTTTGGGGTGTTGGGCGAGATATTCTTTATTTAATCTTCACCACGTGGTTAGGCAAATTTAGGTCGTTAATATTTATATAAAAATATTAGATTGACTTAGATTATTTAATCAAATAGTTTATACTTTTTACGCTAAAAAATATTACGTAGTTTTTTCTTTTAGAACAATTTTTTCTATATTCAATCTTGTCTTTTCTTTACATACTATACTTATATACTTTTGTTTACATATATTTTACAACAACATATATATTAATATTATTTTAATACATATTTTTTATTTGTATATATTATTTTTCTTTTCTTTTTTTCCTTTTGTTATTTAGGCAAACTTAGACCGTTAACACTGATACAAATAAATTAAATTAAGTAAATCTACATGTTTATGTCATTATATAGTTTTTATTTTCAAATAAAATCTTTCTCTCCATAATCTCGATCAAGTCTGTAGTATTATGTGTAAAATTACTTTTCCTTTTTATAGTACATAAAAGACATTTTCTTTTCACAAGTCATAAAATACTTTTCTTTTCACATGTAATTTATACATTTTTATCATATCTTTTACATATGTTTTATAACAATATGTTTTATTTATATATTTAATACACATATACCTTTACATAGTTTTAAACATTTGTATTTTTCAAACGAATTATTTTATACTTAATACACACACTTTTTACATTATTTTAAATATACCTCCTCACTCTTTGATAAATTTAGTCTAGTTGGATACCACATTTGTGGATTCTGAAGGGTGCCTAACCCCTTTCCTTTGGGATAATTTAAACCCTTACCTAGAATCTCAATTGATTTTTCGCAGATTAAAATATTATTCACACGTGTTATGAATAAACAGGTTTTCTTATTTTCCTTAAAAATTAGGTGGTGACACTGTACAAAACTTTAATTTATTCAGAGTCCATAAGTAATGTTTTGTTTAACCTTGGTAAAAATAGGGCATGACATATGGCTGTAGTAGATACTATTACAGGTGGAGCCTTCGTGAATCTTCACTTGGAGCATGCTTATGAAATCTTAGATCGGATCATTAAAACCAGCCGAGGGTGGCATGCTCAAGAGGTGGATAAATCAGTCGGTACTTATATAATTGGTTCTTTGAGTGAGCAGAGAGCATTAAATGAGATGGTGGCTCAAGTAGTAACACAACTGAGAACTGAGATTGGCCTGCTTATGAAGTAATTTGCAGTAATTGGAGCAGAAAAGATAAATGCAGTGGATCCATAAGTTAAGGCTTCTAGACATGAAAAGTCAGATTCTAAGAAGCTAAGTATTTGGATAGAGAGATGACGGATTTTTAAGCCAAGGTTTAAGATCTGATCAAGACAATTGGAACTCGAGGCTAGGTGATCAAGGTTAGAACTACTATAGAGGGTAGAGAGCGCGATAGTGACTAGAGAAGCAAAAATGACGACAAAGATAAGGGTGGCCTTTATGTTCCACCAGATAACCAAGATGCTGAGTTTGGGAGTTTGAGAATGAAACCATTTCTTTCAAACTAAATCTTATGAAGGGTTCGAAGAGCCAAGAGAGTTATCCTAAGAAAATAAAGGCAGATATTTTTAGGCTGAGTCAAAAGGTAGAATCACATGCAACAATTATTAAGCAACTTGAGCAATAATTTGGACAGATATCTGCTACATTAAACCGGCGTTAACTAGGTACTCTTCCTAGCAACACTATTTGCAATCCAAATAACAACATCCATTGTTTAGCTATTATTACTCGAAGCGGTAAGGCCATTATTAGTCCACCTATGCATGCGGTTGATGACATGAAGAATGACCTTGTAGACATTGATGACGTGGACAAAAATAAAACAAAAAAGTTAGTGATAAACGATGAAACATCTCAAAAGCTTATAGTTCCAGAAAAAAGAGTTGGCATTGACAAAAGAAAGGGTAACAAGGTCATACCAGTATTGAATCCTATTCCCCGGCCTTCTCCGTATTTTCCCCAATGATTGAAGAATAAAGACAAATAAGGAAAGTATCAAAAGTTTATTTCTATGCCGAAGGAATTGACTGTGAACATCCCTCTCGTTGAAGCTCTAGAGCAGATGCCTAGTGATGTGAAGTTTATGAAGTATTTGGTGACAAAGAAGAGAACTAGCAGTTATGAGCCTGTAGGTGATTTGGACCATTGTAATGTAATTACATCTTGTTCTCTTATGCAAAAGAAAGGTGACCCTGATGCCTTCACAATTCCTTGCACGATTGGGTTATCTAACTTTGCCAAAGCTTTATGTGACCTAAGTGTAAACATTAACTTGATATCGCTTCAAATAATTAGGATTGAGACCTTCAAACCAATAATTACACCATTATTGATGGCAAATTGTATAGTCACAAAGCCTGTGAGCATATCGTTTGATGTTTTCGTCAAGGTAGACAACTTCATCTTTCCTACCGTCTTTGTTATCTTAGATTGTTAGGTTGATTTTGAGATGCCCATAGTTTTAGGGAGACCATTTTTAGCCACCGATAGAGCATTGGTGGATATGAAAAGGGATTAGCTAAAGTTCTCGTCAAAGAATAAGAAAGTCGCGTTCAATATTCATAGAACTATGAAGCGGTTTCTGTAGTAAGCAGTTTAGTTGACTTTGGAAGCCAATCCAAGGGCTATGTTGATGAAGTTTGAGTAATCAAGACCCCCAAGTCGTGCCATGACATTAAATCGGCCAATGTTGGGGAGGAAACACAAGATGTCTTGCTATTTCTACATTTGTTTTAATTCTTGTTAGTGTGATTGACATCAGACCCACACACCTATGGTGTCACAGGTATGTTACTAACTCTCTTATTGTACTTTGGCCCAATGCATTGGGGACAATGTATGCTTATTTGATGGGGGCAGGGCTACTTTCTAGATATCCTCTCAGGGTTTTGGTTGCCCTGTCTCTTTTTTCCAAAGTATGTTATCATAGTAGAGTCGGCATGTCTAGGATATTGTGTTGTTTAATCTATATGTTATGTTTGTTATGTTTGATTAAGAGAAAAATAAGGAATCTTGGTGCAGTCAATTTTTTGTTTTTATGATGAATAAATTGATACCCCTTCTATTTTTTGTTATAAACTGTGTGTTGAGAAGATATGAGTCTGTCACCATTGTTGGATATTTTTATGACATTAGTATTAGGGACCAAATAACTTTAGCTTAGTATTGCATGAACCGAATAAATAGTAGTTAATAATGTAACATTGTACTATGTGAGTGTGAGGTGTTTACTGAGTTCACTGTACAATCTAAAACTTACCGGGTTAGTCTTGTCTAAGTTGTAGGATAGTTGGTCGGGAAAAGATCATAGGCCCTTTTTGTATAAGTCCACTTTTAGCCTAAATGACTGACCAAATAAAAATAAGAATCTCCTAATCCCGAATTTGAACCTGAAGTGATCTATTTTCTTATATTAACCCATTCACCTTTTTGTTTTAATTACAATGAACCTATATTGATCTGGTCCCTCCTTGGATATTGTATATCTCAACTCAGAAAAATCATCGAAGTTGAGAGTGACTATCATAGCGGTGTGTAGATAAATACTGTTATGAAGAAGACGTTGAGAAAAGAAAATAAGGTGGGGTTGGGTTTGGTGGAAAAAGAGAAAAAAATAAAAACAGAGACAAAAAAGAAGAGAAAAAGAAAAGAAATAAATAGAAAGTATGAAAAAAACTACACCCAATCTGAAAATGAATAATGGAGAAAAGAAGAGAATAAAAGAAGCATGGTTGAATAGTAGAGCCAAAAATGTAAGTGTAGTGTCAAGAAGGGTTGAGTCACTATTCTCATATGTACCATACCTACCCCCAAACCTAAATCTCAAGTCGAGAAAAGTCCTATGGTGATCCCAGTCCAATTGTACAAAAAATTAAGGCATGAAAAATAAGGACAAACCTATGGTATTTCATGCACATTATTTGAGATTTTTTGTAAGCGCGAGTGCTTAGATGCAGTCATTAAGTTGATATTCATTATGATAATGTGAGGGTATGAGACTTCTTTGTTGTGAGGGTACATGTGTTGCATTATTATCTGCTTATTTGTTTGGGGAATATCATTTGCATACATGCTTTCTTGTTTGTTGCTAATCTGATACCATTACTTGACCCCTTTCATGTCACGATATTGTGCTATATGTATACACACAGTGGTTATAAAAGTTGTGCATAGAAGGGGGTTGAAATTTTAAACTGAACTGAATGAATTGACTATCGTAGGTGCCTTAGATTTCTATTAAGCATTGTGGTTATTTATTATGTTTTATTTGCCTGAGGATATGAAAATGTTCTAAGTTGAAGGTGTTGATATACCATGATTTCATGACACTTTCAATGCTTAAAATAAGAAAATTATGTAAAAACTTGGGTATTCTCGTTGGACATGATGTGTTTTTATTTGTCTGTGCAGGAAAATAGGTGTCGTTCTGTCGGAGGAAAAACTAATAAAGAACGATAAAAGTTGTTGAGTTGGTAAGCCACGAGTTGACCTATGACTCGTGGGTGGTACCTATGACTCATGAATGGGCCTGTGACTTGATTTCTGAAGCCGAAAAAAGATTCTGACTCCTACTAGGGAACCCCACGACTTGTGGATGCAACCCGCAACTCATGGGTAGCAGGCGTGAGTCGAGTACTGAAGTTTGACTCTAACTTTAATTCACACGACTGAGAGTTATGAATCGTGGGTTTAATTCACGACTCAACCCATGAGTCGTAGGTGTTGTCGACCTGCTTTTCCTATACAGTTTAGGATATGATTCGTTTTGTACCTATAAATACTCTCATGATGTTTTATGATTAGTTTACACAGCTTATACACACTTATGCATTATTTTATGAGGTTCTGAGATACATTATTGCTCTTGGAATCATTGTTATTGATTTTTTAGGATTTCTAATCAATTTGAGATTTCAGTTTTCATTTTATTCTTATAAGTACAAAATTATGCTTTCATTTATGGAATATTATTTTGTGCTTAGGAACATGAGTTGCTAAACATCATAACTAGGGTTGTAGGAACCATAATGAATTAACAAAGCAGGTTAAGTGCGAAATCATATTACACTGGTCTTCTTCAATGTATTGATATTTTCTTCAGTTTGATTGCTTTCTTGATGGTGGCCAACATTAGGTCTAAACTCGCTCGAGAGATAGGTATAGATTGGAAAAAGGAAGTAATAAAATTAACTTGAAGCTACCAACCTTCACTAATTAACTTGAGCCTTTACCCGAATAATTAATCTGAGACCAAAAAATAAGATTTAGTAAGTGGCGCTCTGAGTCCAAGAGGAGATGAGTGAAATCCACCTAAATCAAGGTCAATAGAAGGTTGGGTGATACATATCTTGTTAGACTTTCCATGCAAGGCATCGGGATAGTCTGTTAAGCACGAACAACCTAGGAGTTATGAAGTCACGAGAAACACAATCCTCATGCTCGTCTCATATTTATCACATCCTAATTAACCAACAACTGTTATTATTACAACTTACTTTACAAAACCCTCATTTTATTTACATAATTTTCAATTACATCAGCAAACTCTTAACAGACTTTTGGCCTATTCCTCGTGAGATTGACACCAACTTAATTGGGTCTATATTTTTTCGACGACCACTTTATACTTCATTGCGATGTGTAATTTGAGCTACAACATACATGTGGATGACATTATTGTTACTGGCAATCAGGAACATGGTATTCAACAAATTATCAATGTCTTTGCTTAACGTTTCTCTATCAAAGACCTTGGCCACTTGAACTACTTTTTGGATGTTGAGGTTTTATCGTATTAATGTGGCCTATTGTTGTCTCAATAGAAGTATATAGAAGACATTCTCCAAGAAGCCAATATGCAAGACAACAAATATATTCCTACTCCTATGTTCATCTAAACTGTTCTTAGTATAAATCAGGTTGATCTTATTGTTGATGTCTCTTTCTTTCGAAAAATTGTTAAGAAGCTACAATATTTGTCCTTCACCAGACCTGACATCGCATTTACAGTAAATAAAACTCTCAGTTGATGCATTGTCCTTAAGCTAAACATTGAAAGACTGTTAAGTTATTGCTTTGATATCTCAATCAGACCTCCTCTTTGGACTTTAAATAACCCGTGAGACTGATAATCGAATTATGATGTACCCTGACTTTGATTGGGCTGGTGACCCTACAGACAGAACTTCCACAACTTGCTATGTTATATATATTGGAAGTATGCCAGTCTCGTGCCAGCATGCTCTTGTAACTCTACACCTAACACACTGCCCATTAACTTTCTCTGATGGAATCATTGAGGAAACCCACCACGGTTACTCTACAGTGCGCAGACTGCCCATTAACTTACTCGAATAAAATAATTAAGGTTGTCCTAGTGAAAGTGGGGGAGGGGGTGGGAAAAGTAAATTAAGGTGGAGTAAAAAAAAATCACAAATTTTTCTCTAAAAAAATTGTGGGTGGTATCGAGTGATTTTGAAAGTGATAAGAGACAATGATGCTTGTTTTCCTTACTTTCATTAAGAAAATTCTTTTTCTTATTTTTAAAAAATATTTTTTAAAAGTTTTAGGTAAATGAACATAAAAAATTGAAAAATATTTTCCGACATAATCAGGTTAAAATCTATCAAAATCATGCTACATCTTTATTCACATCTTTGGACTAAGAGAACATTTGTAAAGAAAATCATTTTCACCCCCCAATTTTGATCAAAAAATCAAACTCCCCCCTCAACATTGAATAATAATCATACTCCCCCTTTATCCCATGTAATGTCCGTTTTATTCTTGTAATTTTAATCCTATATTTATGTAATATCTTTTTATATTATATGTAAAGAATATTTTTTTAACATGGATATTTGTAGCATTTTATTTAAGTTTATTAACTTTATAAATAAATTAATACTTTTTATAAATTTATCACAAGATTTAATGTAATTTTTTAAGATCGTTATTTTAGTATTATAGATATTAAAGAGTCGTTTGGTGTGAAGTATAATTATAATAATTCAGAGATAAAGTTCATTATTATTTATCCTGCGTTTAATTAGATGTATTAGGTAGTCTCAAAATTATTTGTCGCACTACTTATACCACAGTGATGAGACAAGTTATCACACATACATGTTAGTACAACTTATTTTGTAATAACTAATCCCGGAATAACTTGTTTCCAAACAACCCACCCTTAAGTGTGTATATATACATATGAATGTACATGCATGTGCGTATATTTTTGTGTTTTATCACTGTCTTACTAAATTTATTTTGTATTACTTAATTTTTTTATTGATATAACACAATCCTTAAGAAAATTTTACTTAGAGGTATATTTTGCTAAATTAACCTTATTAATGATAATTTGAAACTTTAAATTTGTCTATACTGTTACTTTATATAGTTATTTAACACTAAAGGGTAGAAAAAAACATAATACAATTCTCTTGATTTCACAAATTGAGCAGATAAATTAAAACATCTATTTTTAGTATGAGAATCAAGCGATAAGAAATGATATTATCTAATGTCTATATCAGTAAATAAGTTGTGATTGTCATTAATAGAGTATTAAATATTTTATAATTTATATAAATAAATATAATCTTTATAATTTGACTTTATTTTTATTCGAGAAAAATATCTAGTACCCCCGAACTATGACCAAATTTGCTATAACACACGTCAACTTCATGAGGGTCCTATTGCTCCTTAAACTAAATTTTAGCTTATTTTTGTCAATCTTTTTAGCTAACGTGATATCTTTTGTCAATCATTTTAGATAGCGTGACACCTTTGATGTGGGCTCCAATTTTATGTAATAAAGGTGCCATTTTGAGTTCAGGGGATAATTGGACTCCTGTGAAGTTGGAGTGTGTCGTAACAACTTTGACCATTGTTCAGGGTGGTAGTAGAGGCTTATCTCTTTCATTTATTGTTTGTTATTTCTGCATTAAAATATATTTATAAAATTAGTATTACTTATTATTTTCACTTGTAAAATAAATATTATAGTTTATTAATAAAACTACTTTTCTTATTATGCTAATTTACTTCATAAAGATCATCATTAGCTTATATATTTAATTAGTATTTCTTACTTTTTTGTCCTAGAAGATAATGTTTATGTTTTTATGAAAATTTTGTTATATGAATAATGTTTATGTTTTTATGAAAATTTTCTTATATGAATAATGTTTATGTTTTTATGAAAATTTTGTTATAGAATTTTTTTTAAAAATGAAAATATGACGATTTTAAAGAAGTTCAAAAAAAGAATAAAAAATTGATGATAAAGGGTAAAATAGAAATTTTAAAAAGTCAATTAGGATAAAGGGGGGAGTATAGTTATTGTTCAAAGTTGAGGGGGGAGTTTGATTTTTAAGACAAAGTTGGGGAGGGAAAATGATTTTAACCCATTTATTTTTTGCTTGTCACTTATACTTTATTTTTAACATTAATTATTTATTTTTCTATATCTAAAAGTAAACATTAATTAATAAAAATAATATAATAAAATAATTATGTTAGTAATTATTTTCTTAATAAATATAAAATATGTCAAGCTAAAATGTGATATGTAAAAATAACAAAAGGCGTAATTGTTGGAATAACTATTTCCTCCATTCCTTTTTAACTCCTTTTTAGAGTTGAATGATATAAATTTTGATCAATATTTTAAAATATATTTCTTAATTAAATTATTTTTAAAAATTATAAGTTATAGTACTTTTTATGTAATCTTGAACATATAAATTTTAATTTTAAAAAGTGAAATTAATTTAATTTAATTTTAAAATTTAATCTAATTAACTCACAAAAAATTAAAATATAATTAAAAAAAAATAAAGGAAGTATATTGTAAGTATGTTGGGGCAGATGACAAATAACTCAATTAAGCTTGGCATACGCGCAAAATCGAGAAACTAGTAATAGCAAATTAAAAAAAAAAGCAGAAAAACAAAAAGACAATCTCTCAATTACAATTATCCTTCCCATTTTAAACCCGTCCTTCCTCTTTTCATTCGAGTCAACTTTGACTCATCTCAATTAAATTAAAAACAAAGGAAAAGGATCAAAAATATTTCTGAATTATTTAAAATGAAACAAAAGTATCTTTCATTTATTTTTGATTTAAAAATATTCTTCTGTTTGTTTTTATAGATCAAAATACCTCTTCATTAATTTTTTAACTCAAAAATACCCCTCTATTAATTTTTTGGCTCAAAATACTTTCTCTCTAACAGAATGCCACCAAACACACCACGTAGATAAAAAAAAAAGTCAATCAATCAATCCACGTTAGCATACACGAGGAAAATCACTCTATTTAATTCACTTAACAATCAGCCCATTTTATTCTACTTAAAAATCCGATCCGATCCATATTCAAAAAACCCGAACCAAGAGACAAAATTCAATTCTTCAATTTTTTTTCTCATATAATCCCTTTCACTGCTTTATTTTTTATTATTTTTTCAAAGTTACGAGACTCACTCGAGCAATTTTTTACCTCATCAACTTATGATTGTCCTACATTGACACTAAACTTTCACTCTCCAAATTTCAATTTCGTCTCTAAATTACCAGTCCTCTCTCTATAATTAGGTTCTTCATTAGAAAAATTCAGATAGGACAACCAGCAGCAATCTGAGCTCTTGAAAATCGGGTCAACTATTTGAGGATCCAATTTTTTAGGATCGACCCAATTAAAATCCGATTCTTTCGAATCAACAATTTAAGGGCCTAATTAATTCCTCATCTTTCACCTTGATCAATACGAAATATCTGAACCCATCACACAGAAAATAAACAATCAAATTCTTCAATTTTTTTCCTCTTGGATCGAATTTTTTTTAAACTGGGTGGGATTGGGTCTTTTAAATTAAAAAAATAGATTGATGGTTAAATGGATTGAATGGAGTAATTTTCATTTGTGTATGTTAACGTGGACTGATTAAGTGACTTTTTTTATTCACGTGGCGTGTTTGGTGGCATTCCGTTAGAAAAAAAGATATTTTTGAGCCAAAAAATCAAACAGAAGGATATTTTTAAGCCAAAAAATGAATAAAGGATATTTTTAATTCATTTCAAATAATTCAGGGATATTTTTGACTCTTATCCGTAAAAATAATAATATAAATTAATTTTATTCTGTTATAAACTAATAAAGAATAAAGAAGAAGAGTAGAGAGAATAGAGAGAGTGATTCTTATTTCTTCTCTTGAGAGATGATTTACAATGAAGGAAGCCTTTCTATTTATAGGGGGAATTTGCCCCTAATTTCACACTAAAAGACAAATACATCAAATCCTGATAGATATCAACTAGATCTTGATAGACATTCACTATAATGTAAATATATTTATAACACTCCCCCTTAAATGTCTAGATAGATAATGTGCCTCGTTAAACCCTACTAGATAGATAATGTGCCTCGTTAAACCTTTCTAACAATACGCATATCGGCTGCCTTATTAAAAACCGTACAAGGAAAACCCAGTGGGACAAAACCTCATAAAGAAAAAAGAGTCCAGCGCGTATTAACTCCCCCTAATGAGAACATTCTTGAACCTTTGCATCCCGATCTTGTGCACCATCTTTTTAAAAGTTGTAATTGGAGAAGATTTGGTGAATAAATCAACCACATTTTCACTTGAACGAATCTGTTGTACGTTGATATCACCATTCTTTTGTAGCTCATGTATGTAGAAAAGCTTTGATGAAGTGTGCTTC
Organism: Capsicum baccatum var. pendulum; assembly: GCA_030864225.1. Classification (NCBI taxonomy): domain Eukaryota; kingdom Viridiplantae; phylum Streptophyta; class Magnoliopsida; order Solanales; family Solanaceae; genus Capsicum; species Capsicum baccatum. The sequence goes on along the minus strand of CM061554.1, from coordinate 26,760,797 downwards.
GTTCTATCTCCTTTTATAAATCCTCCATTAAGATGTGCTATGCATGATGTATTATCTCCGTATAAAATCGTGGGTAAATTATTGTCATATTTCACACCATATTTTTCTCGAATGAGATGTATCATACACCTCAACCATATACATTCTCGGCTTGCTTCATGAATAGCTATTATCTCAGCATGATTCGATGAAGTGGCTACGATAGACTGCTTTGTATATCTCCAAGATATTGCAGTACCACCACATATGAACACATAACCTATTTGAAATCGAGCTTTATATAAGTTAGATAAGTATCCAAATCAGCATGACCAATAAGATCAGGACTGTAAACTTGCTAATAAATTAACTAAAAAAGAAGGCTATATCAGACCTTGTAGTATTTGCAAGATACATTAGTGCATCAATTGCACTAAGATATGGTACTTCATAACCAAGGAGTTCCTCATTCTTTTCTTGAGGTCGGAATGGATCCTTATTCAATTTTTGTATGTTTCTCATTTAAGCAAATATTCTATTACTTTTGAAAACTCTCCATGAGTTTCAATGATACTCAAATCATCAAATTATATCTTATGAAGATAATAAAAAGTTTTCCAGAAACTTTATATGCTTCAGGCATTTTGAATTCTTTAGGAATTTTCATATGGATGTTTGTCAAGTAACAATATCCAACATGTCAAGTGTGACATCTTCAAGTGTTTGGACTGCAAATCAAATAAGTTTTACACTTACCAAAATGCATCCTTTTAGGTCACTTGATAAATATTTCAACGCCAACATGCTTAAATTAATGTAGAATTTAGATCCTCATAATCTTTTACAATATTACGCCAATATTGTATCATAGATATCGCCGATGATTTTTTATTTTGTATCGATTCACAATGCGACATAACATTTTGAGATCTCATCACTTCATTATTTTTCGGTACCTAAACCTCTCATAAGGTTTCATGAAGTGTTATATCATAGGCTCTTCAAGAGAACATTGTCTTCTTATCATGATTATTTTTCCTTATCCTTTTCAAGAATTATTTCATTTGGAACTGATTAGTCAATCATGCTTCACGTATGCATAGACTTTATCCTTTACGGACACAAAATAGGAGCACTTGCAGCTAAATATGAGATGCTTTCGGCATTTGACTTGAATTATCTTTTGAATGAGGATCTGATGATAATTCCTAGCATTTTTCATAGCTGCTTATAATCTCCCCCTTATGTTAGGAAAACTAACATACATCCTCCATCTTCTTTGAGGAATCCATCTTTGTGCATCATGGTATATTTATTAATCGTATACCTCACATCAAAAATATTAGATGGAATAGTTGGTTCCTGGCCTTGAACCAATTTAGAGGAAAGAAATAATCATAATGTATTAGTCTAATGCATACAAGTGCTATTGTATGCAATATATCATATTTCATACCAATACATGAAACTTTGTTCTCATTAGTAATGGTTCAACTATCTATGGAAGACATTCAATGCTAAACCATCATCATCAAGATGAATTATCTTGATTATACAATCTGAAAATTATGCTCAATTTATATTGAACAAGTAACCTTATGAATGTCAAACGTAGGTTGACCATGAATGTACATGTGATCATCTTATTGATGCATCTTTTCAACATATCACATAATAGGTGAACGGGCTCATATTCACCTTTTATTCTTTTCAGATTTTAAGGTATCCAATCCCAAAATTAGTTGGTCCAACCAACTTATCATGAGAACAAACAACATTAAAGTTTATGAAAAATTTTCTAATTCTTCAATATATGTTCAATACTCAGTATGCACATCTTCGGGATATCACAATCGTTCATGTCAACTTATGAACTTTTAATGTAGTAAGCTCCAAGTTTACCATGATATGTGTTTTTGCTTTCGGAGATGAGTTGTGATACAATCACAATCAAGTGCACGTTTGCATTAATAAGTTTCTCATTCCCCAGGAATGAAATATAATCGTGCCTTAAGCCTATCAAATTATGATAGCTTATAACCTCTTTCAAGATTTTGCTACTTCAGAAGCAAATCGAGACATACATATGATATAGAGAATTTTTCTCTAGTATATCTTATAATCATATAAGCGTGTGAAAATATCATCATTTTTTATGATCATTATCATATTGTCCCTCTACGTGTATATTCGTGCATTCAATCACTTGTCTTCTTTCAGACATATTATGCACTGCTACCACATACACCTTAAGAATGAAGTAAGTAGTCATATTTCAGACTTATCATATATTGCTACCACATTCACTTCATGGAATAAAGCATATTCAGTAGGTCGAATTTTATGACTTTTCATTGAACACCCATTATTTTGCTTTAGCCATCATAATATATCAATATAGTATATTAAGATTCAAACTCAATATCTTATCCATATAAAAGTGTCTTAGGCATGAATCAATGGGACTTGAACTCAACATATTATCATTCTTTTTGATAAATTTTTTTTAGGAATAAATTTAAAATATAAATGGTTCCAAACCAATTATTTTTCCTCAAATTTAATAATAATTATATTAATAGTAGTAAAAGAAAGATAACATAAAGAATTACTAACCTTGAAATCCTTCAAATTTATAATTTTACGTTGTTTGATAGAGTTTCGAACTAATAACGTGTTATAAATTAATAAAGAATAAAGAAGAATAGATAAAATAGAGAGAGTGATTCTCAGGGACAACTAGATCTTATTAGATGTTGACGTAAATACATTTATAACATATTCATCAATTTTTATGTATGTCAGATTAAATTTACAACATATATATCATCTATCACCTCTAAAGTAAAGTATTAGTTTACTTTATCCATCGAGAGATTAGGACAGATAATCTCAATTTCTCAATTATCTAAAAACCTAATTTCACCCTCCATTAAACTGTATACTCTCAGCTCATCTCTGGATCTGACTATAGAATCACTTGTAAATGGAAGTAGTTCAGTGAAACCAGTGGCAATTCTGTAATTTACCTACTCTGTGAAGGTGTTTTTTGGTCATTTTGGGGTGTTCGTTCAATGGCAAGTATGAGTGGCGTCGGTGCCACGTGTAAGTCGGAAGCTAAAGTGGTTACTGATCATTTTCCTGTAGGGTTAAGAGTACTTGTGGTTGATGATGATGTTGTTTGTCTTCGAATTATTGAACAAATGCTTCGTAGATGCAAGTATTCAGGTGTTTTTTTTTTTTGCTTTTTGCAATTTTTTTAATGTAACTATGAATTTATGGCCTTTACTTTATCTTTAATTCATTTAACTCACTTAA